>CM059871.1:9163499-10363499 GCA_030490815.1 Acer saccharum
CTTGCTACATAGGGAATAGAGTTTTCCTTAGGCCCGGGACTAAACAAACATCCTATGAGTTATGGAAGGGTAGAAAACCCAATGTGAGCTACTTCCACATCTTTGGGAGTAAGTGCTATATACTAAATGACCGGGATCAACTTGGCAAGTTTGATGCCAAGAGTGATGAGGGTATTTTCATTGGGTATGCACTTAATAGCAAGGCCTATAGAGTTTTTAATCTAAAGACTCAAAGTGTTATGGAATCATCAAATGTTGTCTTTGATGATTGTAGGCCCAAACATGATGACCATGAGGAGGATGTGTGTGAGGTGGATGACCTTCCTTTGAAGGAAAGTGGTGAGACTTCAAGTGGTGTGAAGTCAAACCAAGATGAAGATGATGATTTGCCTCTTAATAAAGTTCCTCCTTTGGACTCTAATGAACTCGCTCCTTGGGTTAGAAAGCTCCATGATAAGGATGATATCATTGGAGATGTTAAAGAGGGTGTTAGGACTAGGCGTCAAATAGCTAATCAAATTAGCTACACTTGTTATACCTCTCAAATAGAACCCAAAAAGGTTGATGAAGCCTTGGAAGATGAGTTTTGGGTTCTTGCCATGCAAGAAGAGCTAAACCAATTTGAGAGAAATGAGGTTTGGACTCTTGTTCCTAGACCTAGAAACACCAATGTCATAGGCACTAAATGGGTGTTTAGGAACAAATCCGATGAGGATGGCAACATTGTGCGAAACAAGGCAAGGCTTGTTGCACAAGGGTACTCTCAAATTGAAGGTATTGACTTTGAGGAGACTTTTGCTCCCGTTACCCGCCTTGAGTCCATAAGGCTTCTCTTATCCATTTCTTGTGTGTACAAGTTCAAGTTACACCAAATGGATGTCAAGAGTGCCTTCCTCAATGGCTTATTGCATGAGGAAGTGTTTGTTGAACAACCCAAGAGGTTTGTGGATCCACACCACCCCTCTCATGTCTATCGCCTCAAGAAGGCTCTATATGAGTTGAAACAAGCACCGAGGGCTTGGTATGAGCGCCTCACTCTTTATCTTGTTGACAATGGCTACTCTAGAGGTAGTGTTGACAAGACCTTGTTCATCAAGTGCACTAAAGATGAGCTATTCATAGCTCAAATTTATGTTGATGACATTGTATTTGGTTCCACCAACCAATCCAAAGTTAGACAATTTGTTGATGTTATGTCTCATGAATTTGAAATGAGCATGGTTGGTGAACTAAATTACTTCCTAGGCTTACAAATCAAGCAAATGCATGATGGGATCTTCATATCCCAAGCTAAGTATGCAAAGAGCCTAGTGAAGAAGTTTGGTCTTGAGAATGCCAAACATTGTGACACACCCATGAGCACCACCTTGAAACTTAGTAAAGATGCAAGTGGAAAGGATGTTGATCAAAGTCTATATCGTGGCATGATAGGTAACCTGCTTTACTTGACCGCAAGTAGGCCCGATATTTGTTTTAGTGCGGGTGTTTGTGCTAGGTACCAAGCTAATCCCAAAGAGTCTCACCTTTGTGCGGTGAAGAGGATCATTCGGTTCGTGAATGGTACCTCAAATCATGGGATTTGGTACTCCTTTGACACTAGTCCAAGTCTTGTTGGATTTAGTGATGCCGATTGGGCGGGAAATTATGATGATAGGAAGAGTTCATCGGGCGGTTGCTTCTTCCTTGGGAACAATTTGGTTTCTTGGTTTTGCAAGAAGCAAAACTCAATTTCCCTATCCACGGTTGAGGCGGAATACATTGCCGCCGGTAGTGCTTGCACTCAATTGATGCGGATGAAACAAATGCTAGCCGATTATGGCTTGGAGCAAGGTACTCTTACTTTATTTTGTGATAATATGAGTGCCATTAACATTTCTAAGAATCCCGTCCAACATTCTAGGACAAAGCACATTGACATAAGACACCATTTCATAAGAGAGCTAGTTGAGAGCAAAACCATTGCATTGGAACATGTGGGAACAAATGACCAACTAGCGGATTTGTTCACAAAGCCTTTAGACACCATTATTAATGTTTGCATATGCCTAAGGGTGTGTGAGAAATTGCTAGAAAGAGAGCAACTTGTAGGGAGACAGAGATTGTAATCAAACTTTGATAATGGACTTGAATGCGGGTGTGCTCCGTGGACGTAGGCTTTTGATGAACCACGTAAAACTTCTCGGGTCATTTCTTTTTCTTCTTATTTCTTTCATTATCTGCATGAGATTTAAATTTGCGTGCGTGTGATTTCTTAAAACAGCTAGTATCAAAGCCCAAGTTGGGAAAATCTAAGGTTTCATGCAAATCTAGGGTTTCTTAAGGCCAACGATTTCGTCGAGTGAAGATGGGATTACAGAAGGATTCTTACAGGATCGAGAAATTTGATGGCATGAATTTCAGCTTTTGGAGGATGCAGATAGAGGACTATCTGTACCAAAAGGACCTGAATTGGCCGATAGTAGAGAAGCTGAAGAGTGTATCCGACACAAATTGGATGGTCAAACGGATGCCTAAAGGCATGACCGACGAGGAGTTGTTACTCTTGGGCCGTATAGCAATGGGAGAAATTCGACTCAGTTTGATGAAATTAGTCGCCTTCAATGTCAAAGATTTGGAGACAATAGTAGATCTCATGAAAACCTTATCAAATTTGTACGAGCAGCCTTCTATAGCGAGGAAGGTCTATCTAATCAAGAAACTGGTAAATCTGAAGATGTCAACATTAGAGTTTTAAGGATCACTTGAACCAATTCAACGAAGTAAAGTATGCTCATCTAGATGATAGGGAGTTGGAAGTCGATGTGTCAATCAATTGCCAATTTGTTCGGAAAAGACAAGTTAAACTTCTAGCAGGTTGTGAACATGAACATGATCATGATAGATGGAGATTAGGATGCGTGAAGATGGATCAGGGGTATCATCTTTGTTGACGGTGATTTTTGGTGATCACCAAGTCAATGATTCGTTTTTGAATTACTGCAGTTTATACTTGAGTAAGGTCAAAGATTGTAAAGAAATAATAGGTGATTTACGTGGTAAAACTCCAAAAGATCGGAGAAACATCCACGGGATCGTTGCCTCTAGCAACAAAGTCAAATCCACTATGAATCACGATTACAAGATGAAGAATGATAAAGAATGATTACAAGAACTTTTCAATATGATCCTCTCTCTCCCTATTCTACTTCTCGCGTACCCCTGTTTATGAATAGAGGGGGTATTTATACATGTTGCTTCTAGGGTTTTAAGATGACCGCTAGGGTTTAGTGTTGTGGCCCCCAAGTCTCAAGCGGTTTCCTAGTCCTATTTAGATTGTGTTTCCCTTTTTCGGCTGTGTCCAATTCTGAATGGGATTCTTTCTCCTTTATTCACGGGAGAACTGCTTGTTTCCTTTTTAGCCTCTAATGGTCCACATCGTTGTTTATTGTGGACCTGCTGGCTGCTGATTGCAAGTGTTGGCGACTTGTTTTATTGTTTCCCGAGTGAGTATGCCCGAGTGTGCCCGAGTGTGCCCGAGTGTGCCCGAGTGTGCCCGAGCGTGCCTGAATCCGATCTGCTGCTCAAGCTGATCGTCTTTGTTTGTGGTCGGACTACTTATCCTCTTTTCCGAGTAAGTTATCGTGAAGGTTTCTGCTCCATAAGTTGACTTATCTTGACCTCTGCTGACCTGGCCTTCCATGGTGATGACGTGCCTATCACGACTATTTTTACCTATAACAATACCCCCTTAAATATTTGAGCCGATCATGTTTAGTCAAGCCCTCTCGGGTCTAATATTTAACTTCAATATTTCTTTATGATTAATCCTCATTTGTCGTTTCCTGCATTAAAGTATCCTCGTTTGGATCAGAGCTTTAAATGACGTGTCTTAATTGCGACCGCGCACGTTTGATTTATCAATCATTTCAAATCTTTATGATGGCAATGCTTCTGCTCTCTGGCGGCGCCTGACGTTCTCTTGCTGCCACTTGTCCCTCTTTGATTGGCTGTGGTACGGTATATTTATGGGATGTGACCTTTCTGCTCGCCTGCGCTCAACCTACGTCATCAGTCCAAACCCCTCTTTTTTCCCGCTTTTTCTGCAACCTCTTCTAGGGTTTTGGTATTTTTGAAATCGAGACGTCGCCTATATATTCTGGTTTCGATTTTTTCACTTTCACCTTTTTCTTCCATTTTTCGTTTTTATTTCCTCTTCAAGTATCTTTGCGTGCTCTTCGAAGGAAGGCTTTATCTGTGCCTTTTGATTCTCTGTGTTCCGTTTGGTTTACTAGTCCGTTTTTTCTAACCCTGCTGTCCTTGAGTTTACCTGCTTCAACCCCCAGATTTTTCCTCGGAGACCTTTTCTTCTGCGATCTGCGTCGTCTTCGGTCTTTACTACATCAAGGTTAGTCTTTATGGATTCTGGAGCTAGATATCGTCTTTTTACTGTTGGTATGATTGCTATTGAGCGAAATGATGCTTTCACTGCGTCGGTTGTTCACAGGTTACTAGACGAGCCCCGTTTTGATCAGCCGCGCTATACCGACGCTGACATTTCTGGACTTTTTCCAGAAAGGCCTGCAACTTCTGAGGTTCCTCCTGCTTCAGAGATCCCTTCTGCTTCTGCCGGTTCATCACCACCTTACTCATACCAGCCTGAAGCTTGGTCGGATTCTTCTTCTGCTTGTACTGATATTCGCCCGAGCAGAAGACCAGGAAAGAGGATGACCACTCGCAAAGTTTACAAAGACTCGCATTCTCGGGAAAGCCGAGTGGCGGCCCAAAGGATTATTGAAGACGACATTGAAGAGGAGCACAGGGCCGCTCGCATTCCCTTCTCCCCCGAGCGTATTTGCATCTATGATGTTGAGCCGAACGTGGTCGGCCCTGACGAGATAATGCGATACATGCGGCGGTTCGATCTGGACAGCAATGAGGTTTCGCTGATTCCAGCCGAAGGTCGGGCTGCGTGGAACCCACCCCCTGGCCACGTAGCAATTTACGGGTCCATGCTCACCTGCGGCGTTACTCTTCCTCTCCAGCCTTTCATCACTTGGTTCTTGGCTGAAGCCCGACTCGCTCCGGCACAGCTAACTCCGAACAGTTATCGCATCCTGATGTGCATGTGGCACATGTGGCATAGAATGAAGCGGCCACCTCCCACCCCTTGCGAGGTTCGCCACTTCTATTCGCTGAGGCCAGTGGGGAAGACCGGGATTTACTTTCTCCAGTCGAACCAGCCCGAGTTCTGGATTCCAAAAGACGTCGTGGTCAAGGGTAGTGTCGAACCGACTACGGACGAAAAGATGAAAGGGTTCGTTTGGGGCTTCCCGACCTCAAACAAGTTTTGGAAGAACAGCTGGTTCTTCGTGGGCAAAGACTGGGGCCAGTCGATCAGCTTTGACTTGGATGGCACTCAGATGACTTGCCGGGTTCCTCGGTACTTCTGCACGCTGCAGTGGAACCATCTGACTTCAGCTTTTACTGATGAGGAGCTGAAGACTTTGGCTCGGGCAGCAGTCCGCCCCCTAGAGAAAAGGGGGAAACCCTATCTCTACAAAGAGGGGAAGATGATTAAGGCCCGTCTCTTCCCTCAGATTTCTGCGTGCCGCAGACGCCGTAAGTTTACTTGTATGTATTTTTTATTTGCAACCTGATTCCTAAGTTTGTTTGCTAACTCGGACTCCTCTTCTTTTTTTTTTTTTTAAGTGTTTGATGTAGATATAATCAGCGATGCTCTGGCACGCCGGATGAAAGGCATCGTGGAGGCGAGTCGAAAGGCAGTCCTTCGCCAGCGAGATGCTGGGATAGCCCCTCCCGAAGACGAATCTGATGAGGGTACTCCCGAGAACCTTCCCGAGGGAGATGATGAAGAGGGAGTACCCGATTATGTGCCCGAGGAGGCTCATGATCAAGAACCGACCGTGTGTTCGGCGGAAGCCGAGGGCGTTTCGGGGAACTTTGGAGTAAGTAGGACCTCTGCTGATTCGGGCAATCCCGTGGGTCCTTCCTCCAAGGGGAAAGAGAAAGTAGGGGATCTCCCTGAGCCCGAGCAGGCGAATCTCCCCAGCGGATCTGGTTCTCCCCACTCTGCTGCTGATATGCCAAACGTCCCCTTTGAAGCAGTTGGGGGGCCTTCAGGTGCGGTAGCTTCGGAGTTTCCGACTTCAGTTGAGCCGAATCGTTCTTCCTCGGAGATTCCAGCCTCTGCTGATCCGATTTCTACCCCTGGGGACAGCAACACTGAAGCTGGGTAGACTGGGAAGAGGAAAGCTTCGTTTTCTTCTGGTCGCCCTTTCCCCAAGATTCCCCGAGTAGTCGCGTACGTTAATTCCTCTTTGGAGGATGAGGGGGAGGGTGATGCGAGCGTGACCCCTCCGCGGGAGCAGGTCAGAGAGAGTGCTGGTGGCTCAACCGACCTTCCTCGGGCGGCCCCATCCGCCGAACTCCTCGAAGGCGATGTGGGTGGTATGGGCTCCTCTCCCCAAATCGACGATCCCACCCCCGAGACCATTTTCCGGGCCATGGCTTCAGGCCGAGCCTATATTGGGGAGGATCACTGGAGTCATTTCAGGACCGGGACTATGTCTGACCGACTCCGTAATTTTTTTAACAGCGCTTCCTACGTGAGTAACGCTTTCGCTTATATGCGTCATTTCGCATTCTTCCTTTTCTTACTTCTATTTGTTGTTGACTTGTTGTTTACTGGTTGCAGATGGTGGCCGAGATGTCTGGGGCTTGCCAAGCTGGCGAAGCCCAAGCGGAGACAATAAGAAGGCTAGAAGCCCAGTTGAAGGAGAGCGAAGATCACTGCTCTCGGGCTGAGTTAGCTCGTCAGGAGGAGGCCAAGTCGAGTCAGATGCTCCTAAATCAGTGCTTAGCACGGCAAATGGAAGCCGAGCAACGGGCATCTTCTACTGCGGAGGAGGTCAGGACTCTGCAGGATCAACTGTCATCCACCCGGGAAGCCTTGCTTCGGGCCGAACAAAGCGCCGAAGACGCCAAGTCTACTTATGAATGTCGAATCGACGACTTGGAGTGTCAAGCCCTGACAGCTAAGGAACTGTCGAAGGGAGCTAGGCTGGAAATGGAGCTACAAAGCGTTGACCGTTTTAAGAGATCTCCAGCCTATGATGCTCTGCTTCTTCGGGAATTCCAACGGGGAATGGTCTCGGCCGGCGAATTTTTTAAGCAAACTGGAGCCTCTCAATTAGGAAGCATGTGGACACATCCTTGGAGTCTCTTCGGATCCAGATGAAGGAGTGGCGGGCGTATTGTAGAAGTAAAGGAAAAATGCCACATCCCATGCACCTTGAGGTTCCAACCGCCGAGTCGTTCTCTACTTTTTACACCAGTGAGAGGGCGGGGTTCAACAATGAGATACCCGACTTGGGGCCCGTTCCTGGTACCGACTACAGTCACTGGATGGATGACGAGGAAGATGTGATCGTGTGGCCTTCGGATGACAGTCTTCTGAGCGAGTACGTGATGGAGCCTGACCCTGACGTTGGCAGAAGCAGCTCACCACCCCCGGCGCCTTCCTCTTGATTTTCAAGCCTTTTTTGTAACTATACTTGTATATTTTTCATATACTGTATTTTTCTATACATACAATAAGAATAAATTTTGCTCTTACATTCTTACTGATTTTACTGTACGCCTAAATGGGACGACCGTCTGCCTGTACTAACCATCTTTGAATTTATGGATCCTTCGGGAATCTTTAGCTATTCTTTGACCGAGTACCTTGTGGCTGGCAATTAATTTCAGCCGAGTATCTTATGTAACTGGCTTTTTACCCGATCAGACCAAGTATCTTATTTAACCGGTTAACTAATTCTTGCCGAGTATCTTATGTAACTGGCTTATCAATTTAGACCGAGTACCTTATTTAACTGGTCAACTAATTCTTGCCGAGTATCTTATGTAACTGGCTTATCACTTTAGACCGAGTATCTTATTTAACTGGTAACTAATTTTTGCCGAGTATCTTATGTAACTGGCTTACACCCTTTGATTTTTGGGGTTGTTTAACCTCCACGTTACATCGAGGCTCGCCACGACCATACGTTGAGGTCCTTGCACAAGTCACCTAGGACGTCTCCTGGTTTTATCTGTGCAAGTGTTTGTCGAATCGTTGGGGTAATTTGTACCGGCCAACACGACTGCGCATCTCACTAGTCTTTCTAGCGGCGCTCCGAGCATTTTCCCAGTTGTCCTGGTGCCTCGGTTTTGCCTTTTTGCTAAGGGACGCGTTTGCATCGCCTTAACTAGGCGGGCATGCTACTACAGCTTTTCCGCCCTTCGAGCACCACTCGTCCGCTCTTTCGCGGCATTATAGCGCTCGACTCTTTTCGGCGTTTATTCGGTCGCCTTGAGTGGCCGCCATTGAAATATTGCTCATGGATTTTATAGATTCCGCCACACCGTATTAGCAACTGAACTTTATTAGATGATCATGAACATGAAATTAATAAACAAATCTGAAATTTCAACGCAGAAACTAAAAACTGAGCTAAAGCAGAATAAATAAACTGTAGAACCATAACCGGATTCTTTTAGGGATAGAAGATCTTCAGATATTGTGCGTTGCATGGTCGGGGTACCAGGCTACCTTCCGGTCGGGCTATCATGTAAGCCCCGTGCCCTACGATTCTCTTGATGATATATGGCCCTTCCCATTTATCGGCGAGGGATCCCGATGATTTATCCCTGGTATTTGGGGACACTCTTCTCAGCACTAGATCCCCGAGTTGGAATCTCCGCTCCCGAACATGAGAGTTGTAGTACCTAGCAGCCCTTTGCTGGTATGCGGAATTTCTTACTTGTGCTGCATCTCTGATCTCTTCCAGCTCGTCTAGGTTCTGCTGCAGCATGTCTATATTGTGCTCGGGGTTGTATAACTGGACCCTGGGGGATGTAAAAGTAGTTTCTGCTAGGATAACAGCTTCTGTCCCGAATGCCAGCGCGAAAGGAGTTTCCCCTGTGGAAGACCTTACAGTTGTTCGGTATGCCCATAGCACCTCAGGCAGTTTGTCTGCCCAGCCACCTTTCTTTGCCTCTAGTTTTTCTTTCAATGTGTGCTTGATCACTTTATTCACGGCCTCCGTTTGGCCATTAGTTTGAGGGTGAGCAGGCGATGCATAGTAGTTTGCGATCTTGAACTCTTCACACATTTCTCTGAACTTCTTATTATCGAATTGAGTTCCATTGTCTGTTATGATGATGCTCGGGATCCCGAATCGATATATTATATTCTTTTTAACGAAGCTGGTGGTGTTTGCCTCGGTGATGTGTACAAGTGCTTCTGCCTCTGCCCATTTGGTAAAATAATCCACTGCCACAATAGCATGCTTTGCTCCTCCCTTCGTTCCTGTGGGCATTGGTCCTATCAGGTCGAGTCCCCACATGGCAAAGGGCCAAGGCGAGGTTAAGCTTCTAAGTAACTCTGGGGGTCGCCGAATGTCATTTGCTACTCTTTGGCATGTTTCGCAACTCTCTGCGAATTGCTGCGCTTCCGCGAACAGAGTCGGCCAGTAGAATCCTTGCCTGAGTATCTTGTGTGCTAAGCTTTTACCCCCAGTGTGGTTCCCACATACTCCACTGTGGATGCTTCTCAGGATCTCTCCAGTCTTTTCACCGGAAATGCATCTCTGCAGCACTTTTGAGAATCCTCTCCTATATAATTCTCCTCTCAGAATCGTGTACCGGGCTGACCTATATCTGATGCGTTTAGCTTCCACAGCATCCTCCGGTAGTATGTTTTCCTCCAAGTACTTTCTGAGTTGGTATGTCCAGTCGCCCGGGCTAGGTCGGATCTCTGCTATTATGATTTCCTTGGGTTCCGCTGTACTTGGTTTAGCCAGGTGTGCCACTGGTATTGCTTTGGATCTGATGCTTATGGTGGCTGAGGCTAGTTTGGACAAAGCATCTGCTTTTTCGTTCTCTTCCCGAGGGATCTGAGAGATTCTGTACGCTTTGAACTTTTTAAGTAGTTTTTTTGCAATGTCCAAATAAGCTATCATGTGCTCTTCCCTGGCCTGGTATTCATCCAGTACCTGATGGACCACGACCTGTGAATCCCTGTAAACTTCCAGCTCATCTGCCCCTAATGCTATGCAAACCCTTAGGCCGGCCAGTAAGGCTTCATACTCTGCTTGATTGTTGGTTGCCTTGAAATCGAACCTCATGGCACATTCTACAGTATCCCCCTCGGGGGTCGTTATGACTATTCCTGCCCCGCTGCCATGCGTGTTCGATGACCCATCTACATGCAATTTCCATTGGAATTTAGTAGTTTGTTCATCTTCCATTGCCCTCCTTACCTCGGCGTCTGGCTCGGTGAATTCTGCTATAAAGTCGGATACCGCCTGCCCTTTGATGGCCGCTTTTAGTGTGTATCTGATATCATATTCGCTGAGCTCCACCGCCCATTTGGTAAGCCTTCCTGACACCTCTGGCTTTTGAAGAATGAGTTTCAGTGGACAGTCTGTATATACCTCTATTGTATGTGCTTGGAAATATGGCCTCAACTTCCTGGCCGATGTGATCAGAGCTAACGCTATTTTTTCTGCCGGCGAGTATCTGGTTTCCGCCGCTAACAACGCCTTGCTTGTATAGTACACTAGCTTTTGTATTCCTTCCTCCAGTCGGATCAACACCGAACTCGTCGCCACTTCGGTGACCGAGAGGTATAAGTACAATGTTTCTCCCACCACCGGTTTTGAAAGGATGGGTGCTCTCCCCAGATACTCTTTCAATTTTTGAAAGGCTTCTTCACACTCTGTACTCCATTCGAGCCCTTTTCCCTTTTTTATTGCTTTAAAGAATGGGGCGCATTTGTCCGTTGACTTGGCTATAAACCGGTTGAGTGACGCAAGGCATCCCGTTAGCCTCTGCACATCTTTTAGTGTCCTGGGTGAAGCCATTCCTTCTAATGCTTTGATCTTCTCGGGATTTACTTCGATTCCCCTCTGGTGCACCTGAAAACCTAGAAACCTTCCCGAAGGTACCCCGAACACACACTTGCTTGGGTTGAGCTTCATCTGATACTTTCTCAGGACGTCAAAGGTTTCCTTCAAATCCTCCGTGTGTTTTTCTGCAGTGGTGCTCTTAGTCAACATATCATCCACATAAACCTCCATATTTTTCCCAATCTGCCGAGCAAACATCCTGTTTACCAACCTCTAGTATGTTGCCCCGGCGTTTTTCAATCCAAATGGCATCACTTTGTAGCAATATAAGCCTTGGTCCGTGGTAAACGATGTCTTTTCCTCATCTGCCTTATTCATCCGGATCTGATTGTATCCCGAGTAGGCGTCCATGAAACTCAACAACTCATGTCCTGCTGTCGCATCTACCAACTGGTCGATCCTCGGTAGTGGGAAACTATCTTTTGGGCAAGCTTTGTTCAAGTCTGTAAAGTCTACGCACATCCTCCATTGTTTGTTCTTTTTCTTGACCAACACCACATTGGCTACCCACTCCGGATACTTGACTTCCCTTATCGACCCTGCGGAAAGCAGCTTTTCCACTTCCTTCTTGATTGCGACGCTTCTTTCTGGATTGAATAATCTTCTTTTCTGTACCACGGGTCGGAACTCGGGGTTAGTGGAAAGATGATGTGAAATCACCTTCGGGTCTACCCCCAGCATATCTTCATGATTCCAAGCGAAAACGTCCTTGTAGTTTCTTAGCAGCGCAATAAGTACGGTTTTGACATGTACGCTCAAACTTGCCCCTACCTTCACTGTCCTACCCGGATCTTCCTGGTCTAGTGCCACCTCTTGAGTCGGCTCGTCTTCCCTATCCTCCGGTCCTTCTCTGGGATCCAACTCAAAATCTTTCGGCACTTCTGCCTGTTCTTCAGGTTCTCTATCCTTTTGTTGGACCGTTACCATGTATACCTGGCGTACCTCCCTATCTTTATACACTGACAAGTTTGCTCTTCGGGCCATCTCTTGTGACCCTTTGACCACTCCCACACCATATTCGGTCGGGAATTTCATCATGAGGGCATAAGTTGCTGTCACCGCCTTGGCTTTATTCAAAAATGGTCGGCCCAGTAAAGCATTATACGGCCAGTTTTCCGTATCTACCACCACAAAGTCGAGCAGCACTGTTTTCTGGCAAGGGGCTTTCCCGATCTTCACGGGTAGCTTAACCGTGCCAAGTGACCTTACTTCGACTCCTCCAAATCCTCTAAAGGGTGTGGGAAAAGGCTGTAGGTCTTTCCTGTCTAGCCTCAGCTGGTTATATACTTCTGCACTAAGAATGTCTGCTGAACTCCCATTGTCGATCAGAATTCGATGAACTTCTCTATGGCCGATCCGTGCGCTGATCACTAGCGCGTCATTTGGCCTAACATCCACTCCGTGTGAGTCGGCTTCTGTGAACACGATCGGGTCCCAGCCCTCCTTGATTCTTTTCGGGTCGGGCTCAATAGAATTGACGTCCAGGTCTCTCCGTGCCTCCATGGCCTCCCGAATCTCCTGGGTCCTTTCCCTATTACTCTTGCCCGTTGCTGGACCTCCGAAGATGGTGTTGATTGCCCCTTCATCCTCGGCTTTCTTGGGACTAAGTTTTCTTGCTCGTCCGTCCTGCCGGCTATCTTTCTGTCCATCTGCCCTATCCATCTTTTTGAAAACAATGTCCTTCAAATGCCCTTCCCTAATGAGAGTCTCGATGTGGTCCCTTAGCTGGAAACACTTGGATGTCTCTTGCCCATTCTCTTTGTGGAAACGGCAATATTTGGTGGTGTCCCTCCGAGCATATGTCGATTGCTTAGGTGGTTCTTTGGACATGTTCTTCTCTTCTAGGATTGCCAGGACTTCTTCTTGATCTTTCTTCAACGGGGTATAATTTGTGTATCGGCCCTGGAACCTTTGCCGTGGTTGATCGGTTTTTGGGTCGTATGCTCGTCGTCCATCACGACCATCCCGACCATCCCTTGCTTTATTCTTCTGCTTGTCACCTTTGGTATCGGGCATCTTGGTCTGGTCCTTGGTTTTGGACCCCTCTGGGCGACCACCATATACGAAGTAACCTCCTGTGGCAATTTCCTCTTCTTCGGCCAAGGCGTAACCCCCTGCCATGTCCATCATATCGGCATAGCTGGTTAGTCGGGCTCTTCTGAGGTCAAAGGACAATTGGCCGTTCTGAAGGTTGTTAATGAACGCGGCAATTATTGCTTCGTCGTTTGCACTTCCAATCTCGGACACTTCCTGACCGAATCTCCCCAGATATTTCTTCAGCGACTCGTCTTTTCCCTGTTTGAGTTGGGATAAATGAGCCACTGACTTTTTCCTGTGTACATTCCCGAGGAACTGCCTTGAGAAAGCCTTGCTCAGTTCGCCGAAGCTGCTTATGCTTGCTGTTGGCAATCTTCCAAACCACCGGGAGCCTAGATCCCCAAAAGTTTGGGGAAAATTCAAACATAGTAGTGCATCATTATGGACATATTGCGCCATAGCGCTCCTATACCTCCAGACGTGTTCTTTTGGGTCGGTATCCTTCTTGAACAGCTCAACGTGGGGCATTCTGAATCTCTCTGGGAAAGGCATCCTCAAAACCCCATTGGTAAAAGGGCTTCCGGATTCATCATCTGACAGCTCATTACGCCCATACCGCCTGACCAAAGCATCCATTTGCCGACGATTATTTTGAACTTCCCGGGTGAGGCTCTGTATAAGTATGTCTCTGTCCCCTTCAGGCTCTCCTACCACATTGAAGTTTTGGCTTATGGTCAGTTTTTGGCTCCTCTCCTCGGGATTCAACTCTCTATGATCTCGGTTTAGGCCATGCAGCCGGACTGTGCCCCTTTGGCGCTTGCGATGATGATTCTGCTCACTTTCTTCAGAGGATGACCGATCTCTCCGGTGGCCACGCCTCCTGGGGCGGTCTCGATCTCCGGCTACCCGATCTTGATCGTACTCTTTGTCGGAATCATTCCCCTCTCTGTGCTCCCTACTTCTCCTGGCCACTCTTTCAGATAGCATCTCTGGTCTGCCTGTAGGATCTCGTCTCGCCTTTGGGGGTGCATCAGGGGTTGGTATCACCACTGCGGAATGCAGCCTTGCTGTCTGCTGGCTTGGGGCGGACAGTTCATGAGGTGACATCAAACCTTCCGTAACAGAAAGGTCAATTCCCTGCCTTGCTGCGTCTGATATGAGTTGTTGTAGAGAAGCACGGAGTCGTTGCGCGATTTCTTCATTAGCTGTAGGTAAAAGTTGAATACCAGCCAGGGCAGCTGACTGGTCTGCCGTCGTCAAAGTTGCATCCGCCGTATTGAGCGCGGTGTCATCTTCCAATTCGTTACTTGGCATGCCCTGACTGTACCTGGAATCGCTACCATCTCCGTCGCCAGCCATTGTTGTCACAAATTTTTGGGTCCCCCTCCTTCTAGCGCCAATTGTTGACGGTGATTTTTGGTGATCACCAAGTCAATGATTCGTTTTTGAATTACTGCAGTTTATACTTGAGTAAGGTCAAAGATTGTAAAGAAATAATAGGTGATTTACGTGGTAAAACTCCAAAAGATCGGAGAAACATCCACGGGATCGTTGCCTCTAGCAACAAAGTCAAATCCACTATGAATCACGATTACAAGATGAAGAATGATAAAGAATGATTACAAGAACTTTTCAATATGATCCTCTCTCTCCCTATTCTACTTCTCGCGTACCCCTGTTTATGAATAGAGGGGGTATTTATACATGTTGCTTCTAGGGTTTAAAGATGACCGCTAGGGTTTAGTGTTGTGGCCCCCAAGTCTCAAGCGGTTTCCTAGTCCTATTTAGATTGTGTTTCCCTTTTTCGGCTGTGTCCAATTCTGAATGGGATTCTTTCTCCTTTTATTCACGGGAGAACTGCTTGTTTCCTTTTTAGCCTCTAATGGTCCACATCGTTGTTTATTGTGGACCTGCTGGCTGCTGATTGCAAGTGTTGGCGACTTGTTTTATTGTTTCCCGAGTGAGTATGCCCGAGTGTGCCCGAGTGTGCCCGAGCGTGCCCGAGTGTGCCCGAGCGTGCCTGAATCCGATCTGCTGCTCAAGCTGATCGTCTTTGTTTGTGGTCGGACTACTTATCCTCTTTTCCGAGTAAGTTATCGTGAAGGTTTCTGCTCCATAAGTTGACTTATCTTGACCTCTGCTGACCTGGCCTTCCATGGTGATGACGTGCCTATCACGACTTATTTTACCTATAACAATCTTCAACACTAAATATGGAATGTAGAGAAGGCAAAAATAGGAATCGGAATAGGAATAAATGGGGCAGATCAAAGTCAATGGGTAAATCCAAGTCCAGGAATCATTAGGGCAACAATTTAGGTAATCATCAAAAAAGCAAGAAATATCGAGTGTTGGAATTGTTGCAAGATGGGACATTACTCGAGTGAGTGTAGGTTCGGCAAGAAAGACGATGGAAAAGTAGTGTGAACTGTGTTTCATAGGAGTCAGACGATTGTCTTATCTGCTCGTTGGAAAGCAAGACAAAATCATTTGTGTTAGTCTTAAGGGCATCATTCCATGCCACCTCAAATAGGGAGTTGTTCGAGAACTACATCTCCAAAAATTTGGGTAAGATGTATCATGGTGACAATGAAGCATGTGACATTACCGGCAAGGGAGATGTGAGGATTTTGCTAAATGGGTTAGTGTGGAAGTTTGACAATGTTAGGCATGTACCAGGCTTGAGGAAGAATTTGATCTCCATAGGGTAGCTTGCATCAAATGGGTATATGACGACTTTAATAGGTGATAAGTGGAAGATCTCAAAGGGAGCTACGACAATTGCCCAGGGAAATATGAAATATACAAACGTAGTTAAATTGCCTAAAGCATACCTTGGGGGGGGGGGGGGGGGTGAATAGGTTTTTATGCCTTTTTCAATCCCTTGAAACAAACGCAAGTTTGTCCCTCAAGATAGCTTACATTACAACACATAAACTATACATACATGTATAGACAAGAGAAGCATCTGAACACAGGTAGCAAGAGGAAGAATAACATTAAAACTCAACAACAAAGAATACTTGAATTTCAAATAATTTCCAATGTGTTACAAGTATCAATCAAAATATAACTGTACACAAAATTATCAATGTACAAAAGAATTAAATATAAAACTATGATCAAAATGATTTGCTTACATATCACACTTAACAAAATCTTGTTTCAAAATACATCACAAGAGAAGATTGTGCAACAAGATTAAAACATACACATATACAAATATGAGAGATAGAGATAGAGATAGAAAGAATTAACACAAGAGATTTTTTAACGTGGTAAAACCTCCAAGGAGGAAACATCCACAGGTTGAACTACAACCATTGGGTACTATATATATTGGATGATAGATTAGAAATTCCTCAAAAGAGACCAACTTGTGATTTAATTCCTATTGGAGTCTATGTCTACCCAATCCCAATTGGTAGATTAGAAATTCCTCAAAAGTGCGGAGCCACTCTATATTGGAGTCTATGTATACACAACATCATTGGAAGATTAGAAATTCCTCAAGAGTGCATACACATCCCATGTACCACTCTCTATTGGAGTCTACATTTATCCAAACGCCCGGGCCTACCAATGTCTTAACTAACTCCCTATCCAAGGCACTCATGCCTCTAGAGAGCCCCCCATGCATAGCTATTCAGACCTTCCCAATCCTAACCACGACTTCTTACTTGGTTATCCGGACCTCTTATCCTAACCAAGACTTCCTTGCTTGACTATCCGGACCTTTTATCCTAGTCAAGACTTCTTGCTTGGTTATCCGGACCACATATCCTAACCAAGACTTCATGCCTTTTACAAGGACTTCCTAGTGTGATCAATGAATGCAAATGATGAAAAAAAGCAATTCAACATAGATCATGTAATCAATACATTCCATGGAAACTAGACTTAATCTTGTGAGCACACTAGTCAAAATAGTCTAGATACAAAACTTGAATTAAAACCTAGAGCATGTGAAAACACCAAACACATATGTCTCTTAGTTTCATTCACAAATCTAACACTTGAATAAATCATATACATGAATCACATATTCAAGGTATTAGAAACTTACACTAAAAAATGATACAATCACAAAATATGTTTAGTGCATATTCTAGACAATATTTAGAGAAAGGATATAATTAACAATCAATTAAATCCTAGTAGGCTCTAAATACAAAATCAAATATGCTAATCCTAGATTTGTTCTGTTAAGGGATCCAAGCACATGCCAAGGTTATTGATCATAAAATAAATCAATCAAATCACAAATAACTGTAGATATCAAACTAATCACAATACAACACTTAAACATGTACTAGAATCATAGAAAACTAGTTCACATTTGTCTCTAAATAGACTAGATTAGATTTGATTTTAAGCTATCCTTCTCAATAGCATTCAACAAACATACACATACATATAGAAGAAGAAAACCCAAGGTAATTGAAGGTTTAAAAAGAGCAAAACACAAAGATTAGTCAAATACCTAAGAATCACGAGTTGGTTCGGTTTTGTGGGTAGAGTCACCAGAAAACACAATCAAACAGCTAAAAATTCTCTTGAAAAAGATAGAGGACTTGATTACAAAGATTCTCCAACTTGAATCACTCAATTCGGAGTCCGAATGAGAAAGTTATGGTGTTTGGAAGGTGAGAAAGTTTGGAGAGAAAATTCTGCACTTGTGTTTTTCTAATTTTTCTTCTTGAAATGAAATGGGAGAGAAAGGAGATTTTAAAAGAGAGAGAGGGAAGATTTTCTGGACCAATCAGGAGGTGCCATGTCACCACCCCATGAGAGGGGTGTGAGCCTCACGGGTTAGAGGGGTGTGTGGGCCGTGAGCCTCAAGCGCCCCTTATGGGCTCCTCCCATGAATGGCTTTTGGCCATTGCTTGCCTCCCTTGCGCTCCTCTCACGTTCTTCGGTCGTATTAAGGCCTCCAAACTTCAAATTCGAATCTGTCTTCGGATTACGAACCGTGACTCCCTCATGCACAAGGAAGACTATGAAATTTTGAAAAAAGGTTGAGAATTTGACTCAATACACGATGACGAAGACCACACATCGTATGAGAATATAAAGTAGCGTAGCTTCCTAGTTTGGACTCGAAACCTAATGAGTGAGTAACCGAAATGACCGGGACTCAATAGGGAATCATATGAGATCATGTTCAAATCCAAAAAAAATAAAACAAAAACAAATAAATACAAAGTCAGACAAGTATACCATTTCTTAGAGATAGTCCTAGAACATGAAATTTCACAATGTTTATAAAATTAAATCTAATGCAAGTGCATACTTCAACAAGTGTGTGAATGTGTTATACTAATGGTGTACAACTATGCATGGACACATATGAATGCTATGTGTGTGTGTGCCTTAGCCTTTTAAGAGGAATGAGGTCTAATATGCCTTTGATGAGCAATGTAGCTTATTCCTCTTTAAAGACACCATATTGCATGAAAAGTTGCCAAGTCTTCCTTGAAGCTTGAATCATCATCAAACTAAGACAACTAAACAATACAAGAGAAACAACGTTTTGATATGGAATTCATGTCAACATAGACCAAAATCCTAACAATCTCCCCCTTTGGTAAATTCCATGTCGAAACCCCTATACATATACTAAAACAATTACAAGGAAAATTGGTCATAATGAGTTACAATGAGTTACACATTTCTAGACAAATTTTTAACAACAAGTCTTGAACTTCTTCTTGGTCTTCTCTTGATATCACCTAAAATCAACTTGAAAGCACAAGTATATCCAAGAGACAACACATATGGCAATACACATTCTTTGTCAAGAAAAATAAAACATTAAAGTTCAAATGGATCATGTATGCTCCCTTTTAATACATGCTATCCAACAAAAAATATTCTAGCCAAGATCACAAAAAAAATATTACATGCCATAAAGTTCAGGCTTGATACCAAATACATGTAACCAAAAGGAAAGGATAAGAAAATATACCTCAAGACCATTTCTAACCACTTGTGCCACCAAGGAATGTTGTGCGATTGGACGAACTCACATAATGTTTTGGAGTAGATGCTTTGCTTTCCAATTCTTTGATCTTCACATCTTGTAGCACTACCTTAACATTGAGTTCTTCAATCTCCCTTTGTGACTCCTCAATCAACCTTCTTGACTCTTCAACCTCATTCTTCAATTGCATAGCCCAATTTGGAAGAATAGTTGTGCTAGATACAAGGCTTGAATCATCAGATTCAACAAAGAGCCTAAATATATCACAAGACTTTCCCTTTTCCTTATATGACATGGTAGCCATACGCTTATCACTAAACTTCTCTAAGGGAGATAGTAGCACATCATCATCTTGTTTCTTCACTCCTTTAGCTAAACACGAATGAGAGACAAACCCCAGAAATGCCAATTTTTTGTCCAAACGAGTTGAACAAGCCGCAATCTCAATATGTTCTATAAGGATATCACCAACGTTTATGGGTTTGTTAGTCACTAAGGCATACACAATCTTGATATTCTCTTTGTTTAGTTCGGTAGCATTAAAAGATCCAACAATATTGGCACATACAAAGAAATGCCAAAAGACATTAACCTTAGTCAACTCACTTTGCCTAATAAAGGCTCGTTTTCCCCACTTAAAATCATTATTGTCACAAAGAGTTCTACCCATCTCATTAAGGTTCTCCAAGATATTAACATCAAGAAAGTAATGAGGTTCTCCAAGATATTAACATCAAGAAAGTCCAACTCAATATCATAAGGTAACTCTAGGAACTCATTCAAGCTCTTCGAGTTGACTCTAAAGACAACACCTCTCAAATCCAACAAGACATCTTCAAGGGAAGTACTTTCCTTATACTCATGATAAAATTCTCTAACCATGATATCATTAACTATTCCTAGCATGTTAATCCAGTACTCCATTTCCTTTCAACAATGACCTTATGGACATAAGAACCACTACAAGCATCCAAATCCATACATTTTTCTTGAATAATCTTTTTGTGCCCAAAAATCTCCAAAACTGTCAACTTGTTTTTTTTTTTTTTTTTTTTTTTGGTTGTCTTGGAAGAGGAAGTGGGTTTGGATTTATCTATGGGTTTAGAAGGGTTGTTAATCCCAACTGTCCCCTATGACCTTGTGTAGTGTATCACTAAAACATGAAAAACAAACATGAGTGGAAACAATAAAGCAAGTTAGTGACAAAAAATATATATATATACAAAGGCAAAAACATCATTTTTGAACAAATCAATATGCATATCAAGAATTAGCATAGCATCTTAAAGATTTATCAAAACATGAATAATGCCAACAAACAACAATTTTGAAAAACATGTGAACATATCATAAAAGAGAACAAAAGTTTAGCATATAATGCTCTCCCTTGATAAATGCCCTATCTAAGATCTAGATAGACAATTGTTCTAAAAAATAGCCATACAATCACATCACCAAGCAATTTTAATAGATTTTCTAATAAGCTCCACATAACAATGAGAGTTACACCAAGATTTCCAATCACTTTTATATTTCTTCAAAAATTGCTAGACTATCAAAATACCAAATAAGCAAATGTGAGTGTGTAAAGATTTTGCTTCAAGTATATGAAAAGAAGTAATTTGATAATCAAACATGCAAACAATTTCAACACCTATTCATCTTAAGCCTTTCCATAAAAAGGTCAAACCGATTATCATCTAGAATTTTGCTTTTGAAGAGAATAGATTTCAACATGTGAGAGTGTGTGTGCATGTAGCTGGTACTTTCATTTCTTTGACAACCCGAACTAATTTGATTATTCAACTATACTCCATAAAGCCTTTTTGTTTTGTTTTAGGTTTGAATCAAAGATTTTTTTTTTTTTTAAATAATTCTTTTCAACACTTCTTTGATTTTTCTAACATAAACATATACGCTTCATGGCGGCTTTCACTCATCACAGTGGCGTAACCTTTTCCTACATTAGGCGGCTGCACAACCAAGGTGTGTAGCCCTTTCCATGAAGGTGCTCGTTGAGTTCTATATTGCCAAAACAAATGGATACCAATCGTAGGTCATCTTTAAACGTACTAGTCCTAGGACTTCAAGGTGTATCCAAAACTTACATTAATCAAACTCAACTTACTTTACCAAGCATACAAGAGAAGCAAAGTGTATTTTTGAAACCAAGTTTTTACGGCTTAAAAGCACATGATCAAAAAGCAATACAAAGAGACTTACTTAAGATCATTACTTCTCAAGAGAGTAGGTTTCAAAGAATATGAAACTCATATTTTTCAAAACATGCCACTCAACAATCATACTTATAATAACACACATCATGATTAAGATCAATGTAAACAATTATCACCAAAAGATCTTTAGAATAGCAAATGTCAAAGATGACCATATAAACACTATACTAGTTCTCTAATATGACATGCTTCATGAAGTGGTACAAACAATGAGTCGATAGATGAAAAATCAAATAAGCAAGCAATGTGATATAGAGATACCTTTGTAAGCTATTTTTCATCAAATGTAAAGTCTTCACCCTTTTTATGAGTCCTCTTGGCTTATTTGTCCTCATGACAATAAGTTGTTGGTGTGTCGATCCAAAAGACTAAAGACTTAGCATTTCAACTCAAACACATATAAAATGACTTTCTCTATAAGTCTTAACAAAAATTATCACCATATAGATTTCATGAAAAAACAACTTCTCAAAAAGTTAATCAACGGATTTTGACTATCATAATAAGAATGTGAGATAGCTAAGTTCATGTCAAGTTATAGAGATACAAAGCAAACAAGCTAAGTTTCTTAACAACATAACACTAATCTTAAAGCTGACTCACATGTGCAACTTACACTATTGGTAAGAGCACTCACCTTTGACAAATTTGGTCTTAGGTGAACCTACAAAACATTATCAAGATTTTATTGACACCAATGTTGAATCTAGAATAAAGACCTTCTATGACTTACTCAACAAGAATATTATTGATACTCTTATTTTCAACATTGCAAGCAACATATGCTTTGTCAATTTAGCAAGATTTGCATTCTTCACATTCTGGACATTCTTAGCATGCTTTGTGACATTATCATGCTTTCCATACTCAAAAGCTTTAGCATGCTTAAAATGAAGTTCAATCTCTTTATCCCTAGATACATTTCCTAATTTGCAATATTTAATGTATTTAAAGCATTTGGGCTTGATATGGCCTATGGTATTGCAAAAATGGCATATGGGAACAAAAGAAGAGATTTCACCTTTCAGAGTTGGAGAAGCACAAATGGGAGTTTCAAGGGGTACCTTGTTCTTCAAGTTGTTCTTGGTCTTGGAACGTCTCTTCTTATGAGCTTTCTTGTTAACAATGACATTTTCCTCGCTTGTAGGAAGTGATGCTTCTTTGAGCTTCTCGTCAACTACCAAGTCGCTTGAGCCTCCTTGAGTCAAACTAGAGATGATCCTATCCCTCTCAAGAACAACCCTTTTAACTTCTCTAAGCTTCTTGGCAAAAGCATTCTTTTCACCCAAGAGCCTTCAAGTTGTTGACACAAACTCATCCACTTGTAACTTGATCAAATCATCCTTCTCACTCTCTTAAGGCTATCTTCAAATTCTCTTCAAGACACTTCATCTTAGCCAAAAGATCAATATAGGTTGGATTCTCACTTAAGCACTCTTGATGATTTGGATCAACCTCCTTGTCCAAAGAATCTTGAAATACTTCCTCTAGAATAGAGTGAGAGGCTGTGAAAGCAACAAAGTTGCTCACCAACTTTTCTTCACTAGAAGACTCATCACTTGAGCTCTCCTTGTCACTAGAGTCATCAATACTCTTTGAAAACTTCTTCATTACGTTGCTTGAGTAAGTGATTAAGTCTAATTTGATCATCCTCTAAGGAACAAAAACTTCTTTTCCCTTGCTTTTGTAACTAACACTCTTTTCAAGCTCATCAATAAAATTGTTAGTAGACAAATGCAATGACAAATAAGAAGAACCTTTTCCACAAATAAAGGAGGACAACCATGACTCAAAAACCTAAGCAATTCACACGTGAGTATAAATCAGATCTCGCCAAGTGCCTTCTGACGACCCGCTCTGGTACCAATTGAAATATACAAACATAGTTAAATTGCCTAAAGCATACTTAGAGGGGGTGAATAGGTTTTTACGCTTTTTTTCAATCCCTTGAAGCAAACACAAGTTTGTCCCTCAAGATAGCTTACATCATAACACATAAACCATACATACATGTATAGACAAGAGAAACATGTGATCATTAAAGCATTGTCTATATATCAACAAGTAGCAAGAGGAAGAATAACATTAAAACTCAACAACAAAGAATACTTGAATTTCGAATAATTTCCAATGCGTTACAAGTATCAATCAAAATATAACTATACACAAAAGTATCATTGTACAAAAGAATCATATATACAACTATGATCAAAATGATTTGCTTACATATCACACTTAACAAAATCTTGTTTCAAAATACATCACAAGAGAAGAATGTGCAACAAGATTAAAACATACACATACACAATTATGAGAGATAGAGATAGAAAGAATTAACACAAGATATTTTTTAACGTGGTAAAACCTCCAAGGAGGAAACATCCACGGGTTGAACTATAACCATTGGGTACTATATATATTGTATGATAGATTAGAAATTCCTCAAAAAGACCAACCTATGATCTAATTCCTATTGGAGTCTATGTCTACCCAATCTCTATTAGTAGATTAGAAATTCCTCAAAAGTGCGGAGCCACTCTATACTGGAGTCTATGTCTACACAACATCATTGGAAGATTAGAAATTCCTCACATCCCATGTACCACTCTCTATTGGAGTCTATGTCTATCCAAATTCCCGGGCCTACCAATGTCATAGCCAACTCCCTATCCAAGGCACTCATGCCTCTAAAGAGCCTCCCATGCATAACTATCCGGACTTTCATGATCCTAACCATGACTTCTTGCTTGGTTGTCCGAACCTCTTGTCCTAACCAAGACTTCCTTGCTTGACTATATGGACCTCTTGTCCTAGTCAAGACTTCTTGCTTGGTTATCCTGACCACATGTCCTAACCAAGACTTCATGTCTTTTACAAGGACTTCCTAGTGTGATCAATGAACGCAAATGATGCAAACAAGCAATTCAACATAGAACATGTGATCAATACATTCCATGGAAACTAGACTTAATCATGTGAGCACAAAGTCAAAATAGTATAGATGCAAAACTTGAATTAAAACCTAGAGCATGTGAAAACACCTAACACATATGGCTCCTAGTTTCATTAACAAATCTAACACTTGAATAAATCATTTACATGAAGCACATATTCAAGGTATTAGAAACTTACACTAAAAAAGGCTAGAATCACAAAATATGTTCAATGTATAGTCTAGACAACATTTAGAGCAAGGATATAATTAATAATCAATTAAATCCTAGTAGGCTCTAAATACAAAATCAAATATGCTAATCCTAGATTTGTTCAATTAAAGAATCTAAGCACATGCCAAGGTTATTGATTATAAAATGAATCAATCAAATCACAAACAACCCTAGATATCAAACTAATCACAATACAACCCTCAAACATGTGAGAAACTAGAATCATAGAAAGCTAGTTAACATTTGTCTCTAAATAGACTAGATTAGATTTGATTTGAAGCTATCCTTCTTAATAGAATTCACCAAACATACATATACATATAGAAGAAGAAAACCCAAGGTAATTGATGGTTTAAAAAGAACAAAACACAAAGATTAGTCAATTACTTAAGAATCACGAGCTGGTTCTGTTTTATGGGTAGAGCCACCAGAAAACGCGATCAAATAGCTGCAAACTCTCTTGGAAAAGGTATAGGACTTGATTACAAAGATTCTCCAACTTGAATCACTCAATTTGAAGTCCAAATGAGAAAGTTATGGTGTTTGGAAGGTGAGAAAGTTTGAAGAAAATTCTGCACTTGTGTTTTTCTAATTTTTCTCCTTGAAATGAAATAGGAGGGAAAAGAGAATTTAAAAGAGAGAGAGGGAAGATTCCATGTCACCACCCTATGAGATGCGTGTGAGCCTCATGGGGCAGTGGGGTTTGTAGGCCTTGAGCCTTACGCGCCCCTCATGGGCTCCTCTCATGAATGGCCTTTGGCCATTGCTTGCCTCTTTTGCGCTCATCTCGCGTTTTTCAGCCATATTCGGGCCTTCGAACTCTGAATTCGAATCCATCTTCAGATGATGAACCTTGACTCCCTCATGTACAAGGAAGACTATGAAACTTTGACAAAAGGTTGAGAATTCGACTTGATACACGATGATGAAGACAACACATCGTATGAGAATGTAAAGTAGCGTAGCTTCCTAGTTTGGACTCGAAACCTAATGAGTGAGTAACCGAAATGATCGGACTCAATAAGGAATCATATGAGATCATGTTCAAGTCCAAAAACAATAAAACAAAAACAAATAAACACAAAGTCACACAAGTATGCCATTTCCTAGAGATAGTCATAGAACATGCAATTTCACAATGTTTATAAAATTAAATCTAATGCATATGCATACTTCAACAAGTGTGTGAATTTGTTATACCAATGGTGAACAACTATGCAGGGACATATATGAATGCCATGTGTGTGTGTGCCTAAGCCTTGTAAGAGGAATTAGGTCTAATATACCTTTGATGAGCAATGTAACTTATTCCTCTTTGAAGACACCATCTTGCTTGAAAAGTTGCCAAGTCTTCCTTGAAACTTAAATCATCATCAAACTAAGACAACTAAACAATACAAGAGAAACAACGTTTTGATATGGAATTCATGCCAACACAAACCAAAATCCTAACAAACTAAGAATGAGTCTTATTACACTACTACTGATGGGTATGGTTCAATCGTAGTAAATGAGGGTAGAGAGGATCATAATATGTGGCACCAAAGATTTGGGCACATGACTAGTCAGGGGTTGAGATATCTACATTCCAAAGGGAAGTTGCCAGGGTTGAAGTCTGTTGATGTAGATTTCTATGAGAGTTGCATTCTTGGGAAAAAGCAGCAAGTGAACTTCAAGAAGACTGGAAGAGCACTGGTAAAAGAGAAGCTGGAACTAGTGGACGCCGATGTTTGAGGTTCAGCTTCAATCTCATCGATCAAAGGTAAATAATATTTCATCACGTTCATCGACGACCATTCCAGGAAGGTATGGGATTACTTCTTACGACACAAGTCTGAGATGTTTGAAGCTTTCAAGAGGTCAAAATTTATGGTTGAGACTACGATAGGTTCGAAGATCAAGAAGCTGCGTTCAGACAATGGTGGAGAGTATGAAGACAACAAGTTCATGAAGTTTCGCTACCAGAGGGGGATCAAGCTCATAAGAATGGTGGCAGGGATACCACAATAGAATGGTATTGCAAAGCGACTGAACAGGACATTGACTGAGAGAGCCAAAAGCATGCGCCTACAATCAGGGTTGCCAAAGTAGTTCTGGGCAGAGGCAGTTAATACAACATCATGCTTGATCAACGGAAGACCATCAAAGCCCTTGGACCTCGCAATACTAGAGGAGATCTACACTGGGAAAGAGGTAAAAATTTCTAACTTGAAAGTATTTGGTTTTGTTTCTTACGTGCATGTTAGTGATCATACAAGGAGCAAATTGGATGCCAAATTAGTGAAGTGCACCTTGGTGGGTTATGGTGAAGACGAGTTTAGGTATAAACTCTAGGACGACCAAAACTGCAAGATGATCAGGAGCAGAGATGTTGTCTTTAATGAAAGGGTCATGTATAAGGACAAAAACACACAAGTCTAAGTTGGGAGAGCCATACTATTTTAGGCTAGAGGATGTATCGGGTGGTAAAGTTGTAAGACGTGGTAAAAAGAAGATTGAAGAGAATGGTGTGCAGCCACAAGTTGAAGAACCTATACCACAAGTAGATGTTCCTGCACCACAAAGTTCGATCGGTTAGAGTGTACTAAATCTGTAGGTTGGGAATGCTTTGATAAGACTCCAACAAGCCCATAATACACCATGGAGAACCACTCACCCACATGTACCAAATAGAATGCATTACCTATTGCTGACACATGATGAGAACTTGAGTTCTATGACGAAGCAAGTCAGGTGGAAGATGCGAGCAAGTGGGACCTTGTAACGAAGGATGAGATGAAGTCGCTTGTATCTAATCAAACTTGAGAGTTGACCGAGTTGCATGAAGGAAAGACAGCCTTACAAAACAAATTGGTGTTTCGAATCAAGGAGGAGCATGATGGTTTCAAGGGATACAAGGTGAGACCAGTGGTCAAAGGTTTTCAGTATAAGGAAGGTATTGACTACAATGACATTTCTCTCTTATTGTTAACCAAACTACTATTCGGTTAGTGTTAAACATTGTAGCATCAGAACGGTTATATCTCAAGCAGTTAAATGTGAAAGATGAATTTCTTTATGGTGATCTAGAGGAAAAGATATATATATATGCAGCAACTAGAGGGGTTTGCGATAGAGGGCAAGGAAGAGCTAGTTTACAGGTTGATGAAGAGCTTGTATGGTTTGAAACAAGCTCCTCGACAGTGGCATAAGAAGTTTGAAGGGTTTATGTAATAGAATAGCTATTTCAGATGAAATGGTGACCATTGCTACTACTTCAAGAAGATTAAGTCTAGTTTCATTATTTTGCTACTTTATGTTAATGACATTTTAGTAGCTGGTGCAGATTTGGAAGATATAAACGACTTGAAAAAGCAACTGTTGAATGAATTCGAGATGAAGGATTTTGGTGCAGCAAAGTAGATACTTTGAATGAGGATTAGTAGAGACAAATAGAGAGGTATTTTGCAGCTATCTCAAGTAAAGTACGTTCGCAAGGTGTTGTAGAGGTTTAGCATGGGTGATACGAAGCTAGTGAGAACATTGTTAGCTAGTCACTTCAGATTGTCCAAGGAGTAGAGTCTAATGACGGATGAAGAGAAGGACTTCATGGCTAGAGTTCCATATGCCTTAACCATTAGAAGCCTGATGTACGCCATGGTTTGCATGAGACCAAATATTGCTCATGCAGTAGGAGTTGTGAGCCAATACATGTTCAATCTAGGCAAGCAACATTGGGAAGCGGTAAAGTGGATCCTAAGATACTTGCGGGGTATGAAAGAGAAGTGTCTAACCTTCAGAAGAGTTGAGCTCAAGCTAAAAGGTTATGTGGATTCCAATTTTACTGGAGAGGTTGATCATAGGAGGAGCACCACCAGATGTGTTGAAGATAGGGAGTACTGCTATTAGTTTGGTTTCTCTGTTGCAAAAGATAGTTACTATATCTACAACTAAGCAAAGTATGTGGTTGTGATGGAGGCTAGCTAAAAGCTGATATGGTTACATGGATTGTTAGCAAAGTTGGGATTTAATCAGGTGATGAATGTGTTGCATAGTGATAGTTAAATTGCGATACACTTGGCCAAGAATTCAATGTTCCATTCAAGGACCAAGCACATAGACTTGTGTTATCATTTCTTTTAATCGTTAATCGCGGATAGGATTTTAAACTTGTGAAGATCGTAGGAAATAAGAATCCAGCTGATATGTTAACCAAGCTAGTCACGATTGAGAAACTAGAGCTGTGTGCACCGTAACTATCCACTAGTCATCAAGGAAGATGAAAGAAGAATATTCAAGTTTCAGTCTTCAAGTGGGAGATTGTTGGATTTGTGAAGCCTGAAGAATCAGTCGATTGAAAAAAATTCGGAAGGAACCACGGCATAGACCATGGTGTAGCAACCGTAGTGTAGATCGTGGTCAATTCCTGAGGATACACGCGGCGTAGACTGCAGCTAAGGCGAAGAAGAACACACTACAGTTTTCTAAACAGTGAAAAACAGAGGCGACCGCGATACATGGCGTGGGATGCAAACTGCGAATCAGGAAAACTTGGATAGAAAAAAAATAAAAATAAAAAAGAGACTAGGTTTTGGCAACTTGTAACTACTAATTCTCCCATATAAATACTAATGTTTCCCTATGCTTAGGGGCGTGTGAGAAATTGCTAATGAGAGAGAGCAACTTGTAGAGAGACAGAAAAGGAGAGACAAAGAGATTTTAATCAAACTCTGATAGTGAATTTGAGTGCAGGTACGCTTCATGGATGTAGGCTCTTGTTGAACCACATAAAACTTCCTATGTCGTTTCTTTTTCTTCTTATTGTTTTCGTTATTTGCATGTCATTTAGATTTGCGTGTGTGATTTCTTACCACAGTTGAAATTCTTGAACTCTTTTGATAGATATATTTGAAAGATGTAAAAAATTGGAATGTGATACTAGCTAGATTTGATTTTGAATAAAATATGAAGGATTTTTTTTTTTTTTTTTTTTTTTTTTTTTTTTTTTTTCGTATATGGATTGGGCTTAAGTTATATGGGTGCAAATCGTAAATTTGGTTTCTTAATTACCATGCTCATTTTAAGTAATTTTATATAAGGATATTTTAGTAATAAATATTTTTATTAAAAATATGAGTTTGTACAAAACGTTTTTAGTGGTTACAACTCAATATATACGCAATAGTGTTCGAAAAAACATTCTAGGCGCCGCCTAGACGTTGTGCGGCGTGCCACTGTACCGAATCTAGCAATTTCGGCCATAAAAATTGGTCAACAATGGTAAACGGAAAAGCGGCCGAGTTGGACCGATTTTGAAGAGATTAATCGGTCTAGACGAGGTCAAAATTGTTGACCAGCCTAGCCAGTTAAAAAACGGTCCATCAAAACGGCCTAAACCAAAACCCAAACTGTGAAAATTCCCACTTCCCAGATCGTGAAAATCACAATCCTAGACCAAAACCCAAAATCAAGCCTCAGCTAGTCGTCGACCACAGCAAGGTCCACCAAAACGGCACTAAGATTTAATGGTGTTCTTGCAAATTGAATTAGTGGAGAAAATATGAACAAAATCAACACACAAATTACTGAATTAGATTCGACTGATGGACAAACAAAACCCACCAAGATTTAATGAAAAATAACTTAAAAACAAGTTTTAATAGAGGAGTGAAAAAGCTCGAAATGAGAGAAAATGGTGGAAGAAAATTTGGTCATAGTTTGTGTGAAAGAGAGACAGAGAGGAAGGCGTGAAAGAGAGAGAAAAAGAATAAAGAAGATTTTTTACTTTAAAAAAGTACATTTGTAAAATAACAAAAAACACCCTCTCTCAATGCAAAAATCTAAAATATACAACAGAAAGTAAGACTATATTAAACAGGTACAAGACATAAAAACAAAAAGGGAATTTATGTTGATGATTTTGTTTGAAATTCATTATAATATGAGTTTTATTATTGGTTTTATAGGTAGGAAAAATTTTAAAAACAATAAAACAAAAAAAATTCAGCCGCCCGCCTAGGCGCTAGGTGCTGGTCTACCGCCCGACTATCGCCTAGCATTTACTAGAACACTGATACACATCAAACATGTATATAAAGGATTTAGAATTTGCTGACCTCGAGAGTTGATTTACTAACATTTATAATCAATGGTTGAGATTTATATATATATATATTTTTTCACAATTATTTTCTTTAAATGGAATGCATCATCCATAACTTTTTTAGATCGGTAGAAAAATCAAGCACAACAGGGGATCTGAAACCATATATAATCAAAACCAACACAACTGATCACACCGGTTGGAATAGTAAAATTATAGAGGAAGAAGAGGGGGGTTTGGTCAGTCACGTGGAGTCGTCTGCAAGTCCCCAATTTTCTGGCCAGTAATATATGAATAATACCATGCAAACTCTTTGCTTGTAACTTACCAAGTACCTTCCTCACCTAGTTTCTCTCTTAACTTTTCCACCACTTTTTATATATAATTAAACAACTCCGCCTACTTTGTTTAATTTGCTAACTAAAACTCAACAGAAAAACACAGAGAGAGCTGTACATGTTAAAAGAAAAAAAGGAAACAAAAATTAAAGCTGGACAATTAATGATTGATATATATATATATATATATATATATATATATGTATGTTTCTGTGATCTTCAATGTGTATGGACCCGATTTTGTCTCCCACTAGCTATTCTCTCTTTATAATGGGTAACTACTGTTTTCTCTTTATTTATTGTCTTTTTATCGTTGTTTTTTCTCTTTAATTATCATGAGTATCAGATTTATTATTATTTTTTCTGACAAGGGTCAGTCACTCAGACTCAGATGTGTGTGTGATTTTTCTTTTTCTCTCTTTATATACAACTAACTGAAAAGCTTCTTTTTTCTCATTTCTAATTTCATTCCTGCTTCAAATTAAAAAAAAAAAAATGGCTGGTATGCTTCCTGGAGTTGAATGTGCTAGAAGAAGAAGATTTCATAAGAGTGGAGACTCTCCAAGTATGGCTAATTCTCATGTCTCCACTAGAAGATCCTCTTTTTGTTTATACACAAGCAACCATGAATCCCATCACACATCTATCTCTAATTCTCTGGTATATATATACACACATATTTCTTCTTTTAATTAATTAGTGATATATATATATATTTTTTTGAATGAATTAATTTAATTTGATATATAGCAAAGAAGTATAATAAACCATACATATCAAGATGGAAAGCTAGGAGGATTAGCCAGAGAAGCAAAAGAAAGATTGGATGAGAGACTTGGAACCCAAAGAAAAATATCAGAAACCGAAAGGTGATTACATTATTTACATCTATTATTAGTTAGAAAATAATCTTTGTTGGATTGCTTGAATTAATATATTGATTTCAGGCAAGTTAGTGAAAAGGAGAGATTGACGTCATCATTATCATGTAGTGTTGATGGGAGGTTGCACACAGAGGTTTTTGGGTGGAAGAAGGGTAGTGGTTCAAAGAGGTTTAGTTGGTCCAAGTTAAGTTGGAAATCTTCAGAGCAAGAAGAGTGTGCTATTTGCTTGGAGAGGTTCAAAGTGGGTGACACTCTGGTGCACCTACCTTGTGCTCATGGGTTCCATGCCAGGTGCTTGGTTCCATGGCTCCAAGGCAATACCCAATGCCCTTGTTGCAGAAAGGAAATCGCAAATCTTGACTGTTAGCTTCACCCGGTAAAATATATATACACATATATATATATATTTTTTTTAGATTTCCTATTTTGTTTCCTTATTAGATACCCATGAATTTGGTTTAGAAAGAAGTGTAATTAATGCTCTTTTATGAATATCCAAGACTTTTAGTTAATGTGAGTTTTAATCTTACTATAAATTTGATTAGTTTTATAGGGTTTAGAAATCAAAGTGGAAAATTAAGGGAGTATTAATAGGACCCCGATTATAAATGTTGAACATTCAAATAAGCGAGGGACATGTTATCTCTTATTTTGGACCTTCAAATTGGACAAGGAGTTTTGATTTGTTGTTCAAGTAAGTGATTCTAATTGCACTAGAGATCACCATCTATCACCATTCTTTTGCCCCACCTTGAAATGAATTTCAAATAATGCTCCACACTTGCCTATAAGTGGGCCACGAATACTATTATGTCCTATCCGAGGTTGAAAATATTCTTCCTTCTCATTCAATTTTAATCTAGAGTCAATTTTTATTAACAATATTATTCCATGATGTGTGAGATTTGTACAAATAAATGTGAATATATAGCCTTGAAAATCATCAAGGGTTTTTTTTTTTTTTTTTTTTTTTTTCCACAATTTATTAGAGCTAGAAATATGTCTATGAAGATATTACAGACGAAAAAGAGAAATCAATCGAATTTACTAATAATTTTTTTTTTTTTTTAGGTTGACACAATTATGGTCAGGTGTCTATCGAAAGCTAATAAGATTAAACTCTACAAGCACAACTCAAATTGCAACTTCCATAACAGGGTAGGAGTCTCTCCACACTTTATGATTTAATTGGTAAAAGATGGTGGTTGGAGCTCCATTTTAAAGTCTCCAACCGTTGAGGCAAGGGACGCTTGATAAATTTCCTTATAGTTATATCGCAACCACATACATCTTTAAGATAATGTTTACAAAGATTAAATTTGAAAGTTGGTTGAGAATAGACTATGTAGGAAATTGAAATTGATTAAAATATAACATAAAATTTAGGGGTATTATTATTTTCCCCCTAACTTTTGAGGTATTAGTCATTTTGGTCCCCCTTGCTTCAGTATTGGCCATTTTTCACCTTATGTTAACTTCTATTACGTTCCGTCAAGATTTTCAGTCAAAATACTATTTTACCCTTATTAAATATAAAAAACATTAATAATTAATTAAATCAGTTTTTAATTATTATTATTTTTCTTCCTATCTCTATCTCCACATCATCTCCATTCTCCAATACCCAAACACCAAACCCTAGCCACTAAAAAAAAAAAATTCCATCAATCTCCAACACCAAAACACAAACCCTAGCCACCACCACTCGAGTAGATCTTCAATCGATATGGGCATCAAGGAGATCATTGATCTCCCATATAGGCATCAAGGAGATCATTGATCTGGGAGCTGCATCGTGTCTCTCTCTTGCCTTCCTTCTCTCTTCTCTCTCTTTCTTTCCATCTCACTCTCTCTCACATTAGGTCAACACCATTTCTGGGTCGAACCCAGTTCTGGTTGGATTTGATTTTGGGTTTTGGTGGCTGTTGGTGGTAGTTGGGTTTGGTGACTGAGATAGATAGTGGTATGGTTGTGGGGATTTTAAATGGATTCTTTAGGTGGATTCACGGTTTGGATTATGGTGAATGGAAGAGAGAAAAATCAAAACTGATTTTGGTTTCAATTTTTGATTTTTGTAAATGGGAAAAAAATAGTTTCCATTTTTGGTTATTGATTTTTGTAAACGAAAAAAAACATATTCTGGGATTTTCAATTGGGTTATGTTGAATGGAAAAATGAAAATTCAAAATGATTTTTGTCTAATTAATGATGGTTTGACTTATGTTTCATTTGGGTTGGAATTTGAATGATCATGTTAGATAGTGATTTGGGCGTTGGTTTGAATCAAATCCGATGGTGTTTTTTTTTTTTTTCTTTTTTTTCAATTATTGATTGGGTTCAAAAATTAAATAGCACTTTTTAGGGGAGGGCTTGTGCAAATAGCACCACTTTAATAAGTCTTGTTTTAATAGCATCAAAATAGGTGATGAGACCAAAATACCCCCACTTACTCTTTTCCTTTTTATTTTTTTCTTGAAAATTCGAGACTTATTTGCAGTTTCGAGACTTATTCATGATTTTTTCGAGACTTATTCATGCGTTTTCCAAACTTATTCATGCGTTTCGAGACTTATTCATGATTTTTTCGAGACTTATTCATGCGTTTTCCAAACTTATTCATGCGTTTCGAGACTTAATTCAAGTTTGTTCGTGACTTATTCTGTTCAACCTCTATCAATAGTGACAGTGACGATCTGACGATGGTTCCAGTTGACTTTGGAGATAGTTGGATCTGGAAGATCGAACAATGCTGAGTTCGTTGGTGCCATCGGTTTCGTCAGATTCGTCATAGATCAGACGATGAAGATTTGCGACAGTTTGGGTTTTGCTTCGTTTCTGTCTCTACACAACTCGAAAATGAAAACGAACACTTCGGTTACAATGATTGGCACTCGACGAACGTTTTCCCGGTGGTTTTGTCGATCAACTCACTAGTCGGCGGTGGCACCTCCATTGAAGCTCCATCAATGGAGGTTTTGGAAAAAGGAAGAAGAAGGTGAAGGACACACAAGAGAAAAGAAAAGAAGCTGGGGGGTATTTTTGTCCAAATTCCATTTTTGGTGCTATTAAAACAAGAGTTATTAAAGTGTGATAGTTGTACAAGTCAAAATTTAAAAAGTGCTATATACCCCTATTTCCTCTTATTGATTTGGGTTTGGATCTGAATGGAATCCGATGTTGGTGGCATTTTTGTTTTTTAAATTTTTCTAAAATTTTTAAATTTTTAAATTTTTAATTTTACCTCTTCATTTACCATTATACCCTTACTAACTTAACGAAATATTTCAAATTTTAACGAAACAGTAACGGTAGGGGTATATTGACTATTAATTGAAATGTCAAGGTGTAAAATGGCCAATACTTTACAATGGGGATCAAAGTGTCTAATACCTCAAAAGTTATAGGGTAAAATAATAATATCCCTAAAATTTATAATGTTGGATGATGCATGTATGGGTTTTGTATGCAAAAAGTAGATGGTGACGAACCTTGTAAATTGTAATGTAAAGTTTACTTTGTACAGGTGGGAAATTTCATTTTCACCCACTAATATGGATCACTATCTATAAGTTTCTTCATCTTAAATGCAATTATTGAGATAAAGGATGAATTAAACATCTATAAAAATAATTAAAAAAACAGAAGGATTCGTGCAATGAAAGTTGAAAGGTACTATCAATAAAGAAAAAACAAAGAAACAAAGATAAAAAGGAAACTTCCACTAAATGACTTAACCATTCATTGAAAACTTTCTTTATATGAAAAATGAGATATTATTTATGTATTATTATAGACTTATACTCTTATAGTAGAGACATGTAGGATAAAATATTGTAGATATCTCCGATTTATGGCTTTATTGTCTTCTTTATCATTTATTATTATTATTATAATAAATATAAATTAAACTATAAGTTCCTTATCTGTGATTGGCTTATTTTTATGACAAACCATTAATTGGAGTTAATGTTGTAAGGGTAGATTTAGGATATTGGATTTGTGAAATTCCCTTAACCATTTATAGTGTAAAATATACCTAGAGGGTGGGGTGAATAGGTATATGCTCAAATTCTTGTACATCTTTTTTTAACACAACAAAGTTGTACACACTTAGAGAGCTTAACAAATGAATTGCTTCAACAAGACAATATGAGTCCAATTAAACAAGTGATATAAGCAATATAAGTTAAAGCAAGTAAAAAAGCTTAAAGTACAAAAATCAACACAAGAGATTTTTTACGTGGTAAACCTCAAAAATGAGGAAACATCCACGGGTTGAATCCATAACCATTGACAACACCACCCTTCACTAGTTGGATAAAAGTACACTCTCAAGGCAATCAACTCACATGAACACTTTCTTTTGAATATCCCTTCTATCCTACCCTCGGGCCTTTTACTAGCAAAAGACTTGACCCCACTTTCTGACCGAGACAAATCGCATGCCTCTAGAAAGCTACTTCCTAACTAAGACCATCCACAAGTCTCTAGGAAGATTATCGCTTGACTAACTGTATTCTCACAATCCTAGCCAAGTCTTCTTGCTTGGTTAATCAGAGCCTCACACCCCTAGACAAGTCTTCCTTACTTGACTAACCAAAACACATCTCATGTCTCTAGTCAAGACTTCTTGCTCAATATTGAAGAATCACACTCCAACAAGAGACTTCCACCTAGTACAAGGCAATTGATCTAAGTGTAATGCAAATGATGCAAACACATGCAACATAGAACATATGATCAATGTATTCTATGGAAACTAGAATTAATCATGTAAGATTGCAAATCAAAGTATTCTAGTTTTAGAACATGCAACTTAAAACCTAGAAATCAACATTCAAGAACAAATCACAAAGTATTATAGATTCAAGTTCATATTCAATAAAAATAGCTAAGATCATACTCAATCAAAACACATGAGTGAATTTCTAAATCAATCAAACAAGTCTAAAAATGGAATCAAAAGCATTCTAAACATTTTTCATCAATCAAATAAGAATATCCATCAAGTTGATCATAAAAAAAATGTTGAGAAAATGATTCACTTACAAAAAGATGAACCACGAATGAAGATTAGATTACTGTGACAAATTTGGACATTTTTTTGTAAGTCGCGCAACAGAAAAAAGATTGACAGGTTTTAAATTTATTATCTTGGACCTTTTTCTATACACGAATATGAGGAGGGATTTGTTTTCATACCTTTAAGGATCTCTCCTTTGTTTCTTTTCAATCTTTTACCACTAAGCCTTATGAGCTATGACTCGCAATCTAGCAACTATGTGTGTGGGCACGATACGGATTCCGGGAGTACTTGAATGGAGGCTTCAGAGATGGAGAAGACAACACCTTGTCTCCTTTGTTGAGTTCGGCCAAGCTTGAGCAAAAGAAAAAATAATTTCTTTTCTATTTCTTCTTCTCCTTGCCGCACCTCTCTCTCTCTCTCTCTCTCTCTGTATTAGGGTTAGGTTAGTTTGTTTCCTGGTAGGTATATTGTTAATCGAAAATTGTCGCTGGGGTGATTTTTCCAATTAACAATTCAAGGGACTGGAATCAAGGTTGATTTCAGTCGGAGGGATATCAAGTAGTTCGATACCCTTAGCTTCCTAAAAATTTAGTTAAAAAAGAGGAATGACAGTAGTAAGAAAAAGTCACATAAACAAGGGATTGCACGTATAACTCTTTTTTCTTTATTGGTTACGAATACATGATAGGGTTACAAAGGAGATTTTTTGGTAGCTACAGTCATGAGATAAAAAACTCAGTTAGCATTGGCGATGGCGATGGAGCTCTCATACATATCGATAAGTGGAAAAGTATCAAGTAGGGTTCAGTACTCAGGTCCACGGTCCCTTTTCTGTGTGATAATACATTGTATATATAGGTCTTGTTTCTTGCCATGCACTCCTATAACTTCGGTATAGGGTTTTAGCAATTTACAGGACTTTCCTTGGCGATCAACGAGATTATCGGGGGATTTGACCCCTAGAATCAAGTGATTCCTTCTTTGATAGATTGTGTGGGAGTTGACTCCCAATTCAAATAAAACTCTTAGTAGCAAGAATGAGCGTAATTCTTTACTTGTCTTGAATGGTGGCGTTTTGTGCTTGTCCCTTTATGTAGCTTCCGAGGAAATTAAAATCAAGATGGACCGGTCCATTCCGAGTGAAGGAGGTATTCCCACATGGTGCAATTGAAGTGCAAAGTTTGAGAACCGAGGACACATTCAAGGTTAATAGACAACGGGAAAAACCATACTATGGAGGAGCAAGGAGTGCATTCATGATCGAACAAGTCAAATTTGGCGAGCCTTAGCACCCATCACCACATCTTGCCTAGACGTTAAATCAAGCGCTTAGTGGGAGGCAACCCACTTAGGTAGTTTTAATTTAATGCATTTCATTTTGTTTATTTGATAAGATTTTGGTATATGTGGAGTTTTCCCCAAATTTGAATTGGATATTGAGTCAAGAAATTTATTGAGCAAAATGTGTTGAGTACCATATCCAAAACAGGTTTGGGGGTTTCTTTTGGCTTGATGAGTTTTGTGTAAATGTGCAGTTGATATGCAAGAATGCAGAATGAGATTGCCTAAATTTCAGCATTCTACGGTCACATTCTGCGGCCTGGCCGTAGAATTAAACGGCAGAATGAAAACAGAGGTTTCTGCCAACAAATGGCAGTTAGAACGGTGGCCTTAAATCGACCGCCAATTGAATCAGGTCTCCAAACCTCAAAACGGCGGTTTTGAATCTGCGGCCTGGCCATAGAATCATTGGCCGTCGAATGGAGGCACTTATCGAAACGGCAGCGTTTTGGGCCAAAAAGGAGAATTCTGCAGTCACATTCGGCGACCTGGCCGCTGAATTAAACCGCAGAAAGCGCGATATCAGGTCTTAAAAGGGTTGTCTCTTTCACGAGCCCCACACATTTTTTCTCACTCAAAACTCTCCAAAAACACTTCCAAGGTGCATTTCTCTCCTTCTTTTCCCTCTCAAGGCTTCAAGGTATGTTATTCTCCCCTCTAAACTTGCTTTTACAAGAATTTAACTTCTCCTATCTCTCAATTGACCGAAATTTCGCATGATAGTGCTAGGGTTAGGTTTAATTCGAAAAATTTGGGGATTTTGTGATTAGAGGTCGAATTGATGGTAATGCATGCTTGGGTTTTGTTTGTGGTAGTAATAAAATGCTTCTAGGTTTTTAATTGATGCTTGAATATGCTTTAAATTGCCAAATTTTGTTTTGGTGCGAATTTGGCCGAAAATTCTCAGTTGCGTGAGTGTCAATCAATTGGCAAGGAAGATATTGTTGCTAGAATGCTTTGCAAATGCCGTAGATTGCCAAAAATTTGTTAGATAACATGCCTATTTTGCTAGAGATTATTGTTGTGAATAAATGTGGGCATGAAATTGGTTTTTGTGGATAAATGATTGGCTATTTGCTATGTTGGTGTTGTATGCTGTTGATTAATGATTGGCTATTTGCTATGTTGGTGTGAGATTATTTTGATGACTAAATGTGCCTATGTTGCGGATTAATTGAAAATGTGGCATGATGTGGTTTGAAGTATGTAGTTTGGTTTTTGTCTGTGCTGTGTAGAGTTCTTTTTGCTTCCCTAATGGCACCAAAGAAGGGCAAGGGCAAGGCTTCTAGTTCCCGCAACCTAAGGGTTGATGAGCACAGCCGACGCAACACATTATATCTAGGTCGCCTCCAGAATATCCACACCAGAACCGTACACCATGACAAGGCCATAGATTTGGATAATGTTGACGGAACGGATATTATGCGTCAGGTGGAAGGAATGGGATGGCGCCAGTTTGTCACCAAACCCCGTGTACATGCCAATGTGAGTATTGTTTGGGAATTTTATGCGTCCATGATCCCGAATGAATATTTAGAAGGGAAATCTGTGAAAGTTAGGGATGTGGACGTGTTCATTCGCCCCCAGGACATAAATGGGTACTATGGCACACCTTCATATGATGATCTTCTAAATGGGGTCCCGAGGAACAGCATCTTCAAGTTATACGACCCTACCCTTGCTGTATCTCTCAGGAGGGAAATGGATAATAGCGGCTTGTGGGACGCAGACCATCATCTTTGCCAATCCGAACTACAGAGAGACATAGCATTTTGGTCTGTCTTTGTGTCCCACTCCCTGAAGCCGACATAGCAGAGGACACACATTGTCCTAGACATTACTCAGATTTTGTATTGCATCAAGTTCCAGTTGCAGATAGATGTGGGGCGGCTGATCTACCTGGCCATAGGCAGAGCTGGAAAGACGGAGAAGTCAGTTATCTCCTTTCCATGCTTGATTGTTGATCTATGCAGGCTAGCAGGGGTTCCTGAGCGACGTGGAGATGACTTGCTTACCATGGGAGATCCCTGCAACTCCAGGACCTTCAGGGATTTGACAGAGCCTCAGGATGGAGAGCGCCTCCTACTATTGGGATCGAGGAAGAGACAAAGGTTGAGGCGGCAACAAGAGGAGGGAAGCGATGACAGTGATGATGAGGAGGATCCTGAAGCAGTTCCAGCTGACACAGAGGCAGCTTCAAAGCAGAGACCGACATGGTTTGATGCTTGGGTGACAAAGTACAATCAGCAGACGCCCCCATGGGCTGCCACCTTAATCTAGGGCTAGAAGAACCAACAGGCACAGATAGCTGAGCTGATCAAGATAATGCAGACTAGCACTTTCACAACTTCTGAGCGTCATGGCGGAGCAGGCCCCAGCTTAGTGCCCTAGGCACCCCAGCAGCAAGATGAGCAGCCACCTTCAGATCGTGATAGGGATGCACCCCCACATTGAGATTTATCTATCTAGTTTACATTACTTATTTTAGTTTTAGTTTCGCACTTACTTTTAGCATTTTGGGCACTTTACATTATGTTTAGTCGGATTTTAGTTTAACTTTCCAGATTTAGTTTTGGTTTGCTTATGCATGCTTTTATTTACTTTTGGGAATTATATTGTGCTTCATTGGATATTTTGCACATGACCTTATGCATGACTTTTGTTCATAAATTTTTTTTTAGGCGCCTTCCTTGCTGGGTCCTCATTGTCAACATTGGGGACAATGTTGGATTTAGGTTTGGGGGTGTGGATGTGAATGACTTGACTTGACTTTAATTTTTATTGTAAAAATAAAATTTTTTGGAACAAAATTTTTGCCAAACTGGTGCAGCAAAGGCCATAATTGAGCATATTTTGCTTGGTTTGATACCTTTGTCATGTGCTCAATGACAATCTAAGATTGCGTGCACATCATAAGTTAGTCTCATACTTTCTTGATTTAAGTAGAGGTGGCCATTTGTGTGAGTGTGTAGGTCTATTAGTGGAGACTACCCTTAGTTCACGTGCCTTAAAAAGCCAATCCATGAGGGTTATGTTTCTCTTTTTGTATTCCTAAACACATTTCACATTTTGTTGTGCATCATTGAAGTCTCATCACATCACTTGCACCACTAGCCATAGAACCCCCATAGAACATTCATCAATTGTGGATATCATGTCATTAGTTTGCAATTTCTTGCGGTTTGCCTACTTGAAGGGATGATAGGACTTTTATAGAATTCACACAAACACTCTCATCCATCTCCTACCCGATTTGTGCTCAAGGGTCTAATAATGGTGGCCAAGCACCAAAGCCAAACACTTTCCCAAACACCAACGAACCTAAACACAAACCATACCCAATCTTTCCGATCTTGCTTGTTCAAGCTTTTGTAATATGTATTTAGAAAATATTGTGTTCAAGGCAAAAAAAAAAAAAAAAAAAAAAAGAAAGAAAAAGAAATGAATAAATAAATTGAGCCTTGTATGTGTCTAAATTGTGTGTTGCTCTCATTGAGTAACAAAAGTTGTTGCAAGTTGCTCAAATGAGCTTAGTTGGAATTTTTGTAGTTTTTTGAGCTCAAACTTAGCTCATTGCTCTAGAATTGTTAGCTTGATCAAAAATTTCCACATTTTCCTGTATCCACCATTCACCACATAAAACCCTAGCCCCATCACTTAGTAGGAAAAGTCAATTTGATCTTGTAGGTCTCCAACTTGAGAATGCAAACTCTCGTCATGCTCTACCATGTTCATGGTTTTTGGTTCCTTTCATGAGACTTATTCACTTAAAAGAGCGTTCAATTTTTGAAATACATGTAAGCGTCTTAATTTGTTCCCATTGCATAAACTCATTCGCATACGCTTGTATGAGTGTAAACCTAGGTTCTGAGAAGAAGAATAAGAGTGAATCTTGTAAGGACCTAAAGTTGAGGCGAAATATGGCCGAAGCGCTTGTGCGGGTGGTCGCCAAAGCAAGGACAATTTAGTGTGGGATTCATGACTAGCATTGCACTTATTGGATTGATTTTGGGTTCTTTCAATTTTAGCACATCTCTCATGGTATCTCATCATATTTGGCATTCGCACTCTTTTTGGTTGATTTCATAGTTGTGTATATCGGCGGCCTTAGTACTAGTTCTTAGTTAGGTTATTTTGGTTTATCGGATTTCCCTAGTTTTGTTTTTGAATTTGCTCGGGGACGAGCAAAAGCTAGGTTTGGGGGTATTTGATCGAGCCATTACATGCATAGAAATACACCCCTTATTTCCGATACTTATGATTAACTTTTGAGTAAATTCATGAAATTTATGGCTCGATGTTGATTGTACAGGTACTTTTTGGATTCTAGGTTGAAGAATGAAGGAACTCGGTGATTTGGGCTAAAAGCGGCGAAAGGCAAGCATTTGGGGGCAAAACGATCATTTGGCAAGAAAAGATGGATTCGGCGGTTCAATTCTGCGGCCTGGCCGTAGATTGAAACCGTCGTTTTCCTCTAGAGGCATCAGGTCAATTCTGCGGCCAGAATCCAACCGCCGATCAATTTCAGAATGTCACTTTTCCATTCTGCGGTTTCGTTCTACGGCCTGGCCGCAGATTGAAACCGCGGAATGCGTGCCACGTCAGCAGCACCAGGATTTCAACCCCCACCACTTCATGAAACCCTAGCTTATCTCTAACCTCTCTAACCTCTCTCTAACCTCCATTACTCCACACTTCCACCAACATTCTTCCACCTCTTCTTGGAAAGTTATTGAAGAGAGAAGAAAAGATTCACCAAGGACAAGGGAATCTCAAGCACATTGAAGATTAGACTTGTGAAGGCATTTATGGGTTTTCTCTACAACTTTGCTCTTTTCATTTTCATTTCCATTATGTGTAACTAAACCCTTTTTATTGGGGAATTGATGAGATAACTTATGTGATACTCCCATGTAATTGAACTAGTCATATATTTATTAAATCTTCTCTTGGTATATTTTAATTTCATTGCCTTGAAGTTGCCATTTTACTTGTTAATATTGGGGTTCAATTTGGCTTGTTGTAGAATGGTTCACATATGAAAGTTGTGGTTTAGGGTTTGAAAGACATTCAACCCATTCTCCAATCTTTAGCATATATGAAATTGAATATGTGTGCATGCATGTGTTATATGGTACATGACCTTTAATTTGTTCTTAAGAATATTGTTTGGGCCAAGATTCATAGTAGGGCTTACTTGAGTCAAGGCTTGAAATTGCACAATAATGAGTTAAATCAATTTAAGAACAATCCTTGAGTAGGATGGATGTGTTTAATTGGACTAGTTCATTACATTAGGAAATCTTTTAGTTGTCGACTCAATTCCCCAATATCCACCATCATATATCACACCTTTCCTTTACATTACTTGTTTTAGATTAATTAATTTCACTTGGTTTACTGGTTGAAACAAATTACAAACCCGAAAATGAATTTTATTTTTCCGCACGTAGTATAGATTAGTGTACACAGCTTAGTTTTAGCCAAATATCCTCCCTTTCCCTAAGGAACGATCCCGCTTGCCATTATACATATCATTCGATTTGTGTATTCCAAGTGTAGAATTTTGGTACTTGCAAAAGTCCGATCACCCACATACGGCGCTAAAAGTGTTAACCGAAAATTGTCACTGGGGTGATTTTTTCAATTAACAACTCAAGGGACTAGAATCGAGGTTGATTTCAGTCAGAGGGATATCAAGTAGTTCGATACCCTTAGCTTCCTAAAAATTTAGTTAAAAAAGAGGAATGACAGTAGTAAGAAAAAGTCACATGAACAAGGGATTGCACGTATAACTCTTTTTTCTTTATTGATTACAAATACATGATAGGGTTACAAAGGAGATTTTTTGGTAGCTACGATCATGAGATAAAAAACTCAGTTGGCGATGGTGATGGCAATGAAGCTCTCATACATGTCGATAAGTGGAAAAGTATCAAGTAGGGTTCGGTACTCAGGTCTGCGGTCCCTTTTCTGTGTGATAATACGATGTATATATAGGTCTTGTTTCTTGCCATGCATTCCTATAACATCGGTCTAGGGTTTTAGCAATTTACATGACTTTCCTTGGCGATCAACGAGATTATCGGTGGATTTGAACCTAGAATCAAGTGATTCCTTCTTTGATAGATTGTGTGGGAGTTGATTCCCAATTCAAATAGAACTCTTAGTGGCAGGAATGAGCGAAATTCTTTACTTGTCTTGAACGGTGGTATTTTGTGCTTGTCCCTCTATGCAGCTTGTTCTTCTGTGTACCTGATCTTGTCTTAGGCGGGATTGGGGTACTTGGATTTTGTCTTGATACTCGGCAGTTTTGCTAGCCTAATACTTACTGCTAGCTTTAGATGGATCGGGGTACTCGGGTATTTTGCCTTCTCCCCATTCATTTAATTTTGTATGAGTGTATCGGGGTACCGAGATTCTAGATTGCAGAGGGGTACTAGGATCCTGCAGCAGTAGAGTCTCTGGAATTTTCCCCTCCGTGTTTCCTGGTACCTTTTAAGTCTAGGGATCCTTGACTCTGATTTGGACTGGTAGGAGGTTGTACCCGGCCAATTTGTAAGGTGTCGAGGTATCTGAATGCTCTTTTAAGATGTCTTTCTATCTCGATTTATCTTCTTATGCTGATGGAAAATTCTTCTTTGACCATTGCCATTTTTGGCGGTTAATTAACATATATCTTATATACCAGGATCCTAGGGTTTAGTTAACCAAGTTAAAATAAGATTATAAATTCTTTTTAATTCAGTCGCCACTAGGACTTGAACCTTTGACCACTTTAAAGAAAATAAAATAATCTCTATTATTTTATTCCTTTGCTTTCGCCAAGGTTCGAACCTGTAACCTCTAAATAACAATTAATAATTCTTAATTATTAATATGTCAATTAAATAATCATATTATTTAATTATATTTAATTAATCAATTGAACAATTTATTAATTAAATAATCATATCATTTAATTAATTCCCAGAATATATCCAAGTTACTTTCGTAACATAATTAATTGGACCATCCAATTCACCGTGAGCTTTGTTACTAATAATCGTAGAGAGCTCTAGCAAGGGAACCTAATGGACCCATAGTTTTGAGTTCCAATAATACTTTAGAAAAATTAATTAAACTCCTTAATTAATATTTCACGATTATTAACCTTGGAGTTATTCCACTAAAAACCCGAGGTTGTACTCTCGTAGCTATAGATATTTTACACAACCAAAATATCAGTGTCCATCGATATAGCTATTTCATTTGGTATGATCCTCCATAAGTAGTTTATAATTAGAGCTAGGTCATAAAATCAGCTATACCTCTCTAATTATATCTTTTCCTTTAAGTACCATTAATTCTCTAATGAACAAGTATATCCTTTCTTCCTTTACGGAAGAAGAAGAATGCTCTTAATCGTTCAAGTCCCGAATAAACCCTTAAGGGAACTACTCATCTACTTCTCGCAAGAAGGAGTGGATTCCTTTATTGTGTGCATACCTTCTAACATGCCCAAACCGGTTCTACAAATGTCACTATAATTTAACCTATTCTACCTCGGTTATATTAAAGGGGCGTGCGAGTCTGATGACCCTATTGCAATTCGTACAAGTCGTTATGCTAGTATAGTGTACAAAGTAAGGGTATCGGTCCACGGGGAATCTATTAATGAGTAACTGGTAAATTGATATGAACCTCACCAAGAGTAGTGAGACCCGGAACCAATATATGGTAACGACGGATCGTTTTCTAATTCAAGTTTATAAAAACAAAGAAAATAAAGGACCGTGACCCATTATCTATATGGAGATAAGAACCAACGGTATCAAGAAGGTTGTAGACGCCACACTCAAGAACAAGAAAGAAGGTGAGTGATAAGTCAAGGTTTGAACGCCACAAGGTAGAACCTTGATAAGTTCATAGTTCAATGAAGAACCAAGAGAAAAAGTTCTCTCAAATAATATTTTATTCAAAGTCTAATCTTCTCAAATAATACATCAATGCGTCCTTTAAATACTAAGAAAAGATCTAAACCCTGGACGACAAAAGAAAAGGAAATAAACTACTCAGCAATTAATTGCCTTACAATTAGGAAAGTAAAAGAATAAAAACTAGCAACTAGTTGACTTTGTTTGGGAAACAAATCAACTATTTATTTGGGAAATAATTAAAAATATGAAATATGCTAAAATTCGGAATCCTCTGAAATTCGGACTCCTCAGCTCAAGTCTTCGCGCAACAAACTAGATGGCTGAATTTGGGCCTGTTGTGATCTATTACGGAGGACGAAGTCTTCATAACATCTGTAGAGCTCGTCCTGGGCTTTCCGAAAACATATTATAATAGACAATCCAACTTCAGATGCTCTCTGTAGAGGCCCACAAAGTTCAGCCCGGCGTCCAGCTCTCGTACAGCTCAAGTCTTCGCGCAACAAGATAGATGACCGAATTTGGGCCTGTTGTGATCTGTTACGGATGACGGAGTCTTCATAACATCTATAGGGCTCGTCTTGGGCTTTTCGAAAACATATTATAATAGACAATCCGACTTTAGATGCACTCTGTAGAGGCCCACGAAGTTCAGCCCAGCGTCCAGCTCTCGTACAGCTCAAGTCTTCGCGCAACAAGATAGATGGCTGAATTTGGGCCTGTTGTGATCTGTTACGGATGACGGAGTCTTCATAACATCTGTAGGGATCGTCTTAAGCTTTTCGAAAACATATTATAATAGACAATCCGACTTCAGATGCACTCTGTAGAGGCCCATGAAGTTCAGCCCGAATTTGGTCTTCATGTGGACTGAACTTGGACTTCAGCAACTCAGAATCAGCCCCCATTAAATGCTTCTTTGATCCTCTTGCCCCTTGTAATTGGCCCAACTGGAACATGAAATGGATCCGTTGGTGAAGCTTCTTGATTCTCATCATAAATGCTAGGATTAGTGAGTATTTTACGGAACTAAACTAATGCGATGATAAAAGATTATAATTGATAAGCTAAGATGCTAGGGAATGTATGAATCAGTAATGATGCACCACAATAACCACTTTCATGCAACAAAGATCAAGTCACTCATGTAGTTCCATTTATACAATTGGTACACTCAACCATTCACTTAATATCTAATCTAAGGTTTAGATTAATCATCAAGGAATGTAAGTTGTGGAACTAAATTGATAGAATGTATTCTTAGGATTTTATATGAACAAACACATTCTAATCTAGGAGTTTTGACTAACCATACTTAATTCAAACATTATGAACTAAGTAATTCATCATTTTACAATAACCAACTCTATGCTTCTAAGATTATGAGATATATGGCATGATTTAATCAATTCAAGCATACAAACACAAGTGATGCATATAAGAAAGGTGGTAACAAGTGATTACATCAATACTTTCATAAATTCCCCAACAAAGTGTTTAGTTACACATGATTATCAAGTATAGCATATGAATGAATAAAAGGAAGAAATACTACCCTCAAAGGATCAAGGAAGACCTCTCCTTCTTCCACAGCAATACAAACCCAATGATCACAAATAACCTTCAGAAAATTGATGAGCAAGGTATCTAAGATCAATACCTTCTAGCTACAAGATTACAAGTGATGAACTACTTGAATCACTAATCTATTCTATGATAATTTAACCAAAAACTACTAAGAATTATTCTAAGCTAATTTATCACTACTTGTCACCTTGGTACTTGGTAACTCCTTTGTCAGTAGGAGAGAGAAGTATATATATATGTTTTCTTCAGATGAGGCAAAAAGTGCCAATTTTGGCCTTTGGACGTGCCTGGGGCGGGCTCATTCCCGCCGCACGAACCCGCCGTGCCTTGGCGAGCTTCTCGGAGACTTCTTTCCCGCCGCGCGAAGTCGCCTTGGCTTCAGAAGAGATGTAGGCGGCCAATTGCCCGCCGTACGAAGTCACCGCGCGAGGTCGCCTTGCTATCCGGCGAGCTCATACCTTCGGGAAGGCTGGCAATTGCCCGCCTTCAGAGCCCGCCATGCAACTGGCCTTGATTTAGGGCGGCTTCAGACCTTCAGGAAGGCTGGTAATTGCCCGCCGTATGAACCCGCCTTCATTTCAGGCGAGTTCAAACCTTCGGGAAGGCTGGCAATTGCCCACCTTCAGAGCCCGCCATGCACTCTTTTCATGGTTTTGCTCCTCTTTTGTCCACTTTGATTCAAAAACCTTCCTGACTGGCCAAATTACCTGAACTTAACAAAAACACTTGTTATGCACACAAAAGTGCTCGAATACGAACACAAAAGGTAGGAATTAGGGGCGCTAAATGTGAACATTCATAGCGCGATCAGACCCCCAAACCTATCTTTTGCTCGTCCTCGAGCAAAACAAAGAAAGTAAGAACAATGCTACTACAAATTAATAACAATTAACTAATCCATTTTCGTAGGAAACACGATGGTACTTAGCACGTACCACATGCCTTTTAAACCTCTAGGTGCCCCTAGTAGGAGGAGTGTAGTCTCCTGAGGGTTTACCAGATACGATACCCACAAACGTAACTCTGTAATCTACTACTGAGGGGTTACTTTGTATATTACAACAGAAAATCATACAAGCTAAGCATTCTCAATTAGGACTAATAACATTCCACTTCAGTCGTAACAACACATAATACTTGTATGCCAATAATTTGGATGTTTTTGGTCCAAGAATCAGTAAATTATCTGCCTAAGGTAAATTTGCCTCGACTTCTATTTCTCACAGATCCATCTCTTTCTTCTCTTAGAATCCTAGGTTATCTCTCTCAATCACATACGAATTGAATGTATGTATATAGAATTCGAACATAACGCATGTGAATATAGAAACAACGCACTTTCATAATGTCAAGTCTCATGAATGAATGAATAACCATGAACGTGGAGAGAACATGTTTGACTCGTATTCCCAACTTAGACTTCTCACAGATCCACTAGGGCTTTCCTTGGTTGTATTGGGGCCATGGGTGATTTATGGTGAGTGGAATGAATTTGATGGAATCCTAAGATGTTGATCAACCTTTCAATCACTTTACTAGCTCATTTTTCAATGTCCACAAGCGTCTAGGCTAAGATTAACAATTTGATGATGTGCTCATTGGTACTTACTACAAGTATTCAATCGATTTTTTATCATGGCTTTAAGTGTTTATTTTTACACCTTTACAATGTAACCTTTCTATTGCACAGTTATTTCTATCATCGCCTGAGTACACGCTATTTACAGATTTGAGCTATCCACTTGCATTTTACTTATGCAACTATTATCAACATCTAAAGATTTCATGTGGTTGATGTGTATGAAATGAATGGTTGTGTTTGGCCTCAAATTTGGCAATTGGAGCACACATACATAAGGACAGTGTTTGGATAATGAAGTTAAACACACATGCCTAGGATCATCTCTATCAGACTTTCTAATAAGGGAATACAAATTTCACAAGCAGTCCACAATATTTCCTGTTCAATGGCAATCAATACTAGTGCATATGAATGAGATCTCAATGCATCCTACATTTGAAAAGTGCTTTTACAAGAAGAATGGATTATACCCTCTCAATTAATCAGCACAGGCTCGATTCCTCACATGGGTAGTCTCCACAATTCCCCTAGGATCAAACAGTCTAAGGTTCCTTTACCTAAACATCCAAAAATTGGCACTGTACAAGTATATTTAAAGTGGTGTAACTTCTTAGATGGCATGCATATTAGTCAAAATTTAGCTTCCAAAGCAAGTATGGAATATTCCATTGGCATATATAAATAACAACCCTCAAACCAATTTTCAAAATTGTTACAGAGATTTGAAAATTTTTCCTACATGTCTACCTAACACTACATAATATAAACATAATTATCAAAATACTACAAAAATTACAAAAACACAAAAACTTGTGCCACACCCCCAAACCTAAACCAAACATTGTCCTCAATGTAATTGCGAACATGGTTAGTTAGAGTTTAGATATAGCAACAATAAAATCAACACTAAACAACTACCATATATATATATATATATACATTAAAATACGTAAATAATACTAGGTAAGAAAATTGTACCTGGGTGGGGTGCCTCCCACCTAGCGCGAGATTTTCCATCTAGGCAAGACGCATGAGAGCTCTACGGCTCTGTAAGTGCTACCTGTTCCAAAATCCTGACTTCATCCACTCCTTGTAGATACGGCTTCACTCGATGCCCATTCACCTTGAATGTATCCCCATTTTTCTCATTCAGTAGCTCGACTGCTCCATATGGGAATATCTGGAGTATCCTATACGGCCCATACCATCTCGATCTGAGCTTTCCTGGAAACAGCTTCAACCTAGTGTTGAATAGGAGGACTAACATCCTCGGGCACAGATCCTTGAGGATCACTCTCTTGTCATGCATTCTCTTGGTCTTCTCTCTGTAGATTTTTGCATTCTCATATGCTTCATCCCGGAGTTCCTGGAGTTCGTTCAGTTGAAGTTTACGTTCTTCCCCTGCTGCATCCATATCAAAGTTCAGCTTCTGGAGTGCCTAGTAAGCATTGTGCTCTAATTCCACTAGCAAATGGCAAGCCTTCCCAAAGATCAAACGATAGGGTGTCATCCCGATTGGAGTTTTGAAAGCAGTTCTGTAGGCCCATAAGGCATCATTCAACTTGAACGACCAATCTTTCCTGCTTGTGTTCACAGTCTTTTCAAGGATTTGCTTGATGTGTCTGTTACTGACTTCTACTTGACCAGAGGTCTGAGGATGATAGGGGGTTGTAACCTTGTGATTCACACTATATTTCTTCAGTAGTGTGGCGAATATCTTGTTGCAAAAGTGACTTCCCCCATCACTGATGATGGCACGTGGAGTCCCGAACTTGGAGAAAATCGTGCCCCTGACAAACTTCACAACTACTTTACTGTCATTGGTCTTCATGGCTATGGCTTCAATCCATTTAGAAACGTAGTCCACGGCTACCAGGATGTAGCTGTATCCGTCTGATGGTGGGAATGGTCCCATGAAATCGATTCCCGAGACATCGAAAATCTCTACTACCATTTGGCCTGACTGCGGCATCTCATTCCTCTTACCAATGTTCCCTGTTCTCTGACATCGGTCACATCGTAAGCAGAAGTGGTAAGCATCTTTGAACAATGTTGTCCAATAGAATCCCGAGTGAAGAACCTTCATCGCTGTCTTTCTAGAACTGTAGTGGCCTCCGCATTGAAGTTCATGGCAGAACTTCAGGATGTCTAACTGTTCATCCTCTGGTATACATCTTCTAATGATTTGGTCTGCCCCGTGTTTGAACAAGTATGGGTCGTTCCAAAAGTACTGTCTTGCATTGAAAACGAATCTCTTCCTTCCTTGACTTGTCATTCCTGCTGGCAAAATCTTGTTTGTGAGGAAATTGACTATATCAGCATACCATGGCTCTGTGTCGCTTAATTTCAAAAGCTGCTCATCTGGAAAACTGTCCCTCAGTGGTAGAGTATCTTCTTCTGCATATGAATCTAACATCAGTCTACTCAAGTGGTCTGCTACTACATTCTCACTCCCTTTCTTGTCTCTGATCTCTAAATCGAATTCCTGTAGTAGAAGGATCCATCGAATGAGTCTTGGCTTGGCATCCTTCTTCTGGAGGAGATATCGGAGTGCTGAGTGATCAGTAAACACAATAACCTTTGCGCCAATTAGATATGATCTGAATTTTTCTAACGTAAAAATAACTGCTAACAACTCCTTTTCTGTAGTAGAGTAGTTCAACTGTGCGTCATTCAGGGTCCTTGAAGCGTAGTATATGGCATGTGGAATTTTGTCAACCCTCTGTCCTAGTACTGCTCCAATAGCATAGTCAGAAGCATCACACATGAGCTCGAAAGGCAAACTCCAATCAGGTGGTCTCATTATGGGAGCTGTGGTCAACAATTCCTTGAGTTCTTTAAATGCTGCCATACACTTCTCGTCAAAATCAAACTCGATCTCCTTTTGAAGTAGTCGACACAAGGGCCTCGAAATCTTTGAGAAGTCTTTGATAAACCTTCTGTAAAACCCTGCATGTCCCAAAAATGCTCGAATTTCTCTCAGTGATCTTGGAAACTGTAAACTCTTTATGAGGTCGACTTTTGCCTTGTCTACTTCAATGCCTCTACCCGAGATAATGTGCCCAAGCACAATTCCTTCCTTCACCATGAAGTGACTTTTCTCCCAGTTCAACACTAAATGAGCCTGCTTGCATCTTGCTAGCACTGAGGATAGGTTTCTCAAACAGTCACCAAAAGAATTCCCCATTACAGAGAAATCGTCCATGAAGATCTCTATTATGCCCTCCACCATATCTGAAAATATAGATGTCATGCACCTCTGAAATGTACCTGGGGCATTACATAGCCCAAATGGCATCCGTCGGTAGGCGAATGTACCGAAAGGACATGTGAAAGTGGTTTTCTCCTGATCTTCTGGAGCGATAGCAATCTGATTGTATCCGGAGTACCCGTCCAAAAAGCAATAATGACTGTGAACTGCCAGACGTTCCAACATCTGATCGATGAATGGCAGAAGGAAATGATCCTTCTTAGTAGCTGTATTAAGTTTCCTGTAATCGATGCATACTCGCCAGCCTGTCTGAACCCTTTGTGGCACCAATTCATTGTCTTCATTCTTCACCACAGTCAACCCAGACTTCTTAGGCACTACATGAATAGGGCTAACCCACTTACTGTCTGAAATAGGGTAAATGATCCCATTTTCTAACAACTTGAGGATTTCCTTCTTGACTACCTCCTTCATGATTGGATTTAGCCTTCGTTGCCCTTCGATGGTTGGTTTGGATCCTTCCTCAAGAAAAATCTTATGCATACAAGTGGTAGGGCTAATTCCCTTCAAGTCATCCAACGACCAACCTATCGCTTCTCTATAGTATCGCAATACGTTGATCAATTCTTTCTCTTCCTCTGGTTGCAAGTCTGATGCAATGATCACCGGAAGTGTCTCATTTTCCCCTAGGAATGCATACTTCAAGGTAGATGGTAGTAGCTTGAGTTCCAAGATAGGTGGGGGAGTTGTGCTTGGCTGCTCATCCCTTAGAATGTGCTCCCCGGTCTCCTCATCTTCTACTGAAGTGGTAGCCCATACTAACATTTCTACCCAGTCAGTTTCTTGACCCTCTTCTATTTCATAGTCTTCTGAAACCATAGAGTCACGAATATTCTTCTCAGAGAATTCGATCACTAACACATCTTCAATGGAGTTTTCCATTTCCTGGTATGAACAATTTATACACTATATAGAATCAATGTTAACAAGACTACTGGAACAGTGAATTCTACCTCTACTGAAAGTACCTCAATTTTCCTAAGTATTTCTTAACCTTATGTTATTTACTATAATTAGGTGTGTGTGTGTGTAACATCATGCATATAAACAAGTTATTCAACAATCAAAATCACAAGTTGGCTCACATATCATCCTACTCCTAACGAACCCATCATCCTAGCATGCACATGTCTCTAGATATCTTCCAATGATTTCTCTTTTCTAATCCTTGAAAATTTTGCAGCCTAACATCACCATATAAACAAGAAAGAATAGAGAAAGAGAGATGACTTGCAAACCAAGTAAAGAAATAGTATCTAAAAGGTACCTTGGTTGATGATCAGGAAGAGCAAGGATGTTTGAAATGAGCACCAACTCAAAAGCCAGAACACTTACCTTTAAAACCCCTTCTGATTGCCTAGGCGGGTTTGTGTGGCGGGTTCAAGCCCGCCGTACTAACTCGCCGCCCAACAGTGCCCTTCTTCAGAAACAACTCGCGGCGGCTTTGTCGCTGTGCACTCCTTCCAAACTTGGCGAGCTTTTTTCTTCTGCCAGGCGGTCTCCAACCCGCCGTCCAAGGTCTCGCCGCACAGGTCGTCAATTCCGGTGGGCTTATCTCTTCTGGAAGGCGGCCAATGTCCCGCCTGGACTAGCTCGCCGAAATGCATCCACAATTTTGAGTTCCCCTTTTTCAAATTTGGAACGTTTGACCTGCACAACACATTTCACACACAACACACAATATATATATACAACCCTAGCTCAATGCTTGGGGAAAATACACACATAATAGATATTATTATTATTAGAGTCCAAGGTTGTGGGTCAAATGATCCCACACCTCATTACTTGTCCTTAATTAATAATTACAAGCAAAATAAGTAAAATATTTCAATTCCGACCCTGTTCTTCGGGTCATCCACCTACACACACACAATATTCATTAAATCGTTCACATATTCAAAAGTGAACGAGACGTGCTCGTGCTTCCTATCTCAGAACAAGACGTAGGAGGTCGGCGTAACAAAGTAAATGTCATGGGTGCCTCAGGGGGCCACATTTTCAAATCCGGTGCGGAGTTCACTTGTGGTGGGGAAGACTCCTTGTATGTGTCCTTTCGGACCCATATTTGCCTTGGTCTCCCCACAACCCTCCTAGGAGACACATTCCTTGTTTTACAAAACTCATGATACCTCATGCAATTAGGCCTTTTGTGCCCTTGAGTTCCACAATAATAACATGTTGGAGAGTAGAAAGCACCTCCATGGTTGTCAACTCTTTCTGTGGTATTGAGGTTGTGGCTGGCTCGCTTCCTTCCCGGACAAGTGGTGTTCAAATCGTCCACCATATCCCGTACCTCCAATTCTTTCATTAGATCGAAAATCCTATCTTGCATTTTCTGCGTAGAGGACATATAGGCCTCCTTCATATCAGATATGAGTTTCATAACCTCTATAAGATATCCCATCTGTTCCTCCTTCTCTTGCTCTAGCTGCTCAATTCTTATTAACAAGCTCTTGTTGTGGGCAAGCAATTCCTCGTTTTTCAGAGTCTCTGAATCCTTCAGGCTTCTCTCCTCTTCTAGTGTCCTCAAAAATTCTTCTATGGTTTCAGAATCCTGAGTGTCTTGACTAGGTGGACTTTCTTCCTCAATCCCAGCTTCCTTCTTTGGCAATGGTTGAGCTCTAAACATATTGAACTCTACTACATCATCCGAAACACTCAAAGTGAGTTTCCCTCCATGAACATCCACAACTGCTCTTGAGGTTGCCATAAATGGCCTTCCTAACAACACTGGTTGTGAGTTTCCATTCTCATCTCTATCCTCTACGTCCAACACTACAAAGTCAGTGGGAATGAGCAATCGATCCACCTTGAGGATCACATTCTCCACTACTCCTCTATGATTTCTAGATGACTGATCAGCAAGACGCAAATTAATGGAAGTCGGCTTGAGTTCACTCAATCCCAGCCTTTCATACACAGAGTATGGCATCATATTGATGCTGGCTCCTAGATCAAGCATGGCTTTCTCTGCTGAGGAGTTTCCCACAGTAATACTCAACTCAAAACTCCCTGGATCTTGTTCCTTGGTAGTGTACCCACTTATAGAACTAGTAATGGCGTGAGCCTGCTCATGCATTGGGGCTTTCCCCCTGTCTTGCTGCCCGTTAGCCTCCATCACCTGTCCCAATTGAATTGATAACTTTTTCAGTGACGCCTCTATTCCCATCATTCTTTGGTCCATCTCTTGTTGATATGACTGTGGAGGATTCTGATTGCTCCATTGACTCGAACTCCCAGCACCCTGCTGTACTTGATACTGACTATGAGGGTTGTTTCCACCCCATGGTTGATTCTGATCATACCTTGGCTGCTAGTAGGCATTGTTACTGTTTCTCTGCCTGCCTTGATTCCACTGGTACATCGCTTGAGCTTCTGCCTCTGAATAAACCTCTCTGTGGGAGGTGCATACATCTGCTCCATGTCCAATCATGCCACATGCTTAGCATACCTTGCCCTGGCTATTCTGTTGCCCCAGCTGATTTACCATCATTGCCCTGACACTGTTATTCAAGGTCTCCATCTGCATTGCTAAATGTGCAGTCCCACTACGGCTTCCCTTTGTGCTCCTTTGTTGAGAATTCTGTCCCAGCATTTCATACTTGTTGAACACATAATCAGCGGTACATTCCCTCATCGCCCCTCCACCAGCATTGTCGACAATCGCTTGTGTGAGTCCTGTAAGTCCATCATAAAATGATTGCACCTGTGACTAAAGTGTGAAATCATGGTGTGGGCACTGAGCTAACAATAGCTTGAACCTTTCCCATGATTCGTGGAATGCTTCTCCTTCTCCTCTTGGAAGTTTGCAATTCTTCCCTTTATTTCTTTGGTTTTCCAGGACGGAAAGAATTTGGAGAAAAATTTCTGCTCCACCTCGGCCCATGTGATCAATGTACCAGCTGGCAAAGCCATTAGCCATTTCTTGGCATTGTCCTTCAAACAGTATGAAAAGCAACGCATCCTCAGTAAGTCCTCTGTTAACCGGCCCAATGGTATCGTAGTAATAGCATTGTAGTATTCTTTCATAAACTGAAGTGCGTCCTCATTAGGTTTCCCATAGTAGGATGGCAAGATGTTATAGTGCAAGTTCTTCAGCTCATAGTCCCGCTGAGCGGCATTCAATGCTATGGCCGAAGGATGTGCCCCCACAATGGGCAATGAAAATTCTTTCATGCATCGTATGTCCTCCATCTAGTTCACTGTGAAGACTCTGCACACAAGTGCAAGAAAAGTAACGAAGATCAATGTGAAAAAGATAAACGTTATACTAGTGAGCAACTAAAAGTGTAGTAATTCTAAATTTTCCTAAAATGACCATCCTAAACCTAACTAACCGCGTTACACAAGAAAGTGTGTCCCCGGCAGCGGCGCCAAAAAGGTTGACACGCCCAAACCGGTTCTACAAATGTCACTATAATTTAACCTATTCTACCTCGGTTATATTAAAGGGGCGTGCGAGTCTGATGACCTTATTGCAATTCGTACAAGTCGTTATGCTAGTATAGTGTACAAAGTAAGGGTATCGGTCCACAGGGAATCTATTAATGAGTAACTGGTAAATGCTAGGATTAGTGAGTATTTTACGGAACTAAACTAATGCGATGATAAAAGATTATAATTGATAAGCTAAGATGCTAGGGAATGTATGAATCAGTAATGATGCACCACAATAACCACTTTCATGCAACAAAGATCAAGTCACTCATGTAGTTCCATTTATACAATTGGTACACTCAACCATTCACTTAATATCTAATCTAAGGTTTAGATTAATCATCAAGGAATGTAAGTTGTGGAACTAAATTGATAGAATGTATTCTTAGGATTTTATATGAACAAACACATTCTAATCTAGGAGTTTTGACTAACCATACTTAATTCAAACATTATGAACTAAGTAATTCATCATTTTACAATAACCAACTCCATGCTTCTAAGATTATGAGATATATGGCATGATTTAATCAATTCAAGCATACAAACACAAGTGATGCATATAAGAAAGGTGGTAACAAGTGATTACATCAATACTTTCATAAATTCCCCAACAAAGTGTTTAGTTACACATGATTATCAAGTATAGCATATGAATGAATAAAAGGAAGAAATACTACCCTCAAAGTGTAGGGAAAAATACCGTAGTACACGCAGCGGAAGCGAGACTAAAAATTGATTTAGTAACTTTTAAAATTTTTCCTTTTTATGAACCTTAAACCCTTTAATTAATTAAGCATACATATAATCAACAAAAGAGGAATACCTTTTGTCGCGTGATCCGATTGGCTTACGTCGATGGTAATCCACAAGATCTTCAATCCTAGCACGAACGTTAATCACCTAGGAGCGTGGTCTCCCTTTTTCTTTGAATTGCAAACCTGAGAATGGACAAACAAACTTTTCTTTTTCTTTTGTTAGTCACAAAACAATCAAAAGAAGACTAAGATTATTCCGGTCACTTTTGAGTTCTCAATCTAATGATCGAAACTCGCGTGAACCTAAATCGATGTTGTACACACAAGCTTATTGATGAACAAACAATTAGTGTACCATCAAAGAATAATCTATTCACTCTTTTATGTTTTAGTCGAAATCAACACACACTAATCACTAGAGTTGGATTCTATTTTTTAAGCAAAAGAAAAACTCTCAAGCCTTGCAAATAGGGTTAGCCAAATTCAACCTATATATAATATCTATATATATTATAATATATATAGTGCACCGAATACTGCACTTTGCACAACTAATATACAAGTGCATCAAAACTGCACACCTCACCAAAAAACTAATATATATTTGCACGCCTAAAACAATATATATATGTATATCGGAATAAACACTGCATGCATTATATACAAAATAAAATACTTCTTATACTGCACGCCAAACTTCTTATATATTTTCGGCCTTGTACATTTAATAGATATTTATATATTGCGAATTCTGCATGCTTTTAATATATTATATATATTGCGGCTAAGTGCCATATATATCATATGTATATATCTATTAATCTTTAGAATTCAACCCTAATCCAACTCTTTAGTGTATTTGTGACTATCTCAAAGACTTCCTTATTTGATTAAATAAATAAACCTTATTATTTATTTTCTTACCAAATAAGTCTTTTACTTTTAGTATACTACTACCAATAGTATAACTCTAGGAAACATATTTCCTGATCAGAAAAAGATTTTGCTTCTTAATTAAATAATTAATTAATTAATTAATTAATTCTCATTTAATCAAACAATAAAATAAAATAATATATTAGACTAATAAATTAGCCTTGCCGCCCACATCATATATATATGGGCTCAATATTATTTTCTTATTTTATTTAATCCATTGGACTTTAAATAAAAAGCCCACATGTGAACCAGACCCATTCTTACTAAAAGAAACAAGCCCACATGCCTTTCATTAATATATTAATATAATTGAGCAGCCCATTAAATAAATAATGTGCAAATTATATTCTTAATATATTAAATGCAATTCTAGATGGACCCATAAATTGGTCCGGTAGAATATATCAAGTGATCCATGCAAGTCCGTGTGGATTGGGGATCTTGGCGGGCTATCTAAATTTAAGCTCCAATAGACACAACCTAATCACAATCAACAAATGATTCACTTAGGTCCGATCCATTAATTTTAACTCATTCCACTAAAGAGCTAAAATTGAACTCTTAAATAAAGATAGAAAAGGAAGATGTTCCTCATTCATACCCTAGACAATCATGTTGGAGATAGTGTATCCTCGTGATTAATATCAGTAATCGCCAAGAGTTCATAGACCGCCTATAACTCTCCAAGTTACCATATTTACTCATATGACCACGTTTTGAACTTGGATATTTTGACTTATCCAGAAGCCATGTTTTCAATAGACACTATTGAAAACTCAACGTTGAGATTTAATATCCAATTACCTCAAAACATCCATATGATGATATTATACTCTCATTCATTAAATGGAGCCACGATGTCCATATCTATAAATGAAGTCCTCTATCGATTAACAAATGAATATCACCAAACTATCAAGGATAGACTATGCGATATAATCGTACTCATTGATAACTCAAATGATATCACTTGCAACCATAAGTCCATCATTTATCTCAGGATTAAGATAAACTCTCCGATTGTCCTGATAATGAAAAGACTTTTATCTACTGACGGTTATAGATAAAGTATTTCATTGTGATCCAGTTCAATGCACCCAGTGCACTAGATTCTTTTGCTCGATGACACTCCGATGATTTTAGACTCATCATATCTCATTTGATCCCACTCAAATGCTAGCAAAAGAATTCTACAACTTTAACAAGATAAAGGTGCCCAACCTTTAACTTAAGTTGTGAACATTATTCAAGACTAACTAAAGAATTGTGTCTACCACATACATATCCAGATGTACGAACTATTCTTATTTTCTCATAGTCTTTAGACCTTATGATTATTTACTTTGACAATTATAATATTAAACTATAAATGCTATACGATTCGTTAAACCAGAAATCACTTTATTAATATGAAAAAGATTGTTAATTACAATATTACACTCTTGCTATTGAGCATAATCCTAACACAAAGGATCAAGGAAGACCTCTCCTTCTTCCACAGCAATACAAACCCAATGATCACAAATAACCTTCAGAAGATTGATGAGCAAGGTACTTCTAAGATCAATACCTTCTAGCTACAAGATTACAAGTGATGAACTACTTGAATCACTAATCTATTCTATGATAATTTAACCAAAACTACTAAGAATTATTCTAAGCTAATTTATCACTACTTGTCACCTTGGTACTGGGTAACTCCTTTGTCAGTAGGAGAGAGAAGTATATATATATGTTTTCTTCAGATGAGGCAAAAAGTGCCAATTTTGGCCTTTGGACGTGCCTGGGGCGGGCTCATTCCCGCCGCACGAAGCCGCCGCACGAACCCGCCGTGCCTTGGCGAGCTTCTCGGAGACTTCTTTCCCGCCGCGTGAAGTCGCCTTGGCTTCAGAAGAGATGTAGGCGGCCAATTGCCCGCCGCACAAAGTCGCCGCGCGAGGTCGCCTTGCTATCCGGCGAGCTCATACCTTCGGGAAGGCTGGCAATTGCCCGCCTTCAGAGCCCGCCATGCAACTGGCCTTGATTTAGGGCGGCTTCAGACCTTCAAGAAGGCTGGCAATTGCCCGCCGTATGAACCCGCCTTCATTTCAGGCGAGTTCAAACCTTAGGGAAGGTTGGCAATTGCCCGCCTTCAGAGCCCGCCATGCACTCTTTTCATGGTTTTGCTCCTCTTTTGTCCACTTTGATTCAAAAACCTTTCTGACTGGCCAAATTACCTGAACTTAACAAAAACACTTGTTATGCACACAAAAGTGCTCGAATACGAACACAAAAGGTAGGAATTAGGGGCGCTAAATGTGAACATTCATAGCGCGATCACCTTCCCAACCACAAGCAAAACCGATATTCCAAGATACGGAGTTATTGATTGAGAATGCTACTCCAATCTTACTCATGGTATGTCAAGAAACACGATCTAACTTGAAGGAGTCATTATGACACTCAGGATTTAGATCACCCATATACAGTCATCATTTGTCGATATATATGAATCTTTTCAACTAACGGATCTTGAATATAGATTCATATAGATCGTGGCCCAGTCCTATATGATCACATCATATAAGGTGCCTCCATTCTCACATCACCATACGAGCAGTCTAGGATAAGACCACCGTACCTTACGGAATGGACCGCAACTGTAGATTATCCAGAAATAAAGTACCCAACTTTATTTGCTTTATGCGGACTCTTTAGATTGCATGTCTCAAACCGAATTCCTCTATATATGACATTCGTATAATCAGTTTGAGATTACGTCTAGCAATCTTGGATGTTTAGCACATATAATATAAATGTATGAATCATATTTATTGAATGAAAATACTACTTCTTTTAATAATGGATTAATAACATTTATAAATTACAAGCTTTAGGGCATGAATCCCAACAATCTCCCACTTGCACTAAAGCAGGTTAGACATATCTCGTAATCCGAAACCCTCTAAGTGACCTTCAAACACTTTAGCCGTTAAGGTCTTCGTAAATGGATCAGCATGTTTGTCTTGCGATGCGATCTTAGTAATGGTCACATCTCCTCTCTACACTATCTCCATGATGAGATAATACTTCCTCTCTATATGCTTCCCTCTTTTGTGGATTCTTGGTTCTTTGGAATTAGCCACATCACCATTATTATCACAATAAAGTGTCATAGGCTTATCCAAATCTAGAACAACTTCCAGATCACTCAAAAACTTATGGAGCCATACAACCTTTTTAGCTGCTTCACAATCTACTACATATTCGGCCTCCATGGTGGAATCAACAATGCAAGATTACTTGATACTCCTCCACACTATGGCTCCACCACTAAGGCTGAATACTGACCCAAACGTGGGTTTCCTAGAATCCCTGTCTACCTGAAAATCAGAATCCGTATATCCTAATGGGATCAGATCCTGTTCTAAATATACTAACATATAGTTTCTCGTTATTGGAAGATACTTGAGAATAAGCTTCACAGCAACCCAATGATCCAATCCTGGGTTAGACTAGAATCTACTGGCTTCTCCCACTATGAACCAGATATCAGGTCTCATGCATAACATAGCACACATGAGACTGCCTACTGCTGATGCATATAGAACTCATCTCATGTCCTCAATTTCTTGAGGTGTCTTAGGACACTACTCCTTAGACAAGTGAACTTCATGCCTGGAAGGCAAATTACCTTTCTTAGAGTTCTTTATCGAGAATTGCACAAGTATCTTATCAATATACGATGCTTAAGACAGCGCTAACAATTTGTTCTTGCAATCCTTTATTAATTTGATCCCTAAAACATAACCTGCCTCTCCCAAATCTTTCATTTGGAATTGGTTAGCAAGCCAGCTATTTACTTCTAATAATGTTCCTACGTCATTCCCAATGAATAAGATATCATCTATATAAGGGATCAGGAAAACTACTTTCTTGTCAATGATCTGTTTGTAGACACAAGTTTCATCAAAGTTTTGCTCGAAACAATAGGTTTTGATAGCAGTAACAAACCTGATGTTCCAAGATCTAAATGCTTGCTTCAGTACATAAATGTACCTTTGCAACTTACAAACTTTTTGCTCTTAATCTTGGGACACAAATCCCTCTAGTTGCATCATGTAAATGCTCTCATTAAGATTGCCATTTAAAAATGCAATCTTAACGTCCATTTGCCAAATTTCATAGTCGAAATAGACTGCAATGGATTAGAGTATCCTAATAGACATAAACATAGCCACTAGCGAGAAGGTCTCTTCAAAATCAACCCCTTTCTTTTGGGTGTAACCCTTTGTCCACTAGCCTTGCTTTGAATGTCTCTACCTTCCTGTCTACTCCTCACTTTCTTTTGTAGATCCACTTACACCCTATGGGTTTTATCCCATCTGGTAAGTCTACAAGTTCCTAGACTTAGTTGGAGTACATGGACTCCATCTTCATATTCATGGGTTTAAGCCATTCCACTTTGTCAGAATCTTCCATTGCATGTTTAAATGACAATAGATCATCCACACTATCATCAGAGATGACACCCTGTGCCTCTCAAATACCTAAATTGCGATTAGGTTGTTGTACAACCCTCCCATTACGTTTAGGTGGTATTGTGATCTGATTGTCTAATGTTAATGGAACAACAAATTTGTCAACAACTTTTGTTGATTGATCACTGGTCGAACCAGGTTTTAACTCATTTAATAATATCTTACTTAGAGGCTTATGATTACTCATTTCCTCAAGAAACGTTGCGTTTGTTGATACAAACACTTTTTTTGTTTTTTTGTTTTTTTTTTTAGGACTATAGAAGTATCCTCCTCTAGCCTCTTTGGAATAACCTATAAACGGCATACTTGTGAATGAGGTTCCAACTTTCCACAATTGTTCTTCAGTACATGTACTAGACAACTATATATGCGAAAATGTCACAAACTTGCTTTACGACCATTCCACAACTCTAGAGGAATCATAGGAACATATTTGGATGGAACTACATTCAATAAGTAGGCTGTTGTTTGCAGTCCATATCCCCTGAAACAAATTAACGGTGTGTATAAAACTATCTAGAGGGGGGGTGAATAGATTTTAATCGTTATTACCCAATTTTCGCGTTTAGTCAAATTTACGAAAATGCCCCAAACTAGACAATATAATAATCAAGTGTAATATGGTGCGGAAATATAAACGACACTTGATTTTTACGTGGAAACCCTCACGGGAAAAACCACGGGCTGGTAAGTGCGCCACACTCGAACCTCAAATCCACTAATTGTGATAATGTATACAACCTAATCCAGGTTTGACGGCCTAATCCCAGCCAATATCCCGCTACCACTACCCGCATGCCTGTAAAAGTGGACCTAGTCCAATTTGCTCATGTGACCACCTAATCCCGGTGTCCGACCTAATCCCGGTCTATCACACAAGACTTACTTCTCCGAAGAGATCAAACACCCTATGTGAATATGCAATGAATATTCAAAAAGCAAATAAAGCTAGGGAACCTTAGATGCTTATCTAGGATTATATGATGACAATAAAATCAATCCTAGATATGAAAATAGCTATATTTCATGGCATACAACTTTAGCTAAGTAAAGGATAACCAATCCTAGATACAAAGCTATCACAAAAAACCCACAAACATTCAAAAGATTAACTAGTTGATTAAAAAACAATCTATCAACCTAGTTATAAATAAATCACACAAGAATGTTTATGGCATAGCTTTTAGGCAATAATGACCTAATCAATTAAGCTATCAAAAATAATCTCAATCATATAATGAGATTAATTAGCTAGATATAAAATAGGCATGAAAACCTAGATAACATAAATAACTCAATCGACACATAATCTCAATCATGTATGTAGAAATTAATCTAAACACATACAAGTAATAAATGAGATAAAATTGATAAGTAGAAACACTAATTATGTAAGGTAAAAGTGTTCAACAAATCATACCATGTGTGTTGAAGAAGACCCATGCATTAGCATATGCTAGATGAACCTAGATGATGCCTAGATGATGATTTGTGCATGTGGGAATGGGTTTAGAGAGATAAAGATGTAATCTTTAAGCTTTTTCTCTCAAGTCTCTCTTTCTCTCTCAAGAATAAGGAGCCTCTCTTTCTAGGGTTTGATTTTCTAGCTCTGCCCTCAAAATGATGAGAAAGATATGTATTTATAATGCCCAAGTGAAACTATGTCGTTTTGGAAGAAGTGGAAAAATTATGGGCATTTTCGCGGTACTCGAGTCAGTGCAGTGACTCAAGATTCGAGCGCTTTGAAACATGACCAAACGACATCAAAACCTTTCATATATATCGTTGGAACGGTATGGATGTCTACTTTCTACTTGTTTTTATAGAATGACATTTCAATGTCTATAGAAAAAGTTATGGTCAATTGAGTGACCAAAGGTCAGAAACGGACAACAACAGAGTTGCCCTGTTTTGGTTGTAACTTTGGAGATTTTAAAACCAATCCAAACGGTCATGAAATATTACGAATAATATACCGTTGGAAAGGTATGAGTGTCTAGTTTGTACAGAAATTTTCAAAACTCATTTTTAAGCTTTGTGTAAAAAGATATGGTCACAAGACCATGCAAAGGTCAGTTTTGAAAACACTTAAAACATTGAAATCCAATCTTTTGAAACTAGACACCTTACTCCAATCAACCAAACCAAAACTACCACTTATCCAAGAGAAGAATGAGACCTTCTCAAGTGGTCAACCATCGCGCTAAGACATGCACACCATCGTGCAAGCGCGGACGTTTCCGATCACACAAACGGAAACGAATTACACCACACTTAAGACTAATCATGAAGTGCAAGTGTGGGTATTGAATGCATCCTAATGCCTAACATGTCATGGCATTATCATTGAACAAGATGCACTCAATTCAAACATGCATGAATAAAATTCATGACTTTGCATCCTAATGCCTAAACTTGTCATGGCATTTCAATAAACTAGATGCAATTAAATAAACATGCATGAAGAGATATTCAACAATTATGAATGCACACATATGAAAAGACACAACATATAAGAATAACATTTATGTATGAGTTGTGTGTGTGTGAAACTAGATCTCTTCAAAGCACGTAAGCACTAGAATTTTACCTTTGGTGCTTATCAAGATGAGGTCTTGAAAGGGCCTTGAGCTTGAATACCAATACCTAAGCTATCCTTACAATAAACCCCACATGTGGTTTGTCCACGAAACAAGCCAATCAATAAATGGGAATCCTTACATCCCCAAAAAGAATTTGGTCATGATGAGAAACTAATCATAGATCTTACCATTTCCATCAAGGTTGAAAATATATACGCGTGTGTCTAAACAACCTAGAGGGGGGTGAATGGGTTGTTAATCCAATTAGTTACCAACTTTTCAGATTAGTCAATATTATAAAAATAAAACCAAAAAAATAAAAATAAAAATACAGTTAATGTAATTAAAGTACGGAGAACAATAAATAACACGTTGATTGATTTACGTGAGAAACCCACAACTAGGAAAAACTAACGAGCTATTTTGCTAGCCACACACAGTCCTCAAATCCATTATATGTAATGATGTTTACAACCTAGATTGACCTCTAGTTACACTATTCTCGGTCACTAACCCACCACTACTATCTGCATGCATTTTATAGTGATTCTAGACCAATTTGCTTGTGCACTACAGACCTGTAGTCACAAGACTTAACTCTCAATGAAGAGATCAATAACCTATGTGAATATATGACAATATTCTAAATGCAAATAATGCTAGGCTACACTAAATGCTTATCTAGGAATTCAAGATGTTAATAAGAAAAATCCTAGATATCAATATGTCTATATGAATGTTCATAAATACCTAACTAGATAAAGACATGCAAGTCTAAGACCTTGTCATCAAACAAAGCCAAATCAACACAAGTTTCACACAATATAGCAAGGACAATAAATATGCAATTAATGAATGCAATCAATGAGTCCTACTCATCAATGTCTAAATGCAAAGCATAGAGACTTAGCTAGATGGCAAAATGGTCCTAAATGCTAGCTATAAATGAATGTGTAATCTCAACCAATAAACATAAACACAAACATACTCAAAACATGCTTAATCAAAGAAACATGAAATTAATCAGCAAAGTAATTGCTAACCCTAAGCAAACATGAACAAATAAACAAGCAATAGGTTCTAGAACATATTCAACTTACAAGGATATGAAAACATGAAGGCCCATGAGAAGATGATGCTTGAAAGATGCTAGATGCACATGGGGTTTGTGTTTGGTTGAGTAAAAATCAAGTCTTGGAGCTCTCTCTCTCTCTCTAGGAGTTAATCTCTATCTCTAATAATCTGAAATGTAAGCTCTAATTTGGCCAAAAGAAGAATAGTGAATATATATATATATATTTATATGATGCCCTAGCCGAAATGACGTCGTTTTGGAAAACAAGCTGCAAAAAAGCGTCAAACCGTGGTGCATGCCTTTGTACGGACAAGGTATTCGCACCATGGTACACATGGCGACACTCTCTTACCAAACTACGCAATGAGGACCGTTGCTAATATGAACCTCACCAAGAGTAATGAGACCCGAAACCAATAAGATAGTAATATAACCAAGGATCGTGTTCTAATTCGGATTTGTAACAACGAAAATAAAAGGACCGTGACCTGTTATCTATAAGGAGATAAGAACCAATGCTATCAGAAAGATTGTAGACGCCACACTCAAGAACTAGGAAGGATTATGAGTGATAAGTCAAGGTTTGAACATGCAAGATCCTAGATTTGTGTTGACTTGATTCCATTGCAAAACTCTCTTTATTTGTAATGGTTAGTTGCTTAGGTGGTTCTTGGTGAAATGAAGCTTCAAAGGAGAAAAGCAACTTCTCATGTAAATATCGTCTTCAAGAGGAAACGTGCTTACTTGGTGCTAAGGTATCAAGATACTTCTTCCTCTTGCAAGGCATTAGTGTGTGCACACACACATAATTCATACATGTGTGTCCCTACATCATTGTGCTACATTTGGTATAACACATTCACACACTTGTTGAAGTATGCACACGCATTAGTCTCATATTGACAAACATTGTAGAATTGCATGTTCTAGGACTATCGCTAGAAAATGGCATACTTGTGTGACTTTGTGTTTATTTGTTTTTTGTTTTATTGATTTTGGATTTGAACATGATCTCATATGATTCCATTTTGAGTTCTAGTCATTATGGTCACTCACTCATTAGGTTTCGAGTCCAAACTAGGAAGCTACGTCACTTTACGTTCTCGTACGTTGTGTTGTCTTCGTCGTCATGTACTGAGTTAAATTCTCAACCTTTTTGCAAAGTTTCATAGTCATCCTTGTGCATGAGGAAATCATGGTTTGTAATCCAGAAATGGATTCAAATTTGGAGTTTGGATGCCCGAATACGGCTGAAGAACATGAGAGGAGTGCATGAGAGGCATGCAATGGCCAAAGGCCATTTTTGGAGGAAGCCCGTAAGGGGCGCGTGAGGATCACGGCCCACACACCCCTCTGCCCCATGAGGCTCACACACCTCTCATGGGGTGGGTGATGTGGCATCCTTTGATTGGCCACTGAAACTCCCTCCTTCTCTCTTTTAAATCTTCCTCCTTCCCTTAAAATTTGTGTAAAAAAAAAACTTGAAAAAGAAAGAGCAGAAAATTTCTTCAAGTTTTTTGATTTCTTGTTTTAATCATAACTCTCTCATTTGAACTCCAAATCAAGTGATTCAAAAGCTAAAAATGTTGGTCTTGAAGAAAGGAACAAGCCCCCAAGCATTTTCAGAACCAAATGATGTCTTGAATTTGAGCAGTGAAACGTTTTCAGTTTGTAGATCATCATTTGTAAGTGAATCATCTTCTTCTTACTTTCTCTTTTGATCATCTCATTTAATCTTCCTATTTGATAGATGAAAAGTGTTAAGGATGATGTTAATTCATGTTCTAGGTGTCTTTGATCGATTGATTTTTGAGTTTTAGCTTTGTGATTATATTTGAACATCTTTTAGCTAAACTTGATTAACTTTAAATTGATTCTAGAAAGGACTTGTATGATGTGCTTCATGATGATTTCTAGGTTTAATTTCATGATCTAAGAACTAGTATTTTTTTAGTGTGATTTTGAATATTCTAGTCTAGTTCTTATTGATTCACATGCTTGGATTTCTAGATAATTTTGTGATTGAGTGTTGATAGAATATTCTAGTTATCTCTTGCATGTTCATAGAGTTTATGTGATCAACTTTCTCTATTTGATTGTGATTGCATCATTTGCATCACTTAGATCATTTTGCCTTGCAAAAGGTTGAAGTCTCTATCAAAGTGAGTGAAGCTTTGTTTAGAGCAAGAAGACTTGGCTAGGAAAGTGTTCCGGATAGCCAAACAAGAAGTCTTAGTTAGGATCAAGGTGATCCGGATAACTAAGCAAGAAGTCTTAGCTAGGAGTGTGATACTCCGGATGGTTGAGCTAGAAAGCTTAACTAGGATCTTTGTGATCTGGATAGCTAAGCAAGAAATCTTCCTAGAGACGTGAGCGTCTTGGATAGGAAGTTGCTTCCTAGAGGTGTAGGACACACCTTAGATAAGGAGTAGGCAAAGTGACTCACTTGGCCTTGAGGGTAGACTAGGAGTTGATAGCTTAGGGTGTTTATCATGTGTTGATTGCCTTGAGTGTGTATCTCCTTTTCATCACGTTGTTGTGTCGCGGTCCATGTCTGGTGCAGCCTCTGTTGTTTTTTGCCATGCATACCGCGATGGGTGCACCTTACCTCTGAAGTGGTCCTCCACCGCGAAAGTTTCAAGAGCCCACACGTTGTGTGTATTGTGATGCAAACACCCTTTCAGTACCGCGGCACACACAACGATAGTGACGAGTTTCGTTTTTCCAAGTTCAAAATGACATCACTTCACTTTGGGACTTCTATATTGAAACAAATTATATGTGTGTACAATATTAATCTAGAGGAGGGGTGAATAGATTTTAACTAATTTTACCCAATTTTCATGTAAGTCAAGATTACAAAAAAAACCCTAACTAGTCAATATAATATAGCAAGTGTAATATGTGTGGAATATTAAATAACACTTGATATTTACGTGGAAACCCTCACAGGAAAAACCACGGGCTGGTAAGTGCGCCACACTCGAACCTCGAATCCATTAATGATAAGATAAGTACAACCTAATCTCGGTATAACTCACCACCACTACCTAATCCCGGTATAAGTGAACCTAGTTCAATTGCTTAAGCAGCCTAATCCCGGAAGCAACACAAGACTTAGTTCTCAATGAAGAGATAATTAAACCTTTGTGAATATATGAAATGTCCAAAATGCAATTAAGAGCTAGGGAACCCTATATGCTTATCTAGGATGATAATATTGCAATTAAAACAATCCTAGATATAAGTAGCTAAATGACATGTCATAAAGCTTACCTAAACATAGATTAAATAAACCTAGATAGCTATCACAATACAACACTCAATCATATCAACACAACAATCTCTATCTTGAATATTAGAAATTAATCTAAGAACATGCAAGTAATTAAAGAGATGCCTTGATGAATAAAACACTAATTATATATGATAATAGTGAAGAACTTGCCAAAGCAAATGTGTTGATGAAAGACCCATGCAAGCAAGCATCCTAGATATGCTAGAAGATGCTAGATGAAGTTTAATGCATATGAAAATGGTTTTGAGTGTTTAAATGAGCAATCTTGATTGCCTTTTCTCTCACAAATCTCTCTATAGACTTTAGGGTTCTTGTATTGAAAGAGTTAGGTTCAGAGAGAAGAGAAAGTGATGTATTTATAGACATCAAAAATAGAGCATGTGAAAAGACAAGTTTGCCCCTGAAAACGCACGATCGACGGTTTCATTCGACGGCCAGGTGATGGATAAAATCGTGTTATAAAAACCTAACTCGTAAGTACACGAATCGTGAGATAAGTACAGCAACAAGTAGGGATCGTTCCCACGAGGAAAAGTGATTTACTAATTATAACTAATTCTAATTAAAGCTAAGCAATTAACAGTATCCAGAGAGTTTGTTTGATTGATTGATTGAATGATTGGTTTAGAACATAATTATCTAGGAAAGCAATTAATAAGAATATGTGAATGTGATCAAGAGTTGAGAGGACTAGGTCATCAATGCTCCCCAACTACATTTACTCAATGCTTCGAATTGACTTTGATAAAAGATGTTAATCAAGTTAAGGATTCGTTCTTATCTTAAGTATGATTGTTACCGTATGATCCTGGGATGAATCAAGTATTCTGATCGCGCTTCAAATGTTTACATTTAGCGCCCCTTTTACCTTGTTTTTGTAATCATTTTCTAAGCATTCCATGTGTTTAATGTTGTAAATAAGTCTTTTCAGGTAAAATAGGCAATTCAAGGGCATTTTTGTCCAAGGTGAAGAAAAAAGGGCAATTTAGGCAGAAAATAGAAGAAAAGCAAGACGGCAAGCTCATGCACTCTGGCCGACGGGCACAAAGCCGCCGCACGAAGCCGCCGAAAGGAGCAATTGTCATTGGCGAGCTCATGCACTCTGGAGGCGGGCAAAAAGCCGCCGCACGAAGTCGCCGTCATCTCAGGCGGGTTCATACATAAGCCACGGCAAGACAAGTCCCACAGAACAAGGCCGCGGTGAAGTAAAAACAAGCACGGCGGGTTCTGGAGGCGGGCAAAAAGCCGCCGTACAAGCCCGCCGGAAACTCTGATAAGCTGAAAATGGTCAAAGCTGCCCCTTTTTCCACCTATTGTCCTTGGAAGGCCTCCTCTCTCATGCATACACAATTGATCTCAACAAGGGATTACTTACTTAGTTTTTTACTTAGTTAGTTAGAGAGAGGGAAAAAAAAGAGATATTACTTAGATATTTTGTTCTTAGGAATCAAGAGAGATAGTTATTGTAGTAGTATTTTCTAGGTAGCCAAACACCACAAGTTGGTTACTTAGAGTGATAACTTCAAGTTGCCATAGTAGAATTAGTTGCTTGGATTGCAAGGAGGATCATTTCCACTTCACAAGCTTGTCCATTGGTGATGTTTCCTTTGTTTGTAAGTCTTTGTAACCTTGATACTATGTGTAACTAATTCCTCTTGTTAAGGGATTAGATGTAATTCTTGTATTACCTTGTTATATAATCAATCATATTGTTATAATCTTCTCAAGTTATGCATGTGTTCTTTAATACTTGCAAGAATGGTGGTTGCAACCACCAACCTTCTTTACGTGCAATAACTTGATGAATTATATGCAATAGACCATTTATTGCATGTTCCTAGTATACCATTTATGTGGTAGAGATTATCAACTTGTAATTCTCTACTAGTAGTTGACTATTTTTCCTTTAATCACTCTCTAATCTTAGATTTAATTGTGACTAAGTTGAGAATTTAGTGCTTAATAATTCCTATGAATAGATGCATGTTAGTGATTGAGGATTAAGCCTTATGATTGATTGATTAAAAACTAGGATTATACTTGAATGAATCTATTCCCTTAACAACTTTTAACCTAGAATTTGAATCAAGTTGTTGTAATTGTTACTTAGCAATCCAATTTTAGCATAGTCAATTTGTTAACCATTAGCTAATTTAATCAAATTTGTTATTTCATAATTAGAGAATTGTAGACTTAAGTAAAGTAAGCGTCTTATTATTGCCTTCCTCATGGGAACGATACCCTTACTTGCTCACTACACTAGTTCAACGACTTGTGCACTTGCAATAGGGTCACCAGACTCGCGCGTCCCTTTAATATAACCGAGGTAGAATAGGTTAATTTATAGTGACAATTGTAGAACCGGTTCGGGCGTGTCAAAATTTATGGCGCCGCTGCCAGGGACTTCGGCAGGATGTTTCTTTTTAGAATATTAGTCAATTTAATCCTTTCATAATCGTAGAGAATTTCTGTTTTGAACATTTAACCTTTTGGTAGTTATTGTAGTGTACTTTCAGGTTTTTTGTCACAAATTGATGCACGGAAGACGATCTTTGGGTAGTCCACTTGAACCTTTTGTTGAGAATATTGATCGCATAGCGAGGCTACCGACGATGACGGACAATCCCAGAGGACTATCCAACCTTGAGAAGGGTCAACCTCTTCTAGCAGTACCTCAACTGGTTCAGAACACGGACAGGATCAACGGATGATGAAGGAATTCTCATTGCCTACCATTGGATCACATCCTTCAGCTATATTGTTAGACGATGCCCAGAGGAATTACGAGCTGAAAAACTTGCACTACAACACACTCCCAAACTTTGGTGGTAACCTAAGCGAAGACTGCCTTCAATTCATGAAGGAATATTACAATGTGGTGACCACTTTTCCACTCAGAAACTTGACGGAGGATCACTTACGCATGCGATGTTTTTCGTATTGCATGCGAGACGACGCCAAGAAGTGGCTCATGGCATTACCAGCAAGATCCCTTACCACATGGAGTGGTGTTGAGCAGAAGTTTTTTGCCAAGTATTTTCCCTCATGGAAGACAAAGGAAATACAAAGTATGATAGCTGATTTCCAGGAAAAGGAAGGGGATGCGTTTCATGAATCATGGGGTAGATTCAAGCTACTTTTAGCACAGTGCCCTCACCATGAGTATACTTTAATATCACAAGTTCAATCTTTCTATGATGGATTGACAAGACTCTCACAAGCGATTGTTGATAACACATGTGGAGGAGCGATGCGAGAGAAAACGGCACAGTATGTGTTTGATAAGTACGAGATGCTTGAACAGAATTCCCAGCAGAGGAACACTCGAGGGAGTCGAGGAGGAATGAGTATGGAAATGGCAAGTCAAATGAGTGATATGAGTAAGAACATAGCGACACTCATTAGTAGGTTTAGGAACCAACCTACAGTGACGAATAAGGTTTTTGGTAAGGAGAACCGTGGAATGGACATGAATTCCATGGTTGAGCCAGAACCACCCAGGAAAGAAGAATTACAAGTGGTGTATCCGCCACACCAGTCAAGATAGTTGGATGATCCCTTCTCCAACACCTACAATCGGGGATGGGCAAGGCATCCTAATCTAAATTACGGGAACAACCACTGCTTGAACCCCCCTTTACCTCTACAGAACAACAACAACTGGTATCCACCTCCGGGATACCAATCAAGACCACAGCAGAGTACGCAACCATGGAAGGTAAAGGAAAACTTACCTTGGCGTCAACAAGGCCAGAGAGACATCGAGTACAGGCCCACTAATCAGTATTACACCAATGATCCTAACCACATCAGGATTACTTCTATGGAAGGAGTAGTCAAAACATTGGAAAGACAAATAGGTGAGTATGCTGAAGTTAGTCAGAAGAAGGAGCCTGGGAAGCTCCCAAGTCAGTCTGAACAAGCCAAGTCAGCCACGGTACTAAGAAGTGGTAAGGTACTTTCTAACCCATATCCACCTGAAATTTCTGATATTCCTGATAATGTTTCAGAAGACAAGGAAGTGCCAAGTAAGAATGATATTGATACTCAAGTATGAATAGGAACGAGCAGAGGTCCGGAGAGAGGACACAAGGATACTTCAAGAATACACAAATCGCCTAACCCGTATGTGCCTCCAATTCCATTTCCAGGAAGGCTTCAGAAGTCGAAGTTGGACCAAGCCTTCAGGGAGATCTATGACATCCTATCAAAGGTGAACGTCAGCCTTCCCTTACTTAAGGTGATTGAGAAAATGCCCGCATACGCCAAGTTCTTCAAGGAACTCAACTCAAAGGCGTTGAAGAAGGAGTTTCTAGAGAGAATAGTAATCTCCAAATAAGCAAGTGCAGCCATGGAAACGGCATTGCCACCTAAGATGAAGGATCTGGGAAGTTTCATCATTACCATATCAGTTAGGGAAACTCGGAGGGAGAAGGCAATGTTAGACTTAGGAGCTTCGATCAATTTGATGCCTTATGCATTGTTTAAAGACTTAGGATTAGAGGGATTGAAGCCAACTACCATGGAATTGATATTAGCCGACCACTCAGTACGACATCCAACAGGAGTGGTTGAAGATGTGTTAGTCAAGGTGGGCAAATTGATCATCCCAGCTGATTTTGTTATTCTAGAGATGGAGACCGATTCATCTAAGGCAAGGGAGATGCCGATATTGCTAGGGCGACCATTTATGTCAACTGCCAAGGCAATCATCGACATCCACAAAGGACGTCTCTCCATGACGGTTTTAGGTCAAACAGCAGAGTTTGAAGTGTTTGAGAGCATGAAGAACCCATTGAAGGGTAGTGTTTGTTTTAACATCGCAAGTGCCGAAGAAGATGATGAACTTCACTCTACATTCGGGGAGTACATAGCACTCGCTCATAGCGAGGTGACTAACAAGACCCCACTTTTGAAGCATGATTCATCAAGTTACGAAGACACCATCACTCAACTCAAGGAAGAAAACCGGGAGTTGGTGGAAAAGAACTTTGAACTCACTACTAAGCTTAATGAGGCTTTAGAGGAAAATTATGCCCTCCAAGACAAAATTGAAGATGATTTCTCCTTAGTGAAAGATGAGTTCGGAGAAAGGAATGAGTCTTTGAGCAAGGAATTCAAAGGCAAGATGAAAGTTATGGAAGAGGAGATACATTCTAGGGACAAGGCCCTAGAAATCTTGAGAGTAAAGAATGAGGAGACTCAAGTTGAGATTGCTATGCCAAAGATAGGCACTCCGGTCAAGTCCGAAGGGTTGGTAAAACCACCTTCAAGGAAGATGATGCATGTATTACACGAGGAGTCCACCACTTTTGCTCCGAAACCAAAACCAAGGTGAAGGCCTAGGAGAAAGAACCACATTCGACCTCCACAATCTACATCGGGAGGTACATTTTCTGCTTTCACTCCTATATGTCACTATTGCCATAGAATAGGCCACCTTAGGCCAAACTGTCCAAACAAAAGATGGCAGGTGGAAAAATATGCAACCCCAATTCCCAAGGCCAATGTCAAATCCATTTGGATCGCAAAATCCAAGTTGGAGGGGCTTAGTGGGAAAGGACCCCTGTGGGTCAAAAAGAAAGAAAAGGGGTATGTTGTGATTGAACCACCAATTCTAAATGGGGCATGGATGAAGTGATTGAATTGATGTTTGTTTAAGTGTGCGTAGATTGTATTTCAAGGACACACTTACAACATTGATGTATTTTGCATTGTACATATTTAATGTTTTAATAAATTGAATTGTCTTGATGTGTGATTTGAAAATTGACAACCCCACTCAATCTCTTGTGTACCCGTCGAGCTTTGAATTTAAATCATTAAGAGATAGGGTGCACAAAAGAAAGGTTTGGGGGTTTTTGAAAATCCTCGTTATAGGTTAAGAACATTCATGTTGACTAATTAACGTAGGAAATATGTGTTGTATTTGGTGTGTTTGTTGTGCCATATTGTGTAGGTGATAGGAAATCAAGATAAGAAATTGAAGGAAGTGAAGAGGAAGTTTTTTCACTCCGGCGGGTTCTGGAAGGCGGGACATGTCCAGCCTTCCAGAATGTACAAACCCGCGGAGATGTGTCTGAAGGACAAAGGAAAGTGGGCGAGTTCTAGATGGCGGGACATGTCCAGCCTTCCAGAATGAACAAACCCGTGGAATTGCCTCTGAAGGCATGTAAGTTGGTGGGCTCAGACGGTGGGACATTTCCAGCCTTCCGGAAAAGACGAAGCCGCGGCCACGCTTGAAGAACCACGGCGAGTTCCATAACAGCGGGAAGAAGCCCGCCATCCAGAATGTTGGAACTCGCCAATCATGGAGAGAAGAAATTCAGCGAGCTCATGCAGCTGGAATAAGGCCGCCTTCCAGAAGACACAAGCTCGCCAGCATAAATCAGACACGGCGAGCTTATGCGGCGTGAATAAAGCTGCCTTCAACAAAGTCGCCACAGTCCCCAATGACCAAAACGCTGTCGTTTTGAGCCAAAAATAGGGACGGTGGGTTTGTTAGGCGGGTATGAAGCCGCCCGATTCCTTGTCCTATAAATAGGACCTGTCGCTTTCCATGACAAAACTTTCCCAATTTCAAACCTTTTCCAATTCTCCCGTGTGATTCCACCAAACTTCTTCCCCAATCTTGCTCGAATTCATCCGAAAACTCAAGGCAAAGGTAAGTAATCTAACTCTAATCTCGTTTGAACACGAATTCATGTCAAAATTCATCTAGAAATGCCCTAGGTTGCGACAGTTGGGGTTTTTGAAGGTTTCTTGAGTTTCATTACATTATTTGTGATTGATTGTTGCAATTGGTGTTGATTATGCATGATAGAAGTGAATTCGACCCAATTTCCCCAAGTTTGATTGAATTTCACAGCTTTTGCATGTTAGGGTTCATACTTGGCCGAATTTGGGGTTTTGAAATTACAATGTTATGATTTTGATTCTTGTGATGTTATGATTGCACGAAATTAGCATGATAATATGCATGTTAATGAATGGTAGATTGAAAGCATGCCTTGTGGTTGATTGATGAAGATTTCGATGAATTGGGAAAGATTTGGGATGTATTGAGATTGAATTGTTGAAATTGGTTGAAGAAGATTGGGTGATGAAGGGTATGATAATTGCGAGTGACATGCGTGTGTATTGATAGTCTATTTTGTACAAATTTTGTGAGGACTTGATGATTGAAATGATATGCAAATTGTGCGTACACATTTGAAGAGTAATTTGGATGTTGATTGTTCATGTTGAGGCAAGCTATGTGCGCACCAAATATAACCAAATGTAGTGTGTGCATGTAGTTGTGAAATTGTGTGTGCACATGTAAAGACAAATTGATTGTGATTGTTAATGTGATGTAAGTTGTGTTTGCACAACTTGGATACAATGTGCACACATGTGTGATTGAATTGATGCTAATTGTACCTATATTCGCATGGATAAAATGTTTGATGGTAATACATATATGTGATATATATTGTGCATATAATTGGCACCCAATTCCGTTTGAATGCGATTGAATTGATGTTCCTAACTTGATAGTTTGATTGAATTGGACACACACACACACATAGTATTAGTAGTTTAAGTAGTTATAGAATATGTTTAGTTAAAATATAATTTGAAACTATTGTCACTAACCCGAGGCCTAATTTGTTTGGAGTATTTGCTGTGTTTTCCTTGTTCTAACAACAGATGGCACCAAAAAGGAAATCTTCTACATTTGAGAAGGGAGATGCATCCCGAAAGGGGAAGGAAAAAGAAAAATCCTCATGCCCAGAGAGGAAAGCTGAGGAAATTTATGGAGAGTGACTTGAGAGCACCACTAGGAGACCCATCCTCATCGAGAGAGATATGAGCTTCGATGAATTGGGGGAGACGGTGATTTTTGACGAGATCCGTCAGAGAAAGTGGGAGGCCTATGTGTCTTTTCCAAAGAGAGCAAACTGAAGGATTGTCCAGGAGTTTTATGCTGCCATAGACCTTGATGAGTTCGAGAGGGGGGCCCCGGTTACGGTTCGAAGGAAGGCCATCTCTATGACTGCCGAGCAAATCAACGAATACCTCCACACGCAGAGTTATCCTCAATGGGAGGAGGGGTACGAGCCAAATGCCCTTTTCGAGCATTATGACAAACAGTTCGGTATCGCACTCACATGGGACGAAGACATGCTTTGGGATGGCAAGATTTATCACAGACAGCTAGGCTTCGAGGAGCATTTTTGGAGTATATACTTTAGTTACTCCTTCATGCCTAGTGGACACAGAACAGACTTTTTAGAAGCAAATTGCCATTATGATCTACCAGATGAAAAACCAGTTGGAATTCGATGTAGGGCGTACGATAGTGAAGAGGATAGCAGAGTCTGGGAGACGAAGCAATCTGAGCCTTTTCTTCCCGTGTTTGATCACCCAATTTGCACGGAAGGCAGGCCTTCGAGTGGATTTGCCAGCAGATGGGATTCTGACACCTCTTGGACATGTAGGCAGAAGGGCCTACAATGAAGCGGCTGAAGGAAAGCCAGGTATAGAAAGGCTTCTCAGTTTGCGCGAGTAGAGGGAGCAGAGATTAGCCCAAAGGAGGTCAATCAAGAGGAGAGAGCTGGAGAGAATAGAAGCACAGGGTCATGAGGAGTCTGATGTAGGGGTTGATGAGGATGAGTCTGAGGAGACAGAGTCTGAGCGAGAGGGAGATGAACCAGAGTGGGCGAAGAAGATGATGCAGTCCCACAAGGAAATGATAGAGTCTAATATCGCTCTATCACGGACTGTTCACCACCTTGCAAGGCAGGTGAAAGGATTGACTGGAGCAGTGGCACAGTTGATGGGCTACCAGATAGGTGAGCCGAGTGATCACTCGAGTGATCGGGAGGAGGAGCGCCGTCAGAAGCGCAGGCACGATGAGACACCCACTGCACCAAAGACATCAACTATTCCACCCTTGCCAGAGACAGGTATACCTAATCCCTTCACTTTTATTGATATTGATGATTTATTTTTCAGTCCAATGGCTCCGCCAGACCTATATCAGTAGAATTTCAACTTCATGAACTTACTATGTAAGCAACAGCAGATATTAGAACAGGTGATAGGGAAACCAGAGGTAGAGAGGAGTCTACCGAGCCAGTTGAGAGGGATTTACACAGAGGAGATGCGAGGACTGTTTCCGGAGGGGATGGAGGATCGGAAACCATTCCAGGAGCAGACACTTGAGCAGGTGGAGCATGTGGCGTATGTGGAGTCCCGTGTAGTCAACATTGAGCTTCTTCTAGATGGATACGAGGGGACGACTACTCATCCGATGGAGTACATTATAGAGGAGCCCGAGTCTCCGACGCACATCGTTCCTTATGCTGGACCGCCACCTCCGCTTGAGCCCATTTTCCGTTACTCCGTCAGTGGAGTGCATTTTACACCTTTAGACCTCAGTGACGATGATTTTTTTCATATAGGCGGATTGGTACGCCGCATGGATTTTTGTGGGCGGAGCATTATTCCACATTTTTGTATACCCAGTACTTTATTTTTGGGATTATAGTTATAGTCTTTTTAGTTTATTCTTATTATATATCTATATTGCGTACTTGCATATATTTTCTTAGTTAGTAACATGTCTAGATCTAAGGGTGGAAAATATTATATGATTGATTGATAGTGCCTAGGATTTTTGAAAGTAGTATGCATGATGGATAGGATATCATGTGTTGTACATATGGATTCCTTTTTGCATGAGATTGATAAGTTGTTTGTTGGCCAAACAACCAAACCAATGAACTCTTCTAGTGTCTTCCATGTGCAAACATTGAGGACAATGTCGAGTTTAGGTTTGGGGGTGTGGGCACATTAACACTTAGCCAATCCTTCACATGTTTGAACATATGTATATAGTGCTTGTATATATTGTTTCCTTAGTTTAAATTGTGTAAAAATTTTTAAATTTTATTTTAAACGAATTCTGATTGAGCCAAGGGAACATATGTGTTTAATAAAGATGCTAAGAGGTATGTGTTGATTAAGGAAAGGTGCATGCATTGATCACTAAAGTGTTGCTATCACAATGGCATTTCGAGATGACATTGCACATGGTGTAATAGTCCTTTTCTCTTGTGCCTAGTGAATAGAATTGAGCGCAAGATTGCATGAACCAATAGTGGAGACTACCTGTGAGGAATAGAGCCTAAAATTTCACCTTATGAGGGTAAATACATTTCCAAATCATACATGATCTCATATTGCATAAATTGGATGCCATGAACAATAAAAGTGTGGACTGCTTGTTAGACTTGTATTCCCTAGTTAGACGGACTTTTGGAAATGATTCTAGGCATGTGTGCTTAGCTACCAAATGCCCAAACACTGTCCATGTTGTGATGTGTGCTCCAACTACCAACTTTGAGGCCAAACACAAACCTTTCTTTCCATCACACACCAAAAATTCCTTTTATGTCATTTGGAAGGATATAGTATTTTGATCAAATATATGCATGATATAGATGCATTGGCAGAGCTCGAAATTCAGTGTATGGCGTGTACTCAGGCGATGATAAATATTGTTAAAAAAAAAAAAAAAAAAAAAAAAAAAGGGTTTTAGCACATCATTTATTTATAAGTGTTTTAATCTATGTACTAATTAGAACACAAGAAAATGAAATCTTAGCCTAGACGCATAGAGACTTATAATATTGAGCTATGATAGCGAAATTAAGATTGATCAAAATACTTCAGAATTCCAGTGATTCGTCCATATCACCCTTTTGGCCCTGTTACAACCATGGAAAGACCTAGTTGATCTTTTAGGAAGTCTGGCTGGGGAATGTGAGTCAAGCATGTTCTTTCCACATTTTTGGCATCTCAATACATTCATGAAACAGTTTCCACAAGTTATGCATTAATTTTGATTGCATATGCGTTACATTTGATTCTTACATATATTCTTACTCGCATATGTTATTTAAGAGCAACTTAGGTTCTGAGAGAAAATCAGACTGAACCCGGTAAGGATAGAGTCAAGGCGAATTGAGTTCTTGCTTTTGAGTGCTTAGTTTTTGAAACTGAGTGTTTAGAGTGTGGGATGCACTGTGTAGCGTGTTTTTGAGGAATGTAATCGTGCTAGCACCTATCCAGAGGTTTTCGCATGTTCATTTCCTATTTCATCACATCTTTTTGGTATATTTGTAACTTGGCTCTCGGAAATGTTTTTGTGTACGTTGTTTATATTATTTACCTAGTGGAAAAATTACTTGTAGTTTAGCATTTATGGTTTGCTCGAGGACGAGCAAAAGTCAGGTTTGGGGGTCTGATCGCGCTTCAAATGTTTACATTTAGCGCCCCTTTTACCTTGTTTTTGTAATCATTTTCTAAGCATTCCATGTGTTTAATGTTGTAAATAAGTCTTTTCAGGTAAAATAGGCAATTCAAGGGCATTTTTATCCAAGGTGAAGAAAAGAGGGCAATTTAGGCAGAAAGTAGAAGAAAAGCAAGACGGCGAGCTCATGCACTCTGGTCGGCGGGCACAAAGCCGCCGCACGAAGCCGTCGGAAGGAGCAATTATCATTGGCGAGCTCATGCACTCTGGAGGCGGGCAAAAAGCCGCCGCACCAAGCCGCCGTCATCTCAGGCGGGTTCATACATAAGCCACGGCAAGACAAGTCCCGCGGAACAAGGCCGCGGTGAAGTAAAAACAAGCACGGCGGGTTCTGGAGGTGGGCAAAAAGCCACCGTACAAGCCCGTCGGAAACTCTGATAAGCTGAAAATGGTCAAAGCTCGCCTCAAAGTCAAAAAAAGCTGCCCCTTTTTCCACCTATTGTTCTTGGAAGGCCTCCTCTCTCATGCATACACAATTGATCTCAACAAGGGATTACTTAGTTTTTTACTTAGTTAGTTAGAGAGAGGGAAAAAAAAAGAGATATTACTTAGATATTTTGTTCTTAGGAATCAAGAGAGATAGTTATTGTAGTAGTATTTTCTAGGTAGCCAAACACCACAAGTTGGTTACTTAGAGTGATAACTTCAAGTTGCCATAGTAGAATTAGTTGCTTGGATTGCAAGGAGGATCATTTCCACTTCACAAGCTTGTCCATTGGTGATGTTCCCTTTGTTTGTAAGTCTTTGTAACCTTGATACTATGTGTAACTAATTCCTCTTGTTAAGGGATTAGATGTAATTCTTGTATTACCTTGTTATATAATCAATCATATTGTTATAATCTTCTCAAGTTATGCATTTGTTCTTTAATACTTGCAAGAATTGTGGTTGCAACCACCAACCTTCTTTACGTGCAATAACTTGATGAATTATATGCAATAGACCATTTATTGCATGTTCCTAGTATAGCATTTATGTGGTAGAGATTATCAACTTGTAATTCTCTACTAGTAGTTGACTATTTTTCCTTTAATCACTCTCTAATCTTAGATTTAATTGTGACTAAGTTGAGAATTTAGTGCTTAATAATTCCTATGAATAGATGCATGTTAGTGATTGAGGATTAAGCCTTATGATTGATTGATTAAAAACTAGGATTATACTTGAATGAATCTATTCCCTTAACAACTTTTAACCTAGAATTTGAATCAAGTAGTTGTAATTGTTACTTAGCAATCCAATTTTAGCATAGTCAATTTGTTAACCATTAGCTAATTTAATCAAATTTGTTATTTCATAATTAGAGAATTGTAGACTTAAGTAAAGTAAGCGTCTTATTATTGCCTTCCTCGTGGGAACGATACCCTTACTTACTCACTACACTAGTTCAACGACTTGTGCACTTGCAATAGGGTCACCAGACTCGCGCGTCCCTTTAATATAACCGAGGTAGAATAGGTTAATTTATAGTGACAATTGTAGAACCGGTTCGGGCGTGTCATATTCTCAATTATACTTTACCCATAAATCAATGGCGCAAACTACAACCGAGAACCCATTAAACGCAAGAACTAATGAACCAAAACCTACTTGCATAAATCAATGCTAAGATCAGTTTTACCCATTCAATTGAATATTAATTAAGGTTACGTGTAAATCAACACTCCAAACTTAATTGTTTAATTATCAAAACCCTAAATTCATGTCAGCGTATGACCATGCATTAACACAAATAAAGAATTAAGACTTAGAATGAATTGAATGAATCAAAACTTGAATTAAGAAAATATAGTCAATTCTCACAAAGAGTATTCATAGAGGTTCACATTGACTCCCTAGTATGGAGTTAGTTACACATATTAGAAACAAAAAGACAAGAGTAAGAAAAGATAAAACCCATTGAAAAGCTTCAACAAATTCTTCAAATCTTCGATGTTGGAATCTCCTTCGTCTTCGAATCTTCTATGCGTAAGATGAATGAGGGAACTATGTGATGGGATGTTGTGTGTTCCAAAAGGGTGAGCTTGTATCTGAAAGAGAGCGAGAGAGTGCGAGAGAGAGCGAAAACCTATTAATCTCTCAATATATATAGGCTCCCAGCTCCCAGATGTGAAAAGACGCCTTATATTAGACGGAGTAGCCAAACCCCTGCCATTACCGCTGCCAAAGTCGCAGCGGTAGAGGCAGCGGTCTTCTTGTATTACGGACAACCGCTGCCGCATTGAGAGCGGTCCTGCAGCGGTCAAGGCAGCGAACACTACTGATGTTGGAACGCTGTTGACCCGCTGCCAATTAATTAGGAGCGATTTTGACAACACTTTTTGGCCTTTTGCAAGAAAGTCCCTGGAATCTTCTGAAATATCACTTTTTGCCTGATATTCTTCAAACTATTCAGCTAGATCTAAAATCCTGAAAATGCTCACACACACACATTAAAATCCAAAAAGACTCGAGAAACAAGCAATTGATTGGAGGAATGGGGATCAAAAACATATACGATAACTGACTGATCACCAGGCCGCCAATTACAACCGTCGAATTGAACCTGAGAAGAATAGGGGAACAACGGCGGTTACCAAACCGCCAATTCAACCGTAAAATCAAACCCAAGAGACTAAATCGACCAGGTCTGATCTACGGTTTTGAATGGCGGTCGTGCCGCTGATCATAACTGCAAAAATGCTCCAGAAACTTCTAGACACAAACAGTGGTTTTATTCGGTGATCATGGCCGCCGATTCACCAAAAATGGTGAAACCAAAGGAGAAGCCAAGGGCATTCTCCGTAGGCAATCTTCAGGCTAATCCAAGCACACATTCGTGCAAGCGCGGAAGTTTCCGAACATATTCGGGAAACGAATTACAAGACACAAAAACACATAGCAAGATACAACAATCAAAGTGAAAGTGTGAAATGTGACATGTGAAGAGAATGCACACAAATGCAAGTATGCTAAGTGTGTGTGTGCAATCTAAATCTCTTCAAAGAAAACTAAGCATTAGAGATATACCTTTGGAGTGCTTGTCACCTTGAGGTCTTGAAAGGGCCTTTGAGCTTGATCCTCAATCACTTAAACTACCCTTACAATAAAACCCCAACATGTGGTTTGTCCACGAAATAAGCCAATCAATAAATGGGAACATTACAATCTCCCCCTTTGGCTATTTCGTGACAGAACCACCACTCACATTGATCCTCACAACATAATTGAATCTATGGGATAACAAAGATATTCTACATTACAAAGATATATAAAAATATATAAAAAACTTCAAGGCTTCAATCTCTTGTAGAACTATCAACTCTTCAAAACAAAATATTACACTTTTCAAAGCAAGTGTATGTGAGATGATCAAGTGAAAATAAAACAAGCATTTACATATAAAGAATTTAAGCACAGCATCATGCAATGTATATGTATGCAATGCTCCCCCTCAATGGGTTTCTCCCCCTCAATATGTAGTCTCCCCAACATATGCATTTGCTACTACAATTAACAACTCCCCTTACCACATTCTACTCCCCCTTTTTGTCATGATATAGGCAAAGAAGTATTCCCCAAATGGGTCACTTATAGCAAAGAGAGATAGTAGCATACAAGATATTTGCATAATCATATAAGCCATTTTATGCAACTCAATTAATTAGAGAGAAACAAGGAGATTTATTTTAAGAAAATGTGTGAATAAAAATGCTTTGCATACAAGACATGTAGCATTCAAGTCCAAAATACAATGGTATTTGGCAAAGCAAATGACAAAGGTTTCTAATAAAAATTCAAACCAATTTCACCATTTGTCATGAGTAAAGCAAGGACATAGAGATTTTATTGAATTTAATATAAGAGCAGTTATATCCAACTTTATAAGCGAAACATGGCATGGGCGACTTTTTGCACCCTATTTGATTTTTCCAGGTGAGATACCTGTATGATAGTAGCTATGTTCAACTAATAAAGAAAGAGAGACATTTGGATATTAATATCCTTTGAACGGATACAAAATCCATTATTCATTTGAAGTCTCATTTTTGCTTTTTCACACCATGTTTTGCATTTAGGAAATTGCAATCATCAATTCATGCTTTTCATTTAAGCATGTCATTTTGAATTTCATGCTTTTTCATTTAACATTAGCATTTTATAAAAGAATCATCATGTCATGGAGATAACTATAGGTCATTCAAATCATACTTTCTATGTAAATCTCCTAGTCCAAAAATGCATGTTTGAACATAAATATGACATGGATTATACACAAGCATGGTTCACACTTATTGAATTGAAAACATATATACATATGTGCAACCAAGCTTACTCAAGCAATTAAAAAAAAAAAAAAAGCATAAGATATTTCAAATTTTTGCATGTGACAAATATGCAAAATAGCTCTATTTGCTTGAGTTCCCCATATGGGGTGAATCACCAAAACTCATCACTCCACAAGACAAATCCCAATAGATCTACTAAGTGTTTTAAATCGAGTAGCATATAAGGGTTTAGTAAATAAGTCTGCTAGTTGATCATTAGTACCTATATGTTCAAATACTATGCATTTATTTTCAACTAGTTCTCTTATGAAATGATGACGGATGTCAATATGCTTAGTTCTAGAATGTTGCACCGGATTCTTGGAAATATTAATAGCACTCATATTATCACAAAAGATAGTGAGTGTACCTTGGTTGAATCCGTAGTCTACTAGCATTTGTTTCATCCAAAGGAGTTGTGTACATCCACTCCCTACGGCCATGTACTCGGCCTCGGCCGTGGACAAGGAAATCGAGTTTTGTTTCTTGCAAAACCATGACACCAAGTTGTTGCCTAGGAAGAAGCAACCACCCAATGTGCTTTTCCTATCATCACAATTTCCTACCCAATCCGCATCACTAAAGCCTACAAGACTAGCATTAGTGTCAAAAGAGTACCAAATCCCATAGTTGGAAGTCCCATTCACATAGTGAATGATTCTCTTAACGGAAGAGAGATGGGACTCCTTAGGATTCGATTGGTACCTTGCACACACCCACACTAAATGAGATATCAAGCCTACTTGCGGTCAAATAAAGCAAGCTACCAATCATGCCCCGATACAACATTTGTTCCACACTTTTTCCGCTAGCATCCTTGCTTAGCTTCAAAGTGGTACTCATGGGTGTATGAAAATATTTGGCATTTTCAAGACCAAACATCTTCACTAGGTTCTTGGCATATTTGGCTTGGGTTATAAAAATCCCATCATTTAGTTGCCTAATTTGCAAACCTAAGAAGTAACTTAGCTCACCAACAAGACTTATCTCAAATTCATGAGACATAACATCAACAAATTGTTGGACCTTGGTATTGTTGGTGGAGCCAAACACTATATCATCAACATATATTTGACCTATAATGAGCTCATCATTGTCTTTCTTGATGAATAGAGTCTTGTCAACACTACCCTTTGTGTAGTCATTATTAATAAGAAATTGAGTGAGATGCTTATACCAAGCCCTCAGTGCTTGTTTCAACCCATACAAAGCCTTTTTAAGGCAATAGACATGGTTAGGGTGGTGTGTAATCACAAACCCCTTAGGTTGTTCAACAAACATTTCCTCTTGTAAGAAGCCATTGAGGAAGGCACTCTTCACGTCCATTTGGTGCAATTTGAACTTGTGCACACAAGAGATGGACAAGAGAAGCCTAATGGACTCTAAACGGGCAACGGGAGCAAATGTCTCCTCAAAGTCGATACCCTCAATTTGAGAGTACCCTTATGCAACAAGTCTAGCCTTTTTACGCACTATGTTGCCATCCTCATTGGATTTGTTCCTATATATCCATTTAGTGCCTATGACATTAGTGGTCTTAGGCCTAGGAACTAGAGTCCAAACCTCATTCCTTTCGAATTGGTTTAGCTCTTCTTGCATGGCAAGAACCCAAAATTCATCATTTAAGGCTTCATCAACCTTTTTAGGTTCTATTTGAGAGATGTAGCATGTGTAACTAATGAGATTAACTATTTGACGTCTACTCCTAACACCCTAATTAACTTCTCCAATGATGTCATTCTTATCATGGAGTTGTCTAACCCATGGAGCGGGTTCTTTAGAGTTCAAGAGAGGAACTCTATCAATAGGTTGTGTGTCATCAACAATAACATTAGACGTACCAACATTAGGAGTCACCACAACCTTCTCCAAGGGAGAGTCATCACTAAAAACAACCTCCTCCTAATGGTCATTAGATTTGAGCCTTGTATCATCAATGACAACATTGGATGATTCCATGACGGTTCGAGTCTTCAAGTTGAAAACTCTATAGGCTCTACTATTCAAGGCATAGCTAATAAAGATACATTCATCACTCTTAGCATCAAATTTGCCAAGTTGATCACGGTCATTTAAAATGTAACATTTGCTTCCAAAGGAGTGGAAGTAGCTAACATTTGGCTTTCTACCTTTTCATAACTCATAGGAGGTATTCCTAGTTCCGGGCCTTAGGAAAACTTTATTTCCTATATAGCAAACCGTATTGACGGCTACGGCCCATAGGTTCGTAGGGACATTGTCGCTAAACAACATCAAACAGTCCATCTCTTGAAGGACCCTATTTTTCCTCTTAACAACTCCATTTTGTTGAGGTGTCCTATGAGCCGAAAACTCATGGGAGATGCCTAAGCTATTGCAATAGCTTTCAAAGATGGCATTCTCAAACTCCCTCCCATGGTCACTTCTAATCCGTTTAATGCTTTTAATGTTTGAATTCATTTCATTTTGTATTTTAGTACAAAGTATTTTAAACTTGCCAAAAGCTTCGGATTTTTTTCTAAGAAAATATGTCAATGTGAACCTAGAGAAATCATCAACATAAACAAAAATGTATCTCTTTCCACCAAAACTCTCGGTTTGCATAGAACCCATAAGATCCATGTGAAGAAGCTCTAAGGGCTTCTTGGTGGAGAGATACTTGCCCTTTTTGTGCATGCTTTTGGTTTGTTTTCCTTGTTGGCAAGGTCCACAAACACCATTGACTTTCTTCCCAAGCTTGGGAAGGCCACACACACTATTGAACTTATCTAGAATACGTAAATCCCTAAAGTTCATGTGGCCAAGTCTTTCATGCCACAACTCAATTTGCTCATCCTTGGACACATTGTTTGAGACTATTCTAGCTTCAAGACAATAGCAATTGTCACTAGATCTCATACCTTTCAACAAGGATTGTCCATCGGGCTTTAGGATAGAGCAATCATTTTTGCTAAACAAGATGGAATATCCTTCCTCACTAAGATGAGAAATGCTTATCAAATTGGCTTTCTAGCCATCAACAAATAAAGCATTGGATAAGGAGGGTAATTCGAGAACGGAAATGGTTCATTTCCCTATGACTCTCTTTTTGGATCAATCACCAAAGGTGACACATCCTCCTTCCTCCATGGCAAGAGTCTCAAAGAAACTCTTGTTTCCCATCATGTGCCTAGAGCACCCACTATCTAAATACCAAAAGTTAGAAGAATTTGCCTTCAAGGCAATTTGTGCAACATGGCAAATATTTTCATTCTTTCTAATCCACATAGATAAAACATTTTCTTTCCTAGTGGTCTTTGGTACATGGGCTCTAGATGTCCTAGGATCATACAAATCAATTTTATCATTCCTAGGAACATGCATCTTGGCTCTATTCTTTCTCTTTTCAATCATGATTTTAGTTCTGCACATTTTAATATATCGAAAGCAATTTGGTCTAATATGACCATCAAAACCACAAAAATGACATGTAGGAATGAAATAAGGAATCATACCATGTCCTTGTGGGTACATAGGATCTTTCCCATGTCTTTATGGTTGAGTAGGTTCAATCCATCTTCATTGTTGAACCGGTCTAGCTTGCTTCCGAGGTTTAGCATGCACGATTGGTCTCTTTCCTCTGTGAGCCATATGTTGAGGAATGTTAGCTTGAAGAGCTCTTGTAGGTTGAGCTTAAGGTTGCCTTCTTGGTGTCAACTTCACTTGTGCACTATTTGAACATTGTCCTAGATCAATTTTCTTCCTAGGAGTTTGCATCGGTGAAGCTTCTTTGTTGCCCAAGCTCTTGACAAACACGATCTTGTTAGAGGTTGAGATCTCCTAGCCATCTTCATACCCAAGACCCCTCTTGTCACACGGATTCTTTCGAACACTAAGTATATGATCAAGCTTTTAGGTGCTAGAGGCCATCCCAGTCATAGATCCTTTTTCTTCTTCAAGCTCCCTCTTTTGACCTTCTTCATTCCTCCCAGACAAAGCTAGCTCATCTCTTAGCTTGTCTTCAATCTTCTTGGATCTTTCCACTTGTTCACTTAAGTGGTCATTATGGGATGAAAGTTCAAGATTCTCTTCTCTCAATCTTTGAATCTTTCTCGTGCTCTTGATTGCTAAGTCATTAAACTCCGCATGGTATTTAGCAAGCACTTTTTTCTCCATATATCTATTTATGGAGTTAGATGAGGAATCACTTTCTTCTTCACTTGAGTCATTTTCCTCTTGACTCCCTTCCTCTTTTTCACTAGCACTTTTGCTCTTGTGGGAGAAAGCTAAAGCTAGGAAGTTAGCCATGAGATCTTCATCACCTGAAGACTCATCTCCCTCATTGGAGTCATCACTACTTCCACTCCAAGTGGCGGCTATCACTTTTCCCTTCTTCCTATCATTGTGATTAGCACATTCAGGGGCAAAGTGACCTATTCCACCACACTCAAAGCATCGGACCCCTTTCCTTTCAATCCTTTCTTGCTTATATTCAAACTTCTTAAAGGGACCCTTTTTCTTAAAGTCTTGACCTTTTGATCCAAAGCCATTCTTCTCAAACTTCATAACCTTATTGAACCTTTTCACAAATAAGGCAAGGTCTTCGTGTAAGAACCCAGGGTTACGGATCGTGTAGCGGAAAGGTTTTTAAAAATTTTATATGCAATCATAAACTAACCCATTTGTACAGTGATAATCAAATGCAATAAGAAGGAGATGAAATGATTTCATACCAGCGTTGGAGGCTCCTTCTCTTTAATACGATCTGCTCCCTGATTTGAACCATAAGATCTTCCTTGTTATGACCCGGGATTGATAACGGCGTGTGGGCACGTCACAGTACTCAGGAACAAGGAGGATAAAGAGACACACGAAAACAACACCTTGCTTTATGTATAGAATGCGACCACACAATTTGTGAAGAACAAAAAAAAAAAAAAAAAAAAAAAAAAAAAAAAACGAAATTGTTTCTTTTATTTTTTCTTGAGTTGGCCGCACCCCTGTTTTTCTCCATCTTTCTTTTGTGTTGCGTGAGTTGTATATATCGTGTTAATCAATTTCTGAAAACATATATATCACATATATATATCACATATATATATTAACTTATTGCTTTAATTAATTAATCCGTTAAAATATCTAATATTTATAAGGGTAATTAATAACATTGAATTTAAACGTTTTAAATTCAAATTTGATATTTAATTTAATAAAATAATCAAATTATCTTATCTTCATTCAAACACAAATATCAATCAACATCCTCCAACTAATGATTAATCGCATAATTAAATAATCTTATTATTTAATAAATTTAATCACTAATATTCATTAATTAAATAATCTCATTATTCAATTAATTCCCAAATAAATACGTGCCACTTTTGTAACACAATTAATTGGACAATCCAATTAATCAACAGTGACCCTTGTTACCTAAATCGATCGGGCTAGCAAGGGGACCTAATGGACCCACAGTGTTTTGAGTTCCAATAATCCTTAGAAATAATTAATTAAACTCTTTAATTAATATTTCATGATTATTAACTCCGGTGTTATTCCACTAAAAACCTGAAGCTGCACTCTCTAAACTATAGACGTTTTTACACAAACCAATAACTCTTGGTGTCCATCGATATAGCTATTACATATGGTATGATCCTCCACAAATAGGTCATAATTAGAGCTGGGTCATAATGTCCGTTATACCCCTCTAATTATATCTTTCCATTAAGTACCATTGATTCTCTAATGAACAATAAATCCTACATTCCTTATGGAATTAGGAGAGCGCTCATATTTTTCAAGCCCCGAATCAACCCCTAAGGGAACTACTATCTACTTCTCGCAAGAAAGAGTGGATTCCACTATTGTGTACAAACCTTCCCAGCCACAAGCCAAACCGCGATCCCAACATACAGAGCATATTGATCGGGAATGCATCTCCGACCTCACCCATGGTGTATCAAAGACCACGATCTAACCTGAAGGAGTCGATAAGACACTCAGGATTAAGATCACCCATATACAACCATCATTTGTTGATATATATGAATCTCATCTTGTACCGGATCTTGGTGAGAGATTCATATAGATCATGGCCCAGTCCTATATGATCACATCATATAAGGTGCCTCCATTCTCATATCTCCATATGAATGATCTAGGATAGGATCACCGTACATTACGAAATAAACCGCAGCTATAGATTAACCATAAATAAAGTACCCAGCTTTATTTGCTATATATGGACTCTTTAGATTGCTCATCTCAAACTGAATACCTTTATATATGACACTCATATACTCAGTTAGAGATTACATCCGGCAATCTTGGATGTTAAGTACACATGATATAAATAAATGTATGAGGCAATTTGAATGAATAAACTACTTCTTTTATTTATGTTCAATTCACATTTACAAAATACAAGCTTTAGGGCAAAAACCCCAACAATCTCCCACTTGCACTAAAACATGTGAGACATGTCTTGTAAACCTAGACCCACTAGGTGACCTTCAAACACTTTAGCCGTTAAGGTCTTCGTAAATGGATCAGCAATATGTACATCCTAACGGGATCAAATCCTATCATGAATACACTAGCATATAGTTTCTCGTTCTCCGAAGATACTTGAGAATAGTCTTGATAGCAACCCAATAATCCAATCCTAGGTTGAACTGGTATCTGCTGGCTACTCCCACTACGAAGCAGTTGTCTGGTCTCGTGCATAACATAGCATACATGAGACTACCTACTACTGACGCATAGGGAACACATCTCATATCCTCAACTTCTTGAGGTGTCTTAGGACATTGTTCCTTAGACAAGTGAACTCCATGTCTAGAAGGTAAATTACCTTTCTTAGAGTTCGACATCAAAATTGCATAAGAATCTTATCGATATACAATGTTTGGGACAATGCTATGAGTTTGTTCTTATGATCCCTCATAAGTTGAATCCCTAGAACATAACTTGCCTCTCCCAAATCTTGCATTTGGAATTGGCTAGCCAGCCAGTACTTTACTTCTAATAATATCCCTACATCATTCCCAATGAGTAGGATATCATCTACGTAAAGAACTAAGAAAACTACCTTCTTGTCAATGATGCGCTTGTAGACACAAGGCTCATCAACGTTTTGCTCGAAGCCATAGGTTTTGATCACATCATCAAAACTTATGTTCCAAGATCTAGATGCTTGCTTAAGTCCATAAATGGACCTTTGCAACTTGCAAACTTTTTGCTCTTGATCTGGAGACACGAATCCCTTTGGTTGCATCATGTAGATGCTCTCTTCAAGATTGCCATTCAAGAATGCAGTCTTGACATCCATTTGCCAAATTTCGTAATTGTAAGTGCCTTACTTTTGATTGGCTTATTTCATGACACACCACATTAGGATTGGTATGTAACGGGTAGCTTAGGACTTCGTGGTTGGCAAGCTTCCGGACTTCCCAAGGTGACTTCAAGAGCTTCTAAATGTATATCACTTGACCTTGATTCTTGAAGAGATTAGGTGCACACACACACTTGCATGCATCTTTATATATTTTGTATTAGTTACTTTGCATGTGTGTTTCCTTAGTTTGTGCATCTATGTCTTTTAGCACACACACACACACTTGCATGCATTGTTATATATCTTGTATGTGTTACCTTGCATTTGTGTTTCATTGATTTGTGCTTCCATGTCATCTTTCACACATTTTTATTGCATTTATATGATTGCTTTTATATGTTTGCACACACACACTCTCATTGCATTTATATGATTGCACTTGTGTTTTTTATTGATTGTGTGCTTACATGCTTTATCACACTTATGCATTTTCATAATTGCATATCTTTTGTGTCTCACATGCTTGGTGAGTTTTTTCATGATGATTATACATTCCCATGCATGCTAAATTGATTGCACCTTTTTTATTTTTGAATGCCATGTCATGTTTTAGGCATTAGGTGCATGGCCTTTCCAAGGGGCATTCGGCGCCCTTGATTCGGCGCCCTAGGGCGCAGAATAGGCCACCGTTTTTCGGCGCCCTTGGTTCGGCGTTAAGGGGCCGTAAAAACCAGGCCGTCGAAAGGGACCAGAAAGTCAGGTCTCATTTTGGCGCCCTTGTTCGGCGGCCAAGGGCGCAGAAACATGCCGCATAATCCAAAGTCTCGCACATCTGTTGGTATTCGGCGCCCTCATTCTGCGGACACCGACCGCAGAATCAAGGGCACAGATTTGCCTTTTTCTGATACTTTTCCAAAACGATTTCATTTCATTTTTGGACTATATATACATTCTCTTCTTCCTTGCTCGTGTCAAGGAGCCAAAAATCAGATCTAAGAGAGAGAAAGTAAACCCTAGAGAGAGAAAGCTTCAAGAAAGCTTCAAGCTTGCTCCTTTGACTCTCCAAACCCAAACCCAAACCCATGTGCATCTAACATGTTTCTTACATCATCCTTCCATGGGTCTTCATCATTCTTGACTTGGTAAGTAGAACAAACACCACATCTTCATTTATTGTTCTATCTTAGTCAAGACATGTCTTTAATTGCTTAGTTTAGCAAATCTTCACTCTTATTACATATTTAGTGAAGTTATGACATGATTGGGTTTGTATTTTGGTAGCTTAATTGATTAGGTCATTCTTGCCTAAAAAGCTATGTCATAAACATTCTTGTATGATTTATTGATGACTAGGTTGATAGATTGTCTTTTAATCAACTAGTTAAACTTTTGAATGTTTATGTGTTGTTTGATAGCTAGGATTGTTTTGTGATTGATAACATCTAGCTAAGTCTATATGATTTGCATTTAGACAATTTTTGTGTAGGACTCATTGATTGCATTTGTTAATTGCATTTAGAGTCTATGCCATGTTCATTGACAACTTATGTTGATTGGCATTTTGTTTGATTAATTGCACTTGTTAATTGCATTTAGTATCATTGCCATGATTTTGACAACTTAAGTTGATTGGCATTTTGTTTGGTTAATTGCATTAGTTGATTGCATGCTATTAGGCCTTGCCATTATTAATTGACAACTTGTGTTGATTGGCCTTGATTGATTGACAATTTATTGATTGCATTTGTTAATTGCATTTGTTGTCCTTGCCATGTTTGTTGACAACTCTTGTTGATTGGCATTTTGATTGACTATTCATTGATTGCATTTGTTGATTGCATATTCATAGTCATTGCCATGTTTATTGACAACTTGAGTTGATTTGGCTTTCTTTGTTGACAATTAGGTTGCTAGAATCTCTTTGCATCTAATTGAGTTTACATGTATGTACATGTAGGCTTTGTTGATAACTAGGATGTTCACTTGCATTATAACATCTAGTTAAGCATATAGTGTTTATTCTAGCACTCATTGCATTTGTGCATCATTGTGATACACTTAGACTTTTTTATTCTCTTCTTGAGTCAAAGTCTTGTGACTTCTTGGTGAAGTTTCACAAGCAAGGAAAGTCTTGTGGCTACCCGTGTGTAGTGCTCAAGCAATTGGTCGAGTGCCACTATAAAAGGCCTGTTGGGTAGATTAGGGGTTGCTCATGCCAAGAGTAGTGTATCAGGGGATATCACTAGGGATTGAACCAAGAGTGGCGAGTGGTAGTGTCTATAGCCTGAGGTTATCTAGGGTGAGAGTCCGAGAATCACTTGAGGGTGTAGATTCCTTTTCATATAGTGGATTTCATTGACCGTGTGTGGTGCACACATCAGCCCGTGGTTTTTCCCCGTGTGGGTTTCCACGTAAAAATCAAGTGTTCTTTAATTTCCGCATTTTATACTTGATTTTATTATATGTGTGTTTTGGGTTAATTGTGATTAATTTTGACTAATCGAAAAGTTGGTAATAATCGATTAACAACCCATTCACCCCCCCTCTAGGTTGTTTAGACACGCACGCGAGCTTATATTTGTATTTTCAATTGGTATCAGAGCAGGTTCCTAGACATAATTAGGTGATCCTTGCTCTTGCTTGTGTGTCTTGCATTTGTGTGCATTCTGTTTGCTACATTCATTTGCATTCATTTGCATACATCCACCCAAACACTATGAGTGGATTTGTGAGGCTAGAAGGTGCGTTACTCTCCGAACCACCATTGCTCACCATTGATAACTATTCCTCATGGAAAGTTAAAATGGAATTCTTTCTAAAGGACATTGATGAGCATGTGTGGATGTTTGTGGAAGATGGATACTCACCTCCCACAGAGAGACTTGAAAATGGGACTTGTGTGCCTAAGCCTAAGTCTAAGTGGTCCAATGACGAACTCGAGGGTGAAGAATGGAACTCAAAGGGCATCCATGCCTTATCTTGTACCATGGATGAGAGTCAAGCCAAACTCATCCAAACCACTCGAGATGTTCGAGAAGCGTGGGAGATTCTAAGAGTGACCCACGAAGGTACCGTGAAGGAGAAAAAGATGATCTCTACGGTGGTAGAGGAGAAGAAGATTAATCCTCCTAAGAAGAAGGAAAATGTTGCTTTGAAGACTTCGAAGCATGACAAGAAGGAGGATGACTTGAATGATGAAGACATGGCGTTAGTTGTTAAGAGATTCAAGAAGTTTTTAAGTCTTCAAAAGAAGGGTTATGGCTCAAAGGGTGATGACTTCAAGAAGAAGAAGACCAAGATCAAGGATGATGAGCCAAACCAAGAGGTGTCTTCAAGAGAGGGGACTAATTGCGTTGGATGTGGAGAATTCGGGCACATCTTCCCGGAATGTGAAAGCTTGAAGGATATAAGGAAAGAAAAGGTGATGGTCACCTCATGGAGTGAAGATGAGAGTAAAGAAGATCCTTCGAGTGATGAAGCGCTTGCTATCAACTACATGGCATTTGGAGCCACTCATGTAGAAGTTGAAGAAGATAGTCAAGTTGCCTTGATTTGTGACCTTGAAGAAGGAGTAAATGAAATGGTAGCTAGGAGTGTGATTGATGTAGCTACGCAAAGGGAAGTTGCTTGTATAACATCAAGTGACAAGTTTGATGACCTTGATGAGGGAAGTGTCTCCGATGAAGAAATGACTCTCATGGTGGAGAATCTTGAGAGAATCACAAAATCTCACAAGAAGAATATAACCTCAAAAGTGAAGGAGGAGAATAGTATGAACTCCAAAGAAAAGGAGGTAAAGATGAAGGCATCTCTCAAGAATGGAGAAGCTACTCAAGACAAGTCCTCAAGAAATATCACTAAATGCCTTGAATGCGGAGGATTTGGTCACATAACTCCCATGTGCATTAATCTGAAGAACAAGAAGAGAGGAAAAGGCATGATAGCTTGGAAGGGTGTAAAATGCTTCGAATGTGGTGGACTTGATCACATAGCCTCCATGTGTGGTAACTTGAAGTGTGAGAATAGAGGAGAAGCTAGCCTTGATGATACGACTCTCACAAGCATTAGTGGGAGAAGCCTTGAAAGTGATGAGTGTTGCTCATACTCATGTGAAAATGATAACTCCGACTTGGAGAATCTTGACAACAATGAAAAAATGAGTTATGAGGATCTAATGACACTCTTTCGTGACTCCTTGAAGATGAAAAAGAAGGAGATTTTTGTGTTGAAAGAAGATAACCTTCAACTAAGAGAAAAGGTGATTCTCTTAGATAAGGAAGTTAATCTTGTCAAAGTAAATGAGGGCAAGTTGAAGAAAGAGCTTGAAGAAGCAAAGATGTCACTTGCTAAATTTACTTCGGGTACGGAAAAGCTCAACATTATGCTAGGTTATGGAAAGATGCCTAGTGACAAGAGAGGACTAGGGTTTGTTGATGAGGAAGTCGCACCGTCATCCAACAAGACAACCTTTGTGAAGGAAATTGTTCCTAAGTTGGCTCCTCAATCTTCTTATCACAAGAAGATGCTTGAAAAGGGTGAATCTTCTAAGACTGCTCCTATGAAGACTTTCAAGGACAAAGAGACAATGCATCTAGAAGATTTGAAGAAGGCTAAGATCAAGCAACCTCAAGCTCAAGGAAAATTCTTAGCTTCACCCTCTCAACACCGTAGGAGGAAGATTGATCTTGGAGAGTCATCCAAAAATGGCCAAGTGAAGATGCCAACAAAGGGTAAAGCTCAATCACAACATTCAAGAGCTCAACACCCAAGCTTTGCACAACCAAGGAAGCACATTCAACCGGTTCAACCACCTCAACAAGCTAGACCACAAAGGTGCCACCAATCGGCTCAAGCTCCAAAGAGAAGCAATCCGATGCACCATCAAAGACAACCTCATCAACATGGCAATGCCTCGATGAGATCTCAATACAATGGTATAAACTCTATCTTTGTACCTACTTGTCATTTTTGTGGTATGATTGGTCACTTAAGACCAAATTGCCTTGATTACATCAAGAGGTGTAGGTTAGAGAGCATGAAAGAAAAACGGTTGAAAAAGAAGGCAAGTTTGCATGAACCTAGGGAACTTAGAAACATGCCTATGACCACTAGAGTTGATAAAGTGGAACCTAGGAGGGTTAGAAAGAATGAACCCGCTTGCCATTGTGCCAATGGGATACCCGTAGATGCTACTAGGTCCAATGGACTTGGTAAGTCTATAAGGGATCATGCCTCCCTTTGACTTGGTTGCAATTGACCCTATGAGGGGAGCTCAAGCAAAGAGAGCAAACTTGCATGATTTGCCATGTGCAAAAAGTTGACTAAATTTATGCTCTTTTGATAATTGCTTGAGATTTTTTGGTTGCACATATGCTTATGTGATATTTTCTTCAATAAGTGTGAACCATTGCCTTGCTTGCAATCCATGTCATATTTATGCTCAAACATGCATCTTTGGAAATAGGAAACGTATTTTGGGAGTACTTTTTCAATGACCTTTAATTGATTCCTATGACATGATGATTCTTTAAATAAGATGCTTAAAATGATACGCATGAAATGCTTTTGATTGCTTGAAATGCAAAAATGTGTGTGCAAAAGCAAATATTGAGACTTAAATTGTTAAAGGGTCTTAAAATCCAAAGTCTATCTTTCTTTATTAGTAGAACAAGGCTACTATCATACATGTACTTTACCCGGAAAAATCAAATAGGGTGCAAAGTCACTCATGCCTTGTTTTGCTTATAAAGTTGGATATAGTTGTTTTTTTTAAGTACTTAAACTCTATATCCTTGCTTTTCCGTGACAAAGGGTGAAATTGGTTTGAATTCTATTAGGAAACCTTTGTTGTTTGCTTTGCCAAATACCATTGTTTTTTATCTTGAATGCAACATGTCTTGCATGCAAAGCATCTTTGTCACACATTTTCTTTAAATAAAACTCCTTGAATCTCTCTCAATTATTTGAATTGCATAAAGTTTGTTTATATGATTATGCAAATGCTTTTTGTGCTAATAGCTCTCTTTGCTAAAACAACCCGATAGGGGGAGCTCCTTTGCCTATCTCATGACAAAAAGGGGGAGAAGTCTTGAGAGATATAGGGGGAGCATTGTGAATGCTTTGGGGGAGAAGTTTGAGAGAGAGTAACCATTTAGGGGGAGCATTTCACATGCATTTCTTTATTTTGCTTTATTGAGTGCAAATGCTTCATATATTTGTTTACCTCACATGCACTTGGGTCTTGGGAGATATAGGGGGAGCATTGTGAATGCTTTGGGGGAGAAGTTTGAGAGAGAGTAACCATTTAGGGGGAGCATTGCACATGCATTTCTTTATTTTGCTTTATTGAGTGCAAATGCTTCGTATATTTGTTTACCTCACATGCACTTGGTCTTGGAAAGTGCTTTCTTGCTATTGTGTGTAGGTTCAATGATCTACGAAGAGATTGAAGACCTTAAAGACTTAGTTTCTTAAATATCTCTTTTGTAACGTAGAATACACTCAGGATGGACAATAGCTTTATTTTGTGTTTTGTGAGGATTTCTATGTAAGTGGTGTTTTGTCATGAAATAGCCAAAGGGGGAGATTGTAAGTGCCTCACTTTTGATTGGCTTATTTCATGACACACCACATTGGGATTGGTATGTAACGGGTAGCTTAGGACTTCATGGTTGGCAACCTTCCGGACTTCCCAAGGTGACTTCAAGAGCTTCTAAAGGTATATCACTTGACCTTGATTCTTGAAGAGATTAGGTGCACACACACACTTGCATGCATCTTTATATATTTTGTATTAGTTACTTTGCATGTGTGTTTCCTTAGTTTGTGCATCTATGTCTTTTAGCACACACACACTTGCATGCATTGTTATATATCTTGTATGTGTTACCTTGCATTTGTGTTTCATTGATTTGTGCTTCCATGTCATCTTGCACACATTTTTATTGCATTTATATGATTGCTTTTATATGTTTGCACACACACACTCTCATTGCATTTATATGATTGTACTTGTGTTTTTTATTAATTGTGTGCTTACATGCTTTATCACACTTATGCATTTTCATAATTGCATATCTTTTGTGTCTCACATGCTTGGTGAGTTTTTTCATGATGATTATACATTCCCATGCATGCTAAATTGATTGCACCATTTTTATTTTTTGAATGCCATGTCATGTTTTAGGCATTAGGTGCATTGGCCTTTCCAAGGGGCATTCGGCGCCCTTGATTCGGCGCCCTAGGGCACAGAATAGGCCGCCGTTTTTCGGCGCCCTTGGTTTGGCGTTAAGGGGCCGTAAAAACCAGGCCGCCGAAAGGGACCAGAAAGTCAGGTCTCATTTTGGCGCCCTTGTTCGGCGGCCAAGGGCGCAGAAACAGGCCGCATAATCCAAAGTCTCGCGCGTCTGTTGGTATTCGGCGCCCTCATTCTGCGGACACCGACCGCAGAATCAAGGGCGCAGATTTGCCTTTTTCTGATACTTTTCCAAAACGATGTCATTTCATTTTTGGACTATATATATACATTCTCTTCTTCCTTGCTCGTGTCAAGGAGCCAAAAATCAGATCCAAGAGAGAGAAAGTAAACCCTAGAGAGAGAAAGCTTCAAGAAAGCTTCAAGAAAGCTTCAAGCTTGATTCTTTGACTCTCCAAACCCAAAAATGTCAATGGATAATCCACACTATCAGCAGAGACAACATCTTGTCCCTCACTTACACCCAAATAGCGTTCAGGCTATCTCACAACCCTCTTACTACGTCTAGGTGGCAGTGTATCCTGACTAGGAATCATCTGACTCTTAGATGTTAATGGATCAACAACTCTTGTTGACTGAGTACTAGTCTCACCAGGCTCCAACTCATTCAATACAATTTTAGAACGAGGTTTATGGTCACTAATATAGTTATCCTCAAGAAACGTTGCATTTGTCGATACAAATACTTTGTTATCTTCAGGACTATAGAAGTATCCACCTATGGTTTCCTTGAAGTATCCTACAAACAAGCAGACCACAGACTTGGGATCTAGCTTTCCAGTTCTGTTCTTCAGCACGTGTGATGAACACCCCCATATGCGGAAATGTCACAAACTAACTTTACGACCATTCCACAACTCTAGGAGAGTCTTAAGAACAGATTTGGATGGCACTACATTCAAAATGTATGCCACTGTTTGTAACGCATATCCCCAAAAGGAATTTGGTAATGATGAGAAACTAATCATAGATCTCACAATTTCCATTAGGGTTCTATTTCTCCTCTCCGCAACACCATTCTGTTGTGGTGTACCAAGAGCTATGAGTTGGGACACTATCCCATACTCAACCATAAAATCTTCAAACTCTTGGTCAAGGTACTCACCTCCACGATCCGATCGTAGAGACTTGATAGTCTTTCCTAACTGGTTCTCAACTTCAGCTCAAAATTCTTTGAACTTTTTAAAAGTTTCTGACTTCCATTGCATTAGGTAGACATATCCGTACCTTGAGTAGTCATCTATAAAGGTGACATAATACTCATAACTACCCATTGCTTTAACATTCATCGGTCCACAGACGTCTGAATGTATAAGCTCAAGTGGTTCTTTAGCTCTAAGCCCAAGTGGTTCTTTAGCTCTAAGCCCTTTTCCAGTAAAAGGTCTCTTGGTCATTTTACCTTCTAAACAGGATTCACAGACAGGTAAGGTGCCAACCTTTAACTCACTTAAAGATCCACTTTTAACTAGTTTGTTTATCCGGTCAAGGTTAATATGACCAAGCCTTAGATGCCAGAGATACGTTTCGTTTTCTAAAGAAATCTTATGTCGTTTAGTTTTTGGTTTTTCAACCTTAAACATTTCAGTGTTGAGCAGTGTTGTATGTATTAACGGTCTTGACACATACAAATTGTTTTCATTGATTCCTGAATAAATATTCAGACCATTCTTTGCAATAATAACTGATTTATTATCAAAAGAAACATAATGTAATTGTTCTAACAACTTAGAAATGGAAATTAAATTCCGTGTAAATCCAGGAATGAAAAATACATTGTCCAACAATATAAAATTATTATTACAAAAATGCAATCTAATTACGTTCACTGCTCGTGCCGACACGACATCCCCTGACCCCACACACATAGAGAAAGGCTCCCTCCTCAAGCTGTGTCCAAGAATCAGTCCACTGCAAAGAAGAACAAACATGGTTAGTGGCCCCCGAATCAACTATCCAAGGTGAAGAATCATCTTCCACTAAACACGACTCAAGAACAAGTAAATCGTATTTACCTTTCGTTTCCTTCTTCTTGGCTACCTCCTCTAGATATTAAAGACAGTTCCTCTTCCAGTGCCCGATCTTGTCGCAATGGAAACATTTTCCCTTGCTCTTGTCGATGGAGGTGCCTTTCTTTTTGCTCTGGGCTTTTTTGGGTTTGGGCTTACCTTTCACCTTCCCAGCAAACCTCTTCCTCTTCTTATTATTGGAGGAAGATGGTTTGGCAACATTTGCCTCACCGGTCTTGCCCTTGCTGTCCTTAGTCAAGGATTCAAAGGTAGTGAGCTCATTGAGCAACTGTGTGAAACTGAACCTAAGCTTGTTCATCCCATAGTTGCTCTTAAACTGATCGAAACTCTTCGGAAGAGTCGTCAGTATGATGCTCACCTGACTGGGTTCATCAATGGCCCCGCCATTGATTTCTACCGTGTTGAAGTAGGACATCATGTTCAGGACAAGTTCCCAAACCGATGTACCCTCCTTCATACGAGCGAGCATAGCTGAAAGAACAGCTTCGTGCCGCTTTTGCTCAGAGGGTTTCCCGAACATAACCTGCAATGACTCTATTATTTCGAATACGGAAGTCATTGCTTCATGCTTTATGACAAGCACGTCTATCATACTAGCTAACAGATATGTTCGGGCCTTCTCATTAGATGAGACCCATTTCTCCTATGCCTCACGAACTCTTTGTGCGGCATGGGCAGTAGGCGCTGGAGGACATTCCTCCGTAAGCACAAACTTAAGGTCCTTGGTGACCAAAATTGCATTGATATTGTGTTTCCATTTAGTGTAGTTATCACCAGTTAATTTTTCATTGGCTAAGATTTGTAATAGTGCAGTTGACATAGCTGAAAAAACATAAATTAAGAATTCATTCAATCATACATTCAAAACATGTGCGAATGTTCGGCATAAAATTAAACATAATGCATGAAATGTTTAATGAACAAGAACAACCTTAAAAGTGTTACTTTGCCACGACAATCCTGTTAGGATTATGCTCAATAGCAAGAGTGTAATATTGTAATTAACAATCTTTTTCATATTAATAAAGTGATTTATGGTTTAACAAATCGTATAGCATTTATAGTTTAATATTATAATTGTCAAAGTAAATAATCATAAGGTCTAAAGACTATGAGAAAAGAAGAATTGTTCGTACATCTGGATATGTATGTGGTAGACACAGTTCTTTAGTTAGTCTTGAATAATGTTCACAACTTAAGTTAAAGGTTGGGCACCTTTATCTTGTTAAAGTTGCAGAATTCTTTTACTAGCATTTGAGTGGGATCAAATGAGATATGATGAGTCTAAAATCATCGGAGTGTCTTCGAGTAAAAGAATCTAGTGCACTGGGTGCATTGAACTGGATCACAATGAAAAGCTTTATCTAGAACCGTCAATAGATAATAGTCTTTTCATTATCAGGACAATCGGAGAGTCTATCTTAATCCTGAGATAAATGATGGACTTATGGTTGCAAGTGATATCATTTGAGTTATCAATGAGTACGATTATATCGCATAGTCTATCCTCGATAGTTTGGTGATATTCATTTGTTAATCGATAGAGGACTTCATTTATAGATATGGACATCGTGGCTCCATTTATTAAATGAGAGTATAATATCATCATATGGATGTTTTGAGGTAATTGGATATTAAATCTCAACGTTGAGTTTTCGATAGTGTCTATTGAAAACATGGCTTCTGGACAAGTCAAAATATCCAAGTTCAAAACGTGGTCATATGAGTAAATATGGTAACTTGGAGAGTTATAGGCAGTCTATGAACTCTTGGCGATTACTGATATTAATCACGAGGATACACTATCTCCAATATGATTGTCTAGGGTATGAATGAGGAGCATCTTCCTTTTCTGTCTTTATTTAAGAGTTCAATTTTAGCTCTTTAGTGGAATGAGTTAAAATTAATGGATCGGACCTAAGTGAATCATTTGTTGATTGTGATTAGGTTATGTCTATTGAAGCTTAAATTTAGATAGCCCGCCAAGATCCCCAATCCACACGGACTTGCATGGATCACTTGATATATTCTACCGGACCAATTTAAGGGTCCATCTAGAATTGCATTTAATATATTAAGAATATAATTTGCACATTATTTAAGTAATGGGTTGCTCAATTATATTAATATATTAATGAAAGGCATGTGGGCTTGTTTATTTTAGTAAGAATGGGTCTGGTTCACATGTGGGCTTTTCATTTAAAGTCCAATGGATTAAATGAAATAAGAAAATAATATTTGGCCCATTTATTTTAAGTGGGGCGGCAAGGTGGTTTTTAACCTAATATATTATTTTGTTTCATTGTTTTAATTAAATAAGAATTAATTAATTTATTAATTAATTGTTTAATTAAGAAACAAATCTTTTTTGATCAGGAAATATATTTCCTAGAGTAAAAGTAAAAGACTTGTTTGATAAGAAAATAAATAATTAATTTTATTTATTTAATCAAATAAGAAGTCTTTTTATTTAGTCAAATAAAAGAATAAAATATCTATGTAATGTATTAGGGTTTGAAGTCTTAAACTAGATGGAAATTAGGGTGCAACACAAACTCTTTTTGGCTTGTGTATTGCGGCAACCCTAGTCCCTTTTAGTGTAGAATTCGGCAACCCTAATAGGAAAAGAAGGAAAGAAAATTTGGCCACCTATATATGTGTACTTATAGAATTCGGCCACACCCAATGCTTTGTGCTTGAGAGACAATTTTTCTTCTTCTTCTTAATTCATAGAGAGCATTATTTTTATTCTACTAAAACATAAAAGAGTGAATAAATTATTCTTTGATGGTACACTATTTGCTTGTTCATCAATAAGCTTGTGTGTACAACATTGATTTAGGTTCACGCAAGTTTCGATCATTAGATTGAGAACTCAAAAGTGACCGGAATAATTTTAGTCTTCTTTTGATTGTTTTTGTGACTAACAAAGAAAAGAAAAGTTTGTTTATCCATTCACAAGTTTGCAATTCAAAGAAAAGGGAGACCACGCTCCTAGGTGATCCACGTTCGTGCTAGGATTGAAGATCTTGCGGATTACCATCGACGTAAGTCAATCGGATCACGCGACAAAAGGTATTCTTCTTTTGTTAGATAATATATATGTTTAATTGATTAAAAGGTTTAAGGTTCATAAAAAGGAAAATTTTTAAAAGTTACTAAATCTATTTTTAGTCTCGCTTCCGCTGCGTATACTACGGTATTTTTCCCTACAATTGGTATCAGAGCCCAGGTTAACCCTTTTAATTAATTAACGTATATATACATGGATCTATTTCTTTTTATTGTGATTATGCATGTTTAGAAAGAGATGGCACTCTAGGTATTCGCATATATAATTACATTGTGATGTATGGATTTATATATGTTTTATGTGGATTGTTATTGCTCGATTTTGGTCCTAGATTTTCAATGTATTTTTTTTATGGAATTGTAACAAGAAGGGTGGTCTATTATCGCCATAATTCCTTCTTGGTAGTTGCTAGGTTTTATTTTATTTTTTATAAAAGGTGCAGTATTTTTTTAAGATTACTACTGCAGTTTTTTTTATTTAATTTTTAGTGCAGTTTTTTATGTGTAAAAATACTGCAGTGAATAAAAAAAAAAAAAAATTTAATACTGCAGTATTTTATTATTTTATACTGTTGTAATGTATTTGGGTGTTGAAGATTCGAAGACACGAAGAAAAACGAAGCAACCGGAACCGAGAACGAGCACCGTGCGCACCCTAGGAGTTGATTGGGCTGCGCATGGCAAGCCCATTACATGGTGGGCTGCGCACGGCAGCCTTGTGTGGCCTTATGGGTTGCGCATGGCAGCCCCTTTGTGGGGTTGTGGGCTGTGCACGCCCATGGGAGAAGGCCGAAAGATGAGCGTATGGTTGATGGGCCACTTGAAGATCTTGTATTCCTAAACAATTGTAATTTACTTGTTTTTCTAGGATGGGCCAAAATTGTTGCTATTTAATTTATGCTTAAATATTACAATATTTGTTATTGTATGATAACATGACATATAGAATAGGAGTGCCACTCATATATCTCTTTTGGTATGAACATGCATTGAATGATTTAGGTATCTAAATTGTCATCTAGATAACTTGGTAAATCATTTATAGGATTTAATCACACGCCTTAAATAATTGAGTGGGAGAAGGTGTTTTTGTAACACCTATGGCCTCCAAGGTTAGTTGAGCTTTATTATTTATTGGTAATCCCCCCAAGGGGCGTCCATGAATGGAATTTAGCAACATACTTCCTTACAAGGATAGACTAGACAATGGACTCAAACGAGATCTACTCCCCAAGGAGGGATTTTCGTGAGAGAAGATTGAGGGTCGATATCTTGGTAACACACTCAATGTAATTTTATTGATATCCTCCCAAGAGTTCTTGTCAGTAAAATTGCAAGGCTAAAATTGAAAACGCTGGTTGTTATGTTAACAATTAGGTGGGACCTAGTCTAACTAGTAAATGGTGCGATCTCCCAAAGGAGGCGTAACATTTATGGGTGTTGGATCACCGTTGAATTTTATGATTGAGTTATTTATTTAATTCAAGATAAATATTTAAAAGTGCTTTATCATGATTATTTACTTATATATGTTTTGTTTTATTCAGAAATCATGACCCCATCACTTATAAACATCCTGAAAGACAACACTTTAACTGGAGATAATTATGTCACACTGGAAAAGGAAAATTGGGTTGTTGCTGCAAAGTGAAAAACATAAGTTTGTTCTAACTACTCCTAAACCACCTGCTCCTAATAATGAATCTAGCATAATGTATAGAGATGAGTATGAGCAGTGGAAGACTTCAGATGATATGGCCAAATGTTACATTATGGCCACTATCTCCGACGTGTTGCAACAGCAGCATGAAGGAATGGAGTCCGCTGCTAATATAATGATGTCTCTAGAGGAGATGTTTGCTATGAAGTCCAGGACGAATAAGAGAGAGGCAGTGACTGCTTTTATGAATCTTAGGATGAAACCTGGACAGGCTGTGAAAGATCACATAATGAAAGTCATAGCACATCTCAACATTGCTGAACTGCATGGCGCTGAGATAGATGGTGAGACAAAGATTGATATGGTTGTCAATTCATTGTCAGATTCCTTTGATCAGTTCAAATTGGACTACACTTTGAACAAAAAGGAATACACCTTACAAGGCCTGATGCAAGATGTTCAAAGTGCTGAAAAGATCCTTGTGAAAGGCAAAGGTCAAGAGATTCATATGGTGGTAAAGTTGCTACTGTTAAGGCCCGTCAAAAGGTTAAGAAACAACAAAGAAAAAGCAACTTGGGCCTATCAAGAAGGAGACCAAGAAAGTAACCAAGATCAAAGGGAAATGCTTCCTTTGTGGTGAAAAGGGACATTGGAAGAGAAATTGCCCAAAGTCCCAGAATAAGAAGGAAGAAGGTAATGTGAATTATCTTGAAACATGTTTTTTGGCTGATTCTACAGATTCTTGGATCATAGACTCAGGAGCCACTAATCATGTTTGTTATTCCTTGCAGAAGTTCCAAGAAAGGAGAAGGCTGAGTAAGAATGAAATCAATTTGCGCTTGGACAACGGAACGTTAGTGTCTGCAAGTGCAGTGGGAGATATTAGAGTTTATTTGGATTCTAGAAGGCATTTAGATTTAATAGACGTTTATTATGTACCTCAATTCAAGAGGAATTTAATTTCAGTTTCTTGTTTGAATAAATTTGGATATTCAGTTACTTTTAATAAAGTTATTATTATTAGTAAGAATGACAAAATTATTTGCCAAGGTACATTAGAAAACGGTCTATACTTTTTGCATAGAAATATCTCTCACTCGTTAGACACAAAATTAACGGAACCTGATCATAAAAGAGTAAAATTATCAACAGATGAAACCTACCTTTGGCATTTACGCTTAGGTCATATTAACCTTAATAGGATTAAAAGATTGGTAAGTGACGGACCTTTAAGTGACTTAAAGGTTGATGATCTACCAACTTGTGAATCTTGTTTGGAAGGTAAAATGACCAAAAGGACGTTCTCTGCCAAAGGTGCAAGAGCCACTGAATATTTAGGATTGATACACACTGATGTATGTGGACCTATGAGCATTCAAGCTAGAGGTGGATATGAGTACTTCATCACCTTCACAGATGATTACTCGAGATTTGGTTATGTGTATCTCATGCGACATAAGTCGGATGCTTTTGACATGTTCAAAGCATTCAAAGCTGAAGTGGAAAATCAGCTTGAGAAACACATAAAAATCTTGAGATCTGATCGTGGTGGAGAATATCTATCTGGTGAGTTTCAGCAATATCTTATTGATAATGGGATAGTTTCTCAGTTTTCTGCACCAGGTACACCTCAACAGAATGGGGTAGCAGAAAGGAGAAATAGAACTCTTTTGGATATGGTTAGGTCTATGTTGAGTTATTCAACGCTTCCTATTTCTTTTTGGGGATATGCTTTACAAACTGCTATATACATTCTAAACGATGTACCATCTAAGTCTGTTCCTAAAACACCGCATGAGTTGTGGACTGGGCGCAAGCCTAGTTTACAACACTTAAGGATATTTGGTTGTCCTGCGCATGTGTTAAAAGGAAAGACAGAAAAGATGGAGTCCCGTTCAGAAACATGTATATTTGTAGGGTATCCAAAAGAAACTAAAGGATATTATTTCTATAGTCCTTCAGATCTTAAAGTATTTGTTTCGACAAATGCTAAATTTCTGGAAAAGGACTATATGAATGATTTTGTGCCTAGAAGTAGAATTGTCCTGAATGAGATGTCAGGAGATACAATTCCACGAGAGGTTACACAACCAAACCCAATTGTAAGTTCCGATCCAACACAAGATCAACAACCTACCATTCCTCGTCATAGTGGGAGGGTTAGAACACAACCCGAAAGATACATCGGTCTGGGAGAATCAGTGGAGAATCTCCCGGACGAAGATGATCCCTATACGTACAAGGAAGCTATGGAGGATATTGATAGTCGCCATTGGCAAAAGGCAATGCAATCTGAGATTGAATCTATGTTCGATAACAAAGTCTGGTCCCTTGTAAACTTGCCTAAAGAGATAAAACCCATTGGGTGCAAGTGGGTATACAAGAGGAAAAGAGGTATGGATGGAAAGGTGGAAACCTTTAAAGCTAGATTGGTAGCTAAAGGGTATACACAGAAAAAAGGTATCGATTACGAGGAAACCTTTTCTCCTGTGGCCATGCTTAAATCCATTAGGATACTCTTATCCATTGCAGCATCTTTAGATCTAGAGATTTGGCAAATGGACGTCAAGACAGCTTTCCTTAATGGAAGTCTTGACGAAAGCATCTACATGATGCAACCAGAGGGATTCATTGAAAAGGGCCAAATGGATAAGGTATGCAAGTTGTAGAAATCCATATATGGATTAAAGCAAGCATCCAAATCCTGAAACATAAGGTTTGATCAAGCTGTCAAAGGTTTTGGATTTATTCAGAATCCTGACGAACCTTGTGTATACAAAAGGATTAAGGGCGACAAGTTGGTTTTCCTGATTCTTTATGTTGATGATATACTACTCATTGGAAATGATGTAGGTGTATTGATATCAGTAAAAGAATGGTTAGCAAAACAATTTGATATGAAGGACTTAGGAGAAGCAAGTTTTATTCTAGGTATCCAAGTAATAAGGGATAGAAAGAATAGAACGATTGCATTATCCCAAGCTTCATACATAGACAAGATCTTGTCTAGGTTTTCCATGCAGGATTCCAAGAAAGGTATGTTACCTTTCAGACATGGAATCAAGCTTTCTAAGAAACAAGTTCCTAAGAATGAGCATGAAGAGCAATTCATGAGTAGAGTTCCATATGCCTCGGCAGTTGGAAGTCTCATGTATGCAATGCTCTGTACTAGACCAGATATTTGTTTTGCTGTTGGCATAGTTAGCATGTTTCAATCGAAACCTGGTCCTGATCACTGGACGGCAGTCAAGCATATTTTCAAGTATCTCAAGAGAACGAGAGATAATATGCTTGTATACTCTGGAGGGGATTTGATTCCCGTTGGGTATACAGATTCTGATTTCCAATCAGATTCTGACTCTAGAAAATCCACATCAGGGGCTGTGTTTACCATTGGAGGAGGAGCAGTTATATGGAGGAGTATCAAGCAATCTTGTATTGCTGATTCCACCATGGAAGCTGAGTATGTTGCTGCATGCGAGGCTGCCAAAGAGGCTGTTTGGCTCCGCCAATTCTTGATTGACTTGGAAGTGGTTCCTAGTGTGAATAAGCAGATCACTATCTACTGTGACAACAGTGGAGCAGGTGGCTAATTCGAAAGAACCAAGAAGTCACAAGAGAGGTAAACACATTGAAAGAAAGTATCATCTTTTAAGGGAGATTGTTCAAAGAGGTGACGTGACGATTACCAAAATCGCGTCAGCAGAAAATCTAGCGAATCCCTTCACAAAGGCTCTACCTCAGAAGAGTTTCGATGGGCATCTAAGAGAACATGGGCATGAGAGATATGACACATTTGCTATAGCGCAAGTGGGAGATTGTTAGGATTATGCTCAATAGCAAGAGTGTAATATTGTAATTAACAATCTTTTTCAAATTAATAAAGTGATTTCTGGTTTAACAAATCGTATAGCATTTATAGTTTAACATTATAATTGTCAAAATAAATAATCATAAAGTCTGAAGACTATGAGAAAAGAAGAATTGTTCGTACATCTGGATATGTATGTGGTAGACACAATTCTTTAGTTAGTCTTGAATAATGTTCACAACTTAAGTTAAAGGTTGGGCACCTTTATCTTGTTAAAGTTGTAGAATTCTTTTACTAGCATTTGAGTGGGATCAAATGAGATATGATGAGTCTAAAATCATCGGAGTGTCTTCGAGTAAAAGAATCTAGTGCACTGGGTGCATTGAACTGGATCACAATGAAAAGCTTTATCAAGAACCGTCAATAGATAATAGTCTTTTCATTATCAGGACAATCGGAGAGTCTATCTTAATCCTGAGATAAATGATGGACTTATGGTTGCAAGTGATATCATTTGAGTTATCAATGAGTACGATTATATCACATAGTCTATCCTCGATAGTTTGGTGATATTCATTTGTTAATCGATAGAGGACTTCATTTATAGATATGGACATCGTGGCTCCATTTATTAAATGAGAGTATAATATCATCATATGAATGTTTTGAGGTAATTGGATATTAAATCTCAACGTTGAGTTTTCGATAGTGTCTATTGAAAACATGGCTTCTGGACAAGTCAAAATATCCAAGTTCAAAACGTGGTCATATGAGTAAATATGGTAACTTGGAGAGTTATAGGCAGTCTATGAACTCTTGGCGATTACTGATATTAATCACGAGGATACACTATCTCCAATATGATTGTCTAGGGTATGAATGAGGAGCATCTTCCTTTTCTGTCTTTATTTAAGAGTTCAATTTTAGCTCTTTAGTGGAATGAGTTAAAATTAATGGATCGGACCTAAGTGAATCATTTGTTGATTGTGATTAGGTTATGTCTATTGAAGCTTAAATTTAGATAGCCCGCCAAGATCCCCAATCCACACGGACTTGCATGGATCACTTGATATATTCTACCGGACCAATTTAAGTGTCCATCTAGAATTGCATTTAATATATTAAGAATATAATTTGCACATTATTTAAGTAATGGGTTGCTCAATTATATTAATATATTAATGAAAGGCATGTGGGCTTATTTATTTTAGTAAGAATGGGTCTGGTTCACATGTGGGCTTTTTATTTAAAGTCCAATGGATTAAATGAAATAAGAAAATAATATTTGGCCCATTTATTTTAAGTGGGGCGGCAAGGTGGTTTTTAACCTAATATATTATTTTGTTTCATTGTTTTAATTAAATAAGAATTAATTAATTTATTAATTAATTGTTTAATTAAGAAACAAATCTTTTTTGATCAGGAAATATATTTTCTAGAGTAAAAGTAAAAGACTTGTTTGATAAGAAAATAAATAATTAATTTTATTTATTTAATCAAATAAGAAGTCTTTTTATTTAGTCAAAATAAAAGAATAAAATATCTATGTAATGTATTAGGGTTTGAAGTCTTAAACTAGATGGAAATTAGGGTGCAACACAAACTCTTTTTGGCTTGTGTATTGCGGCAACCCTAGTCCCTTTTAGTGTAGAATTCGGCAACCCTAATAGGAAAAGAAGGAAAGAAAATTTGGCCACCTATATATGTGTACTTATAGAATTCGGCCACACCCAATGCTTTGTGCTTGAGAGACAATTTTTCTTCTTCTTCTTAATTCATAGAGAGCATTATTTTTATTCTACTAAAACATAAAAGAGTGAATAAATTATTCTTTGATGGTACACTATTTGCTTGTTCATCAATAAGCTTGTGTGTACAACATCGATTTAGGTTCACGCGAGTTTCGATCATTAGATTGAGAACTCAAAAGTGACCGGAATAATTTTAGTCTTCTTTTGATTGTTTTTGTGACTAACAAAGAAAAGAAAAGTTTGTTTATCCATTCACAGGTTTGCAATTCAAAGAAAAGGGAGACCACGCTCCTAGGTGATCCACGTTCGTGCTAGGATTGAAGATCTTGCGGATTACCATCGACGTAAGTCAATCGGATCACGCGACAAAAGGTATTCTTCTTTTGTTAGATAATATATATGTTTAATTGATTAAAAGGTTTTAAGGTTCATAAAAAGGAAAAATTTTAAAAGTTACTAAATCTATTTTTAGTCTCGCTTCCGCTGCGTGTACTACGGTATTTTTCCCTACAAATCCAACATACCACAAGCAAGTTCCGCCTTAGGGTACGTCAAATTCTTGCATGTTTGATCGAGACATTCTCAATCAAATGTTATACCAGAATAACTCTTATTCCTCTAACATTCAACCATCGGTTATTTTAGTTAGGTTTATAATTAACCAATTTAATTAAAACCTTGTGAGCGTAACCTATCATTTCAGATCTCTAGAGCTTAACTCAAGAATTGCCACCTTAGGGTCGGTCAATCCCGAAATCCCCTCAAAACTCCTATTCATTAGGAAGTCAACCTTGTTATTGATTCTTATGGAAACCCTCCTTAGGGAGGACGAAAGCAAAGCCGTCACGAGGCCCCACTCAAATCTCACGGTGTTGAACTAATGATGGAGACCGCAGGATATAATGTCATATATCCCTCTCCCACTCACTATTTTATAATTAGGGTTTTCTATAGTAGTTAATGCACCTAGATTTTTACAGGATTAAACGGCTAATTTTAATCTAAGCGTCAAGTGCATTAATCACAAATTATTAGAATCGTATTCCAATAACTAATAAACTAATTCGATTTTTAACTCTTAAAAATCTAGTTCATTAGTGATAATTCTAATCTATGTAAACTATTTACTAAGACTAGAATTATTAAATGTGTTGTTAACCAAAAATTCGCTCTAGGTGAGGAATTTCAATTAACACCCTCAAACTGCTACCTGGTAGGCTGCAGCAGGGTAGGTACCTCTTGTTAGGATTATGCTCAATAGAAAGAGTGTAATATTTTAATTAACAATCTTTTTCATATTAATAAAGTGATTTCTGGTTTAACAAATCTTATAGCATTTATAGTTTAATATTATAATTGTCAAAGTAAATAATCATAAGGTCTAAAGACTATGACAAAAGATGAATTGTTCGTACATCTAGATATGTATGAGGTAGACACAATTCTTCAGTTAGTCTTGAATAATGTTCACAACTTAAGTTAAAGGTTGGGCACCTTTATCTTGTTAAAGTTGTAGAATTCTTTTGCTGGCATTTGAGTGGGATCAAATGAGATATGATGAGTCTAAAATCATCGGAGTGTCTTCGAGTAAAAGAATCTAGTGCACTGGGTGCATTGAACAGGATCACAATGAAAAGCTTTATCAAGAACCGTCAATAGATAATAGTCTTTTCATTATCAGGACAATCGGAGAGTCTATCTTAATCCTGAGATAAATGATGGACTTATGGTTGCAAGTGATATCATTTGAGTTATCAATGAGTACGATTATATAGCATAGTCTATCCTCGATAGTTTGGTGATATTCATTTGTTAATCGATAGAGGACTTCATTTATAGATATGGACATCGTGGCTCCATTTATTAAATGAGAGTGTAATATCATCATATGGATGTTTTGAGGTAATTGGATATTAAATCTCAACGTTGAGTTTTCGATAGTGATTATTGAAAACATGGCTTCTGGATAAGTCAAAATATCCAAGTTCAAAACGTGGTCATATGAGTAAATATGGTAACTTGGAGAGTTATAGGCGGTCTATGAACTCTTGGCGATTACTGATATTAATCACGAGGATACACTATCTCCAACATGATTGTCTAGGGTATGAATGAGGAACATCTTCTTATTCTATCTTTATTTAAGAGTTCAATTTTAGCTCTTTAGTGGAATTAGTTAAAATTAATGGATCGGACCTAAGTGAATCATTTGTTGATTGTGATTAGGTTATGTCTATTGAAGCTTAAATTTAGATAAGCCGCCAAGATCCCCAATCCACACGGACTTGCATGGATCACTTGATATATTCTACCGGACCAATTTATGGGTCCATCTAGAATTGCATTTAATATATTAAGAATATAATTTGCACATTATTTGTTTAATGGGCTGATCAATTATATTAATATATTAATGAAAGGAATGTGGGCTTGTTTCTTTTAGTAAGAATGGGTCTGGTTCACATGTGGGCTTTTTATTTAAAGTATTTAAAGTCCAATGGATTAAATAAAATAAGAAAATAATATTTGGCCCATACATATAATGTGGGGCGGCAAGGCTAAATTTTTAGTCAAAAATATTATTTTATTTTATTGTTTGATTAAATGAGAATTAATTAATTTATTAATTAATTATTTAATTAAGAAACAAAATCTTTTTCTGATCAGGAAATATATTTCCTAGAGTTATACTAAAGGTAAAAGACTTATTTGGTAAGAAAATAAATAATAAGTTTTATTTATTTAATCAAATAGGAAAGTCTTTTTTAAGTCAATAAAAAGAATAAAAACACTTATGAGTTGAATTAGGGTTAGGAGTCTAAATTTGATGGGAATTAGGGTAAAGCACAAATTCTTTTTTTGTAGAGGATTTTCGGCCAACCCTAATAGAATCACAAGGAGATTTCGGCAACCTTAAAGAAAAATAGAAGTGAAATTCGGCCACCCTATATAAGCAATCATATAGGGTTCGGCCACACGCCAAGATTTTACTAGATCAATTTCTTCTTCTTCTCATACTCATAGAAAAGTGTTTGATTATTCGGCCAAGACAAAAAAGAGAGAAGAGATTATTCTTTTGATAGTACACTAATTGCTTATTCATCGATAGGCTTGTGTGTACAACATCGAATTAGGTTCACGTGAGTTTCGATCATTAGATTGAGAACTCAAAAGTGACTGGAATAATCTTTGTAGTCTTTTGGTTGTTTTGTGACTAACAATAAGAAAAAGAAAGTTTGTTTGTCCATTCTCAGGTACGCAATTCAAAGAAAAGGGAGACCACGCTCCTAAGTGATTCACGTTTGTGCTAGGATTGAAGATCTTGCGGATTACCATCGACGTAAGTCAATCGGATCACGCGACAAAAGGTATTCTACTTTTGTTACTTTATATGTATGTTTAATTAATTTAAAGGGTTAAGGTTCATCAAAGGAAAATTTTTAAAACATACTAAATCTCTTTTTAGTCTCGCTTCCGCTGTGTTGACCGTATTTTTCCCTACAATTGGTATCAGAGCCTAAGTTGAACCCTTTTAATTAATTAACGTATATATACGTGAATCTATTTCTTTTTATTGTGATTATGCAAGTTTAGAAAGAGATGGCCCTCTAGGTATTCGCATATATAATTACATGTGGATGTATGGTTTTATATATGTTTTTATATGGATTGTTGTTGCTCGATTTTGGTCCTAGATTTTCAATGTAATTTTTGTTTTGGAATTGTAACAAGAAGGGTGGTCTATCATCGCCATAATTCCTTCTTGGTAGTAGCTAGGTTTTTTTTTATTTTTATTGTAATTAAAAAGTGCAGTTTTTATTTAGGTATTAAAAGTTACTGCAGTTTTTTTAATTTTATTATAGTGCAGTTTTTTTTTTTTTTATTGTAATAAATACTGCAGTGATTAAAAAAAAAATAAAAAAATACTGCAGTATTTTATTTGTTTAAATACTGCTATAATGTATTCAAGTATTGAAGATTCGAAGACATGAAGAAAAGGAAGCAACCGGAACCTAGAACGAGCACCGTGCGCACCCTAGGAGTGGATTGGGCTACGCATGGCAAGCCCATATCATGGTGGGCTGCGCACGGCAGCCCTATATGGTCTCATGGGCTGCGCACGGCAGCCCCTTTGTGGGGTTGTGGGCTGTGCACACCTATGGGGCAGCTAAGGGATGTGCGGATGGTTGATGGCCACTTGAAGATCTTGTATTCCTAACAAATTTTAATTTACTTGCTTTTCTAGGATGGACCAAAATTGTGGCTATTTATTTTTTGCATAAATATTATAATATTTGTTATTGTATGATAACATGTCATATAGAATAGGAGTGCCACTCATATATCTCTTTTGGTATGAACATGCATTGAATGATTTAGGTATCTAAATTGGCATCTAGATAACTTGGTAAATCATTCTATGGGATTTAATCACACGCCTTAAATAATTGAGTGGGAGAAGGTATTTTGTAACACCTATGGCCTCCAAGGTTAGTTGAGCTTTATTATTTATTGGTAATCCCCCCAAGGGGCGTCCATGAATGAAATTTAGCAACATACTTCCTTACAAGGATAGACTAGACAATTGACTCAAACGAGATCTACTTCCCAAGGAGGGATTTTCGTGAGAGAAAATTGAGGGTCGATATCTTGGTAACACACTCAATGTAATTTTATTGATATCCTCCCAAGAGTTTTTGTCAGTAAAATTGCAAGGCTAAAATTGAAAACGCTGGTTGTTATATTAACAATTAGGTGGGACCTAGTCTAACTAGTAAATGGTGCGAACTCCCAAAGGAGGCGTAACATTTATGGGTGTTGGATCACCGTTGAATTTTTATGATTGAGTTATTTATTTAAATCAAGATAAATATTCGAAAGTGCTTTATCATGATTATTTACTCATATATATTTTTGTTTTATTCAGAAATCATGACCCCATCACTTATGAACATCCTGAAAGATAACACTTTAACTGGAGATAATTATGTCACATGGAAAAGGAAAATTGGGTTGTTGCTGCAAAGTGAAAAACATAAGTTTGTTCTAACTGCTCCAAAACCATCTGCTCCTACTTATGAATCTCAGATTCATATGGTTGGTAAAGTTGCTACTGTTAAGGCCCGTCAAAAGGTCAAGGAACAACAGAAGAAAAAGCAACTTGGGCCTACCAAGAAGGAGACCAAGAAAGTAACCAAGATCAAAGGGAAGTGCTCCTTTTGTGGTGAAAAGGGACATTGGAAAAGAAATTGCCCAAAGTCCCAGAACAAGAAGAAACAAAGTAATATTAATTATCTTGAAACATGTTTTCTGGCAGATTCTACAGATTCTTGGATCATAGACTCTGGAGCCACAAATCATGTTTGTTATTCCTTACAGGGGTTCCAAGAAAGGAGAAAGCTGAATAAGAATGAAATCAACTTGCGTTTGGGCAACGGAACGTTAGTGTCTGCAAGGGCAGTGAGAGATATTAGAGTTAATCTAGATTCTTTCAGGCATTTAGATTTGATAGACGTTTATTATGTACCTCAATTCAAGAGAAATTTAATTTCAGTTTCTTGTTTGAATAAATTTGGATATTCGGTTACTTTTAATAAAGATTTTATTATTAGTAAGAATAACAAATTTATTTACAAAGGTACATTGGAAAACGGCTTATTCTTTTTGCATAAAAATATCTCTCACTCGTTAGACACAGAATTAACGGAACCTAATCATAAAAGAGTAAAATTATCAATAGATGAAACCTACCTATGGCATTTACGCCTAGGTCATATTAACCTTAATAGGATTAAAAGATTGGTAAGTGACGGACCTTTAAGTGACTTAAAGGCTGATGATCTACTAACTTGTGAATCTTGTTTGGAAGGTAAAATGACCAAAAGGTCGTTCTCGGCCAAAGGCGCAAGAGCCACTGAATGTTTAGGATTGATACACACTGATGTATGTGGTACTATGAGCATTCAAGCTAGAGGTGGATATGAGTACTTCATCACCTTCACAGATAATTACTCGAGATTTGGCTATGTGTATCTCATGCAACATAAGTCGGATGCTTTTGATATGTTCAAAGCATTCAAAGCTGAAGTAGAAAATCAGCTTGAGAAACACATAAAAATCTTGAGATCTGATCGTGGTGGAGAATATCTATCTGGTGAGTTTCAGCAATATCTTATTGATAATGGGATAGTTTCTCAGTTTTCTGCACCAGGTACACCTCAACAGAATGGGGTAGCAGAAAGGAGAAATAGAACTCTTTTGGATATGGTTAGGTCTATGTTGAGTTATTCAACACTTCCTATTTCTTTTTGGGGATATGCTTTACAAACTGCTATATACATTCTAAACGATGTACCATCTAAGTCTATTCCTAAAACACCGCATGAGTTGTGGACTGGGCGCAAGCCTAGTTTACAACACTTAAGGATATTTGGTTGTCCTGCGCATGTGTTAAAAGGAAAGACAGAAAAGATGGAGTCCCGTTCAGAAACATGTATATTTGTAGGGTATCCAAAAGAAACTAAAGGATATTATTTCTATAGTCCTTCAGATCTTAAAGTATTTGTTTCGACAAATGCTAAATTTCTGGAAAAGGACTATATGAATGATTTTGTGCCTAGAAGTAGAATTGTCTTGAATGAGATGTCAGGAAATACAATTTCACGAGAGGTTACACAACCTAACCCAATTGTAAGTTCCGATCCAACACAAAAATCAACAACCTACCATTCCTCGTCGTAATGGGAGGGTTAGAACACAACCCGAAAGATACATCGGTCTGGGAGAATCAGTGGAGAATCTCCCGAACGACGATGATCCCTACACGTATAAGGAAGCAATGGAGGATGTTGATAGTCGCCATTGGCAAAAGGCAATGCAATCTGAGATTGAATCTATGTTCGATAACAAAGTCTGGTCCCTTGTAGACTTACCTAAAGGGATAAAACCCATTGGGTGCAAGTGGGTATACAAGAGGAAAAGAGGTATGGATGGAAAGGTGGAAACCTTTAAAGCTAGATTAGTAGCTAAATGGTATACACAGAAAGAAGGTATCGATTACGAGGAAACCTTCTCTTCTGTGGCCATGCTTAAATCCATTAGGATACTCTTATCCATTACAGCATCTTTAGATCTAGAGATTTGGCAAATGGACATCAAGACAGCTTTCCTTAATGGAAGTCTTGACGAAAGCATCTACATGATGCAACCAGAAGGATTCATTGAAAAGGGCCAAATGGAAAAGGTATGCAAGTTGTAGAAATCCATATATGGATTAAAGCAAGCATCCAGATCCTGGAACATAAGGTTCGATCAACCTGTCAAAGGTTTTGGATTTATTCAGAATTCTGATGAACCTTGTGTATACAAAAGGATTACGGGCGACAAGTTGGTTTTCCTAATTCTTTATGTTGATGATATACTACTCATTGGAAACGATGTAGGTGTATTAACATCAGTAAAAGAATGGTTAGCAAAACAATTTGATATGAAGGACTTAGGAGAAGCGAGTTTTATTCTAGGTATCCAAGTAATAAGGGATAGAAAGAATAAAACGATTGCATTATCCCAAGCTTCATACATAGACAAGATCTTGTCTAGGTTTTCCATGAGGATTCTAAGAAAGGTATGTTGCCTTTCAGACATGGAATCAAACTTTCTAAGGAACAAGTTTCTAAGAATGAGCATGAAGAACAATTCATGAGTAGAGTTCCATATGCCTCGGCAGTTCGAAGTCTCATGTATGCAATGCTCTGCACTAGACCAGATATTTGTTTTGCTGTTGGCATAGTCAGCATGTTTCAATCAAAACCTGGTCCTGATCATTGGATGGTAGTCAAGCATATTTTCAAGTATCTCAAGAGAATGAGAGATAATATGCTTGTATACTTTGGAGGGGATTTAATTCCCGTTAGGTATACAAATTCTGATTTCCAATCAAATTCTGACTCCAGAAAATCCACATCAGGAGCTGTGTTTACTATTGGAGGAGGAGCAGTCATATGGAGGAGTATCAAGCAATCTTGTATTGCTGATTCCACCATGGAAGCTAAGTATGTTGCTGCATGCGAGGCTGCCAAAGAGGCTGTTTGGCTCCACCGATTCTTGATAAACTTGGAAGTGGTTCCTAGAGCGAATAAGCAGATCACTATCTACTGTGACAACAGTGGAGCAGTGGCTAATTCGAAAGAACCAAGAAGTCACAAGAGAGGAAAACACATTGAAAGAAAGTATCATCTTTTAAGGGAGATTGTTCAAAGAGATGACGTGACGATTACCAAAATTGCGTCAGAAGAAAATCTAGCAGATCCCTTCACAAAGGCTTTACCTCAGAAGAGTTTTTGATGGGCGTCTAGAGAACATGGGCATGAGAGATATGACACATTTGCAATAGCGCAAGTGGGAGATTGTTAGGATTATGCTCAATAGCAAGAGTGTAATATTGTAATTAACAATCTTTTTCATATTAATAAAGTGATTTCTGGTTTAACAAATCTTATAGCATTTATAGTTTAATATTATAATTGTCAAAGTAAATAATCATAAGGTCTAAAGACTATGAGAAAAGAAGAATTGTTCGTACATCTGGATATGTATGAGGTAGACACAATTCTTTAGTTAGTCTTGAATAATGTTCACAACTTAAGTTAAAGGTTGGGCACCTTTATCTTGTTAAAGTTGTAGAATTCTTTTGCTAGCATTTGAGTGGGATCAAATGAGATATGATGAGTCTAAACTCATCGGAGTGTCTTCGAGTAAAAGAATCTAGTGCACTGGGTGCATTGAATAGGATCACAATGAAAAGCTTTATCTAGAACCGTCAATAGATAATAGTCTTTTCATTATCAGGACAATCGGAGAGTCTATCTTAATCCTGAGATAAATGATGGACTTATGGTTGCAAGTGATATCATTTGAGTTATCAATGAGTACGATTATATAGCATAGTCTATCCTCGATAGTTTTGTGATATTCATTTGTTAATCGATAGAGGACTTCATTTATAGATATGGACATCGTGGCTCCATTTATTAAATGAGAGTATAATATCATCATATGGATGTTTTGAGGTAATTGGATATTAAATCTCAACGTTGAGTTTTCGATAGTGGCTATTGAAAACATGGCTTCTGGACAAGTCAAAATATCCAAGTTCAAAACGTGGTCATATGAGTAAATATGGTAACTTGGAGAGTTATAGACGGTCTATGAACTCTTGGCGATTACTGATATTAATCACGAGGATACACTATCTCCAACATGATTGTCTAGGGTATAAATAAGGAACATCTTCTTATTCTATCTTTATTTAAGAGTTCAATTTTAGCTCTTTAGTGGAATGAGTTAAAATTAATGGATCGGACCTAAGTGAATCATTTGTTGATTGTGATTAGGTTATGTCTATTGAAGCTTAAATGTAGGTAGCCTGCCAAGATTCCCAATCCACACGGACTTGCATGGATCACTTGATATATTCTACCGGACCAATTTATGGGTCCACCTAGAATTGCATTTAATATATTAAGAATATAATTTGCACATTATTTGTTTAATGGGCTGATCAATTATATTAATATATTAATGAAAGGTATGTGGGCTTGTTTCTTTTAGTAAGAATGGGTCTAGTTCAAATGTGGGCTTTTTATTTGAAGTCCAATGGATTAAATAAAATAAGAAAATAATATTTGGCCCATATATATATTGTGGGGCAGCAAGGCTAAATTTTTTTTCAAAAATATTATTTTATTTTATTGTTTGATTAAATGAGAATTAATTAATTTATTAATTAATTATTTAATTATGAAACAAAATCTTTTTCTGATCAGGAAATATATTTCCTAGAGTTATACTAAAGGTAAAAGAGTTATTTGGTAAAAAAATAAATAATAAGTTTTATTTATTTAATCAAATAGGAAAGTCTTTCATTAAGTCAATAAAAAGAATAAAAACACTTATGAGTTGAATTAGGGTTAAGAGTATAAAGTTGATGGGAATTAGGGTAAAGCACAAATCCTTTTTTGTAGAGGATTTTCGGCCAACCCTTATAGAATCACAAGAAGATTTCGGCAACCCTAAAGAAAAATACAAGTGAAATTCGGCCACCCTATATAAGCAATCATATAGGGTTCGGCCACACGCCAAGATTTTACTAGATCAATTTCTTCTTCTTCTCATACTCATAGAAAAGTGTTTGATTATTCGGCCAAGACAAAAAAGAGAGAAGAGATTATTCTTTTGATAGTACACTAATTGCTTATTCATCAATAGGCTTGTGTGTACAATATTGAATTAGGTTCACGCGAGTTTCGATCATTAGATTGAGAACTCAAAAGTGACCGAAATAATCTTTGTAGTCTTTTGGTTGTTTTGTGACTAACAATAAGAAAAAGAAAGTTTGTTTGTCCATTCTCAGGTACGCAATTCAAAGAAAAGGGAGACCACACTCCTAGGTGATTCACGTTCGTGCTAGGATTGAAGATCTTGCGGATTACCATCGACGTAAGTCAATCGGATCACGCAACAAAAGGTATTCTACTTTTGTTACTTTATATGTATGTTTAGTTAATTTAAAGGGTTAAGGTTCATCAAAGGAAAAATTTTAAGACATACTAAATCTCTTTTTAGTCTCGCTTCCACTATTTTTCCCTACACCTCTAGGTACTGAGGTTTTGTACGAGTAAAATATCTGGAGTAAGGTACAATAGGTAGGAGAAAAAATCACCCCGCCTGTCGGTGCTTTATTGCAACATGTCATGCGAATAGGCGGACAAGAGAGCTTGGACCAGCGGGGTCAGAATCGAACTCACATACATGCATAATAAAAGAGATAGAAAGGAGAATGACAATTCTTTTGGTAGAAGGTGGACTAGCCCAGGGGGAAAAAACATCACGTATGATCATATGCTGAAAAACCCCTAGGTAGTATCCAGTGGAGAGAGATCCTTTATATATTTATCAATAAGGCATGCTCCAGAGAGCTTACACAAGTAGGAGAATAATACAACATAAGTGCTCTAGAGAGCTTACAATCATAGGCGGGCATCAGCCCTTTTCTGAAATCAATATCAAAGAAGTAGAAGTAGAAGCCCCCTTTTTCAATAGAGAGCTTTGTCATATTTATAGGTTCTAATTCTTGTTGCCCACTCCATCAATTTAGTCAATCAATCCACAATTATAGGAACACTGATTTGGCATTGATTGAGTTGAATATTCTCTCATTAATGGCGTTGTGGATGGCCATTAAAGAGTTGACTATCTTCATTAATATGGTTGATCATCTCCATTAATAGGGTTGACTATCTCCATTAATGGCGTTGTGAATGGCCGGAGAGGTCAACCTTCCTTGTATTTGAATGTTGGCACATACTGTCCTTCTTGTAGCATGGTTCTGGTCTTCCTTGGTAATCTAACAGATGGTGTACTAAGACCTCTCTTGTTGACGCCTTCTATGTTAGGTGGTTGAGAGGTGCTTGGAGGACCGGTCCGAGTGCGGGGTACCAAGCGCGAGGTACGGGGTACCAGGCATGGGGTACCGAGTACCAGGCGCAGGGTACCAAGCATAGGGTACCAGGTACCAGGTACCAGGTGTGGGGTACAGGGTACCAGGCATGGGGTATCGGGTACCAGACGTGGGGTACCGGGTACCGGGTACCAGGTGTGGTAGCGGGATCCTTAGGACCCTGGGTTCATTCTTTCAACAATCAAATGACCTTGGCATGGATGGAAAATTCTTCTTTGGACCCCTACCAAAAAAGGTGGTTAACAGAAGTCCCCCCTGACTTGAACACTGGTACCTAGTTGGGGTTGGAGTCAGGATCCGAAATGCATGAAGAATTTTGCTCGTTGCTTCTTACTAGTAATCATCTCTTGAAACGAAAATCGTTCCTAGCATATTTGGCTTAGGCGAACCAGGGTACACGATATTCCAACATTAGGAATCTTGGTGCTTAGGCGAAAAGGTCCTGGTAGGCAACTAAGGCCACTTAGGCACCAGTTCTTCATATGGCAAATCTGTGGCATCAAGAATCTCGATAAGCGATCCTGATCCTGATCCTTGGGCAATCTGTCCTGGAGAGGGGTATTCCCCATCTGAAGCTTCAGGAGTGCCGTATAGGCTCTCATAGTCTTTCGTTTGGCGAATCTTCGGCACCAGGCATCCTACTAGGGGATCCTGGTCCTTAGGCGATATGTCCTAGAGGGGGGTATTCCCCGACCGAGGCTTCAGGATTACCGTATAGGCTCTCCTGGTCTGGAGGATGACTTTGCATCCTTAGTCTGGCTGGCAACTATACCACTTAAGCACTTGTGCACCAGATCCTTCCTGGAGAAGGGTATTCCCCGACAAGGGTAGCAGGAATGCCATATTGCTTTTCCTGGTCTTGAAGCGATCAGTTATGGAGATCCTCCTGGAGGGGTTGACCCAGTCCAGGGCATTAGGAGAGCTATGTAACCCTCCTGGTCTTGATTTAGTAATGGAGATCCTCCTAGAGGGGTTAACCAGGTCCAAGGCATCATGAGTGCTATATAACCCTCCTGGCTCATTACGGCGATCCTCTTGGAGGGGTTATCCCGGTCCAGGGCTTCAGGTATTTCTATACAAGAAATCCCTGTCTTCAGGCGCTTTTATCATAGATCGGTAACCCAATCAGATCACTAAATGTAGGGGTCACCGTCCCTCCCTTGGGGATTGCGAGAAAGAAAGGTGAGCTTCCAGTCCCCAAGTGTTAGGATTATGCTCAATAGCAAGAGTGTAATGTTGTAATTAACAATCTTTTTCATATTAATAAAGTGATTTCTGGTTTAACAAGTCGTATAGCATTTATAGTTTAATATTATAATTGTCAAAGTAAATAAGCATAAGGTCTAAAGACTATGGGAAAAGAAGAATTGTTCGTACATCTGGATATGTATGTGGTAGACACAATTCTTTAGTTAGTCTTGAATAATGTTCACAACTTAAATTAAAGGTTGGGCACCTTTATCTTGTTAAAGTTGTAGAATTCTTTTGCTAGCATTTGAGTGGGATCAAATGAGATATGATGAGTCTAAAATCATCGGAGTGTCTTCGAGCAAAAGGATCTAGTGCACTGGGTGCATTGAACTGGATCACAATGAAAAGCTTTATCTAGAACCGTCAATAGATAATAGTCTTTTCATTATCAGGACAATCGGAGAGTCTATCTTAATCCTGAGATAAATGATGGACTTATGGTTGCAAGTGATATCATTTGAGTTATCAATGAGTACGATTATATCGCATAGTCTATCCTCGATAGTTTGGTGATATTCATTTGTTAATCGATAGAGGACTTCATTTATAGATATGGACATCGTGGCTCCATTTATTAAATGAGAGTATAATTTCATCATATGGATGTTTTGAGGTAATTGGATATTAAATCTCAACGTTGAGTTTTCGATAGTGTCTATTGAAAACATGGCTTCTGGACAAGTCAAAATATCCAAGTTCAAAACGTGGTCATATGAGTAAATATGGTAACTTGGAGAGTTATAGGCGGTCTATGAACTCTTGGCGATTACTGATATTAATCACGAGGATACACTATCTCCAATATGATTGTCTAGGGTATGAATGAGGAACATCTTCCTTTTCTATCTTTATTTAAGAGTTCAGTTTTAGCTCTTTAGTGGAATGAGTTAAAATTAATGGATTGGACCTAAGTGAATCATTTGTTGATTGTGATTAGGTTATGTCTATTGAAGCTTAAATTTAGATGGCCCGCCAAGATCCCCAATCCACACGGACTTGTATGGATCACTTGATATATTCTACCGGACCAATTTATGGGTCCATCTAGAATTGCATTTAATATATTAAGAATATAATTTGCACATTATTTATTTAATGGGCTGATCAATTATATTAATATATTAATGAAAGACATGTGGGCTTGTTTCTTTTAGTAAGAATGGGTCTGGTTCACATGTGGGCTTTTTAATTAAAGTCTAATGGATTAAATAAAATAAGAAAATAATATTGAGTCCATATATATATGATGTGGGCGGCAAGGCTAATTTATTAGTCTAATATATTATTTTATTTTATTTTTTGATTAAATGAGAATTAATTAATTTATTAATTATTTATTTAATTGAGAAACAAAATCTTTTTCTGATCAGGAAATATGTTTCCTAGAGTTATACTATTGGTAGTAGTATACTAAAAGTAAAAGACTTATTTGGTAAGAAAATAAATAATAAGGTTTATTTATTTAATCAAATAAGGAAGTCTTTGAGATAGTCACAAATACACTAAAGAGTTGGATTAGGGTTTGGAATTCTAAGGAAATCTACCTAGGGTTAGGATTTAAGTCAAAAGACAAATCCTACATGGTAGAGGATTTTGGCCACAATATATAAATATATATTAAATATATATGGCACAAGCCGAAAAGATATATGCAATATATAATGCATGCAATATTAATTGTGCATGATATATATACATACCGGTAAAGGCGTGCAGCATTATTACACTTTAAAAAAGGGTGTGCGGAATTTATGCAATATATATGTTGAATATATATATATTATTTTGTGGGTTGAATTCGGCTAACCCTACTTGTTTATGACTTGAGAGTTTTTTCTTTTTTGCTTAAAAAAAAAATAGAATCCAACTCTAGTGATTAGTGTGTGTTGATTTCAACTAAAAACATAAAAGAGTGAATAGATTATTCTTTGATGGTACACTAATTGTTTGTTCATCAATAAGCTTGTGTGTACAACATCGATTTAGGTTCACGCGAGTTTCGATCATTAGATTGAGAACTCAAAAGTGACCGGAATAATCTTAGTCTTCTTTTGATTGTTTTGTGACTAACAAAAGAAAAAGAAAAATTTGTTTGTCCATTCTCAGGTTTGCAATTCAAAGAAAAGGGAGACCACGCTCCTAGGTGATTCACGTTCGTGCTAGGATTGAAGATCTTGCGGATTACCATCGACGTAAGTCAATCGGATCACGCGACAAAAGGTATTCTTCTTTTGTTGATTATATGTATGTTTAATTAATTAAAGGGTTAAGGTTCATAAAAAGGGAAAAATTTTAAAAGTTACTAAATCTATTTTTTAGTCTCGCTTCCGCTGCGTGCACTACGGTATTTTTCCCTACACCAAGTACTACAGCTAGTATAAGAAATCAGGAACTGTTGGTCCTCCTTTGATGGTATTGGTCCAGAGGCATGTTTGGGATCCTAGAAGTCCCCAGTAATTGAAATGAGGCTCTAGACTCCATTCGGATAAATCGGAACCTAGGAGGCTCACTTGGGTGTTGAGGGGCCCAGTACAAAAGTGATGAGCCTCCTACATGATTCTGGTCTAGAGGCTTGCTAAGGCATTAAAAAGTACTCAACAACTGAAATGAGGCTCTGGACTCTACTCGGACGAATCGGAACCTAGAAGGCTCACTTGGGCGTTGAGGGGCCTAGTACAAAAGTGAGGAGCCTCATACATGATGCTGGTCCAGAGGCTTGCTAGGGCATCAAGAAGTACTCAGCAGCTGTAATGAGGCTTTGGACTCCACTTGGACGAATCGGAAACTAGGAGGCTCACTTGGGCATTGAGGGGCCTGGTACAAAAGTGAGGAGCCTCCTACATGATGTTAGTCCAGAGGCTTGCTAGGGCATCAAGAAATACCCAACAGCTGAAATGAGGTTCTAGACTCTACTCGGACGAACCAGAACCTAGGAGGCTCACATGGGCGTTGAGGGGCCCTGTACAAAAGTGAGGAGCCTCCTACATGATGTTGGTCTAGAGGCTGGCTAGGGCATCAAGAAGTACCCAGCAGCTGAAATGAGGCTCTGGACTGCACTCAGACGAACCGGAACCTAGAAAACTCACTTGGGCGTTGAGGGGCCTGGTACAAAAGTGAGGAGCCTTCTACATGATGCTGGTCCAGAGGCTTTCTAGGGCATCTAGAAGTACTCAGCAGCTGAAATGAGGCTCTGGACTCCACTCGGACGAATCGAAACCTAGGAGGATCACTTGGGTGTTGAGGGGCCCGGTACAAAAGTGAGAAGCCTCCTACATGATGCTGGTCCAGAGGCTTGCTAGGGCATCAAGAAATACCCAGCAGCTAAAATGAGGTTCTGGACTCTACTCGGACAAATCGAAACCTAGGAGTCTCACTTGGGCGTTGAGGGGTCTGGTACAAAAGTGAGGAGCCTTTTACATGATGTTGGTCCAGAGGCTTGCTATGGCATTGAGAAGTACCCAGCAGTGGAAATGAGGCTCTGGATCCTGCTAAAAAGAATCGGAACAATAGTGACTCACCTGGGCATTGTTAGGTCTGATATAAAGGGTGAAGAGCCACTGGTCTTCTACTGGTCGTGCTACTCCTAGTGATCACAGAGGCAGCCCGCAATGCTTTATTTCCAAAATCCCGCGCATAAATTCTTGGTTGACCTTTCCAACCATATAAAGCTCGAAACCCAGTTCTTTCTGAGATGATACAGTTTAATTCTTGAAGTTGACCTATCAGCAGATGCTGTTTTCTCAGGCCTGATCGAAAATCTTCCAAATTGCTTCCAATTATCTCCTAGGACTTGAATAGCTAAGAACTAGGAGCTTTTGAAGAGTGGATCTGGTGTTATGAGGGGATCCATATGTATAAGTGCAACTTTGGTAGATATGCTGGATAGTAGATCTACCGGTACAGGAGCAAATCTTCTGTAAGAAAGCAGAAGAGGTACAACTCTACTGCATATGAGCTCTAGGAGCACCGGGATGGATTTGCTGGATAGGAGATCTACCGGTAGCGGAGTGACTGTAGAGGAGCTCTACAAGTATATGAGCAGACTTACTGCATCGGGGCTGCATAAGATACCGGCTCCGTAAGAGTCCCATACATCATATTTGCTCTACATCAAACAAAAGTCATCAAATGACAAAGTGAAGCACCATTCATGTTGCACATTCAGTACATACAAATATGGAGAATGTATATAACACATGAATAACATGTCATGAATAATGAATCTATCACCTTAATAGTAGAAGTTTGAACTTGTGTGGCAATAAATTACTTATGTTAGCCAAAAATTGTCACCGGGGTGAAATTTTCAATTAACAATTTATGGATGGCCTGGATCGGGATAGATCTAGGCTAGCAGGGTACCTAGCAGCTCGATACCCTGCTGCTTCCTACAAATCGACTAAGTGTGGTGTATGATAGTAGCAAGATAAGAGAGATTCCGGTATATGATGGAATGAAATTCAACTTGTTTTATTTAGTATGACATATAACGAGATTTACAATCAGTTGATAGCACAAACATGATCATAATAACAAAAAAACAAAAGTGAATTGGTAGGCAATGGCGATGGAGCTTTTCGTGCCTGTCGATAAATGGAAAAAGTCAGGTAGGGTTTCGATCCCCTTTCTCTTTAATCATACGATGAATATATAGACCCGTTTCTTGCTGAGCACTCCTAGAACTTCGGTCTAGGGTTTTAGCAATTTACGGGTCTTTCCTTGGCGATCCAAGGATTCGTCGGGGAATTGATCCCTAAAATCAAGTGATTTCCTTTTGAGTTGAAAGAGTTGACTCCACCTTTAAATGGGACTCTTGAGTGGCGGGAATGAGCGTAATATCCTACTTTGAACGATGGCGTTTGATGCTTATCTTCCTTCTTGTTTTGCTGTTCGGGATACCCGCTTCTCGCTTAAAATGGGTTCGGAGGATTTATGTATTTAACACATGATTTATTCAATAGGTGCTTACCACTTGCTTCTTAGTGGATCGGGATACTCAAGTACTTCTTCCCTTTTCCCGTTCTTGCTTGACCGGATCGGGGTACCGGGATACCGGGGTATCGGGGTACCAGGATACCGGGGTATCGGGCTACCGGGATACCTGAGGGTAGATAGGCGCTATGATTTCGTAGCAGTGGAGTCTTTGAGGCCTCGTCTTTGAGGTTTACTGATTGTATCCAACATGTTTAATAGTAAGAAGTGGCCCGATTAGGTCCAACCCCTAGATAGCGAATGGATAAGGTGTACTGATTGAAGTGAGCCTTTCTAGGGGTAGATGGTGAAGGTCTGCGGTCTTCTAGCATGTCACACAGGGTTGTGCAAATCTTTTAGCGTCCTGATGAATAGTAGGCCAGTAGTATCCCATTCTGAGAACTTGATACGTTAGAGTCTCTCCTGAAACATGATTGCCGATGTCCCCTGTGTGTACCTCATCTAATGCCCATTTAGCATCATCCGGGTGTAAACATCATAGCAACATGAGTGATTTTCCTTTGCGATAGAGGTGCCTTCTACCAGGCAATACCGGGTTGCAATCCTCTTGAGTCTGTGTGCTCAATCTGGGTTCTTATGGAGCGTATCATTTTGGAGGTAGTCAGCTATGGGGTCCATCCAGAAAGGTAGTTGAGCGACCGAGCTCACTTCTAGCCTTGGGGCCGTACTAGGTCAGGGTATTAACTATAGCGGAATCCCTTTAGGTAATGCTCGTCCTCCTGTGGCAGCTATCTTGGCCAGGACATCTGCTCGATGATTCTTCTCCCGAGGGATCTGCTCCATCCTCATACCCTTAAACTTCGTGGCTGTTTTTTAAACTTTCCGGAGGTACGCTATCATGTTGTCACCCCTTGCTTGATACGTGCCATACACTTGGTTGATTACCAACTGGGAATCACTTCTAACTAGGAGGTACTCGGCTCCTAACTCCGCAGCCACCTTCATTCCTGCTAACAGACTTCATATTCCGCCTCATTATTGGTAACTTTAAACTCAAACCTGAAACAGTGACTGCATTCGATCCCTTCGGTGTCAATAAGGATGATCCCAGCCCCACAACCGGCTTGATTTGAGGAACCGTTTGTATACAGGATCCAGGCCTTGCAATCAGTCGGCTATCCCGAGGACTCCGGATCTGAACTCGAAACTATAGGCGCATCTGAATGGGAAGCCATGCTAAATTCTGCTACAAAGTCGGCCAAGGCTTGGGCCTTGATTATCGTCCTAGCCTTGTATCTTATGTCATACTGAGTGAGCTCTAAAGCCCATATGACTAGTCTGCCTGATACGTCTGGTCTTTGGAGGAATTGTCTCAAGGGTTGGTCTGTTACTACTGCGACGGTGTGAGCTTGAAAATAAGGCTGAAGTTTTCTAGCCATGGTTACTAATGCAAAGGCCAACTTCTCCAGAATAGTGTAGTTCTTCTTGGATTTTGATAGAGCACGACTTACATAGTAGATTGGTCTTTGGGCTCCATCACTGCATTCCTTCACTAAGACTCCACTAGTCGCGGTTTCTGATACTGCTAAGTAAAGTTGTAGTTCTTCACGAGATCCTAGCGCCCATCTACCTCGAGTACCCCAAAACCCGGGTATCCTAATAGCCCAATACCCGTCACCCCGATATCTGCAAACATCACTTTAAAAGGAGTAAGAGGAAGGCGGGGTACCTGGAGTGCCCATACCCACAAAACCTGTGGCAGATACCCAGCCAAACTAAAAATCCCAGCATATCAACCCCGCCTAAAATGAGAAGCTGGAACCTCGAACAGTGAATCAGGAAGGAAGACTAACATTAAACGCCATCGTTCAAGACAGAAGGCTACGCGCCTTCCCACCATTCGAGAATCCAACTCAAAAACAAAGTCAACTCGTGTAAATCCGATAAATGGGGAATCACCTGATTTATTGGATGAATCCCGATGAATTCGTGAATCTCCAAGGAAGGACCTGTGAGCTGCTAAAAACCCTAGACCGAAATTCTAGGAGTGGACAGTAAGAAACAGGCCTATATATATTCATCGTATGTTTACAGGAGAGGGACCGAAAAACCCTACCTCATTTTCTACTTATCGACAGGCACGAAAAGCTCCATCTGCCTTGCCCACCAAGAGATTTTTTCTTTTCTTTGATATTGTAATTATAATCGTCCTAGCATTGATTTTTCAATCTTTATCTAAGTCATAATATAAAACAGTTTATGTATTCATGCCTTCAACATACCAGAATTTCACTTATCTTGCTACTATTACACACTGTCCTTAGTAGATTTGTAAGAACTAGCGGGATACCGGGCTATTAAGTACCCCGCTAACCTCGATCTATCTAGATCCGGGTCCCTCATATATTGTTAATTAGAAATTGCACCCCGGTGATAATTTTGGGTTAACAAGTTCACAGGATCCATGCAAACTTTTTTATAAAATCACACTAGTAATAAAGGAACTAATATGGTGAAATAAAGTTTCATGGCATCATGACATCATGAAATAAGCATGCAGTGAACATAATTTGTAGTTTTAATATGTAAGAGGTAAAGAAACGTATGCTCATGTAGAGACAAGGAAGCCACGTTGGTCTAGTGAACTTCCCACAGACGGCGCCAAAGTGTTAACCAAAAATTTGCTCTGGGTGAGGAATTTCAATTAACACCCTCAAATTGCTATCTGGTAGGCTGCAGCAGGGTAAGTACCTCTAGGTACCATGGTTTTGTACGAGTAAAATATCTGGAATAAGGTACAATAGGTAGGAGAAAAAATCACCCCGCCCGTCAGGGCTTTATTGCAACATGTCATGCGAATAGACGGATAAGAGAGCTTGGACCAGCGAGGTTGGAATCGAACTCACATACATGCATAATAAAAGAGATAGAAAGGAGAATGACAATTCTTTTGGTGGAAGGTGGACTAGCCTAGAGGGAAAAAGCATCACGTATGATCATATGCTGAAAAACCCCTAAGTAGTATCCAGTGGAGAGAGATCCTTTATATATTTATCAATAAGGCGTGCTCCGGGGAGCTTACACAAGTAGGAGAATAATACAACATAAGTGCTCCAGAGAGCTTACAATCATAGGTGGGCATTAGCCCTTTTCTGAAATCAATATCAAAGAAGAAGAAGTAGAAGCCCCCTTTTTCAATAGAGAGCTTTGTCATATTTATAGGTTCTAATTCTTGTTGCCCACTCCATCAATTTAGTCAATCAATCCACAATTATAGGAACACTGATTTGGCATTGATTGAGTTGAATATTCTCTCATTAATAGCGTTGTGAATGGCCATTAAAGAGTTGACTATCTTCATTAATACGGTTGATCATCTCCATTAATAGGGTTGACTATCTCCATTAATGGCGTTGTGAATGGCTGGAGAGGTCAACCTTCCTTGTAATTGAATGCTGGCGTATACTGTCCTTCTTGTAGCATAGTTCTGGTCTTCCTTGGTAATCTGACAGATGGTGTACTAAGACCTCTCTTGTTGACGCCTTCTATGCTAGGTGGTTGGGAGGTGCTTAGAGGACCGGTCCGAGTGCGAGGTACCAAGTGCGAGGTACGGGGTACCAGGCGTGGGGTACAGGGTACCAGGCGTGGGGTACCAGGTACCAGGCCTGGGGTACGCGCGAGGTACAGGGTACCAGGTGTGGGGTACCGGGTACCAGGCCCGGGGTATGCGGGGTACCGGGTACCAGGTGCGGTAGCGGGATCCTCAGGACCCTGGGTTCATTCTTTCAACAATCAAATGACCTTGGCATGGATGAAAAATTCTTCATTGGGCCCCTGCCAAAAAAGGCGGTTAACATCTGTATTTACCAAGTTTTAACTATTAAAACTAAACACATTATTAGGTCCAATTATTATTAGGGGCTTAATCGAATTAATCCTAATATATTTAAAGGACCCTACTAATCTAAGTAATTAAACTCTTTAGTAAAAAGATTAGTAATTAATGAGAATTACCAAGATTTTACTAATAAAAACTAATCTCATTAACTTATAGCCAATTATGTGAATTACCCATTTTAATCAAATAAAAAAAATAAACACATAATATAGATGGCTATAATGCATGTATGACATATCAACATATATGTGTAGGCACACCTAATCTAAATGACATGTATATCCATGGCAATGCTTTAATCATCTCATAATAAAAGAATACATGAGTTGACCGAGTACAATGGGTTATCTAACTTAAAAAATAATATCTAATTACAAAAGTAATCCAAGGCATTCCTTGGTCTTCTTGTAATTCCAAAAATCTTCAAGTCCATCTGTAATATCTTTTGCGTCTTTCGAGCCCAAAAATCAAGTCCAGCTTGATTTATTTTATTGGATCCATCTCATGGATTAAATCCCTTAAAGCCCAAATGTTACTCTAACATTTTTTGGAGGCCCAAAATTTCCCAAAAATCAGCCCAAACGGTGCTTGACTGCTGCACTCCACGCGCGCTTGCTACACACATGCACAACAATTGTACACAGCTGCAGCATGTTGCACATGCACACAACAATTGTGCGCAGCACACGCACATGCACAATTGTGCGCCACTATGCTGTTGTGCATGTGATGTGCCCTGCTTTGCACATCTGCATGTTGCAATATATATATATATATATATATATATTTTTTTTGAGTGCAACACTTGCACTAAACAACACCTGCATGTTGCATTTCGTGCAACACTTGCACACAATCATACGTGTGCCTAGTGCCTTATGCATATGTGCTGCCTTTTGTGTGTCCAACACACACTCGACTTCTTCGTCTTCTTCGACTGATTTCTTCGTACATATTTTACAACAAAATACATAACAGAAAATTTACAGCAAAGAAAATACAGCAGAAAATTAAAAAAAATATATTAAAATTACATCCCGGGATTAATATTACATAAAATATTACAACCATTAAAACGAACCATAAACCCATTGTACCATACAATTAACGATCAACCATGTTTATAATAAATAAATAAATAATTATAAACATCATACAATCATTAGAAAGTGCCTACACATTCATACATGTAATCAGGAGTAATCGAATTCGATTATACTGTACAAAAATTGGCTCTAATACCAATTGTAGGAACCCAGGGTTACAGATCGCGCAGCGGAAAGGTTTTTAAAAATTTTATATGCAATCATAAACTAACCCATTTGTACAGTGATAATCAAATGCAATAACAAGGAGATGAAACGATTTCATACCAGCGTTGGAGGCTCCTTCTCTTTAATACGATCTGCTCCCTGATTTGAACCACAAGATCTTCCTTGGTTTGACCCGGGATTGATAACAGCGTGTGGGCGCATCATGGTACTCAAGAACAAGGAGGATAAAGAGACACACGAAAACAACACCTTGCTTTGTGTATAGAATGCGACCACACAATTTGTGAAGAACAAAAAAATAAAAAATAAATAAAAATTGTTTCTTTTATTTTTTCTTGAGTTGGCCACACCCCTGTTTTTCTCCATCTTTCTTTTGTGTTGCATGAGTTGTATATATCGTGTTAATCAATTTCTTAAAACATATATATCACATATATATATTAACTGATTGCTTTAATTAATTAATCCGTTAAAATATCTAATATTTATAAGGGTAATTAATCACATTGAATTTAAACGTTTTAAATTCAAATTTGATATTTAATTTAATAAAATAATCAAATTATCTTATCTTCATTCAAACACAAATATCAATCAACATCCTCCAACTAATGATTAATCGCATAATTAAATAATCTTATTATTTAATTAATTTAATCACTAATATTCATTAATTAAATAATCTCATTATTCAATTAATTCCCAAATAAATATGTGTTACTTTTGTAACACAATTAATTGGACAATCCAATTAATCAACAGTGACCCTTGTTACCTAAATCGATCGGGCTAGCAAGGGGACCTAATGGACCCACAGTATTTTGAGCTCCAATAATCCTTAAAAATAATTAATTAAACTCTTTAATTAATATTTCATGATTATTAACTCCGGTGTTATTCCACTAAAAACCCGAAGCAACACTCTCTCAACTGTAGACGTTTTACACAAACCAATAATTCTTGGTGTCCATCGATATAGCTATTATATATGGTATGATCCTCCACAAATAGTTCATAATTAGAGCTGGGTCATAATGTCCGTTATACCCCTCTAATTATATCTTTCCATTAAGTACCATTGATTCTCTAATGAACAATAAATCCTACATTCCTTACAGAATTAGGAGAGCACTCATATTGTTCAAGCCCCGAATCAACCCCTAAGGGAACTATTATCTACTTCTCGCAAGAAGGAGTGGATTCCACTATTGTGTACAAACCTTCCCAGCCACAAGCCAAACCGCGATCCCAACATACGAAGCATATTGATCTGGAATGCAACTTCGGACCTCACCCATGGTATATCAAAGACCACGATCTAACCTGAAGGAGTCGATAAGACACTCAGGATTAAGATCACCCATATATAACCATCATTTGTTGATATATATGAATCTCATCTTATAACGGATCTTGGTGAGAGATTCATATAAATCATGGCCCAGTCCTATATGATCACATCATATAAGGTGCCTCCATTCTCATATCTCCATATGAATGATCTAGGATAGGATCACCGTACATTACGAAATAGACTGCAGCTATAGATTAACCACAAATAAAGTACCCAGCTTTATTTGCTATCTATGGACTCTTTAGATTGCTCATCTCAAACTGAATATCTCTATATATGACACTCATATACTCAGTTAGAGATTACATCCGGCAATCTTGGATGTTAAGTGTTGACGGTGATTTTTGGATTGTTGAAAAGTCAACCGCCAAACATTAACACGTAGGCAGTTCGAAGCTTTAATTAGTGCAGGGTTGGATAATCAAAGCCTCTCTCCACGTGGATGCGATACGATTTGTTCGTGTTGGAGAATAATAATATAGAAAAGTAAGAAATAAAGAAATAGCCAAGCATTAGACATGTTTTATGTGGTAAAACCCCAAGGCGGGGAAACATCCACGATGCCAGTGACGGCGAGAAGAGATCCACTATGAATATAACGATTACACACTCAATGCTCGCTTTCTCTTAGATAATTGCTTGTGTTTCGTATCTTTTCTCTCATGTAGGCGTAAACAGCTTATGATGATCATCCCTCTGATAAAATGAATACATTGATGTATTTATATGGTTCGATCTAGGGTTGCCCTAGTTCCTGTCGTATAAGCGGTGGACTCATTAATTAGAGTCTTTGTAGGATTCTAGTAGAGTAGACTGATTAGGACTCGTTTTCCTATTTGGTGTTTATCCTTCTGGAAGCTTTGAGTTTTTTCCTGATTAGACTTCTTCGGTACTAGAGAGGAAATAAGGATATTTCCTTACTTGGAGTGTGATTCATAGATTTCGTATCTGAGTGGATCTCCGCTTGATAAGGTGTATCTTGATAGGATTATATTTCTTGTTTTGGCCGAGTAGATCTTGATGAGTAGAGATCTTCGATGAGTAGGATCTTCGCTTATTAAGACTTCTTCTATTAGACGACTTTACTTGGCGCATACGCTTCTAACTTCCATATTAGCTTTCTTGATGACGTGGAATTACTGTATTTCCGCATTACCCACTATCCTTGTTGATGTGTCATGCTGACTAAAAACCCCTACAACAATACCCCCTCAAATCTGCGAGATGAGTTATCGGCAACTCGACGAAGGGGATTTGAATAGTTTTCTGACCACATCATTTTTCATTCTCTTGTAGACTGATTCTTCAAGACAGGTTATGTTATTGAGATACATTTTTGGATCTATCTACGAGTGTCTTCGGGACACGGATCAGATCGTTGAGACGCCTTTGGATACTTTTTTGTGAGATGAATTTGCACTTTGGTCTAGTCAGACAATGGCTAATCGTAAAATGATCCTAGTAATCTTTTTAAGTGATTGGTCTCTGATTTCCCTTTCTTTTTTTGTTGCTCGTCTTCAGCTTAAGTCCACGTTACTGTCTACCCGGTTGATGTTGAACAATTGTCGAACATTCGTTGAGCCTCTGCTTGCTCTTTAACTCTTTTCTTGTAATTTTTTGTCTTGTATCTTTCTGTAATGCCTTGGTGTGCACTCGCACTATATAGATTTGGTATTTGGTATACCTTTCTTCTTCAAGGCCTTATAGCTAGTATTCCTGCAATAAAAAAAACACTTTGTTTGTATAAACATAACCGTAAATTCTTACTTACTTGCATTTGGTTCTAGTTGCGATCGATAAACTACCTTGTCTCCACAAGCTTTGAATGTGGAGATCTTTTTTTTTTTTTTTATGATCTCGTCGTGCACTAGGATGAGCTTTGCATTTTTCTTTTATTGAAGAGCTGAAGAACCAACGAGCTGAATGGACTCACTGAGTTGAATAGCTACAGCGAGCTAAGTTATTCTGCCGAGCTAAATAGATAATGGCAAGTTGAATTGCCACAGCGAGCTATATAGGTTGACACCTAAAATTTGGTGCTCAGGTGCTTTTAAGCCTCTTTATTCCGAGGAGGTCACAGCTTTTTGATGCTTCACTCGATTTTGTTAAAGTGACAACTTTACTCAGTTCACCTGGATTGGGTCTTTCTTTTCTTTTTCTAGATGATGCTCAGATCCTCTTGCTCATTTGGGCGAATGTGAGACCCCTTTTTGGCATCTGTCAGCTTCTCTGATCCTTTTCTCTGAGCAGTTCTTGCTAACGCTCAGATCATCTTTCAACATGGTTCAGCTTTACTTAGATGTTTGAGCAGTTCTTACTAACGCTCGGATCATCTTCTCGTCTTCGCTTGGACCCATATTTGAGCAAATCTTACTAACGCTCGGACCGTCTTCTCGGCTTCACTTGGATCCATTCTTGAGCGGATATTACCAACACTCGGATCATCTTCTTGGCTTCACTTTGATCCATCTTCGAGCGGATCTTACTAACACTCGATCTTCCTTGCACTCTGCTGTCGTGTCTCTGATCTTTTTGCTGTAATTCTTCTTAAATAGGCACGAATTAGGTCTCCTTTTAGTTCCATAATCAACCTCCAATAAGGCTAACTCAATGTGACTCAAAGTAGGAAGTACAATCCTTCTAACTTTAGGGATTGTAATCCAATCTCAACTAATCCTAACATGGAAAGTTTAGGATCAACTAAAACTGAATTAAAGTGACTTTTAGGCCTTCATTAATCTTCCGAAACATAGCAAATTCGTCTATGATCTTCATTCCCGAATAGGCAGCCCGTAATGCTTTATTTTCAAAATCCCATGGAGAAATTCTGGGCTGACCTTTGGGAAGTAAAATGGTCATAACTCCTTCTAGAAAACTCGAAATCACAAACCATAAAATTCTATGAAAAGATAACTTTCGTACCTTTCAAACCATATAAGGCTCGAAACCCAGTTCCTTCTGAGATGATACAGTTTAATTCTTGAAGTTGACCCATCAACAGATGCTGCCCGCGTAAAAATTCTGGGCTAACCTTTGGGTAGTAAAATGGTCATAACTCCTTCTAGAAAACTCAAAATCACAAACTGTAAAATTTTACGGAAAGATAACTTCCATACCTTTCCAACCATATAAGGCTCAAAACCCAGTTCCGTCTGAGATGATACAGTTTAATTCTTGAAGTTGATCCATCAACAGATGCTGCCTGCATATAAATTCTAGGCTGACCTTTGGGTAGTAAAATGGTCATAACTCCTTCTGGAAAACTCAAAATCACAAACCGTAAAATTCTACGGAAAGATAACTTTTATACCTTTCCAACCATATAAGGCTCAAGACCCAGTTCCTTTTGAGATGATACAGTTTAATTCTTGAAGTTGACCCATCAGAAGATGTTGTTTTCACAGGTTTGATCAAGAAATCTTCCAAATTGCTTCCAATTATCTCCTAGGACTTGAATAGCTGAGAATGCTTCTATCTGAAACATCTTTTCTTCTTATCGTATCCTTTAATGGCAAGTTCTGACGATCTTTTGAAGTTTTAGGGTCAAGACAGCTTGAAGATGTCGAGGTTGAAGATCATAAGAGGAACTGATTAAGGTTTCCCTGGGCCGTGTCTTTCCTCACAAGCTGAGAAAATTACGGTATATGTCGTTGCTCTTGGCAAGGTAAGATATCGCTCTATAGAGATCGTGCTTCAAAGCATCCACCCCCTGAGATCACTGCCATATATATATATGCTCATGGCGAGTTGGGGGCTTTTGTTCTCCAGGGGTTCATGTTGCTTGGAATCTACCCCCCAGCATCGTTGTTATTCTTGAGTTGATGCCGACGTGCAGGGTAGGAGCACGCTTTTGGCACATTGTCTGGGTAGCCATTCTTTTCTTCTTTGGTCGGGTCATTCCAAGCGTTCGGCCTGGATCTTTCTTGTCCATTTGAACTTTTTCTCGGCTGATCTTTTTTCGTAGGTTTGATTCTTCCTTTTGGCAGATCTTTCTTATAGACCGGTCTTCTTTTTGGCCGATCTTTCTTACAGATCGGTTATTTTTTATTATATACCTTCTAGCTAATACTCCTACAAAAAGAAAGCACTTATAAAAAAAATACAATTTTGACTTATAACTTACTTGCATTCGACTTTGTTCATTATTGTCTCTTTTGCAATTGCTCATTGGCTTTTGTACTTCTTGCAAATTGTTCTAGGTGTTCACTCCGCTGACAGTCAAGAATTTAGGCCATGGCTCAGGGCAACTTGAGTGTTTATTTTACACCACGGGGGGTCCTGACTCACTGTATCTAAGTTTCTACCCACTTTCGGGGGGTTTTTACTTGATTTTTAGCAAGCCGAGTGATCGGTTCATTTCTATACATGTTTTAGGCCCCGAATTCCTATTATTTATGCTTTGTTCTTGAGTAAATTAGGTTGTTTAATGTGTTTGTTGAGCATGTGTAGGTCCATTCAATTCTAGTGGTGTTAAATCTTATTTTGGAAGAAAAGGAATCAAAAGATGAAGAAAATGAGCAAATTGGAAGAAACAATGAAAAGATGATTTTCGGCCAGTGCAGAACCTCTATGTTGCGGGGCCCATATCTCTCAGCTCCGGTTGAATTGTGTGTCCTACCACCTATGGATTGAAAGCCCCGGAAGTCTAGTTTCCGACGCACTTTTCGGATCGCAATTCCGATATTCCTAGAAGAAGTTATGACCGATTTAGTAACCGAAGGTCTGGCCTGAAATGTTTACCGCGGCCCAGACCGCCCACCGTGCAACTTGCCTGGGCAGCGACATGGGCAGCGATCCATAACAGAAGAAGTCCGCTTCTTGTGCAGCTGTGGAGGCAACTTGCTTGGGCAGCGACCTGGGCAGCGGTAATTCGTAAATTTGGTTCGTTTGGGACATCAAGTAACCTATTTTTGAGAGGATTATATATAGAAATTGATATCTTATTTTGAGGGGGGAGCCACCACAAGGGGATTAGACCCAAAAACACCATTCTTTCACATTCATTCATTCCATCAGAGGAGATTACTTGGAGCAGGAAGACGACGGAGATATCAAGTCAGAAGCATCGCACCATAATGGGTTCTATCTTCATCTCTTCTATGTTTTTGTTCTCTCCATTGATGTGTAACTAAACCTTTATTAGGGGATTGATGTAACCAATTTTGGACAACTCTATGTAATCAATTAGTCTATCTTTTTGTTAATCAATTAGGTTTTAGTCTTGTCTATTGAATTAATTGCTCTATATTACTGATTCATATTATTTTGTGGCCTCAATTGATATGAGTTTGTGATTTAGTTTATCCATGAGATTAGGGTTTAGATGTGAATGGCCTTTCCATTTAAATCACAATCATAAGCTTAATAGATTTGAAAGTTAATGTTTGCATGGCCTTGTTGCATTGATTTGGCTTAGAGTTTTGTTCCAAAGGATTTCGTTACTATCACTTGACACATGGCCTTTGTGCGAGTGGTGGGAAGGAGATTCGTTCTTAATTGTTTATCAAAACAAGCCCTAAACTTTATTGAAGTGTTTATTGAGACTAATTGAGAGCATTGAGTGTCTAAGAAAGGTGCATCGATTCCCTAGTATCTCCCCATAAATTCATTCTTTGATTTGATTATTCGTTGATTTGATTTTTAGTTCAAGTAGTCATAATTTAGGTTAATTCTAGAGTTAAACAATTTTTCCAAAGAAAAGCATTATGCAATTTAGTTTTCGCACTTAGAGTAATCCTTGCTAGATTAATTGGCTTTGACCGATAGAATCGCCGATCCTAGTGAACGAACTTTCTTAGTAAATTGAATACAGATTTTACTGCACCAATTTTGGCGCCGCTGCCGGGGATTGGTATAGAATCTATTAGTTGAATCTAGTTAATTTAGTTAGGTAGTGTGTGTCATCAGATTTTTTTTAGTTTTAGTTCTTTTTGTTTCATCTTACTTCGTGGTAGTTGTGTTTTTGGTGTTTCAGGTTTCACAGTTACATGAACGGACGTCGTTATCTTGGAGGTAATCTAATCCTTGCTAATGACGAGATTGACCGAGTAGACTGGGTTGCTAGACAGCTCGAAGAAATAGATCTTTCTGTTGAGGAAATGGATACACTGCAGCCAGAAAACTACCCAAGGAATGCAAGCGAATTCTTTTTGTCACTTTTTGAAGACAAAGGTGAGAAAGATGTTCTTATAGGGGAGACTTGTGAAACAAAAACATCATCAGAAATCAGTAAGCTGAAGAATGAAAATGCTAACTTGATGATGGAATTGGAGGCCTTGAGGAAGGAAAAAGATGAGGCAATTAAGAGGGCAGAAGAGCTTACAAGGTTGGTTGAAGAACAAGAGGAAGATTTTGCCCACAAGACAAGGAAAATCCAAAGGCAAGCAGAACTGAAAGACCAGACAATAGATGCCATGAAGGAGGAATTGTGCAAAAACGAGAATGCTTTGAGAATAGCAATGGTGAAGGAAATCGATTATTTAGTGGAGCTTGAAAAGGCCGAAAGTACTATTAAGATCTTGACCAAGGAACAAGGCGTTAAGGGAGAGACTTTCGGGTGTAACATCATCAAAGGAGATTCAAGCCATTCCAATGCAAAGGTTAGTACTATCACATGTGGTCCTCCATTTTTTCCTTACAATTGTTATTTTTGCCATACCAGGGGTCATAAAAGGGCCCAATGTGCGGAGTTTATTGAAAGATGCAAAAAGAAACAAAGAAAGCCGAGAGGAAAACCAAGGAGAATTCGACAAGTTTGGGTCCGCAAGGACAGATTGGACCAAGTAAGAGAAACTATCATTGATGGGAAGAAAGCCCTTGATATGAAAGAGTGTCCTAAACTCCTTGGCTCAAATGGTGGTAATACAAGCGGAGAAGTCGTTCAAATGAAAGTCATCGTGCCTTCAGAGCCGTAGTGCTCTCACACGTCTTGCCGAGACGTTAAATTAAGCGCTTGGTGGGAGGCAACCCACCTAGGTACTTTCTTTTTAGTTTTTAGTTTTCTAGTTTTTTGTTTTGTGTGTTGAGTTCATACATGCCATGCTTTTTCTTTATTCGTTGTCCATGCTTTTAATGTCATACAAACATTGGGGACAATGTTTAGATTAGGTTTGGGGGTGTGAATTCGTGTTTGTTTGATTTTTTTTCGATTCATTGATAAATCTGCGAAAAAGTGTCCTGTTTTGAAAATTTTGAGGCAAACGTTTTGTTAAAACTGTATTGATTGGTGAGGAAATAAATTTTTCCGTCCACGTTGGGTTCTTCGTTTTTTCGATACGAATCCAACGGTATAAAGAATGAAAAATTCTGGGCGGTGGTTTAAAAGTTATGAATGTTTCTTCGACCAAAGGTCATAGGCAATGCCCTGTTGTTGCGAAACAGTGCGTGCACTGTCTTCGTCGTTTGTTCTCTCACTTTTCTACTGCGAATTTTGAAATATGTTCTACATGAAAAGTGTGTGTTTGCATGTCTATTATATTGTGCTTAACTTTGGTTAACTTTTGTTGAGTTATGTGAGAGATATACATTAAAGAACAGACGTAGGTCGATTTCAGAAGTCATCAGTTTTTGAATTTTTGTCCTCCATGTTGAGATGCTTCTTTTGTGTGCTTTAAGAGCCGTAATATATGCTTTATTCACTGAGTTTAAACTAACTTCTTGCCACTTAGAGTATTGCATTGTATTTTTCAAAATTTATGACATGCTCTTGATGTGATAGTGGATAAGATGCATAGTTGGATTGCCATGATTAATAGCGGAGACTACCCTTGTGAGTTCACTAAGCCAAAAAGCGTACATAAATGACATGATATGAGGGATATTTTGTTTCTACTCTTTAAACACTCAGTAGGTTCTTAGCATTAGATTCGATCTCTATAGGTGTACATTGAGCATTAATGAACAATTCTCATAAAAAAGATACCACATGTGGACTTGCTCTTGATTTGGTTGAACCTTTAGAAGTGATATAGGCAATGTGTGCTTGAACTCACTTAAAAGGCCTTAAATATTTCCTACCTTATGTGTGTGCTCCATAGCCCTGTTTGAAGCCAAACACAATAAGCCTTTTTTCTTTCATCACCCACATTAACTTAACCCCAATAAGCCGTAATTTAGCCATACCATATAGCTTGGGATCATATAGAGGAAGTGATGAAGATGATTGAAGGGAGTTCTAAATGTGCGACTCGTGATGTACATGTACCAAAGAAAAAGCAAGAGAACAAACACCAAAGTGGTGTCAAGAAGAAATAGATGGAAAAGTTGTTATATTGAAAAGGAAAAAGAAAAAGAAAAAGAAAAAAAAAGAATGAGATAAATGAATGAGATGATGAATCAAATAAAAGAGAAAAGGAATAGAGCTTTACAATGAAGTGATGAGGAATCAAAGTCAACTCAAGAAGGAGAATGAACGAAAATTGTTCAAGAAGCCTAGATGCAAGTGGAATGAAGAATTCGAAGAAATTTGGCCAAGTATGAAGATTGCCAAAGAATTTCTCGATATGATCCTAGGTTTGTTTGCTATCCTTTTCCCGTTCTTTCTTAGCCTACACCCAATGGCCCCATTACAGCCAAAGAAAAGACTTAATTGATCTTTTGGGGATGCCAGCACGAGAGTAAGGTAAACATGTGCTCTATCTTGTTCTTAATGTTTGATTCTTTTCATGAGATCTTTTGCATACAAATCAAGCGTTCTTTCAATAACATATTCATATGCGATTATAATTTGAAATTTCTTGTGCATAACTTCTTTCGCATATGCTTGATGAGTGTATTTGCCTAGGTTCTGTGTGAAATATGAGTGATATCTTGTGAGAATTAGAGTTGAGACGAATTATATCTATGGCATTTGGCGAATGTGTTTTTGAAGCTAGAATGTCTTGAGCTTGGGCTTTTCATTAAAATTGAGCAATGCTTTCAAATTTGTGACTTAACTTTAGTCTTTACCTATTGGCTCTAGCATGCATTGGCTTGAAAGGTACATGTGAGTTTGCATCTTGATTATTTAGCTTTTCGCAGAAATATGTTTGTGGGTAGCATAGCTGTAAACCCTCAGGAGACAACACTCCTCCTACTAGGGACACCTAGAGGTTTAAAGGCTTGTAGCATACGCTCAATGCTATCGTGTTCCCTACGAAAGTGGCCTAGCTTAGATTTAATTTTGTTTTTAGATTTTTTAGTTTTTGTTTTTAGTTTTGTTTTGCTCGAGGACTAGCAAAAGATAGGTTTGGGGGTATTTGATCGGTTCATTTCTATACATGTTTTAGGCCCCGAATTCCTATTATTTATGCTTTGTTCTTGAGTAAATTAGGTTGTTTAATGTGTTTGTTGAGCATGTGTAGGTCCATTCAATTCTAGTGGTGTTAAATCTTATTTTGGAAGAAAAGGAATCAAAAGATGAAGAAAATGAGCAAATTGGAAGAAACAATGAAAAGATGATTTTCGGCCAGTGCAGAACCTCTATGTTACGGGGCCCATATCTCTCAGCTCCGGTTGAATTGTGTGTCCTACCACCTATGGATTGAAAGTCCCGGAAGTCTAGTTTCCGACGCACTTTTCGGATCGCAATTCCGATATTCCTAGAAGAAGTTATGACCGATTTAGTAACCGAAGGTCTGGCCTGAAATGTTTACCGCGGCCCAGACCGCCCACCGTGCAACTTGCCTGGGCAGCGACATGGGCAGCGATCCATAACAGAAGAAGTCCGCTTCTTGTGCAGCTGTGGAGGCAACTTGCTTGGGCAGCGGTAATTCGTAAATTTGGTTCGTTTGGGACATCAAGTAACCTATTTTTGAGAGGATTATATATAGAAATTGATATCTTATTTTGAGGGGAGAGCCACCACAAGGGGATTAGACCCAAAAACACCATTCTTTCACATTCATTCATTCCATCAGAGGAGATTACTTGGAGCAGGAAGACGACGGAGATATCAAGTCAGAAGCATCGCACCATAATGGGTTCTATCTTCATCTCTTCTATGTTTTTGTTCTCTCCATTGATGTGTAACTAAACCTTTATTAGGGGATTGATGTAACCAATTTTGGACAACTCTATGTAATCAATTAGTCTATCTTTTTGTTAATCAATTAGGTTTTAGTCTTGTCTATTGAATTAATTGCTCTATATTACTGATTCATATTATTTTGTGGCCTCAATTGATATGAGTTTGTGATTTAGTTTATCCATGAGATTAGGGTTTAGATGTGAATGGCCTTTCCATTTAAATCACAATCATAAGCTTAATAGATTTGAAAGTTAATGTTTGCATGGCCTTGTTGCATTGATTTGGCTTAGAGTTTTGTTCCAAAGGATTTCGTTACTATCACTTGACACATGGCCTTTGTGCGAGTGGTGGGAAGGAGATTCGTTCTTAATTGTTTATCAAAACAAGCCCTAAACTTTATTGAAGTGTTTATTGAGACTAATTGAGAGCATTGAGTGTCTAAGAAAGGTGCATCGATTCCCTAGTATCTCCCCATATATTCATTCTTTGATTTGATTATTCGTTGATTTGATTTTTAGTTCAAGTAGTCATAATTTAGGTTAATTCTAGAGTTAAACAATTTTTCCAAAGAAAAGCATTATGCAATTTAGTTTTCGCACTTAGAGTAATCCTTGCTAGATTAATTGGCTTTGACCGATAGAATCGCCGATCCTAGTGAATGAACTTTCTTAGTAAATTGAATACAGATTTTACTGCACCACCGAGCCAAGCCAACCTCAAGGCGTTTGGCTCAGGTGGCCTAGATCTTGCGTTTGAAATCTTCCTGACTGTTTTTATGTGCACTTGCCCATTGGAGCTTTGTACCTGCACATTTTAAACTTAACAGATGCAATTTAAGCGGAAAAATCTTTACCCCTTCTTTCCAAAAGGCCAGATCGCTGACAGTGCTTTATTCACACCCAGTTAGTTTTTGAGCTGACAGTGCTTTATTTGCACCCAGTTAGTTATTCTTTTTGATCAATTTGGTATACCTGCACACTCGTAAACGCATAAATAATAAAAATATTTTGTTTTATTTTTACCCGAGTGTAACGTTGGTTTCTTTGTTTAAGCTGAGAAACTCATTTAACTTAATTTAGCCAAGTATCTCATTAACTGGCATTAAGTTTGAGTAATCCATTGATTTTATTGGGTCAAGTTTTTGTTATACTTGATTGGTTTATCCAAGTATCTAGTTACCTTGGTTTGAACAAATATATTATCCTTAGTTTGACTTCAAGAATGATCAAGTATCTCATTAAATTGGTCATCTTCAGACTGACCAAGTGTCTCATTAAATTGGTCAGTTTTTCTTCAAGAATGATCAAGTATCTTATTAAACTGATCATCTCCAGACTGACCAAGTGTCTAATTAAACTGGTTAGTTTTACCAAGGTGTTACGTCGAGGCTCACCACGACCATACACTTAGGTCCCCTGCACAAGTCACCTAGGACGTCTCTAGGTTTTGTCTGCTACAAGGGTTTGCCGAATCATTGGGGTAGTGTATACCGGCTGTAAGGATTCCCGTTGTTTTTAATTGGTTTATTTCGTGATCAAACCATAATTGGGGATTCTTTGTAAGGGTAGTTTAGATGTTGTTGTTAGTGCATTAGGCCCTTTGAAGACCTCATTATTGACAAGCACCAAAGGTAATATTCTAAGTGCTTACTTGTCTTGAAGAGATAGTTGCACACACTCACAACTCATGCATATGTTTAATCTTTGTATGTTGTGTTTCTTTTTGTTGTGCATCAATGCTTATTTACATCTCTTCTTGCTTGTTATTATGATTGCATCTTGTGTTTATAACATCATAGCATTTAGGCTTTAAGGATGCATCTTAGTTTAACTTTGTACCCCTTGCATGATTACTTGTGGGGTACAATTTATGGGCTGTGCGCTGGTCCACCAGCGCCGGTCGACCAGCGCCGCTCACCGGCGCAAAACGCCCAGTGGAGCGCCACTGGTAGTGTGTTGGTGTGGACCAGCGCAAGCCACCAGCGCCAATCGCCCAGGTGTGCGCCGCTGGACTGGCGCTGGTGGCAGCGCCTGTCGTCCAGCGCTCAAGCCAAAATTGGCTTGTGCGCTGGTCCTGCGCTGGTACACCAGCGCAGGTCCACCAGCGCACAGAGCATTTTTCTGGCGAAATTTCAAAACGACCTCACTTCACTTATGGCCTCTATATATATGCTAACTTGATTTTAGGTCACTTACAAGAGTTCTTATTCATGCTTCATACTTAGGATATTTTTCAAGAGAAGAAAAATACACAAAGAACTCATTTTTAATTACTCAAACACTATTTCATGATCATCAATCATCATCTAGCATCATCATAGATCATCTAGATGTCATCTTGCATGGAATTTTCATCATACTTTGCTTGGTAAGCTTTTCACTAATATCTTACATATTTTGTGTTTCTCTTATCTAGTAATCTCAATTAATTACTTGATTGTTATTTTGTATGCTTTGGATACAAAATTGAGAATAGTATGATGTATGTTTGAGAAGTTGTATTGTGCTAGCATATTAGGTTTTGTGCTTAATATTGATTAGCCTAACTAATTGACATGTCATTTAGTTTTGATATCTAGGATTGTTCTTAATTGCATATTAATCATCTTAGATAAGCATATAGGGTTTCCCTTGCTCTATGTTGCATTTTGGATATTTTCACATATTCACTTAGGGTTGTATTCTCTTCAAGAGAAGGTAAGTCTTGTGTGTAGCAATCGGGATTAGGTTGCTTAGATCACAAGCAAATTGGACTAGGTTCACTCATACCGGGATTAGGTAGGTGTGTGATTACTTCCAGGATTAGGTTGTAATCATTTGCACATTTAGTGGATTCGAGGTTCGAGTGTGGCTTACTTACATAGCCCGTGGTTTTTCCCGTGAGGGTTTCCACGTAAAAACCAAGTGTCGATTTAATTTCTGCACCATATTACACTTGCTTGTTTATATTATCTTGAGGGTAAATTCGTAATTTTGACTAACACGAAAAATTGGGTAAAAAGCGTAAAATCTATTCACCCCCCCTCTAGATAGGTTTATACACACTGTGCTATAATTAGTTTCAATTGGTATCAGAGCGGGTTCCTAGACATACATAGGTGATCCTTGCTTATTTTGGTGTGTTTTGCATTTTGTGTGTTTTTTGATTATTCATACATTTGCATTCATTTCATTCATTCATAAACACTATGAGTGGAAACGGTGGAAATGGTGGTGGCCACGAAGGAGCTTCTAGCACAAGGCCCCCACTTCTTACCGGATTGAACTATTCCCAATGGAAAGGGAAGATGGAATCCTACATATGCCAAATTCATGACCGTGCATGGATGGCGGTGGAAGACGTATATGATCTCCCTATGATGACTCCCGCGGGTGGAGGACAAGATGTTTTGAAGCCTAAGGCGCAATGGAACGCGCAAGAGTTTGAGGCTTCTAAGTGGAATAGGAAGGCGATGCATGCCATTATGTGTGCAATGGATGAGAATCAGTACAAGCTTATTCAGAATACTCAGATTGCCAAAGTGGCATGGGACATCCTTCAAGTTGCACATGAGGGAACCGAGGTGGTGAAGGAGTCCAAGCTTCAAGTCCTCCAAACTCAATTTGAGTTACTTAGGATGGGAAAGGATGAATGCTTCAATGACTTCGAAATCAAATTGATGGACATAGTAAATCAAAGCCATCAACTCGGAGACCCGTATTCGGATAGGAGAGTCAAGCAAAAAATTATGAGATCTCTCCCCGATAGGTTTGAATCAAAGGTGACGGCCATAGAAGAAAATAGTGGCTACATGGATATGAAGCCAAGTGAGGTAATTGGGCGTCTCCTTGCATATGAGTCTAGGAAGGTTCCTAGCACCACTACTCCTCCTAAGAAGTCTAAAGGAATAGCTTTGAAAGCATCTAAGGATGCAAAGGAGCCAAAGCATGATTCGGATGAAGACCTTGCCTTATTTGTGAAAAGGTTTAACAAGGTTATGGGGTTCAAGAAGAAGAAGGGATTTGGGTCAAGAGGACAAGATTTGAAGAAAAAGAGTTCCTTCAAGAAGTTTGAGCCTAGACAAGAGAGGACCGAAAGGAAAGGGGTCCGATGCTTTGAATGTGGTGGGATTGGTCACTTTGCCCCCGAATGTGCTAATCACAATGAAAGGAAGAAGGGTAAAGTGATGGCCGCCACATGGAGTGGGAGTAGTGATGACTCCAATTAGGAAGATGAGTCTTCTAGTGAAGAAGAGCTCATGGCTAACTTCCTAGCTTTTGCCTCTTCTCACAAGAGCAAAAGTGCTAGTGAAAAAGAGGAGATGAGTCAAGAGGAAATTGACTCTAGTGAAGAAGAAAGTGACTCCTCTTCTAGTTCCAAAAAGAAGTTTGTAGAGCAAAAGGTGCTTGCTAAATACCATGCCGAGTTCAATGATTTAGCACTTAAAAGCACAAGAAAGATTGAGAGGTTGAGAGAAGAAAACCTTGAACTTTCGGCTCACAATGACCACTTAAGTGAACAAGTGGAAAGATTGAAGAGGAGAGAGGATAAGTTAATTGAGGAGTTAGACTTATCCAAGAGAAGTGAAGAAGGCGTGAAGAGGGAACTTGTTGAGGTTAAAGGGTCCTTGGCTAGGATAGATTCTAGCACCAAGAAGCTTGATCATTTACTTGGTGTTGGAAAGAGTCCAAGTGACAAGAGAGGTCTTGGGTATGAAGATGGCAAGAAAGTCTCAACCTCTAACAAGACAGTGTTTGTCAAGAGCTTGAAGAACGAAGAAATTTCATTTGTGCAACCTTCTAGAAAAAAGTTAGAAGTAGGACAATGTTCTAATGCACAAGTGAAAATGGAGCCAAGAAGGAAATCTCAAGCTCAACCTCCTAAGGTTCCTCAAGCCAACACTCCTCCCAAATTGGCTCACAAAGGAAAGAGACCAATCATGCAACCTCAAGCTTGGAAGCAACCAAGACCGGTTCAACAACGAAGATGGATTGAACCCACTTATCCACAAAGACATGGACGTGCTCAAAGGCGAGGTATGATTCCTTTTTTCATCCCTATTTGTCACTTTTGTGGTTGTGATGGTCATATTAGACCAAATTGCTTTCAATATATTAAAATGTGTAGAAAACAAAGCATGATTGAAAAGAGAAAGAATAGAGCCAAGATGCATGTTTCTAGGAATGAAAATATTGATTTGCATGATCCTAGAAATAGTAGAGCACATGTACCAAAGGCCACTAAGAAAGCTAAAATTGTTGCTAAGTGGATTAGAAAGAATGAAAATGTTTGCCATGTTGCACAAATAGCCTTGAAGGCAAATTCTTCTAATTTTTGGTACTTAGATAGTGGGTGCTCTAGGCACATGACGGGAAACAAGAGTTTCTTCAAGACTCTTGTTTGGAGGAAGGTGGAAATGTCACTTTTGGTGATGGATCCAAAAGAAATGTTGTAGGGAAAGGAACCATTTCCGTTCCCGGATTACCCTCCTTATCCAATGCTTTATTTGTTGATGGCTTGAAAGCCAATTTAATTAGCATTTCACATCTTAGTAATGAAGGATATTCCGTCTTGTTTTCTAAAGATTATTGCTCTATCCTTAAACCTGATGGACAAACCTTGTTGAAGGGCATGAGATCTAGCGACAATTGTTATTGTCTTGAAGCTAGTATTGTATCTAATCATGTATCCATGGATGAGCAAATTGAGTTGTGGCATGAAAGACTTGGCCACATGAACTTTAGGGATCTACGGACCCTTGGAAAGTTCAATTGTGTGCGTGGCCTCCCTAAGCTTGGGAAGAAAGCCAATGGTATTTGTGGACCTTACCAACAAGGAAAGCAAACTAAAAGTATGCACAAAAAAGGTAAGTATCTCACCACCAAGGAGCCTCTTGAGCTTCTCCACATGGACCTCATGGGTCCCATGCAAACCGAAAGTTTGGGTGGAAAGAGATACATTTTTGTTTGTGTTGATGATTTCTCTAGATTTACATGGACATATTTTCTTAGAGAAAAATCCGAAACTTTTGATAAGTTTAAAATGCTTTGTAATAAAATACAAAATGAAATAAACTCAAATATTAAAAGCATAAAACGGATTAGAAGTGACCATGGGAGAGAGTTTGAGAATGCCTTTTTGAAAGCTATTGTAATGGCTTAGGCATCTCCCATGAGTTTTCCGCTCCTAGGACACCTCAACAAAATGGAGTTGTTGAGAGGAAGAATAGGGTCCTCCAAGAGATGGCCCGTGTGATGTTGCTTAGCAACAATGTCCCTAGGAACCTATGGGCCGAAGCCATCAATACGGCTTGCTATATAGGAAATAGAGTGTTCCTAAGGCCCGGTACTAGAAACACCTCCTATGAGTTATGGAAAGGCAAGAGGCCAAATGTTAGCTACTTCCACACTTTTGGAAGCAAATGCTACATTTTGAATGACCGTGATCAACTTGGCAAATTCGATGCTAAGAGTGATGAGGGTATTTTTATTGGCTATGCCTTAAATAGTAGAGCCTATAGAGTTTTCAATTTAAAGACTCTAAGTGTTATGGAATCATCCAATGTTGTATTTGATGATACTAGGCTCAAGTCAAATGATCATGAGGAGGAGGTTATTTTTAGTGATGGTTCTCCTTTGAAGGAGGTTGTGGTGTCACCTAATGTTGGGACATCTAATGTCAACAATAATGACACACAACCTATTGATAGAGTTCCTCTCTTGGACTCTAAAGAACCCGCTCCATGGGTTAGGAAACTCCATGATAAAGAAGATATCATTGGAGAGGTAAATGAGGGTGTTAGGACTAGACGTCAACTTGCTAATCTTATTAGCTATACATGCTACACCTCTCAAATTGAACCCAAAAAGGTTGAAGAAGCCTTAAATGATGAATTTTGGGTTCTTGCCATGCAAGAAGAGCTAAACCAATTCGAAAGGAATGAGGTTTGGACTCTAGTTCCTAGGCCTAAGACCACTAATGTCATAGGCACGAAATGGATATTTAGGAACAAATCCGATGAGGATGGCAACATAGTGCGGAACAAGGCTAGACTTGTAGCACAAGGGTACTCTCAAATTGAGGGTATCGACTTTGAGGAGACTTTTGCTCCCGTTACCCGCTTAGAGTCCATTAGGCTTCTCTTGTCCATCTCTTGTGTGCACAAGTTCAAATTACAGCAAATGGACGTCAAGAGTGCCTTCCTCAATGGCTTCTTGCAAGAGAAAGTGTTTGTTGAACAACCTAAGGGGTTTGTGGATGCACACCACCCCAATCATGTTTATCGCCTCAAGAAGGCACTTTATGGGTTGAAACAAGCACCGAGGGCTTGGTATGAGCGCCTCACTCAATTTCTTGTTGACAATAACTACACAAGAGGTAGTGTTGACAAGACACTATTCATCAAGAGAGACAATGATGAGCTTTTCATAGCTCAAATATATGTTGATGACATAGTGTTTGGCTCCACCAACAACACCAAAGTCCAACAATTTGTTGATGTCATGTCTCTTGAATTTGAGATGAGTCTTGTTGGTGAGCTTAGTTATTTCCTAGGTTTGCAAATTAGGCAAATGCATGATGGGATTTTCATAACCCAAGCCAAATATGCTAAGAACCTAGTGAAGAAGTTTGGTTTAGAGAAAGCCAAACATTGTGATACACCCATGAGTACCACTTTGAAGCTAAGCAAGGATGTTAGTGGTAAAAGTGTGGAACAAACTCTATATCGGGGCATGATAGGTAGCTTGCTTTATTTGATCGCAAATAGGCCCGATATATCTTTTAGTGTGGGTGTGTGTGCTAGGTACCAAGCGGATCCTAAGGAGTCCCACCTCTCTTCCGTGAAGAGGATCATTCGCTATGTGAATGGGACATCCAACTATGGGATTTGGTACTCTTTTGACACTAATGCTAGTCTTATTGGCTTTAGTGATGCGGATTGGGCAGGAAATTGTGATGATAGGAAGAGCACATCGGGCGGTTGCTTCTTTCTAGGCAACAACTTGGTGTCTTGGTTTTGTAAGAAGCAAAACTCGATTTCCTTGTCCACGGCCGAGGCCGAGTACATAGCCGCAGGGAGTGGATGCACACAACTCCTATGGATGAAGCAAATGCTAGTAGACTACGGATTCAACCAAGGTACTCTCACTCTCTTTTGTGATAACATGAGTGCTATTAATATTTCCAAGAATCCGGTGCAACATTCTAGAACTAAGCATATTAACATCCGCCATCACTTCATTAGAGAGCTTGTTGAAAATAAATGCATAGTACTTGAACATGTAGGTACTAATGATCAACTTGCGGACTTATTTACTAAACCCTTAGATGCTACTCGATTTAAAACTCTTAGTAGATCTATTGGGATATGTCTTGTGGAGTGATGTTCTATGATTGACCCTATATGGGGAACTCAAGCAAAGAGAGCTATTTTGCATTCTTGTAACTTGCAAAAAATTTGAAATAACTTATGCCTCTTCTTTTGTTTGCTTGAGTAAGCTTGGTTGTACATATGTATATATGTTTTCAATTCTATAAGTGTGAACCTTGCTTGTTTACGATCCATGTCATATTTATGTTCAAACATGCATTTTTGGACTAGGAGATTTACATAGGAAGTATGATGTGAATGACCTATAGTTATCTCCATGACATGATGTTTCTTAAATAACATGCTAATGCTAAATGAAAAAGCATGAAATTCATACAACATGCTCACATGAAAAGCATGAATTAATGATTGCATATTCTTAAAAATGCAAAACTTGTGTGAAAGCTAATGAGACTCAAAATGAATAAAGGATCTTGTATCCGTTCAAAGGAATTTACATTCCAAATGTCTCTCTTTCTTTATCAGTTGAACATGGTTACTATCATACGGATATCTTATCCGGAAAAATCTAATAGGGTGCAAAGTCGCTCATGCCATGTTTCGCTTATAAAGTTGGATATAGTTACTCTTAAATTGAAATCAATAATCTCTATATCCTTGCTTTACCCATGACATTGGTGAAATTGGTTTGAATTCTTATTAGAAACCTTTGTCATTTGCTTTGCCAAATACCATTGTATTTTGGACTTGAATGCTATATGACTTGTATGCAAAGCATGTTGGATTCACACATTTTCTCAAATAAATCTCCTTGTTTCTCTCAAATTAATTGAAGTGCATAATGTGACTTATATGTATATGCAAATCTTGCATGCTTCTATCTCTTGTTGCTATGAGTGACCCGGTTGGGGACTACTCCTTTGCCTATATCATGACAAAAAGGGGGAGTAGGATATGGTAAGGGGAGTTGCAAAATATAGAAGCTTTTGTGCATTTTGAGGAGAACATAAATTGAGGGGGAGTAACCCTTTGAGGGGGAGCATTGCATTTATCATACATTGCATACATTTGGTAATGTTGTGCCTAAATTCTAAAAATGCAAATGCTTGGTATTGTTCTCACATGATTAATCTCACACTTTTCTTGAATTGGAAATGTTAGAAACTCTTTTCAGGGATTGATTATTCTACAAGAGGATTGAAGACTTCAAGTTGCATTCTCTTATCTCTTTGTAATGTAGAATATTATTGTAATCCCGTCGTTTCTATTTTTTTTGTGAGGAATCAATGTGAGTGATGGTTTTGTCACGAAATAGCCGAAGGGGGAGATTGTAAGGATTCCCGTTGTTTTTAATTGGCTTATTTCGTGATCAAACCATAATTGGGGATTCTTTGTAAGGGTAGTTTAGATGTTGTTGTTAGTGCATTAGGCCCTTTGAAGACCTCATTATTGACAAGCACCAAAGGTAATATTCTAAGTGCTTACTTGTCTTGAAGAGATAGTTGCACACACTCACAACTCATGCATATGTTTAATCTTTGTATGTTGTGTTTCTTTTTGTTGTGCATCAATGCTTATTTACATCTCTTCTTGCTTGTTATTATGATTGCATCTTGTGTTTATAACATCATAGCATTTAGGCTTTAAGGATGCATCTTAGTTTAACTTTGTACCCCTTGCATGATTGCTTGTGGGGTACAATTTATGGGCTGTGCGCTGGTCCACCAGCGCCGGTCGACCAGCGCCGCTCACCGGCGCAAAACGCCCAGTAGAGCGCCGCTGGTCGTGCGCTGGTGTGGACCAGCGCAAGCCACCAGCGCCAATCGCCCAGGTGTGCGCCGCTGGACTGGAGCTGGTGGCAGCGCCTGTCGTCCAGCGCTCAAGCCAAAATTGGCTTGTGCACTGGTCCTGCGCTGGTACACCAGCGCAGGTCCACCAGCGCACAAAGCATTTTTCTGGCGAAATTTCAAAACGACCTCACTTCACTTATGGCCTCTATATATATGCTAACTTGATTTTAGGTCACTTACAAGAGTTCTTATTCATGCTTCATACTTAGGATATTTTTCAAGAGAAGAAAAATACACAAAGAACTCATTTTTAATTACTCAAACACTATTTCATGATCATCAATCATCATCTAGCATCATCATAGATCATCTAGATGTCATCTTGCATGGAATTTTCATCATACTTTGCTTGGTAAGCTTTTCACTAATATCTTACATATTTTGTGTTTCTCTTATCTAGTAATCTCAATTAATTACTTGATTGTTATTTTGTATGCTTTGGATACAAAATTGAGAATAGTATGATGTATGTTTGAGAAGTTGTATTGTGCTAGCATATTAGGTTTTGTGCTTAATATTGATTAGCCTAACTAATTGACATGTCATTTAGTTTTGATATCTAGGATTGTTCTTAATTGCATATTAATCATCTTAGATAAGCATATAGGGTTTCCCTTGCTCTATGTTGCATTTTGGATATTTTCACATATTCACTTAGGGTTGTATTCTCTTCAAGAGAAGGTAAGTCTTGTGTGTAGCAATCGGGATTAGGTTGCTTAGATCACAAGCAAATTGGACTAGGTTCACTCATATCGGGATTAGGTAGGTGTGTGATTACTTCCGGGATTAGGTTGTAATCGTTTGCACATTTAGTGGATTCGAGGTTCGAGTGTGGCTTACTTACATAGCCCGTGGTTTTTCCCGTGAGGGTTTCCACGTAAAAATCAAGTGTCGATTTAATTTCCGCACCATATTACACTTGCTTGTTTATATTATCTTGAGGGTAAATTCGTAATTTTGACTAACACGAAAAATTGGGTAAAAAGCGTAAAATCTATTCACCCCCCCCCCCTCTAGATAGGTTTATACACACCGTGCTATAATTAGTTTCACCGGCCAACACAGCTGCGTATCTCACCAGACCTATTTCGGCGGTGCCCTGAGCAGTTTTCCAGATATCCTGTTTTCTAGGTATCCTAGTGCCTCGGGTTTGCCTTTTCACTAAGGATACGTTCGTATCTGATTAGCTCGGCGGGCATGCTATTTCAGCTTCTCAGCCGCTCGGACACTATCCACTCGCTCTTCACGGTTTCATGGCGCCCGAGTACTATCTTCGGGCTTTGTGCTCCGAAGATGACCCCTTTGGCCTTTGTTGGTGAGGATTTTGGCCCATTTGGCCTTTTCTTCGAATTTCTACATACGCCGAGATAAAACTCATTTTGCGCATATTGAGACTAGGCTTAATTAAAGTTTTCAGCTTGTCTTTCTCTGTCAAACACGTGAATAACATTTGCACAAATATATATTTTACTAATGCCGAACAAAAATAGCTGGATCCATGCACCTTATTGGTGATGGTTGTTGTTCGGGATAGAATACCCATGGATTCTCGCTGGATGTTTTGCGTACAAAAACTATATAGTATGCTAATAAAACTAGTATATGTTTTCGTAAGTATATACGTGCGCAGTATTTATTGCTAATAAACTAGTATAAGTTTTTGCAAGTATATACGTGCGTAGTATTTATTGCTAATAAAACTAGAATAAGTTTTCGCACGTATATATGTGTGTAGTATTTATTTATGTATGAAAGAAACATATAGCGATAGCATATGTAAGTAGGGTGTAATACTAGAATAAATACACATGCTACATGTGTTGTGCATCATGTTAAAAGTGCAGCAAAGAATTTCAATAAACAAGGGTGAAAAGTGTTTCCCCACATTTTACCTCCTCGCCATCAATGTGTGGTTTATGAAATCCAAGAAGATTTGATGTATAGGCCAAATTAAAAGTAACTAAGCGATAATTTAGATTTTACCTCTAACTCCACTTGATGAGGTATTCAAAATTAGTTACCTTTTCATTTTGAGTAATCACAAGTCGTTCTTTCTTTGTGCTTTTGTATGATACTTTGTCTTATGTTTCCCTAGATCATTACAATGAAACAAACTGAAAGCTTAGGTGGTAGAAGGTACATTCTTGTGGTGGTTGATGACTTCTCTAGGTTCACATGAACCTACTTTCTTAGACAGAAGTTTGAAGCTTTTGAGAAATTCAAAATGTTATGTGTTAAAATTCAAAATGAGAAAACTTCTCACATTAAAAGCATTAAGAAAATTAGAAATGATCATGGGGAAGAATTTGAAAAATGCTAGTTTTGAAAGCTTTTGTGATAGCTTAGGCATTTCCCATGAGTTTTTGGCTTCTAGGATACCTCAATAAAATGGTATTGTTGAGAGGAAGAATAAGGTCCTTAAAGAGATGTCTCGTGTGATGTTGTTTAGCAACAATGTCCTTAGGAACTTTTGGGTCGAAGCCATCAATACGGCTTGTTATATAGGGAATAGAGAATTCCTTAGGCCCGGGACTAAACAAACATCCTATGAGTTATGGAAGAGGAGGAAACTCAATGTTAACTACTTCCACATCTTTGGAAGCAAGTGATATATACTTAATGACCGAGATCAACTTGGAAAGTTTGATGCCAAGAGTGATGAGGGTATTTTCATTGGATATGCACTTAATAGCAAGGCCTATAGAGTTTTCAATTTAAAAACTCGAAGTGTTATAGAATCATCAAATCTAGTCTTTAATGATTGTAGGCCCAAACATGATAACCATGAGGAAGATGTTTGTAAGATAGTTGACCTTCCTTTGAAGGAGTATGGTGAGACTTCAAGTGGTGTAAAGTCAAACCAAAATGAAGAGGGTGATCTATCTCTTAATAGAGATCCACCTTTGGACTCTAGTAAACCCACTCCTTAGGTAAGGAAACTCCTTAATAAAGATGATATCATTGGAGAAGTTAATGAGGGTGTTAGGACTAGGCGTCAAATAGCTAATCAAATTAGCTATACTTGTTACACCTCTCAAATAGAACCCAAGATAGTTGATGAAGCCTTGAATGATGAATATTGGGATCTTGCCATGCAAGAAGAGCTAAACCAATTTGAAAGAAATGAGGTTTGGACTCTAATTCCTAGATCTAAGAATACCAATGTCTTAGGCACCAAATGGGTATTTAGGAACAAACCCGATGAGGATGGCAACATTGTGCGAAACAAAGCTAGACTTGTTGCATAAGGATACTCTCAAATTGAGGGTATTGACTTTAAGGAGACTTTTGCTCATGTTGCCCGCCTTGAGTCTATAAGGCTTCTCTTGTCCATTTCTTGTGTGTACAAGTTCAAATTACACAAAATGGATGTTAAGTGTGCATTCCTCAATGGCTTCTTGCATGAGGAAGTGTTTATTGAACAACCTAAGTGGTTTGTGGATTCACACCACCCCACTCATGTCTATCGCCTCAAGAAGGCTTTATATGGGTTGAAACAAGCACCGAAGGCTTGGTATGAATGCCTCACTCTTTATCTTATTGACAATGGCTACTCAAGAGGTAGTGTTGACAAGACCTTTTTCATCAAGTGCAATAAAGATTAGTTTTTCACAGCTCAAATTTATATTGATGACATTGTGTTTGGTTCCACCAACAAGTCTAAAGTGCAACAATTTGTTGATGTCATGTCTCATGAGTTTGAAATGAGCATGGTTAGTGAACTAAATTACTTCCTAGGCTTGAAAATTAAGCAAATGCATGATGGGATCTTCATATCCTAAGCTAAATATGCAAAAAACCTAGTGAAGAAGTTTGGCCTTGAGAATGCCAAACATTGTGACACACCCATGAGCACCACCTTGATGCTAAGCAAAGATGCTAGTGGAAAGTGTGTTGAGCAAAGCTTATATCGGGGCACGATAGGTAGCTTGCTTTACTTGACCACAAGTAAACCTGATATTTCAATTAGTGTGGGTGTTTGTGCTAGGTACCAAGCTAATCCCCAAGAATCTCACCTTGTTGCGGTGAAAAGGATCATTTGGTTTGTGAATGATACCTCAAACCATGGGATTTGGTACTCCTTTGACACTAATCCAAGTCTTGTTGGATTTAGTGATACCGATTGGGCGGGAAATTGTGATGATAAGAAGAGTACATCGGGCGATTGCTTCTTCCTAGGAAACAATTTGGTGTCTTGGTTTTGCAAGAAGAAAAACTCAATTTCCATATCCACGGCTGAGGCAGAATACATTGCCGCCGGTAGTCCTTGCACTCAATTGTTGTGGATGAAACAAATGCTAGCCGATTATGGCTTAGAGCAAGGTACTCTCATACTGTTTTGTTATAACATGAGTGCCATTAACATTTCAAAGAATCTCGTCCAACATTCTAGGACAAAGCACATTGACATTAGACATCATTTCATAAGAGAGCTAGTTGAGAGCAAAACCATTGCATTAGAACATGTGGGAACTAATGACTAACTAGCGGACTTGTTCACAAATCCCTTAGACACTCTTAGATTTGGGAACCTTAGCAAGTCTATTGGGATTTGTCACTTGGGTTGAAATGGTATGTCTTGACCCCATGTAGGGAGCTCAAGCAAAGAGAGCAAAGTTGCATAATCTTGCATTGTGCTACATTGATATATTTTATGCCTCTTTGTTAATTGCTTAAGATGATTAGTTGTACATGCTTATATGTTTTTTTTCTTAATAAGTGCGCTACATTGCTTTCTTTGCAATCCATTTCATATTTATGCTCAAACATGCATTTTTGGACTAGGAGATTTACTTTGGGAGTACTTTTGAATGACCTATAATTGATCTCCATAACATGATGATTTTTCTTCTAGTGACATGCTTGATATGAAAAGTGTGAAATGGTTGATTACTTAATCTTGAATGCAAATACGATTATAGCGGAGATACGAAATATCACGGGTAATTGGCTGCTATTTCGAAGTGTAAGGGTTTGGGTTAACCGACTTGAATTTCAATTTAATAAGATGCATAATAAAATCAGTTTGAAGCTGCACCGTATTTTAGGGATTGGGTTTGGGGATTGCCTTCATCTGAGATATAAGAAGGAGACAGGGTCATTTTGGACCTCTTACATCAACAACCACTGACAACTCTCCAAGGGTATACTTGTCAAAGAACCCACTAACTTCCACCACACAATCCATGATCCATGATCCTATCGGTTATATTTGTGTTTTTAAAAAACTAGTGGCTATATGTAAACATTGGAAAACCGCAGTGGCTATTCTATGGAATTAACCCTATATAATAATATAATACATAGGACATATATATAAAATATATATTTATATATCATTAATGTAATAATATATAATAATATTATATTATTTTTGGAAAGGAGCTGAGGGTATTTTTATAATGGAGTTGGGGCATATGAGGGTATTTATGGAATATAAATTTTAGTTTGTAATGGAATGGCTTTCCATCGGTTTTTGGATGGAATGCCCATTCCACCAAAATGGTGGAATCCCCATTCCAATGGAATCACCATTCCATTGCATTTTAACAAACCAAACGAATGGAATGACTTTCTTTCCATATCAAGATTAGATTTTTATCTATATGTGGAGATTTGTGTGTTGTGTGTTGAGCTTTGTTTGTGATAGCTATTGCATCTAGGGTTTTTATTTGCTCTTATAGCTAAGTTGTATGCATGTCATATAGCAATATGATATCTAGGAATGTTTGACATGTTCATCCATGGCTATATAAGCTTAAATGTTTGACTTTGCATGTATGCACTTTGAATATTGTTCATATTCACATTAGGTTGCATTTCTCTTCTCTTTGAGAGTTAAGTCTTGTATTTACTTTGGGTAGTTTACAAGCAAGAGCCTAGAATCACTAATAAAGGTCTGCGGGTAGCAAAGACCGATTAGTAATCATATAAGTGTGATACGGTCAACCTAGATTGTAATCGTATTTACAAATAGTGGATTTGAGGGTTCGATTGGCAATTATGCCCGTGATTTTTTTACCCTTTGGGGGTTTTCTCACGTAAGACAAATCATTATGTCATTGCTATTACTTTCCGCACTTGCTGTACATAATGATTTGTGTTAGATATTAGGGGTGTTTGAGATTAATATTGATTAACCGAAATAGTTGGTGATTAATTTGGTTAAAACCTATTCCCCCCTAGGTTTATTTAGATACTTAATTCATATATTTTCACATGTTTATAAAAAAATATATATAAACATCATACAACCCTAGATCATGCCTACACATATCATAAATATTGAAAAGAAATAGAAAACAATCTTAACATATTCGTGTATATAAAAAATTGGCTTTGATACCAATTGTTAGTCGCACGGCGGAAAAGAAGATAGGTTTTAAATTTATTATCTTGAACCTTTTTGTATACATGAATATGAGGAGGGATTTGTTTTTATACCTTTGAAGATCTCTCATTTGTTTCTTTTCGATCATTTACCACTAAGCCTTCTGAGCTATGACCGACGATCTAGCAACTGTATGTGTAGGCACGTCACGGATTCCGAAAGTACTTGAATGGAGGCTTCAGATATGGAGAAGGCAACACCTTGTCTCCTTTGTTGAGTTCGGCCAAGCTTGAGAAAAAGAAAAAATAATTTCTTTCTTTATCTTCTTCTCCTTGTCGCACCTCTCTCTCTCTCAGTATTAAGGTTAAGTTAGTTTGTTTACTGATAAGTATATCTTATATACCTGGATCCTAGAGTTTAGTTAACCAAGTTAAAATAGGATTATAAATCTTTTTTAATTCGGTCACCACTAGAAATTTAACCTTTGACCTTTTGTAAAGTAAATAAAATAATATCTATTATTTTATTCCTTCGCTTTCGTCAAGGTTCGAACCTGTAACCTCCAAATAACAATTAATAATTCTTAATTATTAATATGTCAATTAAATAATCATATTATTTAATTTTATTTAGTTAATCAATTAAATAATTTATTAATTAAATAATCATATCATTTAATTAATTTCCAAAATATAACCAAGTTACTTTCGTAACATAATTAATTGGACCATCCAATTTACCGTGAGCCTTGTTACTTGTTAGGATTCTCATATCTTGATTGGCTTATTTCGTGGACAAACCACATGATGGGGTTGATTGTGTAAGGGTAGTTTAGGTGATTGATCTTCAAGTTCGAAGGCCCTTCCAAGACCTCAAGGGACAAGCACGCCAAAGGTATAATTTCTAGTGCTTGATTTTCGTTGAAAAGATTTAGTAAGCACACACACACTTAGCATATTTGTTCTTGTGTGCATACTCTTCACATGTCACTTTACACACTAGCACTTTTGTTGGTATATCTTATTGTGTGTAAATGTGCTTTATAATTCGTTTCCCGACATTATTTGGAAACGTCCACACTTGCACTAATGAGTGCTTGGTTTTGCGCGAAGACCACCTACGGAGAAGCCCTTGGCTTCTCCTTGGTTTTCACCTCTGTTGGTGATCGGCGGTCATGATCGGTGGCCTGGCCGCCGAACGAAACTGCCGTTTCATACCTGATTGATTTAATCTCTCGGTTTGATTCGGCGGTTGGAACGGCGGTCACGAAACCGCCAATGTTCCCCTGTTCTTCTCGGGTTCAATTCGGTGGTTGAGAACGACGGCCTGGCCGCCGTTTGAAACCGCCGATCGGTGCGTTTCAGGGGCAAACTTGTCTTTTCACATGCCCATTTCTTGATGTCTATAAATATCTTACTTTCTCATTATCTGAAAAAGTTCTTTGACACCTTAGAACCCTAAACTTCAAAGAGAGATTTTTGAGAAAAAATAAAATCAAGAACTCAACTTTAAACACTCAAATCAAATCCTTTTTGCATCAAATTTAATATTGCATCTTCTATAACTATATAGAATGCATCCATGATTGGGTTTGCATCATCACAACTTGCTTGGTAAGATTTTGATTAAGTTCATCTTATTTGAGTATTTTAACTATCAAGTTATTCTCTTTTAATTTACTTGTATGTTTTTGAACATATGATAAATACAAGATTAGAGAATTAATTGTGATGAATTGATTGAGTGTTGTTTGTGATAGCTAATTAGGTTTTTAATTAATCTTGATTAGCTAAGCTATTTGACATGTCATTTAGCTTTTGATATCTAGGGTTGATTTAATTGAATATATCATCATCCTAGATAAGCATCTAAGGTTACCTAGCCTTGTTTGTTATTTGAATATTCATATATATTCACATAGGTTGTATAATCTCTTCATAGAGAATTAAGTCTTGAGGCTAAGATTGCTTAGGCCTTAAGCAATTGGACTAGAGCCACTTTTAAAGGCCCGTGTGGTAGAAGTGGGGGGTTATTGACCGGAGTGTTAGACGAGGTCTACATAGGTTGTAAACTCTATTTCAATTAGTGGATTTTGAGGTCCGAGTGTGGCGCACTAAACAGCCCGTGGTTTTTCCCAGTGGTTGGGTTTCCACATATACATCAAGTGTTATTTAATTCCGCACTATATTACACTTGCTTGTATTTTTGACTAGTAGGGGCATTTTCGTAAAATTGACTTGCATGCGAAAATTGGGTAATAATAGCTAAAATCTATTCACCCCCCCTCTAGATTAATATTGAACACACATTGAGAACTTTCAATTGGTATCAGAGCGGGTTCCTAGATATACTTAGATGATCCTTAGCTCATTTTAGGTGTGTTTTGCATTTGTGTGATTTGTGCTCATTCATACATTTTGCATTCATTTGAATTCATTCATTACATATAATGAGTGGATACGGTGGCAATCATGAGGGTGCGTCAAGTACACGACCTCCTCTCCTCACCGGTGTGAATTATGCCTCATGGAAAGGCAAGATGGAGGCATATGTGTGCCAAATCCATGATAGGGCTTGGATGGCAATTGAAGATGGGTATGCACCTCCTATGATGACTCCCACGGGTGGTGGAGAAGAAGTACTCAAGCCTAAGGCTCAGTGGTCACCTGAAGAGATTGAGACTTCAAAATGGAATAGGAACGCATGGCATGCTCTTCTATGTGCAGTGGATGAAAATCAGTACAAACTGATTCAGAACACTAGGATAGCCAAGGAGGCATGGGATATCCTAGAGGTTGCACACGAAGGAACCGACGTCGTCAAGGATTCGAAGCTACAAGTCCTTCAAACGCAATTTGAATTGCTTAAAATGGAGGAGGACGAGTGCTTCAATGACTTTGAAGTCAAGTTGATGGATATTATGAACCAAAGCCATCAACTCGGTGATCCTTATTCGGATAGGAGAGTTAAACAGAAAATTATGAGGTCTCTCCCCGCTAGGTTCGAATCAAAAGTGACGGCTTTAGAGGAAAATAGCATTTATAAGGACATGAAGCCGAGCGAGGTAATAGGAAGACTCCTCGCCTATGAATCTAGGAAGGCTCCTAGTATTTCACCTCCTAAAAAGCAAAAAGGAATTGCTTTGAAAGCTTCCAAGGTTGAGAAGGAGGAAAAAGGTGACTCGGACGAAGACATGGCATTGTTGCTTAGAAGATTCAAGAAATTCGTCAAGTTCGAGAAGAAAGGCTTTGGATCCAAAGGCCAAGACTTGAAGAAAAAAACCTCCCTTCAAGAGTTTTGAGCCTAGGCAAGAGCATAGTGAGAAGAAAGGGATCCAATGCTATGAGTGTGGTGGTATAGGTCATATCTCACCCGATTGTGGGAACTTGAAGAACAAGATGGCAAAAGTGATGACCGCCACGTGGAGTGAAAGTGATGACTCCGGAAAGGGAGACAAGTCATCAAGTGATAATGAGCTTACCATCGACTACACGGCATTTGGGGCCACTTGTGTAGATGACAAGGTTGTTGGTAAGAATGACTTGACTAGTGATCCCATAGAAGAAAAAGATGAAGAAGTAGCTCTAGAGAAGATAAGTGTAGCTACTCATTGGGATATGGCTCTCATTGACTCAAGAGACCAAGGTGAAGGTCTTAATGGGGGAAATGACTCTATTAGTGAGAAAGAGAGTAGAGGAGATAACTCATGTGAAGATGACTCCTCATCTAACTCTACAAATGGAAGTGTAGAGAAAATGGATGTAAATGACTTTATAGTCAAGTGTGAAAGTTCATTAAAGAAGACCAATAGAAAATTGAAGATTTTAGAGGATGAAAATTTTGAACTTTCAACACACAATGACCACTTAAGTAATCAAGTGGAAGCATCCAAGAAGATTGAAGACAAGCTAAGAGATGAGCTAGCTTTTTCTAAGAGGAATGAAGAAGGGTTAAAGAGAGAGCTTGATGAAGCTATAGAGTCATTGACTAGGATGACTACAAGCACCAAGAAACTTGACCACATTCTTGGTAGTGGAAAGAACCCTTGTGACAAGAGAGGTATTGGGTATGGAGAAAGCAAGGAGATCACTATTCCAACCAAGACCGTCTTTGTCAAGAGTTTGAGCAAGATAGAAGCCTCGCCGGTGCACACTCCTAGGAAGAAAATTGATCTAGGACAATGTTCAAGAAGTGCACAAGTGAAGGAAGCTCCAAGGAGACAACCTCAAGCTCAAAAAGTTCCTCAACCTAACTTCCCTCAAGCTCATATTCATCAAGGGGAGAGGCCAATCATGCAAAATGGATCAAGGAAGCAAGCAAGATCCGCTCAACCACAAAGTCATGGGAAGGCTCCTATGCATGCACAAGGACATGGTATGAATTCTAAATTTATCCCTACATGTCACTTTTGTGGTATTAACGGTCACATAAGACCAAATTGCTTTCATTTCATTAAATTATGTAGAATCAAAAGCATGATTGAAAAGAGAATGACAAGAGCTAGAATGCATGCTAATAGGAAGGAAAACATTCATATTCATGATCCTATTAATTCTAGAACTCTTGAACCCTTAACCACTAGGAAGAAAAAAGTTATATCTATGTGGGTAAGGAAAAATGAACCCGCTTACTACGAGACTAACAAGTCTCAAATAGGTTCATCCAAGTCAAATGGACTTGGGAGGTCTATAGGACCTTATGACCTTCATTAATGAAGGTTGGTAATGACCTCATATGGGGATCTCAAGCAAAGAGAGCTATTGCATACTTGTTGCATGCAAATATTTGAAAAAAATCTTATGCTTCTCTGTTGATTGCTTGAGTAAGCTTGGTTGCACATATGTATATATGTTTTAAATTCAATAAGTGTAAACCTTGCTTATCTACAATCCATGTCATATTTATGTTCAAACATGCATTTTTGGACTAGGAGATTAACATAGGAAGTATGATTTGAATGACCTATAATTATCTCCATGACATGATGATTCTTAATGACATGCTAATGAATATTGAAAAAGCATGAATTGATGATTGCAATTTTTAAATGCAAAACTTGTGTGAAAAAGCTTATAAGACTCAAAATGAATAAAGGATCTTGCATCCGTTCAAAGGAATTTATATTCCAAATTGTCTCTCTTTCTTTATTGGTTGAACATGTCTACTATCATACAGGTTTCATTCCCGGAAAAATCAAATAGGGTGCAAAGTTGCTCATGTCATGTTTGACTTATAAAGATGGATATAGTTGCTCACAAATTAAAATCAATGAAAACTCTATATCCTTGCTTCTCTCATGACATTGGTGAAATTGGTTTGAATTCTTAATTAGAAACCTTTGTCATTTGCTTTGCCAAATACCATTGTATTTTGGACTTGAATGCTACATGTCTTGTATGCAAAGCATTTTTGATTCACACATTTTATCAAAATAAATCTCCTTATTTCTCTCATATTGATTGAGTTGCATAAAGTGCATTTAATGATTATGCAAATGACTTGAATGCTATCATCTCTCTTTGCTAAGTGACCCGGTTGGGGACTACTCATTTGCCTATATCATGACAAAAAGGGGGAGTAGAATGGTGGTAAGGGGAGTTGCAAATTGTGGTAGCAATTGTGCATGTTGGGGAGACATCACTTTGAGGGGGAGTAACCCTTTAAGGGGGAGCATTGCATTCATCAAACATTGCATGATGTTGTTTGTTGTACTTAAATTTCTAGAATGCAAATGCTTGTTTATGCTCTCACTTGATTCATCTCACATTTTACTTGAATTGGAAAGTATAGAAACTCTGCTTTCAGGGATTGATTGTTCTACTTGGGATTGAAGACTTCAACATTATTTTTATATATATCTCTTTGTATAGTAGAAAATCATAGTAGACTGTAGTCTCTATTATGTTGTGACGAATCAATGTGAGTGGTGGTTTTGTCACGAAATAGCCAAAGGGGGAGATTGTTAGGATTCCCATATCTTGATTGGCTTATTTCATGGACAAACCACATGATGGGGTTGATTGTGTAAGGGTAGTTTAGGTGATTGATCTTCAAGTTCGAAGGCCCTTCCAAGACCTCAAGGGACAAGCACGCCAAAGGTATAATTTCTAGTGCTTGATTTTCGTTGAAGAGATTTAGTAAGCACACACACACTTAACATATTTGTTCTTGTGTGCATACTCTTCACATGTCACTTTACACACTAGCACTTTGGTTGGTATATCTTGTTGTGTGTAAAGGTGCTTTATAATTCGTTTCCCGACATTGTTCAGAAACGTCCGCGCTTGCACTAATGAGTGCTTGGTTTCACGCGAAGACCACCTACGGAGAAGCCCTTGGCTTCTCCTTGGTTTTCACCTTTGTTGGTGATCGGCGGTCATGATCGGTGGCCTGGCCGCCGAACGAAACCGCCATTTCATACCTGATTGATTTAATCTCTCGGTTTGATTCGGCGGTTGGAACAGCGGTCACGAAACCGCCGATGTTCCCCTGTTCTTCTCGGGTTCAATTCGACGGTTGAGAATGGCGGCCTGGCCGCCATTTGAAACCGCCGATCGGTGCGTTTCAGAGGCAAACTTGTCTTTTCACATGCCCATTTCTTGATGTCTATAAATATCTTACTTTCTCATTATCTGAAAAAGTTCTTTGACACCTTAGAACCCTAAACTTCAAAGAGAGATTTTTGAGAAAAAATAAAATCAAGAACTCAACTTTAAACACTCAAATCAAATCCTTTTTGCATCAAATTTCATATTGCATCTTCTATAACTATATAGAATGCATCCATGATTGGGTTTGCATCATCACAACTTGCTTGGTAAGATTTTGATTAAGTTCATCTTATTTGAGTATTTTAACTATCAAGCTATTCTCTTTTAATTTACTTGTATGTTTTTGATCATATGATAAATACAAGATTAGAGAATTGATTGTGATGAATTGATTGAGTGTTGTTTGTGATAGCTAATTAGGTTTTTAATTAATCTTGATTAGCTAAGCTATTTGACATGTCATTTAGCTTTTGATATCTAGGTTTGATTTAATTGAATATATCATCATCCTAGATAAGCATCTAAGGTTACCTAGCCTTGTTTGTTATTTGAATATTCACATATATTCACATAGGTTGTATAATCTCTTCATAGAGAATTAAGTCTTGAGGCTAAGATTGCTTAGGCCTCAAGCAATTGGACTAGAGCCACTTTTAAAGGCCCGCGTGGTAGAAGTGGGGTGTTATTGACCAGAGTGTTAGACGAGGTCTACATAGGTTGTAAACTCCATTTCAATTAGTGGATTTCGAGGTCCGACTGTGGCGCACTAAACAGCCCGTGGTGTTTCCCAGTGGTTGGGTTTCCAAGTATACATCAAGTGTTATTTAATTCCGCAATATATTACACTTGCTTGTATTTTTGACTAGTAGGGGCATTTTCGTAAAATTGACTTGCATGCGAAAATTGGGTAATAATAGCTAAAATCTATTCACCCCCCCCTCTAGATTAATATTGAACACACATTGAGAACTTTCATTACTAATAATCGTAAAAGGCTAGCAAGGGAACCTAATGGACCCACAATTTTGAGATCTAATAATACTTTAGAAAAATTAATTAAACTCTTTAATTAATATTTCATAATTATTAACCTCGGAGTTATTCCACTAAAAACCCGAGGTTTCACTCTCGTAACTGTAGATGTTTTACACAACTAAAGTATCAATGTCCATCGATATAGCTATTTCATATGGTATGATCATCCACAAGTAGTTCATAATTAAAGCTAAGTCATAAAGTCTGTTATACCTCTTTAATTATATCTTTTCCTTTAAGTATCATTGATTCTCTAATGAACAATTATATCCTTTCTTCCTTTACGAAAGAAGGAGAGCGCTCTTAATCGGTCAAGTCCAAAATCAACCCTTAAAGGAATTACTCATCTAGTTCTTGCAAGAAGGAGTGGATTCCTTTATTGTGTGCATACCTTCCTAGCCACAAGCCAAACCATGATTTCAAGATACGGAGTTATTGATCGGGAATGCTACTCTGATCTCACTCATGGTATGTCAAAAAACATGATCTAACTTGAAGGAATTAGTAAGACACTCAGGACTTAGATCACTTATATGCAGCCATCATTTGTCGATATATATGAATCTTTTCAACTAACGGATCTTGGTGATAGATTCATATAGATCGTGGCCCAATCCTATATGATCACATCATATAAGGTGCCTCCACCATATGAGTAGACTAGGATAAGACCACCGTACATTACGAAATGGATCTTAGTTGTAGATTATCCACAAATAAAGTACCCACACTATTACAAAAATGTTAAAAGACATCGGTTGTTTACATCGGTTTTTAGATAACCGATTTGAAAAAAACTTTTAGAAATCGGTTTTTATAAAAACCGATTTCTTAAATATTGTGGTTTAAAAAGACAACGGTTTTTGGGAAAACCGATATAGATTTATTTTCCAATAAGAAATCGGTTTTCCTTAAAACCGATGTCTTAAATATTGCTGTTTGAAAAGACAACGATTTTTGGGAAAACCAATATGGATTTTTTTTCCAATAAGAAATCGGTTTCCATTAAAACTGATGTCTTAAATATTGCGGTTTGAAAAGACAACGGTTTTTGGAAAAACCGATATGGATTCAAAAGCAAAATTCTGCTGAAATTCAAATCTGACCTATGTACACATTCAAATGCGTATCTCTAAAATACTTAACTTTATTTGCTCAAATTTTGACACAAGAAAGTAGACATGCAAACAAACACTTTTCATTCAAAAAATATTCCAAAATCGATTTGGAAAAGTATGAAAATGGGTGATGAAAACATCTCACTCACGGATTCGCGTCGTTTCTGACCTTTGACTGAATAATTGATCATAACTTTCAAAATACCACCTAGAATTTTACATTGTTTATACCATTGGATTCGTATCAAAAAATTTAAGAACCCATCATAGACAAAAAAAATTTATTTCCTTGCCGAAAGATACAGTCCACAAAAATTGATCATCTCTAATCGCTTCTGACATTTGACTGAATAATTGATCATAATTTTCAAAATACCACCCATAATTTTACGTTCTTTATACCATTGGATTCGTATTAAAAAATTGAAGAACCCAGCATGGACAAAAAAATTTATTTCCTTGCCAAAAGATACAGTTTTAAGGAAAACTTTTGCACAAAAATATCTCCAATCGCTTCTAACCTTTAACTGAATAATTGATCATAACTTTCAAAATACCACCCAGAATTTTACGTTCTTTATACCATTGGATTCGTATCGAAAAATCAAAGAACCCTGCGTGGACAAAAAAATTTATTTCCCTGCCAAAAGATACAGTTTTAAGGAAAAAGTTTGCACAAAAATATCTCCAGCAGAACACAAAACCACACAAAAAATGAAATGAAAAATAAACCCACAAATAATTTTTTTTTTAATATATGTTTGTATTAGAAATTAGAATTTTGATTAGTTGAGTAAATTTAAATTTATCAAACAAGTTTTTATTTTTTATTTTTTATTTCTAACAACTCATATAGGTTATATATAAATATTGTGCAATTGTCAACACTTTCAATCTTGTAGTCAGGCGGTAAAGGCTTACCACTTTGACTTTGAGGTTGCTAGTTCAATTCCTCATAATGACAATTAATCCTCATTATTATCAAAGGTGGGGCTAACCGCCGCCAGCGGCCGGACGGTGGAGCGGTCGGACGGCAGGATTAATTTTCGTAATACATCAATTTTACGTCGCGGTTTTTAAATTGGTTTATATATATAACCGATGTGTTTTTGCGTGTTTTTACATCGGTTAAAAACCGATGTCTTTAACGCGTTGTTTTCTAAATCACTCAAATAGACATCGGTTTTAAAATTCTGAAAAACCAATTTCTTCCATGTAAAATAACCGATTTCTTTTGCGTTTTTTTGTAGGGCTAGCTTTATTTGCTTTCTACGAACTCTTTAGATTACACGTCCCAAACCGAATTCCTCTATATATGACATTCATATACTTAGTTTGAGATTACATCTAGTAATCTTGATGTTTAGCACATATAATATAAACGTATGAGTCATATTTACTGAACGAAAAATACTACTTCTTTTATTAATGGATTTATAATATTTACAAATTACAAGCTTTAGGGCATAAATCCCAACACTTTTGAAAATGTATAATATGTGTGTCTAAACAACCTAGAGGGGAGGGTGAATGGGTTGTTAATCCAATTAGGTACCAATTTTTTGAATTAGTCAACATTACAAAAATTAACCCAATACGATCAATGTCATTAAAGTGTGGAAAACGATAAATAACACGATGATTGATTTACGTGAGAAACTCACAACTAGAAAAAACTCATGAGTTATTCTGCTAGCTACTCACGGTCCATAAATCCACTATATGTAATGATGTTTACAACATAGGTTGACCTCTAGTCACATCAATCTTGGTCACTAACCCACCACTACTATCCACAAACCTTTTATAGTGATTCTAGACCAAAATGCTTGTGCACTACACACTCGTAGTCACAAAACTTAACTCTCAATGAAGAGATAAAAAACCTATGTGAATATATGACAATATCCAAAATACAATTAATGCTAAGCTATACTAAATGCTTATCTAGGAATTCGAGATGTCAATCAAAACATTCCTAGATATCAATATGTCTATATGAATGCTCATAAAGACCTAACTAGATGAAGACATGCAAGTCTAAGACCTAGTCATTAAACAAAGCCAAATCAACACAAGTTGTCACACAATATGGCAAGGACAATAAATATGCAATTAATGAATACAATCAATGAATCCTAATCAACAATGTCTAAATGCAAAGCACAGAGACTTAGCTGAAAGCCAAAATGGTCCTAAATGCTAGCTATCACAATACAAACAATCTCAACCAACAATCAAGAACACAAACATATTCAAAACATGCTTAGCAAAAGAACCATGCAATTAATCAACAAAATAATTGCCAACCTTTAGAAAAGATGAACAAATAATGAAACAATAAGTTCTACGATATGTTAAACTTACCAAGATATGAAAGCATGAAGACCCATGAGAAGATGATGCATGAAGGATGCTAGATGCACATGGGGTTTGTGTTTGGTTGAGTAAAAATCAAGTCTTGGAGCTCTCGAGCTCCCTCTCTCTCTGTCTCTCTCTCTCTCTCTCTCTGTGAAATACCTACAAGGTTATACTAAACAACCTAGATGGGGGGTGAATAGGTTTACACTCTAATTTTAAAACTCATTCGTGACTTATGTCAAAACCTTGGTGAGCGTACAAATTAACCGTTAACATGTTTGCTATGAGAAAACAATTAGCACATGTATGCTCAATTCACCACCATTAGTCTACAAAAACATATACCAAGAAACAATGTATCTCATATACAAGTATATTCAATGAAGAGCAAATTCCACAAGTTGTACTTTGAATATTACAATGCAAGTTCACTAAGTAAAACTTTACAATTTGATATAGAATATCACAAGATACAATATTCAAACACTTACAAGATACAAGAAACAAATGTTGATTCAACAAATAATGTGTGCATCTCTTTCTCTACAAAAATCTTGTTTGCAAGGATGTGAGGAAATGGAGATCTTAAACAAGATATATTGATCATACATACAAATATAGAGAGATAGATATAGAGACATTTGATACATTGATTTTTACGTGGTAAAACCTCCGAAGAGGAAACATCCGCAGGTTGAATCCATAACCACCGGTAAACCGTAATCCACTATGAGAAATAAAAGATACACACTCAAAGACATGACTAATCCCATGATACACTCTCCAAGCTATCAACTCCTATTCTACCCTCGAGCTTAGTGAATCACTTTGCCTACTTTCTATCGAAAACACTTCACTCATGTCTCTAGAAAGCAACTTCCTATCCAAGATACTTCACTCACATCTCTAGGAAGATTTCTTGCTTAGCTATCCAGATCACAAAGATCTTAGTTAAGCTTCCCTAGCTCAACCATCTAGAATATCACATTACTAGCTAAGACTTCTTGTTTAGTTATCCGGATCCCCTTGATCCTAACTAAGACTTCTTGCTTGGCTATCCGGAACACTTTCCTAGCCAAGTCTTCTTACTCTAAACAAAGCTTCACTCACTTTGAAAGAGACTTCCACCTTTTGCAAGGAAAATGATCTAAGTGATGCAAATTATGCAAACACATGCAACATAGAATATATGATCAATACATCCCATGGAACCTAGATTTAGTCATGTGAGCACACAAGTCAAAAATTGTCTAGTTACAAAAACATGAATTGAAACCTAGAGCATGTGAAACACCTAACACATGTGATTCCTAGTTTCTTTCACAAAGCTAACACTTAAATAAATCATATACATGAAGCACATATTCAAGATATTATAAACATACACAAAAATGCTAGAATCACAAAATATGATCAATGAATATTCTAGCAAGTATTTAGAGCAAGGATATAATTAATAATCAATTAAATCCTAGTCAGCTCTAAATACAAAATCAAATGTGCTAATCCTAGATTTGTTCAATTAAAGGATCCAGCTCCAGGCACATGCTAAGGTTATTAATCATAAAATGAGTCAATCAAATCACAAATAACCCTAGTTATCAAGCTAATCACAATACAACACTCAAACATGTGGAAAACTAGAATCCTAGAAAACTAGTTCACATTTAGTCTCTAATTAGACTAGATTAGCTTTGATATGAAGCTATCCTTCTTAATGCATTCATCATACATACACATACATATAGAAGAAGAAAACCCAAGGTAATTGAAAGTTTAAAAAGATGAAAACACAAAGTTTAGTTCAATACTTAGGAATCCCGTGCAGTTTCGGTTTTGAGTGTAAAACCACCACAAACCTCGATCAAATGGCTGCAAACTCTCTTGGAGAAGGTAGGGGACTTGATTACGAAGATTTACCAACTTGAATCACTCAATTCGGAGTCCGAATGAGAAATTTATGGTGTTTAGAAGTTGGGAAAGTTGGAGAGAAAATTCTACACTTCTCTTTTTCAAATTTTCTTCTATAAATGAAATGAGAGGGAAATGAGGAATTTAAAAGAGATGAAAGAGAGTGCTTTCGGTGGCCAATGGGGGACAGCCACATCACCACCCCGTGAGAGGCACGTGAGCCTCACGGGGCAGAGAGTTGGCTGGCCCATGAGCCTTACGGGACACACCCCAAAATGGCCTTTGTCCATTTCATGCCTCCTCACGCTCCTCTCGTGTTCTTCGGCCGTATTCGGGCCTCCGAACTCCGATTTTGAATCTGTCCTCAGATTATGAACTATGACTCCTTCACGCACAATGACGACTATGAAACTTTGACAAAAGGTTGAGAATTTCACTCAGTACACGACGACGAAGACAACACAACGTATGAGAACGCAAAGTAACGTAGCTTCCTAATTTGGACTCGAAACCTAAGGAGTGAGTAACTGAAATGACCGAAACTCAGTAAAGAATCATATGAGATCATGGTCAAGTCCAAAAATAATAAAACAAAAATGAATAAACATAAAGTCACACAAGTATGCCATTTCCTAGAAATAGTCCTAGAACATGCAATTTCACAATGTTTGGTAAATTAAATCTAATGCATGTGCATACTTCAACAAGTGTGTGAAAGTATTATACCAATGGTGTACAACTATGTAAGGACACATATGAATATCATGTGTGTGTGTGCCTTAAGACCTTGCAAGAGGATAGAGGTCTAAGTATATTTTTGATGCTTTCTCCTCTTGAAGGCTTCACTTTGCTTGATATGTTGTGCAATTTCCTTGAAGCTTGTTAAACCGTGAATCCTAGACAACTAATCAATACAAAAGAAATATCATTTTGATATAGAATAGTGCCAACACAACTCAAAATCCTAACACTCTCTCTTTCTCTCTCTCTCTCTCTCTCTCTCTCTCTCTCTCTCTCTTTAGGAGTTAATATCTATCTAACAATGGGTTCTTGAAGCTATAATTTGGCCAACTGAAAGAGAAGGGATATATATATATATATGAAGCCCTAAGAGAAACGGCATCATTTTGGCAAACAGACTACAAAAACGTGTCAAACCACCGTGCGTGCCGCGGTATGGACAAGGTGTCCCAAACGTGGTACACACGGCATGGAAGCCCTGGAAGGCTTCACGGTTGGGACCACCGTGGAGGCAAGGTCACTAACCACGGTACCCTATGCATGAAACCCACTGGTTTCTACCACTGTGGGTGCCGCGATATAGGCAGGTGCATGGGGAGAACCTGCACCGCCGTAAGAGATCAAATCTCTTTTCCTAGGCTCTCAAACACACCTAAACTATATGAATTTTGCGCAAGTGTGAAATGAGTAAAGAACATGCATGGGAATGGATATAATCATGAATAAGCACCAAGCATGTGACACAAAAAAATATACAAGATATGAAAATGCAAGAGTGTGATGATAAAATATAAATGCACACAACTAAGAGAAACACAAATGCAATATGAAAGAGTGTGTGTGTGTGTGCAACTAAATCTCTTCAAGAGGCATGTCAAATGATTTACTTTTCGCTCTTGCTCTTGAAGCACATTGCAAGTCCAGAGCTTGCCATCGAGGACCTATGCTACCCGTTACAAACTAATCCCCAAATGTGGTTTGTCAACGAAATAAGCCAATCAAAAAATGAGGAACTTACAACTTTTGAATTTGCAAATGCTTAGGACTTGCTCTTCTCTTCAAGACCAACAATTTTGGCTTTTAAATTTCTAGATTCGGAGTTGTATTGAGAAAGATATGACTAAAACATAAATTGAAGTTCTTATGAAAAATTTCAGCACATTTGAATATATAAGGAGGGAAATGTTGTGGAGAGGAACGGCAAAACGGGCACGGGCTAGCACCACTCCACCTAAGCTTCCTATAGAGGTGCGTGGCCACCATGGGAGGATTCCTCCTGTGTCGGCCACGTGACTCCACGGGAGAGAGGGGTGGTTAGCCCTTTTCCACCTCTCTTCTCCTTCACTCCCTTTGTGCACCTCTCGTGTTCTTTGACTGTTCTCGGGCCTCCAAACTACGAATTCGAATCCGCTTTCAGATTATAAACTATAACTCACTCATGGACATGGAAGTTTACAAAAAATTTATCAAAGAAAGACTTGGAATTCAACTCGATACACAAGGACAAAGACCATGCATGATAAAGACACGGAAAATTTCGTAACTTCTAACTCGGAACTTGAAATCATATGAATGAGTAACCGAAATATTCGGAACTCAATAAGGAATAATATGAGAACATATTCTAGTTCGATATCCATAAACACAAATAAAAAAACACAAGAACACACAAGTATGTCATTTTCTAGAGATAGTCCTAGAACATGCAATTTTACAATGTGTTAGGTTTTTGGTTCTTGTTGGCATGTATTCCATATCAAAACATTGTTTAGCTTGTATTGATTAGTGGTCAAAGATATGATGATTCAAAGCTTTAAAGAAATACTCAGCTACGGTTTATGCAAGATAATGTCTTGAAAAGGGGAATAAGCTTCATTGCTCATCAAAGGTATAATTGACCTCATTCCTCTTACAAGGCATAGGCACACATACACCTGGCATTCATTTGTGTCCCTACATAGTTGTACACCATTTGTATAACACACACACTTGATAAAGTATGCACATGCATTATTTTCAAATTGACAAATATTGTGAAATTGCATGTTCTAGGACTATGTCTAAGAAATGGCATACTTGTGTGATTTTGTGTTTATTTATTTATTTATGTTTTATTGTATTTGGAATTAAACATGATCTCATATGATTCCTTATTAAGTCCTGATCATTTTGGTTACTCATTCATTAGGTTACGAGTTAAAACTAGGAAGCTACGCTACTTTACGTTCTCATTCGTTGAGTTGTCTTCGTCATCGTATTCCAAGTCAAATTCTCAACCTTTTGTCAAAGTTTCATAGTCGTCCTTGTGCGTGAGGGAGTCATAATTCATAATCCGAAGACATATTCAAATTTAGAGTTTGGAGGCCCGAATACGGCCAAAGAACTCGAGAAGAGTGCGTGGGAAGCAAGCTTGGCCAACGACCAAGCAAGGAGAGGCGCATGAGGAGGCCGTGAGCCTTACAACCCAGCAGCCTCTCTGCCCCATGAGGCTCACGCGCCCCTCATGGCCTGCTGAGGTGGCAACCTCCAATTGGGCACTTCTTTCCCTTTCTTCATTTCATTTAAATATCCTCTTTTTCCCTCCCATTCATTTCAAGAAAAATTAGAAAATCTTATGTGCAGAATTTTCTCTCAACTTTTTCTCACCTTCCAAACACCATAACTTTCTCATACGAAGTCAGAATTGTGTGATTCAAGTTGGAGAAGTTTCGTAATCAAGTCCTCTACCTTTTCCAAGTGATTTGGTAGCTTTTGATCTAGTTTTCTGGTGGCTTTACCTTCAAAACCGAACCAGCTCTTGAATCAAAGGTAGTTGTCTTTTCTTTGTGTTTTCTTCTTTTATAACCTTCAATTTACCTTGGGGTTTCTTCTTCTATATGTATATGTATGTATGATAAATGCTATTGAGAAAGATAGCTTCATAATCAAACCTAACCAAAGTCTAAATAGAGACATGTGAACTAGTTTTCTAGGATTCTAGGTTTTTCACATGTTTGAGTGTTGTATTGTGATTAGTTTGATATCTAAGATTATTTGTGATTTGATTGATGTATTTTATGATCAATAACCTTAATATGTGCTTAGATCCTCTTATTGAACAAATCTAGGATTAGCACTTGTGTTTTTGTATTTAGAGCCTAATAGGATTTAATTGACTATTGAAAATACCTACAAGGTTATACTAAACAACCTAGAGGGGGGTGTGGGGAATAGGTTGACACTCTAATTTTAAAACTCTTTCATGACATTTGTCAAAACCTTGCTGAGAATACAAATTAACATTTAACATGATTGTTATGAGAAACCAATTAACACATGTATGCTCAATTCACCACCTTTAGTCTACAAAACATATACCAAGAAACAATGTATCTCATATACAAGTATATTCAATGAAGAGCACATTCAACAAGTTGTACTTTGAATATTACAATGTAAGAACACTACAACTTGCTAGTGAAGAAACTATATTAAAATAAAAATAAAGAATACTTGTAATTCAATAATGTCCAATATATTACAAGTATCAATCAAAGAATATCTATACACAAAAATCAATGAACAAAAGAATTATATTTACAATTATGATCAAAATGAATATGCTTACAAATCACACTTTACAAAATCTTGTTTCCAAATACAACACAAGTGAAGATTGTACTACAAGATTAAAACATACACATATACAAATATAAGAGAGAGAGATAGAAAGAATTAACACAAGAGATTTTTTAACGTGGTAAAACCTCCAAGGAGGAAACATCCACAGGTTGAACTACAACCATTGGGTACTATATTTATTGGATGATGGATTAGAAATTCCTCAAAAGTGACCAACCTATGATCTACTCTCTATTGGAGTCTATGTCTACCCAATCCCTATTGGAAGATACAAAATCCCTCAATGATGCAAAACCACCATATATTGGAGTCCATACCAAACCAACATCGTTGGACGATTAGAAATTTCTCAAGAGTGCATACACATCCCATGTATCACTCTCTATTGGAGTCTATATCTATCCAAATGCCTGGGCCTACCAATAATGTAGCCAACTCCCTATCTAAGGCACTATAGCCTCCCATTCATAGCTATCCGGACCTTCCCGATCCTAGCCATGACTTCTTGCTTGGTTATCTGGACCTCTTGTCCTAACCAAGTCCTCCTTGCTTGACTATTCAAACACCTTGTCCTAGTCAAGACTTCATGCCTTTTACAAGGACTTCCTAGTGTGATCATGTGAATGCAAATGATGCAAACAAGCAATTCAACATAGAACATATGGTCAGTACATTCCATGGAACAACTAGACCTAAACATGTGAGAACACAAGTTATAATAGTCTAGATGCAAAACTTGAATTAAACTTAGAGCATGTGAAAAACACCTAACACAAATAGCTCCTAGTTTCATTCACACATATAACAGTTGAATAGATTATAAACATGAAGCACATATTCAAGATGTTATAAACTTAAACATAAATGCTAGAATCACAAAATGTATTCAATGAATATTCTAGCCAAAGATTTAAAGCAAGGATATAATGATAAATCAATTAAATCCTAGATAGCTCTAAAATCACATACACATGTACTAATCCTAGATTTTATCAATCAAAGGATCAAAGCACATTTCAAGGATTATTAATCATAAAATGATTCAATCAAGTCACAAATAATCCTAGATATCAAACTAATCACAATACAACTCTCAATCATGTGGAAAACCTAGAATCATAGAAACCAGTTCACATATCTCTCTAATTAGACTTTTGATTAGTTTTGATTATGAAGCTGTCTTTCTTAATAGCATTCACCATACATACACATACATATAGAAGAAGAAACCCCAAGCAAATTGAAGGTTATAAAAGAAGAAATCACAAAGATATGAACACTACTTCAAGTTCACGAGCTGGTTCATTTTTTTGAGTAGAACCATTAGAAATCTCGATCAAACAGCTGCATGATCACTTGGAAAAGGTAGAGGACTCAATTATGAACAATCTTCAACTTGAATCACTCAATTATGACTTCGTATGAGAAAGTTATGGTGTTTGGAAGGTGAGAAAAAGTTGAGAGAAAATTCTGGTCATGTGGATTCCTAATTTTTCTTCTTTTTAATGAATAGGAGGGAAATAAGAGTTTTTAAAATAATTCAAGAGAGAGAAAACGAGGGCCAATAGGAGCAAGCCACATCACCAGCCTGTGTGGGGTGTGTGTGGCACACGTGGGCAGAGAGCTGCCCAGGCCATATGGCACACGGCCTCCACACGTGGCCTCCCTTGCTTGGTCGTTGGCCGAGCATGGTCCTCTCGCTCTCCTCCAGCGTTCTTCGACCGTATTCGGGCCTCTGAACTCTGATTTTGAATCCGTCTTTGGATTACAAATCGTGACTCCCTTACGCACAACAATGACTATAAAATTTTGACAAAAGGTTGAGAATTCATCCCGGAAAACGACGACTAATACAACTCAATGAATGAGAATGCAAAGTAGCGTAGCTACATCGTTTGGACTCGAAACCTAATGAATGAGTAACCAAAATGACCGGGACTCAATAAGGAATCATAAGAGATCATGTTAAAGTCCAAAATCAATAAAATAGAAACAAATAAATACAAAGTCACACACGTATGCCATTTCCTAGACAAAGTCCTAGAACATGCAATTAACATTGTTTATCAATTTGAATCTAATGCATGAGCATACATTACCAAGTGTGTGAAAATGATATATAAATGGTGTACAACTATGCAGGGACACAAATGAATGCCGTGTGTGTGTGTGCCTAAAGGCTTTGCAAGAGGATAGAGGTCTAAGTATACCTTTGATGCTTTCTCCTCTTGAAGGCTTCACTTTGCTTGATGTGCTGTCCAACTTCCTTGAAGCTTGTTAAACCGAGAAACCTAGACAACTAATTAATACAAAGGAAATATCGTTTTGATATAGAATAGTGCCAACACAACTCAAAAACATAACAATCTACCCCTTTGCAATTTCTATGTCAAAACACCTATACAAATACTGAAACATACAACATGAAGATTGGTCACAAAAACTCACTCTCACATTACAATGAGTTAATCACCTAGACTAATCTTCAACAAGTCTTGAACTTCTTCACTTGAGCTTCTCTTGATATCACCTAAAATAAACTTGAAAGCACAAGAATATCCAAGAGAATATATGGCAATATACTTGACAAGAATATGGCATTTAAGTACAATATGGAATATGACAATTAAGTTCAATATGGATACATGTATGCTCCCCCTAAATACATGCATATCCATCAAAGATATCTCATCCAAGATATTACATGCCATATGAAGTTCAATACTTGACACATACACAAAGAAGATATGCTAATACAATATCATATTTCTCCCCCTTTTTAACATAAAATGAAGCCAAAAGGAAAAGAGAAAAGGTACCTTAAGATCACAAAAGCTTTGCTAGCCACTTATGCTACCAAAGAACGTTGAACGATTTGATGATCTCACATTTGGAGGTGGAGGCTTTGCTTGGAGAAATGCTTTCTTCCAAGTTCTTGATTTTTTACAACTTGTTGAACCACCTTTGTGCACATATCCTTGTTAAAACTAACTTCTTGAAAGATTTCACACAAGTGAGTAATGCTTATCAAGTTAGCTTATAGACCATCTACATACAAAGTGTTCCTAAGTTTAGGCAATCTGGGGATACAAATTGTTCCCTTGCCTAGAACTTGCTTTTTAGTGCCGTCACCAAAAGTGACCCAACCACCATCCTTCATAACAAGATTCTTAAAGAATTCTTTGTAAGTCGCGCAGCGGAACAAATAAGGATAAAAATCAAGAGATTTAATAATGATAGGTTTCAAAAAATTTATCGTCTTATTGGGACCTTTTTGTATACACGAATATGAGGAAGAGATTTGTTTTCATACCTTTGAAGAACACTCTTTCGTTTTATTTTCGATCCTTCACCACTAAACCTTCCGAGCTATATCCCGCGATCTAGAAACTGTGTATGTGGACACGTCACGGATTTCGGGAGCAGTTGAATGGAGGCTTGAGAGAATCAGAAGACAACCCCTTGTCTCCCCCATGAGTTCGGCAAAGGTTGGGTGGAAGAAGAAACCTTTTTTCTTTTCTTTCACTAGGTGGCCGTACCTCCTTGTGTGTCTCTCTAGGTTTTCGATTGTTTTATTTTTCCTTATAAGTATATCTTATATACTAGGATCCTAGGGTTTAGTAATCCAAGTTAAAATAGTATTCTAAGTCCTTTTTAATTCAGTCACCACTATGGTTTGAACATTTGACCTATTTAGAGTAAATAAAAATAATCACTTATTATTTTATTCTTTTTCTCTTGTTAAGGTTCGAACTTGAAACTTCTATATAACAATTAATAATTATTAATTATTAATATGTCAATTAAATAATCATATTATTTAATAATATTTAATTCATCAATTAAATAATATATTAATTAAATAATCATTTAATTCATTCCCAAAATATATTTAAGTTACTTTCGTAACACAATTAATTGGACCATCCAATTCTCCGTGAGTCTTGTTACTATCAATCGTAAAGGGCTAGCAAGGGGACCTAATGGACCCATAGTTTTGAGTTCCAGTAATACTTAAAAAAATTAATTAAACTCTTTAATTAACTTTTCATAATTATTAACCTCAGAGTTATTCCACTAAAAACCCAAGGTTATACTCTTGTAACTGTAGATGTTTTACATAACCAAATTATCAGTGTCCATCGATATAGCTATTACATATGGTATGATCTTCCACAAGTAGTTCATAATTAGAGCTAGGTCATAAAGCCTGTTATATCTATCTAATTATATCTTTTCATTTAAGTAACATTGATTCTCTAATGAATGATCATATCCTTCATTCCTTTACGGAAGAAGGAAAGTGCTCTTAATCATTCAAGTCCAAAATCAACCCTTAAAGGAACTACTCATATACTTCTCACAAGAAGGAGTGGATTCCACTATTGTGTGCATACCTTCCCAGCCACAAAGCAAACCGTGATTCCAAGATACGGAGTTATTGATCGGGAATGCTACTCCGATCTCACTCATGGTATGTCAAGAAACACGATCTAACTTGAAGGAGTCAACAAGACACTCAGGATTTTGATCACCCATATACAACCATCATTTATCAATAAATATGAATATTTTCAACTAACAAACCTTAGTGATAGATTCATATAGATCGTGGCCCAGTCCTATATGATCACATCATATAAGGTGCCTTCATTCTCATACCATCATATGAGTAGCCTATGATTAGACCACTGAACATTACAGAATGGACCGCAACTGTAGATTAACCACAAATAAAGTACCCAGCTTTATTTGCTTTCTATGGACTCTTTAGATTGCATGTCTCAAAATGAATTCCTCTATATAACATTCATATACTGAGTTTGAGATTACATCTAGCAATCTTGGATGTTTAGCACATATAATATAAACGTATGAGTCATGTTAATTAAATGAAATAACTACTTCTTTTATTAATGAATTTTTAACATTTACAAATTACAAGTTTTAGGGTATAAATCCCAACACTAGGTACCAAGAATAAGATGAGTTGGCTCTAAGAGCATATTGTGCAACAAGTCATTTTGTTGTGTCCTTCCTAATCCACACTTTTTTTACAATACACTTCTCACTACTACTAACAACATGCTTTGACTCATTGTTTGGCTTACTAACATGCATATTGACTTTATTAGTCACATTTTCAAACAAGTCAAACAAAGCATTATCAATTTTTCTATGCATAGTAGAGCGAGGCACAACACAAGGTTTCACAAGCAAGTCATCAACAATATTCTTCTCAACATGCTTTTCCAAGGTCTTCCTTGGTCTAGTTCGAAATCCATACATTGATGATTGCCTAGGACCATTCATCAATGACAAATCATGTAAATCATTCTCATATGTACACTTGCGAATGTATTCAAAGCATCTAGGTCTTATATGTCCTACCATGTTACAATAATGGCAAATAGGTATGAATTTGAGAAATTTACCATTAGCTTGAGCATTCAAGGCATTTGGTCTTCTCACATTATTACCTTTTTGATGTGCAATCCTTGATGCTTCACCTTTTGCATTTGAGGATGATGAACTTTGTCTTTGATCTTGTTGAGTTCTTCCTTTGATGTTCCTTGTTGACATTAAGGCACCTCCGGTAGCATCCATTGCTTTACCGCTAGAGAATCTACCTACATTCAATTTGCAACTTGCTTTGACAAAAGGAGATTTGTTAGTTGAAAGAGTAACCTTCTTATTAACATAGCCTAAACCTCTTTTGTCACTAGGATACTTTCCAATCATAATGACAGTTTCTATTTTGCTAGAATTAGATGACATCTTGTCTATCATCTTATTAGCCTCATTAAGTTTGTCACTAAGCATCTTCTCTTGACTCACATGCTCACTAATTTTGACAATAAACACATTCTCAAATCTCCTAACACGATCAAGAGAATTATCTCTTTGCTCAACCTCTTGCTTCAAGATTCCTAATCTCTCATTGCTATCTTTTAAGTTCTTCTCTAGACTAAAAATCTTGTCTTGAAACTCTTTGAACTCTTTTGAGTTTAAATCACGATTTTCGTCTAGCTTTCTAATGAGAGACCTATTTATCCTAGAGAGTCTTTCATTCTCTTGTTCATCTAGGTCAATAGGATCATTTTCTACAAAAGAAGCCATGAAAGAGAAAACTTCTTTAATCATGATTTTTCATAAACAAAACACAAACACAATATGAAGGATCTATCTAATTACTTCTAGACACCCACTCTGATACCAATTGAAATTCCCTTAACCACTTATAGTGTAAAATATACCTAGAAGGGGGTGAATAGGTATGTGCTCAAATTCTTGTACTATTTTTTTTAACACAACAAAGTTGTACACACTTAGAGAGCTTAACAAATGAATTGCTTTAACAAGACAATATGAGTCCAATTAAACAAGTGTTATAAGCAATACAAGTTAAAGCAAGTAAAGAAACTTAAAGTACGAAAATCAACACAAGAGATTTTTTACGTGGTAAACCTCAAAAATGAGGAAACATCCACGGGTTGAATCCATAACCACCGGCAACACCACCATTCACTAGTTGGATAAAAGTACACTCTAAAGGCGATCAAATCACATGAACACTCTTCTTGAATATCCTTTCTATCCTACCCTCGGGCCTTTTACTAGCAAAACACTTGCCTCCACTTTCTAACCGAGACAAATTGCATGCCTCTAAAAAGCCACTTCCTAACCAAGACTATCCACAAGTCTCTAGGAAGATTTCCGCTTGACTAACAGGATTCTCACAATCCTAGCCAAGTCTTCTTGCTTGGCTAACCAAAGCCTCACACCCCTAGATAAGTCTTTCTTACTCGACTAACTGAAACACTTCTCATGTGTCTAGTCAAGACTTCTTGATCAATATTGAAGAATCACACTCCAACAAGAGACTTCCACCTATTACAAGGCAATTGATCTAAGTGTAATGCAAATGATGCAAACACATGCAACATAGAACATATGATTAATGTATTCTATGGAAACTATAATTAATCATGTAAGATTGCAAATCAAAGTATTCTAGTTTTAGAACATGCAACTTAAAACCTAGAAATCAACATTCAAGAACAAATCACAAAGTATTCTAGATTCAAGTTCATATTCAACAAAATTAGTTAAGATCATACTCAATCAAAACACATGAGCTAATTTCGAAATCAATCAAACAAGTCTAAAAATGGAATCAAAAGTATTCTAAACATTTTTCATCAATCAAATAAGAAGATCCATCAAGTTGATCATAAGAAAAATGTAGAGAAGATGATTAAACTACAAGAAAAACTGTCTTTCTTAACAGTTATTTAATGACAGTTTTACAAAACTGTCAAATAAACTTATAAAAGTTGACAGTTATTTTTAACTATCAACAATAGTTGATAGTTTTTTAGAACTGTCAAGAATAGTTGACAATTTTTTCAAAAAATTTATTTATTTTTAATAATTTTTTAAAACTTTTACTTCTTATTTTCAACACCAAACAAAATCCCGATATGGATTTATTATACAGTACGATATCGGTTTTTGGACAAACCGATATTGGATAACTAAAATTTTAAATTTAATAAATTTACTTTTAAATCATTTACTTTTAAAAATTCAAAAAAATAATTTAAAAAAAAAATGTTTATTTATTTTGCACCCTCTTGTTTCATACTAAGAGACACGTTAATAATTCAATTACCCATTTAATTAGTAATCCAAGTTTTACATTTGTTCATTAAATTACAAGATGGATGTAGAGAAATATCCCCCTATAGTGAGAGTTATATTCCAATTCATGCTTATTACAATTGATGTCACTAGTCTCCTATAGAGTATAGACACGTTAATAATTCAATTACCCATATAAATTAATAATCCGAGTCGTCCATTTATTCATTAAATTGCAATATGCATGTAGAGAAATATCTCCCCTGTAGTGAGAGTTGTATTCCAAATCATGCTTATTACAATTGATGTCACTAGCTTCCTATAGAGTATAGACCCATAACTCGACTATATATGTTTTAAAAAATATAATTTTATTAAAAGTTTTAATAAATATTTTTTAATATATGTCTGTCGTAGAATTTAGAATTTTGATTAGTTGAATAAATTTAAATTTATCTAACAAGTTTTTTTTTTTATTATTATTCCTAACAACTCATATAGGTTATATATAAATATTCTTCAATTGTTAACAAATCAAATCTTGTAGTAAAGTGGTAAAGGCTTACAACTTTTGACTTGAGGTTTCAAATTCAATTCCTAATAATGAATTGTCATTATTATCAGAAGTGGGTCGACGGCGAGGTGATGGCTGGACATAGGCGATGGCGATGGGGGTCGGACAGCGGCCGGGCCGACAGCGACGGTGGCTGTGACAGCCGTCGAGTTGGCGGCCAGATGGGGGTGGCGGTAGCGATGGCGGGGCAACCAGACGGAGGCGACAGTTACGGTGGCGATGGCCGGTGGTGTATAAATATAAAAAATGTTAATTAAATATTAACATAAATATTAAATGTTGATAGCTTTTTAATTAAATATTAAAGATATGTTGACAGTTTTTAATTGTCATAAAAAAAAACTGTAATAAAAACACTGTCATAAAATAATAATAATAATAATAATAATAATAATAATAAAAAAAACTGCCAATACCTTTCTTGACATGAGCATTCTTGACAGTTAGAAAACTGTCAACTATATTTTTCTTGATAGTTTTTAACTGTCAATAAATGTAGTATTTTCTTGTAGTGATATTCACTTACAAAAAGATGAACTACAAATGAAGATCAGATTACTGTGAAACCTCTACACATCTTTTCACTTTGAAAATGCTTGAGACTTGTTCCTCTTTTCAAGACCAACAATTTTGGTTTTTGAGTTTATAAATTCGGAGTTGTATTGAGAGATATATGACTAAAACACAAATTGAAGTTCTTATGAAAAATTTCAGCACATTTGAATATTTAGGGAAGGAAATGATGTGGAAAGGAGGGGCAAAACGGGCAAGGGCTAGCACCACTCCACCTAAGCTTCCCATGGTGGCCACGTGCCTCCACGGGATAGAGGGGTGGTTGGCCCTTTGCCACCTCTCTTATCCTTCGCTCCCTTTGTGCACCTCTCGTGTTCTTCGATCGTTCTCGGGCGTACAAACTCCGAATTCAAATCCGCTTTCAGATTACGAACCGTAACTCACTCATTGACATGGACGTTTACAAAAATTTTATCAAAGATTTGGAATTCGACTCAATACACAAGGATGAAGATCATGCATGAGAAAGACACGAAAAGTTTTGTAACTTCTGACTCGGAACTCAAAATCATATGAATGAGTAACTGAAATGTAACAAACTCAATAAGCAATAATATGAGAACATATTTGAGTCTGATATCCAAAAAACACAAACAAACAAAAAAAACAAAAGAACACACAAGTATGCCATTTCTTAGAGATAGTCCTAGAACATGCAATTTTACAATGTTTGTCAAATTAAGTCTAATGCATGTGCATAGTAGAATATGTGTGTAAATGTGTTATACCAATTTAGCACAATGATACAGGGACACAAATGTATGTAATGTGTGTGTGCGTGCTTATGCTTTACAAGAGGAAGAAGAATATCAATACCTTAGCATCCAAGTAATCACCTTTCCTCTTGAAGACGAACTTTGCATGAGAAGTTGCTTTTCTCCATTGAAGCTCATGTCAACCATGAATCACCTAAGCAACTAGTCATTACAAATAAAGAGAGTTTTGTTATGGAATCAAGCCAACACAAATCTAAAACCTAATAACTTGATCGTGATCAAAGCACCCTTTGGCATTCCCAAAGCTTCAAGAGTGAAGAGCTACAAAGTTATAACACTTGACTTGTACTCTTGAAGAGTTTAGGTGAACACACACTTGCATGACATTCATTTGTGTCTTTTATTGTCATTTATGTATGCATTTCACCACTCACACACTTGTACACATTGTATATAGGTTAGTGTGTTTGACTGCATGAGAAGGCCTATTTCTTCTCATTGCCGCGGTCTTGGCGTCGTCGTGGCGAACCACGACAAACATTCCAATGGGTTTCATGGTTCAAGTGTCATTTTGGACCACCGTAACAATGGGTACGACATTCTTCTCCAGATGATTTCACGGTCCAAGTGCCATCCTGGACCTCAGCGTAACATCGATCGCGATAAACCTTCCAGTTGTTTTCGCTGTCGTTATGTCGTCATGGAGAACCGCGACAATTGGCACGAAGTTTTTCTCCAGTGATTTTCGTAGTCCATATGTCGTCTTGGACCACCACGAAAAAGGGGACCATGACTTTCTAGCGATGCTTCAGTTGCCTTTGTCATAGCAGATTGTCATAGACCATGATGTTCCTTTCTTTTTTTGCCCAAAACGATGATGTTTTGATGTCCCCTATATATAGCCTATGTCTTTACTTGTTCATCACGAACTCTGGCTTATTGACTCCCTAGAGAGAGAATAGAATTCCTTGATAGAGAAACCACCAAGATCGTGTTTTTATCTCTCCAATCCCAAAGTTCATGAGCATCTAAGCATCATCAAGCATCATTCAAGCATGGTCTCTTAGGTTTTCATCAGTTGGTAAGTTAAAACAAACATCCCTCTTTGTTTTATTGTTCTTGTTTGCCAAGACACCTCTTTTATCGCATCTTTGTTACAAGGACTTCTCCTTAAATGCATATTTAGTGATGTCATGGTGTTTGATTGGGATTGATTGATAGCTAGCATGTTAGGTTGCATTTTCACATCTAGCTAACTCTACTTGTATGTACATTTAGACATCTTAATATCTATGATTGTTAGATTGCATTTCTATCATAGTAGTTACGCATATTGTGTGTTGTCTTGCAAATTATAGCATATAGGACATTGATATATGTTCACTTAGACATAATTCTCTTCATAGAGTCCAAGTCTTGTGACTATATGTGGTAGTTGCATTACCAAGACTCACTTTTAAAGGCCTGCAGGTGGAATAGTTTGTGTTACAAGCCTTGAGAAGAGTGACTAGGATGTCAAATTAGGTTGTAAACTTTTCAATTACTGGAGTTTCTGTGACTAAGTGGCTAGCGAAGCTAGTTCCGTGGGGTTTTCCCTATTGAGGGTTTCCCACGCAAAAATCTAATGTCCATTTTAATTCCACATTTTACTTGGTTTTTGTATTAATAGAAATGGATATATACAAACTCGTTGATCATACATAGTTCACTAATTTTTAAGATTATTGGACGTCTCAAATTTTTTTTTTCCCAAATAATGTAGCACATGAGGTGTTAATATCTTATAGATCATGAGATTATATAGTAGGTAATGTGATGTTGACACCTCATGTGCCACATCATTTGGGAAAAAAATTTGAGATTTCTAACATTACTCTTCCTTTTATATTTTTAAGGTTCTAGTGAACTCGTAGATTGTTTGAGGTCTCTAATTTTAAATTTATTTATTTATTGAAATACTCTCTAGTTCTTAATTTTATTTAGGGTCAAGCTAAATCAACTTAAATTTGTGACTTTAAATTTCGACTTCAACATCTCAACCACTTATGTGCTCTTAATCTAATGGTTGAGATTTGAATGCATTTATAACTCTTAGATTAAAAGCACATTAATGGTTGAATTGTTGAATTCAAAATTTAAAGTCACAATTTTAAGTTGATTTAGCCCAATCCTTTTATTTCATATAATTTTGTGAACAAAATTCATTCTTCAATTTATTTATTATTATTTTTTGTTTTTGTGTACTAATAGACTTTAAAATTACACGGACAAATGGCACACTCTTCTCGCTCTGAAGATTTTCCAGATTATTTTCTAGTTTTTCTGGATCTTTGCGCTTTTTTTTTTTTTTTTTGTTCAAGTATTTTATTTTTAGGTCAAGCTAAATCAACTTAAATTTATGACTTAAATTTTGACTTAACATCTCAACCGCTCATGTGTTTTTAATCCAATGGTTGAGATTTGAATGCATTTATAACTCATGGATTAAAAGCACATGGGTGGTTAAGATGTTGAAGTCAAAATTTTAAGTCATAAATTTAAGTTATTTTAGCTAAACCCTTTATTTTTATATTTTCATTTTTAAAACAAAAATAAAATAAAATAAGGGTATTTTAGACTTCTTATATCTTTGACCATTGACTGTTAGACGTTAACATATTACAACTAACGGTAGGAGATATTTGTGCAACATTTATCAAAAGTCGGATATATTTTCTATTGATATATCCAAAACTCACATATCAATGTAATTTTCACAAATGTCAAGGGACATTTGTGCAATTAGCCCAATTATGAATTATGATTTATAGCTAACCGTACATATTTCCACGCAAAGAAATTATTTCCACACCTATTTTTATGGGCAAATTATATAAACTTACCTTCGTTATATGCATAATTACATTAAAACCGATAAAAAAATTATAATAACACTAATTTACCCTTGACCCATTAACTAACAATTGACTAACCATTGACAACATTTAGTCACTAAATAGTGAACTGTAATTTGTTATTTTCCAGTGTTATTAAATTAGTGAAAAAAAAAAGTGTCAAATAACATATCGTCACGTTAGCCATAACAATTTATTAATTAAATATAATATTATTAAAAAATATTGCTTCATTCTCTCCTTCAATTTGCAAAGACCAAATCGCAACTCTAAACAAACCAAATCGCAACCCAATACTAAGTAAATCAGAACCCAAAATAATTTTTCTTTTTTCTTCTCCACCATTCATCTGTTTTACCGTCCCAATCTCATCCAAAAACACAAACTATAAAAATTAATTAAAAAATTTAGAGAAAAATTTTATATAATAGAGATTATCTATGGAGAAGATGTGGTTTCAGATCTCCTCCATTTTTGTAGGAGATCTAGAGCAAAAATATTCATTAATGGAGAATCAAGATCTCCTCCATTGTTGTAGAATATCTTAAACCAAAATCTCCATTAAAGATTTTAGATTTCCTTTAATGGAGATCGAGTTCTCCTCCATTTGATCTCCATGGAGATCTGGAGAGTTTATTTTATTTTATTTTTATTTTTAAGATTTTGTAATATTTTTCCAATTTCTTTTAATTATTTGATTTTTATATCTCTATTTTCAAAATTTCCTGATTTCTTTTTTACAGTTATTTGATTTTTTTATATATATATACATATTTTTTCTGATTTTTAATTCATTAATTTATTTAATATAATATTTCAAAATACTAGAACAAGGGCAAAAAATACATTATCCCTTTTTCATGATTGACTAACGGTGGTCAACAGATCAAGGGGAGCTTATTGTCATTATGATTTTTTTTACCTATTTTAATATAATTATTCATATAGCCAAGGTAAAATTGTGTAATTTACCCAAAATAAAATGGGTGTACAATTAATTTCTTTGGATTGCAGTATATGCACCCTTTATGGCTTGATTAAAACGTTGTCCAAAATTTTTATATGACATAATTAATTATAATTGATATTTTAAATAAATAACAAAATCAATTAATTATAATAAGTTCAATTCAATCCGGTTCTTCATGGTACAATTAGTCATAATGGGCGGACAGGCTGTCCCAAAGAAAAAACGACAGCGTATTAGTCGGTTCATAGCCCTTTTTTTTTCCTACACACAACGGCTAGTTTCAAGTGACCGTTAAATTTGAAAATGATCTTCTGGGGCAACACACAAAAACCAAAATCTCCCATCTTCTTCTTAATATACACAATTTTCACAAACAACTAGTAACAAACATAAACATCCATACAGCTCTGGCAACTCTCAACTACAACAATCTTCGTCGACCTTCTTCCCCATCTCTCCGAAACCAACCCCGAAAATCGACTACCCAGAAGGAAAAAACCAAACAAAATGGTGTACGCATACACACCCACATACTACTCCAGCCTTCATGAGTCAATCACTTCTCTTTGCAAGACCATTCTTCCCTTCTCCTTCAAGAAGAGGCGGTTACCGGCTTCCGATCACAGGCTGGCCAAGCTACAGTCTGACAATCTCAAGTGGCAGCAGGACTCTTACCACCAAATACTCAACTTGATGGGTTTGCACAAAGAAGGGATTTTGGAGGAAACTGAGGTTTCTGCTTTTAGATCTAATTTGCTTGAGACCCTTATCACTTCGCCGCCTGAGCAAGAGCAACCTGTTATACTGAGAGATAAATTGGTGTTCTTGCAGGTAAAAATCTTTTAATTTTTGTGGGTATCTGATAAATTTGGTTTTAGATTAGAAGCTAAATAGTTTAGGTGATTTTTTTTTTTTTCCAGATTTTTCAGATTACCAATTTGTTTTTCTGATTTTGGTAGGAGCTGCTTTATGCTAAATGCATATCTGAAGAGGAGTACCATTCTTCAAAGAGGCCTTTGTTGCAGCGACTGGCGGTACAAGGAGCTGAGATTGAGGCTAGAGATGTGGTTGTTGCAAATCCGAAAGAGTCTAGAGAGGTCTCAGAAGAAGAGTGGTCAGTTATTGACTTGAAGGATGAGCAATCTCAACTTAGCAAAGAGAATTTGCATTCCGGAAGCAAATTGAAGCACAACAACTCTGCAATGAAGCAAATAAAAGGAGCAGCCACGGTTTTTGGTTTCGCATCATCTCATAAGAAGCACAGAGAAGAGAAGAGCATTTTCGACATTGAATCGAAATTCTCTACCTCTAACAAGAATGATATGGTGTGTTCCAAAGAAAACCCCTTTTGGGATGCTCGTTATAAGGAGAAAGATAGTGAGACGAGATCAATTCTCATGCAAGAAAGCTTACCAAATGAGTCGTCCATCAAGGGAAGTGGTGGTAGCGGTATTGAAAAATCTAAGAGAAAACCTTTTAGAACTTTGTTTCATAGAGACCAAAAAGAGGGACATGGTGGTGGTGAAAATGGTCTTGATTTGGAGGATAGAGTATCAAAATCGGCAAAGAAACAATGGGGTTTTGAGGGGTTCAAGAAATGGAAGAAAAATGATTCAGATGATGAGACTGCCCCTCTGCCTCTCAATGAAAGATCAGATAGTGAAGCTTATTTGGGATCTTGCAAGCTTGTTTCAAGCCCTGTTGGAGGAGGACCGAATACAAGAGAAATTAAGAAGAAGTTGCACTCAAATGGCTCCTCATCAGATTTCTTCATCGATAAGGTCCCAAATCATTAATTTGATTTTAGTCTTGTTGAGTTTTTTACTTTGAGAATTTTAATTGTTTTGAACCTTGTGAACTGCAGGTTCTTGGGGACAAGATAAAGAAGGAATTGTCAAGAATTCAATCAGAACTAAGCACCACGAACCCCAACATGAAATTTTCGTAAGCATTCTGAAGCTTCTTATATGTTTATATTTTAACATGTTTGTGTGTGTAATCTTATCTATGATGTTGGTTCCATTAGGAATGATGAAATTGAAGCAATTTCCACCAAGCTTCCTGTGGACAAGGCTGACCTCAAAAAGTTCTTTCCCAAGTGAGTCCTAAATGACTTGTCTATAGAAAATGTTCATTATAATCACTAATGACTCAGCAAATCTCATCATATTGAGGGGATAATTTTCTTGCTGTCTCAATCAAATATTGTTGTCTTTGTCAAAAGTTTTTTTGGCTAGATTCCTGATATCTTCTGGTTGGTTCTTTTCAAATGTTCAAGGACATGGTGTGATCGTTATGGTGATGTTGTATTGGATGTGGTGAAGAAAGAGTTCAAGGATCATGTTGGAGAAATGGAGAATATGAGAAATACTGCTAGAGAGAAGCATTGCAACTCGACAACACGATGGACAACATTTGAAGAAGATGATGATGAAAACTGTCACCCAAACCTCTTTGTTCACAAGGATCATCATTCCTTTCCAATCAAGCAGCAGCAGAATTTTACTCCTTGGAATGACAATCGAGCCGGTGCTTATCACACTAGTGACAGCAGCACCACCACCACCACCAAGGACTTTGAAAATACTCCCTTCTTCCATGATTACAATGGAAGTAAACAGAAATCTGAATCAGCCTTTTTTGAAGACCAGAATCCATTCTGGAATCCAAGGCATCATGGATGATCTTCATCGCCGAAAGCAGACTTTGTTATTCATTTTAAAGTTTGTGTAATAGGACTCTGACTTGTAATTGCGCACGTGTTTTGTTTCAAAATTTGAGAAGAACAACACTGTTCTTCAAGTAATATGTGACAAAAAGCCTCTCTTGGGTTTACTTGTAATATAGGATGTTGAATGACATGCAAGAAATTCACAAAAAGGAATCATAAAAACATACTAGAAGATAAGTAATTTGAGATTTTGATAGAGATAAATAGTTTAACAGCAGTATCTTGTACTAAAGCAAACCGCTTGTTTATCAAAATTTATTACCTGTCCAGAAGCTTTAGCATAGGTCTCCAGAATAAATTTGATTGACTGTAATCGTGCCTCCAAAGTACAAATGAGAAATCTGCGGACACCACACCTGATACCAGTAATATTACCCTTCTTCTCAAACTCCGGCTCATATAAGAAAAAGATAATTGACTGTAATCGTGCCTCCAAAGTACAAATGAGAAATCTGCGGACACCACACCTGATACCAGTAATATTACCCTTCTTCTCAAACCCCAGCTCATATAAGAAAAGATAAGAAGAGAGGGGATCTCCTTGCCGTAGCCCGTAGCCCACGAGATGGCACAAAAGGTCCCTAAGGTTCCCCATTTAGAAGCACCGAATATCGAACAGAAGAAACAAAAAATCAATAAGGAAGAGGGAATGTTTGGTCTTTGGTCTTTTTATATCTAAGGGCAATTTGGTTTTTTTATTAGTGTAATTTTGAGCGTGGGGAAGGTTTGAGTAGATAAATGTATACTTGTTCTCTATTTACAATTATACCAAACTTCAAGGGAGGTCAGTGTATTTCCCTATATTTTAATGAACTTGGGCTTAGAATTTAAACTAACGGTTAATGTCACTATAAAGTTATGAAATCTCAATAGCCATCTCAGTGCTAGCATTAGCTTCAAATCTTTGAAATACCTACAAGGTTATACTAAACAACTTAAAGGGGGTGGATAGGTTGACACTCTATTTTTTTAAACTTTTTCGAGACTATTGTCAAACACTTGATGAGCATACAAATTAACATTTAACACGATTGTTATTAAATAACAACCATCACATGTAAGCTCAAAACACCACCCTTAGTCTACAAACATATAACATATAACACCACCCTTGGTCTTTTTATATCTAAGGGCAATTTGGTCTTTTTATTATTGTAATTTTAAGCGTAGGGAAGGTTTGAGTAGATGAATGTGTACTTGCTCTCTATCTACAATTATACCAAGCTTCATGGGAGGTTAGTGTATTTACCCTATATTTTAATGAATTTGGGCTTAGAATTTAAACTAACAGTTAATGTCACTATAAAATTAAATTAAACTTTAACGGAGCTAATAGTGCACCTCTTTTCCACATAAGTAGTGAGAGGATCAAATCCCACAAAATGCATTTTACGAGCATGTGTGGGGAGTTTTCTTCCCGGGTTGTGAGAGTAGTTATCTCCCGTTATGGGAGTAGATATCCGGGCCGCACATGTATTGTTTGATCTCGACAGGTCCTGGCACTCCAGCAGTCCAATTGTAATAGTTAAAAAAAAATTAAATTAAATTTGTGAAATTAATTTAATTATGGGGGTTTACCAAAATAAATTGGGTTGGGGTGGGTTGGGGCCGATTTCTATGTCCTGTTTTATAAACGAGCGGGGTTGAGATTTGTTGTCACCACTTATTATTTATTTATTAATAATATTAATATTTAATATAAAAAATTAAGATATATTGTTTTAATTAGTAAATAATTATATTTTATTACTAATATTAAGACATAAAAACATTAACTTGAATTATTTCTATCTAATTTTTATTCAAGTTTTAAAAAAAAACTATAAAAAAAAAAAAAAAAATTAAAAAAAAAAAACAAAAACAAAAACTAGCCATTATACAAACTTGGGGCGAGGTCGAGGCCACCTGCCCCCGACCCCTGTCTTCAATAGTTGGGGTTGGGGGCAAATAATTTTATTGGGGTCAAGATTGAGATTTGTTGTCCCCACCCCAAGCGCCCTTGACATCCTTAAATTTATATTTGACTATGTATGAGATTATATCAATTTATTATGTACAAAAATATTATGGATTTCAAATTATGAATTTTTTTTTCTTTTTTAATAGTTGTTGAATATTTTGTATTTTAAAGGGTTAATTGCACTAAAATTCCCTATATTTATCCTTTTAGAGTTTTAGGCAAACTTCCCTTAAGTTTGAGAAAATTAGCAAAAACATACCCTACTATTAAAGTCAAACCGTTAACTTTAACAGTTAACTAACCAAATATTTGAAAAAACAAATTCATCCCTCACACAACATCCAAAATTTATTTATTTATTAAAACATTTAAATTTTTAAAAATAAAAAAATAAAAAAAATCCCATCTCAAACACTATCCATCATCTTCATCCCCACCTCCCATCTCCAACACAAAAATCATCACATGTCCCCATCTTCAACATCATCACATTAATACCCAATCAAAAACAAAATACAAATCAACTAAGATATTTCCAACACCAATGAACGGAAATCGTTCAACTAAGTAAGAGAAAAAAAAAGAGAAAAAAAAAAGAATAAAAAAAAAGAGGATCATAACTGATCTCGATGGAGCAGATCTGCTCCAATCAAAGATCGGTCGCTCCATCTCCATCTCTGATAGAGGCCGCTCCATCAAAGATGGAGTTCGCGATCCATTTAGAGATGGAGAGAGCTTGAGCTTCATCTTCATCACAGATGAAGTTAGCGATTCATCTAAAGATAGAGAGATCTCGAGCTCTATCTCCATCGGATGGACCTCGTGATCCATCTGGAGGTGGATCTATTTCTATAATTGCTTCCTTCTCCATTTTGGAGGAGAATCGTTCTCCTCCATGTTGGGATTTATGCCCTAAAGCTTGTAATATGTAAATGTTATAAATTCAATAATAAAAGAAGTAGTTATTTCATTCAAATATATTAATTCATACGCTTATATTATATATGTAAACATCCAAGATTGCTAGATGTAATCTCAAACTTAGTATATGAATGTTGTTTTCGAGTAAAACTAGTAAAGGATTGTTACCAAACTAAAGGTTCGTCACTGCTTTTTATTTCTTAGTAAATTTAATACAAGTACAGAAATCGTATTAAACTTTACGTCCGAGGACTCAACCATTGAACCCTCAAAGATACAGATCTTCGGGATCCTCTAGCGCTGAAAAGAACTGCCCCTTTTTATGGATCTCTTTGCTTGTATTTATACTCCTGGAAGACTTGTTCCAGGATCCAAACTCGAGTGCTTTGTCTGACATCTTAGGTAGTTTGGGCGGGGGATGAGGTAGGCTGATTCCTGCCTATTCCTTGGCTAATTGCTACCTGACGTGTGTCTTGGCGTATGAATAGGAAAAGACCCGTTATTCAAGAGACATTTTGGGGTGACTTAGTTCAACGCATAGGTTTGGCCGAGTATTGCGAACTGAGTACTTCTTTTCCCGAGCGTGAATTTTGTTGGAAGGGAATTAAATTCGAGGACTATATTCTTCGGATCTTATTATATGGTCGGATTTTGATGAATTACTCGGACTTTGGACGAGCCGTGCCTATAACGTTCGGCCATCTCTGGGTCTTCTCATGGATAGCCGGATCGTCTTGTGGTCGGCCAATTATGGGGTATAACATCTGGCCCCCAGTTTTTGCCTGACTCTTAGAGTATAGTTAGGGAAAAACCAGTATATTCCCGCATTCTGAATATGAGTTTAAAACCTAAGCGTTTGAAAGGCTTGGCCGGCATTCAAGCTTGAATATATTAAATCTGATTTGACGGTTACGTTGATCGAAGTCCACATGTCAAGCGCCGAACTACGTGCCGCTTGACTTTGGAGTGGGCTTGGTAACCATGATAATGATGGTTTAGATTTCCTAGGTCTTCATCACCGCCCGATCCCTTTGTGATCCAACGGTTGGGGTCCCTATCTCCTATCTATAAATATCATCATTCAGAAATCTTTTCACTGTTTGGACTTCTTTCTCTAGAGATTTCTCCTTTTCTTCTTCAATCGTTTGTGTTCCGGCGATCCTTACGTCTCCTTTCCCGATCACTTCACGCGGCGATTATTCCTACTTCGGTCGTTTGGTGAGTTCTTTTTCTCTCCTTCTTTTTCGAACGAATCTTTTTCTCGCTTGACCTTTTGGGAGAGGTTTTTGTTGTGAAGATTTTGATTTTTTTAGAAGAATTTTACTTCATGAAATCACATTTCCTCTGGTTTTGGAGATTTCATTCTGTGACCGGATTTACTTTTGGTTTTCAGATCTTTCTTGATCTATCGAAAATCATGGTGACTAAAGCCTTGAAGGGTCCCTCTCTGCTTGCGGACCAAGAGGAGTTTACACAATCAGATAATGACGACCACCGTGGTCTTCAAACTCGGTTTTCGTTTGAGAATCCTTCTTTTGTTGATTGCGAGACTAATTCGGTTGACGAAAAATGTTTTAGAGAATATAGGACTTATTTCTGCATCCCGAAGGAAATCATCTTTCGTTTGCCTGAGAACCATGCTGCCTGGAACCCTCCCCAAGGTTGCTTGGCTATTTATGGTTTTATGTTTTGCTGTGGGATCACTTTGCCTATCCCTAGGTTTATTGCTACATGCCTAGACTTGGTAAAATGTGCACCAATGTAGCTTACCCCGAATGCCTACCGAAACCTGATAGCCCTTTATTGTCTTTGGCGTAGTTTGAATCTTGACGCTCCAACGGTTAATGAGATAAAACATTGTTTGATTCTTCGGAAATCTATTAATGAAGCGGGTTCCTACTATTTGGCTTCCTACCACTCTTCTATGTGGTTGCCTGTTGGGGAAGATGGGAAAAGGATGAAGGGGAAGCTCGATTTGCCGAGTAAGGAGGAAGCTCAAAAGAAGAATGGCCTTATTTAGGGGATGCCGAGTTCTAATAAGTACTGGAAAGGTAGTTGGTTTTTCATCGAAGGAGAATGGGTAGAGAAAACTTTAGATGGTTCGGATGGGGAGGTTTTAAATATTCCCCGTCATTTTTACGAAGCTCATAAGTGTTCTTTTGTTTTTCCTCGTCAAATGTAAGCCAAAAGAAAAAAAGGTTTATCATTTTTCCTTCTTTGCTTCCAGGCACTTATACTGACCAGCCGAGGCTAAGCAAACATGAAGGAGATCGAGTTGCACAGGCGGTTCAAACCTCAATGGAAAGCCGAAATTTCAAAGCTTTGGTGACTGCCGGAAGTTTGAAGGCCTTCAGCCTAATTCCCGAGCTTATAAACGATCGTAATCATAATAAGTGGACGTGATTATTTTGCTCACAAATTTCCCTCTTTGAGGTCTTTAATAACTTCGTTTTGACAGTTCTGGATCTGGATCCAATCCTTGGAAAAATGATCCTGGCATTGAAGAGTGCCAAGGTCATTAGCAAAGAAGATACAAAGACAGCTGAGAAACAAGGAATTGCTCCGCCTGATGATCCTAGCTTGGCCGAGGATTATGACAACGAAGGTTTGAATCTGAATACAGCCACAGCCGGGTCTGGTGTGGTGGCAACAGTCTCTACGGCTGGGTCCGATGCTCCTGTGCGGGCACTTAGTAGCCCGACTGGAAACCTTTGAAAAAGAAAATGGAAAGTTCCTCCTTGGCCGAAAGTTTCGAAAGTTCCAAGAACCCTCAGTATTCCTTTGAAATCTCAAAAAGGCAGTAGTGAATTGATTGGTAGTGAGCCGATAGATAGCATTTTCAGGGACCTCGGCCCTATTCCCGAGTGGGAGGCATCAAAGATTGCCACGGATGGTTCTTCAGAAAAAATTCGAAAGGATACTGCTTCTGTTTTGCCCGAACAAATTGTGGTCCCGAAAGTGGGTCGTCCTTCAGCCATGCTATCGGGTTTCTTTGGTGGAGAAGGTTCGGCCCGTCAAGCTCCGGCTGAGGCAATCGGTTCTTTACTATCGGAACTAGATCGCCTTGATCCGTCGGTAGCTCTACATTGGGCTATGACAGGCGAGCTTTCTTTTGGATCAACCGAGGATTTTGAAGCCTTTAATGCTGGTAGCATGGTTGATCAAGGGCAAAAAAGCCTTCATTTTCTGACTATGGTAAACTCTTTGTTTGACACCTGTGCTTGCTTGTTTTTATTACTCTGACTTGGCTGACCTCCCTTCTTGTTTGTTTTATTCAGCTGTTGAGGAAATGTGATTTGGCTGTGAAAGACAAGAGAAACTTACCGGGCAAGTAAGTAGATTGGTCGAGGAAAAAGGCAAGCTTTTAGCTGACAATGCAAAACTCTTAACCAGTCAAGGGAGTGCCTTGGCTGTGGAAAAGATGAAAAATGAAGAGAGTGCCCGACGGATTGCAGCCCTCGAGAAGCAAAGGGACTCGCTTGAATTTCGTTTGAAAGACTATGAGTTAATTTTTGAGACGACAAAGGTCAAGCTTGGTGTTCGTGCCATTGACCTCTTCAAACACTCTCCGGCTTTTGAAGCATTTACTCACAAAGAATTTATGAGGGGAGTTAAGGCTTGTAAAACTCTTGTCCGATCACTGGATCATCCCACCCTGGCTGATCAAATCGATGAATCCCTACGAGTCAATGCGCAAGAAGCCGAGGAGAATCTGAAGAAACAAATTGCTAGGTAGGAGTTGGATAGGCAAAAGAAAAAGGATGCCTTTGTTGAGAGTGCATACTGATCTTGAAGCTCGGATCGATCAATGCTTCGGGAGTTCTCAGCCTGGCAATTTGTGGCTTGATCCACTCATTGACTATGGCCTGATTCTGAGTCTGAAGGTGAGGATTTTTATGAAGAGGCGTTTCAAGATGAGGAAGGAGACTATGAAGAGGATGATCAGGAGGAAGGAGAGACTATTGCTGAAGACTTTCGGGGGGATACCTGCACTGATTTAGATGATCCGGGGAAGAATGGCAAAGATGACGACCCTAAAGATTAAGGGTGCCCTTGCAAATTTGTTTGTTACCGATGGGCAATCAAAAATGATTTATGTAATGGCGTTTTTGTCCATGTGGCTTATTTATCTCAAGTTTTTGTTTTTACTTTACTAGGCTAAAGCTTTGGGTCGAGGACGTATGTGTCCGACCCTTACCCCTGTTTTTGTCATGTATACATGGAAGGATTTTGAGCCTTTTTGAATTCTGCTTTGATATATTTTGAGATCTTATCAGATTATTCTGATAGTTTTTAGCTTTTTGGTAATGAACCAATATTGCCGTAACCATCGTAAATCGATTTTGACTTGGATTTCTGAAGGATTTATAGTACTCGGTAATGATCCGATCAACAATAACCCGCGAAGCCAAGCTCATACCTTCCTTTCTTTTTGTTATATGCTCTAATTTTTAGGCTGATCTGGAATAAGGTACTTTTAATGGTGCTTTTAAGATAGTCATTTTATTATTCTCTTTTTTTTTTTTTTTTCTTAATGACCTAAAAACCACTTGAGAATTCATGCCCGTGGGCCGCATGAAGTTTTGACATATGAAGGTTTGCCAAATCAAAAAGATGCTATCTAAACGCTTCTCGAGGGCGCTCATACCCCTATTGGTAGTAAGTTTTCAGATACTGGGTGTTCCATGGGTGAGGTATGACTTCACCACTCGGTCGTGCCAGCTGGTAAGCTCCATGTCCGACTATGCTGATCACTTGGTAGGGTCCTTCCCATTTGTCGCCCAACGTTCCTGCAGCTCTATCCCTGGTGTTAGGCATTACCCTTCGTAGGACTAAATCATTTACTTGGAAATGCCTTGGTTTGACCCTGCTATTGTAATGTCGAGTGATCCGTTGCTGATAAGCTGCCATTCGGATTCTGGCTCTATCCCTACGTGCCTCTAAATCATTAAGGCCAAAGTTTAGGAGATGGACGTTGTTGCCTTGATCATAAAATCTGACCCGATGGGAAGCTACTTCTGTCTCAATTGGGATGGCGGCCTCAGCCCCAAACGCCATTGCGAAAGGGGTTTCCCCTGTCGACGTCCTCAATGTCGTTCTATACGCCCATAAAACTTCGGGCAATAAATCAACCCAACACCCTTTCCTGATATCCTGCTTTGTTTTGATGTTGTGCTTGATTATCTTATTTATCGCTTCTACCTGTCCGTTCATTTGTGGATGTGCTGGGGTGGCAAATAGACAGTTGATGTTCCATTCGTCACAAAAGTTTCAGAAACTAGCGTTATCAAATTGTGTTCCATTATCCGTGACTATGGCATTTGGGACACCAAACCGGTAGATGATTGATTTTCTGATAAAGTCTGTGGTTTTGGCTTCGGTGATCCGGACCAGGGCCTTTGCTTCTGAAAATACAAATATAAGCTCGCGTGTGTGTCTAAACAACCTAGAAGGGGGGGTGAATGGGTTGTTAATCGATTATTACCAACTTTTCGATTAGTCAAAATTAATCACAATTAACCCAAAACACACATATAATAAAATCAAGTATAAAATGCGGAAATTAAAGAACACTTGATTTTTACGTGGAAACCCACACGGGGAAAAACCACGGGCTGATGTGTGCGCCACACACGGTCAACGAAATCCACTATATGAAAAGGAATCTACACCCTCAAGTGATTCTCAAACTCTCACCCTAGATAACCTCAGGCTATGGACACTACCACTCGCCACTCTTGGTTCAATCCCTAGTGATATCCCCTGATACACTACTCTTGGCGTGAGCAAACCCTAATCTATCCAACGGGCCTTTTACAGTGGCACTCGACCAATTGCTTGAGCACTACACACGGGTAGCCACAAGACTTTCCTTGCTTGTGAAACTTCACCAAGAAGTCACAAGACTTTGACTCAAGAAGAGAATAAAAAAGTCTAAGTGTATCACAATGATGCACAAATGCAATGAGTGCTAGACTAAACACTATATGCTTAACTAGATGTTATAATGCAAGTGAATATCCTAGTTATCAACAAAGCCTACATGTACATACATGTAAACTCAATTAGATGCAAAGAGATTCTAGCAACCTAATTGTCAACAAAGAAAGCCAAATCAACTCAAGTTGTCAATAAACATGGCAATGACTATGAATATGCAATCAACAAATGCAATCAATGAATAGTCAATCAAAATGCCAATCAACAAGAGTTGTCAACAAACATGGCAAGGACAATAAATGCAATTAACAAATGCAATCAATAAATTGTCAATCAATCAAGGCCAATCAACACAAGTTGTCAATTAATTATGGCAAGGCCTAATAGCATGCAATCAACTAATGCAATTAACCAAACAAAATGCCAATCAACTTAAGTTGTCAAAATCATGGCAATGATACTAAATGCAACTAACAAGTGCAATTAATCAAACAAAATGCCAATCAACATAAGTTGTCAATGAACATGGCATAGACTCTAAATGCAAATCATATAGACTTAGCTAGATGTTGTCAATCACAAAACAATCATAGCTATCAAGCAACACATAAGCATTCAAAAGTTTAACTAGTTGATTAAAAGACTATCTATCAACCTAGTCATCAATAAATCATACAAGAATGTTTATGACATAGCTTTTTAGGCAAGAATGACCTAATCAATTAAGCTACCAAAATACAAACCCAATCATGTCATAACTTCACTAAATATGCAATAAGAGTGAAGATTTGCTAAACTAAGCAATTAAAGACATGTCTTGACTAAGATAGAACAATAAATGAAGATGTGGTGTTTGTTCTACTTACCAAGTCAAGAATGATGAAAACCCATGGAAGGATGATGCAAGAAACATGTTAGATGCACATGGGTTTGGGTTTGGAGAGTTAAAGGAGCAAGATTGAAGCTTTCTTGAAGCTTTCTCTCTCTAGGGTTTACTTGCTCTCTCTTGGATCTGATTTTTGGCTCCTTTGATGGACGACCTTGGCTTGTACTCAATATCGAACTCTCCCAGTTCTATGGCCCATTTGGTCAGTCGGCCAGAGACTTCTGGTTTCTGCAAGATCTGTTGTAGTGGGCAGTTGGTCAGGACTATGATAGGATGAGCCTGAAAATACGGCCTGAGCTTTCTAGTAGACACGTTTAACGCCAAAGCCATTTTTTCGGCCTCGGAATATCTGGTCTAGGGGGTCAGTAAGTGCTTGGCTCGTATAATACACTGGCCTTTGAATTCCATATTCTGCTCGGATAAGGACCGAACTGGTGGATGCCAATGAGACTGATAGGTATAGGAAGAGTGCTTCCCCTGAGACTGGCTTTGACAACATCGGGGTCATACCGAGGTATTTTTTCAACTGTTGAAAGGCTACTTCACATTCCTGGGTCCATTCCAAGGATCTTCCTTTCTACAAGGCTTTAAAGAAAGGAATTGTCTGTTGATTTTGATATAAATCTGCTGAGCGCGGCGAGGCAACCAGTTAATTGCTGAACTCCCTTCAGGGTTCGAGGGGACTCCATTTTTACCAGAGCGTCTATCTGTTTGGGGTTTGCTTCAATTCCTCACTGATGCACCACAAAACTGAGGAACTTTCTTGCTCAGACACCGAAGTCGCATTTTTCTGGGTTTAACTTCATCCTAAATTTTCTGATCATGGTGAAAGTTTTCCGAAATGTGCTGATGTGTTCGTCAACTGTCAGGCTCTTTGTTAGCATATCATCCACGTAAACCTCCATTGTCCGACCTATTTGGTCTGCAAACATTCTGTTTACCAACCGTTGGTACGTTGCTCCCGCGTTTTTGAGTCCGAAGGGCATGACTTTATAGCAATACAAACCCTGGTCTGTTATGAACGTCGTCTTCTCCTCATCAGGGTCGTTCATCTTTATCTGGTTATATCCCGAATATGCGTCCATGAATCTTAGTAATTCATGTCCGGCGATGGCGTCTACCAGTCGGTCGATCCTAGGGAGGGGAAAACCATCCTTCGGGCAAGCTTTGTTTAGGCCTGTAAAATCCACACACATTCTCTAGGTGTCGTTTTTCTTTTTTACCAAAACTACGTTGGCTATCCATTCTGGATATGTCACTTCTCGGATTGATCCGGCCGCTAAAAGTTTTTTCACCTCTTCTCTAACCGTTGCGTTTCTCTTAGAATTGAAACATCTTCTTTTTTGAGCTACCAGGCGAGCATCACGCTTTACTGATAAACTATGGGTGATTATGCTCGGATCTATTCTAGTCATATCTGCGTGGCTCTAGGCAAAAACGTCTGCAAATTCTATCAGGAAAGCCGAGAGGTCAGCTTTTAGCTGAGGATCCAAATGGCTTCCTATTCTAACCGTCCTCTCAGGGATATTTTCATCGAGTCGGATGTTGTCGATCTGTTCAACTTCATCCTCCTGCACTTTGTTGACTGGTTCCCTTGGATCTAAAACGAAACCTTGGGGAGTTTCCGCTGTATCCTCCATGAGCGTTTTTTGCTCATCCGAAAGTTTCTTTGTTTGCTTCCTTTGCACGGCGATTGAAGTTCATCCAGCTGTAGGACCTCCTCACCCCCTTTCTGTGTGAATGCTGAGAGGTTCGCTTTCCATGCAGTTTCTTGACAGGCTTTAATTTCCCCAGTGCCAAATTCGATTGGGAACTTTATTTTCAGACAGTAAGTTGCTGTGATCGCTCTTATCTCGTTGAGGAAAGGTCTTCCCATTAGTGCGTTGTAAGGCCATCTGGGATGTTTACCACCATGAACTCAATCAAAACTGTTCATCGTGCAGGATGTTGGCCGACCCTTACGGGGAGTTTTACCGTTCCCAAAGGACGGATTTTAGATCCTCTGAAGGCTCTAAGAGGGGCATCGAATGGCTCGAGATCCTTGGCTGTAAATCCCAATTGCTGAAAAACCGATTCGCTCAGGATGTCGGCTGAACTTCCGTTATCAAACAAGAACTCATCGGCAGTAGTCGACTTGACCCTGATTGTTCTGTCCAATTAAACGGAAGTTATCGATACGTCTTCGGTGGAGAGGTTTAAGCGCTGGGGTGATGCTCTTAAGTTGGCATTAGTGTTGTTTGCGACCAGTATCCTTACTAAATTTGTACAATTTTTTAAAGGTTACTGGATTAGAAGAGCTGCACCCCACGAGACATGAGGCGGAACAAGATTATTGGGCGGACATTGACGTTGATCTATCCAAAGGTCCCCAGTTTGTCCCCAGTCCGCACGGTGTGCTTGACTACCATCTCCACCTATCGAAACATATACACATGCAGAGTCACACCCACTGGATTTCCAAGAGCAATTCCCATTTGATGTTGCTTGATGTGATGGAAGTTCCTTCCATGTTAGAAATATGATTTTATTTGTAAAAAAAAAAAAAATATTAAAAAAATCAACACTGCGAATGAAATGTAAATATACATCAAATATATTAAACCTACTTTAATATAAAGAATGAAATGTGAATCGATGTATCAGACACGCAACAATTTCAAAGACTACATTTAATGTAGCGTGTAAGCATAGTTACTTTTCATCGTGTAATTGCAATATTAATGATTCAACATGCAATTTGGTCAATGGTTACACGATTTAAAGTAACCATGATTACACGATACATTTAATATATCGTGTACTCATGGTAACAAATTGGTGTGTATTCATTCAGACTGTGACCATGTTACGTATAATTAGAGTGTTCCCAGTTATCATGTAAATATATAACTATTAAATAGCTATGCCTAATAAACGACCACATCATATACCAAATTTACATCAAAACTAAGCGTTATTACACACTACATATGAAGAATAGTGTAATGATGATATGTTTGCAGCGTGTAAACCATTCACACCGTTGCTTGTTGAAGGATTGAACATGCAACAGAGTCAAAGATTATACAATGGATTGTTCTACTGTTGGCAGGTATTGCTAGTCTGGATGTAGACTGTGCAGAGATTCGCATGGGAAACTTTTTTCTTTGGATAAGTGTTTAACTGTTTGATTGAGGGGACAAGAGGGAGTAAGTCTGGATATGATGTAGATTCTACAGAGATTCGCAAGGATACATACTTTTTTATTTGGATAACTGAAAGGTTGTTTGACTTGTTTCATTGATGGGACATCATTACAAGTGATATATTTAAAATTATTTTTTAAAGTGAGAGGGTCGAACCGTCCTGAGTCTCCTTATTGATTGTTGCAGGTAATTCGGTGGCCGTCTATAGCCACTCAATAAATGTTTTTATTTTTTTTCCTGTGTTGTTTTCACTTGAGGTTAAATCAACTTTGCATATTCCAAGATTCATGAACCTTGGAAATTTGAACTTTATTTATGAATCTTGGGAGATTAAAGTACTATGTCAATTTACCTAGGAAGTTTAAAAGTCCTTTGTTTAATTTCTAAGTGTCCTTTGATTATTTCAATGTGTCATTTTTAAAGTATTACTCACTTGTGTGAAATTTTTAAAGAAGTTAGCTTTAACAAAGCTTGAGGTGGTTTGTGAACCTTGCCAATTAGGTAAGCAAAAGCTTGAGGTGGTTTGTGAACCTTGCCAATTAGGTAAGCAAACCAAAGTGTCTTGATCAGTCTAATTCTATGCTTATATTTCGCCCATTTTGCCTATGTTTATGCTTGTTTCTTGGGTCCTTTTGGTGGGTTGATGTGTTTGTTAAGTCTTTGCAGGTCTCTTTTCATAGAAGTATTGATCGGATCTTATTTTGGAGATGATGGAGTCAAAAGATGAAGAAAATGGCTGAAACTCCCATTAACCACGGCCCAGGCCGCTCATCAGGCGAGTGCACCATCGGCGGTATGCTAGGTGGTCGAGAAGAGCTGATTTACCGCAGCCCATGCCGCTCAATAGGCATGTGCCTCTCAAGCGACCTCTCCAGCGAGCCAGATCAGTTTGTTGCGTTTGAATTTCCGCTGCCCATGCAAGTGCCCACTCAGCGGCACGGTAAGCGGTGGTCCGTCTTCCTCGTTTTCTCAGGACAGGGCAGAAGACCTAATAAAAAAAAAAAGAAGAAAAATAAAAAAAAGGGCCGACTTTTGGAAATAGAGTACACAGAAAACACACCACCATCACATTAATATTCATTGATTCATTCTTTCATTAATTCCATTCCATCCATCCTTGGAGGATTCTTGGAAGCAAGAAGAAGGAGATTTCCAGCCAAGAAGCTATCAAGATAAATATGGGTTTTCTCTACATCTCTTCTATGTTTTTATTCTCTCCATTGATGTGTAACTAAACCTTTATTAGGGGATTGATGTAACCAATTTTGGACAACTCTATGTAATCAATTAGTCTATCTTTTGTTAATCAATTGGGTTTTAGTCTTGTCTATTGAATTAATTGCTCTACATTACTTATTCATATTATTTTGTGGCCTCAATTGATATGGGTTTGTGATTTAGTTTATTCATGAGATTAGGGTTTAGATGTGTAAAACCATGATCATAAGCTTAATAGATTTTGAAAGTTAATGTTCACATGGCCTTGTTGCATTGATTTGGCTTAGAGTTTTGCTCTAAAGGATTTCGTTACCATCACTTGACACATGGCCTTTGTGCGAGTGGTAGGAAAGAGATTCGTTCTTAATTTTTTATCAAAACAAGCCCTAAACTTTATTGAAGTGTTTATTGAGACTGATTGAGAGCATTGAGTGTCTAAGAAAGGTGCATCAATTCCCTAGTATTTCTCTCCATATATTCATTCCCTTGTGTGATCTTTGATTTAATTTGATTTTAGTCTTTTAGTTTAGATTCTCATAATTTAGGTTAATATTAGATTTCAACAAAATTCCAAAGAATAGCATTATGCAATTTAGTTTTTTCGCATTTAGAGTAATCCTTACTAGATTAATTGGTTTTTACTGATAGAATCGCCGATCCCAGTGAACGAACTTTCTTAGTAAATTAAACACAGATTTTACTGCATCAATTTTGGCGCCGCTACCTGGGATTGGTATAGATTCTATTAGTTGAATCTAGTTAGTTTAAGTTAGGTAATGTGTGTCATTAGATTTTGTTTTAGTTTTAGTTTTTCTTTTGTTTCATTTTACCTCGTGGTAGTTGTGTTTTTGGTGTTTCAGGTTTTACAGGTGTATGAATGGACGTCGTTCGCTTGGAGGTATTTTGATCCCTACTAATGACGAGATTGACTGAGTAGGCCGGGTTGACAGACAGTTCAAAGAGTTAGATCCTTTAGTTGAGGAAATGGGTGATCGAGGTGAGCAACGTGACCGGGGTATTCAAGCTGAAAGAGAGGTTCATGATGAACAAGGTGTTCAAGATAGACAGGAAGTTCGAGACAATCCACCGGGTTCCCCAAGACGTGCACTAGAAGATGATATCAAAATAATGAGAGAGTCCGGACAACCTATGCTGGGAAATCAACCTCAGCCGATTGTGTTAGATGCCGTAGCCAGGAGTTATGAGTTGAGGAGTATGCATTTAAATATGCTGCCATCTTTTCACGGTTTGGCAACAGAAGACTGCCTCCAGTTTATGAAGGACTATCAAGCTACCGTAGAGCATTTCCCAATAGGCCGATTGACAGAAGAGCAGTTAAGGATGAGGTGTTTTCGGTATTGCTTGAAGGACAAGGGCATCAAGTGGTACAATTCAGTGAAGGCAAGATCTTTAAGATCATGGGTTGACGTGTGCATTGCATTTTTCAACAGATTTTTCCCTGCTTTAAAAGCAAAAGAAGTCCGTATCAAGATAGCTAGTTTCAGTGAAGAAGATGGTGAGTCGTTCCATGAAGCATGGTCGCGATATAAGGAGCTTTTAGATCAAATTCCCCCTCACATGGTGACAGAAGAGTACAAAGTCCGCACTTTTTATGATGGATTGACACCTTTCACACAAGCCATTGTTGACAACGCTTGTGGGGGTATCATCACTAGGAAATCTGCTTTAGAGATTACTGAGATCTATGAAACTTTGGCTCTAAACTCCCAGCATAGAAGTTCAACTGTCAGGAAGGGAGGAAAGTATGAGGTCAACCAGACCACTGGGGTGGAAATTCAGATGGCAAATCTAGCTAAGCAAGTACAAGCAATGATGGCCCAGAACTCGAATAGGACTCAACAGTAGTTAGGGGTGAACTCAGTGCAGGATGGAGACGGGATACCATTTGAGACAGAGGAGGTTCAAGCTTTCAATTACCAAAGAGGGAGAAACGATCCTTACTCGAACACCTACAATTCTGGATGGCATAACCACTCAAATTTATCTTATTCTGACCCTAACACTGCTCTAAATGGTCATCAGCTCATTCAACAGAACACTTAGGGAACAAATCAAGGAGGGTACAACAGAGGCAATTACCAAGGTCAAGGTTCCAATAGTCAACCTCAACAATGGAACAATGCTACAAATAGAGACGGTACCACTTATCAGCCGAAGAAGAGATCCTTAGAGGATATTATGACATCCCTTGCTGAGAGTACAGAGCGTTTCTCACGTGATACAAATAAGAGATTTAACAATGTTGAGTCATCCATTAAAAATTTAGAAACACAGATGGGGCAAATAGTCGACGCAGTTCGCAAGAATGAACCGGGAAGGTTTCCTAGTCAATCAGAACAAGCCAAGGCATTGACTGTGTTGAGAAGTGGGCGAGTGTTAGACACTGAAGTTGTTAGAGGGCGACAAAAAGAGGACACCAGGGGATCAGAAGAGGTGAGTGAGAAGGAAGCTAGAGCAGAAGAAGAAGAGGTAGTGGTAGAGTCAACACCAAAGAAGACCTCGGTTTTACACAAGTCGTCAGACCCTTACATTCCACCCCCTCCATATGTTCCACCAATTCCTTTTCCTGGGAGACTTAAAAGGGACAAGCTGAGTAAGGCATTCAAAGAGATTTTTAATGTTCTTTCCAAGGTACATGTGAACTTGTCAAATAAGGGATTAAAGACTCTTTAGTGTTTTTGTGACTATATTAAGGACTTCCTAATTTGACTAGATAAATAAATCCCTTATTTATCTTCTTACCAAATAAAATCTTTTATATTTATTATACTACCACAATAGTATACTACTAAGAAACATATTTCCTAGTCAAAAAAAGATTTTGATTTTTAATTAAATAATTAATCAATCAATTAATTAATTTCCATTTAATCAATTAATAAAAATAAAACAATATAATATTATATATATCTCGGCCATGTGCCATATATATTAATATATCTATATATTGTTTTTCTATTTTATTAAATCCATTGGACCTTAACAAAAGGCCCACATGTGAACTAGACCCATTCTTACTAAAAGAAACAAGTCCACATGCCTTAATACAATTCTAGATGGACCCATAAATTAGTCCGGTAGAATATATCAAGTGATTCATGCAAGTCCGTGTGGATTGGGGATCTTGGCGGGCCTATCTAAATTTAAGCTCCAATAGACATAACCCAATCACAATCAACAAATGATTCACTTAGGTTCAATCTATTAATTTTAGTTCATTCCACTAAAGAACTAAAATTGCACTCTTAAATAAAGATGGAATAAGTAATGATTCTCATTCATATCCTAGACAATCTTATAGGAGATGGTGTATCCTCGTGAAGAATATCAGTAATCGCCAAGAGCTCATAGACCACCTATAGCTCTCCAAGTTACCATATTTACTCATATGACCACATTTTAAACTTGGATATTTTGACTTGTCCAGAAGCCATGTTTCAATAGATACTATTGAAAACTTAACGTTAAGATTTAATATCCAATACCTCAAAACATCCATATGATGATATTCTACTCTCATTTAATAAATGGAACCACGATGTCCATATCTATAAATGAAGTCCTTTATCGATTAACAAATGAATACCACCAAACTATCGAGGATAGACTATGCTATATAATCGTACTCATTGATACCTCAAATGATAACACTTGCAACCATAAGTCCATCATTTATCTCAGGATTAAGATAGACTCTCCGATTGTCCTGATAATGAAAAGACTTTTATCTACTGACGATTCTAGATAAAGTATTTCATTGTGATCCAGTTCAATGCACCTAGTGCACTAGATCTTTTACTCAAAGCCACTTTGATGATTTTAGACTCATCATAACACATTTGATCCCACTCAAATGCCAGTAAAAGAATCTACAACTTTAACAAGATAAAGGTGCCCAACCTTTACCTTAAGTTGTGAACATTATTCAAGACTAACTAAAGAATTGTGTCTACCTCATACATATCCAGATGTACGAACAATTCTTCTTTTCTCACAGTCTTTTGACTTTATGATTATTTACTTTTGACAATTATAATAATTAAACTATAAATACTATAAGATTTGTTAAACCAGAAATCACATTATTAATTTGAATAGATTGTCAAAAACACTATTACACTCTTGCTATTGAGCATAATCCTAACAATCTCCCACTTGCGCTATAGCAAATGTGTCATATCTCGCATTCCCATGTACCCCTATATACAATTTCCCTTAAAAGATGATACTTCCTTTCAATGTGTTTTCCTCTCTTATGACTTCTTGGTTCTTTCAAATTAGCCACTGCTCCACTGTTGTCACAGTAGATAGTGTTCTGCTTATTCGCACTGGGAACCACTTCCAAGTCAATCAAGAATTGGCGAAGCCAAACAGCCTCTTTGGCAGCCTCGCATGCAGCAACATACTCAGCTTCCATGGTGGAATCAGCAATACATGATTGCTTGATACTCCTCCATATGACTGCTCCTCCTTCAATAGTAAACACAGATCCTGATGTGGATTTTCTGGAGTCAGAATCTGATTGGAAATCAGAATCTGTATACCCAACGAGAATCAAATCCCCTCCAGAGTATACAAGCATATTATCTCTTGTTCTCTTGAGATACTTGAAAATATGCTTGACTGCCGTTCAATGATCAGGACCAAGTTCCGATTGAAACCTGCTAACTATGCCAACATCAAAACAAATATCTGGTCTAGTGCAAAGCATTGCATACATGAGACTTCCAACTACCGAGGCATATGGAACTCTACTCATGAATAGCTCTTCATGCTCGTTCTTAGGAACTTGCTCCTTAGAAAGTTTGATTCCATGTCTGAAAGGTAACATACCTTTCTTGGACTCCTGCATGGAAAACCTAGACAAGATTTTGTCTATGTATGAAGCTTGGGATAATGCAATCATTTTATTCTTTCTATCCCTTATTACTTGGATACCTAGAATAAAACTTGCTTCTCCTAAATCCTTCATATCAAATTGTTTTGCTAACCATTCTTTTACTGATGTCAATACACCTACATCATTTCCAATGAGTAGTATATCATCAACATAAAGAATTAGGAAAACCAACTTGTCACCTTTAATCCTTTTGTATACACAAGGTTCGTCAAGATTCTGAATAAATCCAAAAATTTTCACAACTTGATCGAACCCTATATTCTAGGATCTGGATGCTTGCTTCAATCCATATATGGATTTCTACAACTTGCATACCTTTTCCACTTGGCCATTTTCAATGAATCCTTCTAGTTGCATCATGTAGATGCTTTCGTCAAGACTTCCATTAAGGAAAGCTGTCTTGATGTCCATTTGCCAAATCTCTAGATCTAAAGATGCTGCAATGGATAAGAGTATCCTAATGGATTTAAGCATGGCCATAGGAGAGAAGGTTTCCTCTTAATCGATACCTTCTTTCTATGTGTAACCTTTAGCTACCAATCTAGCTTTAAAGGTTTCCACCTTTCCATCTATACCTCTTTTCCTCTTGTATACCCACTTGCACCCAATGGGTTTTATCCCTTTAGGCAAGTCTACAAGGGACCAGACTTTGTTATTGAACATGGATTCAATCTCAAATTGCATTGCCTTTTGCCAATGGCGACAATCAACATCCTCCATTGCTTCCTTATACGTGTAGGGATCATCGTCGTCCAATAGATTCTCCACTGATTCTCCCAGACCGATGTATCTCTCGGGTTGTGTACTAACCCTCCCACTACGACGAGGAATGGTAGGTTGTTGATTTTGTGTTGGAGTGGAACTTACAATTGGGCTAGGTTGTAAAACCTCTTGAGGAATTGTATCTCCTGACATCTCATTCAGGACAATTCTACCTTTTGGGCACAAAATCATTCATATAGTCCTTTTCCAAAAATTTAGCATTTGTCGAAACAAATACTTTTAGATTTGAAGGACTATAGAAATAATATCCTTTAGTTCCTTTTGGATACCCCACAAATATACATGTTTCCGAACGGGACTCCATCTTTTCTGTCTTTCCTTTTAACACATGTGTAGGACAACCAAATATCCTTAAGTGTTGTAAACTAAGCTTTCGCCCAGTCCACAACTCATGCAGTGTTTTCAGGAACCGACTTAAATGATACAACGTTTAGAATGTATATTGCAATTTGTAGAGCATATCCCCAAAAGGAAAAGGAGCATTGAATAACTTAACATAGACCTAACCATATCCAAAAGAGTTCTATTTCTCCTTTCTACTACCCCATTCTGTTGAGGTGTACCTGGTGCAGAAAACTGAGAAACTATCTCATTATCAATAAGATATTGCTGAAACTCACCAGATAGATATTCTCCACCACGATCAGATCTCAAGATTTTTATGTGTTTCTCAAGCTGATTTTCTACTTCAGCTTTGAATGCTTTGAACATGTCAAAAGCATCCGACTTATGTCTCATGAGATACACATAGCCAAATCTCGAGTAATCATCTGTGAAGGTGATGAAGTACTCATATCCACCTCTAGCTTGAAAGCTCATAGGACCACATACATCAGTGTGTATTAGTCCTAAACATTCAGTGGCTCTTACGCCTTTGGCCGAGAACGACCTTTTGGTCATTTTACCTTCCAAACAAGATTCACAAGTTGGTAGATCATCAACCTTTAAGTCACTTAAAGGTCCGTCACTATCCAATCTAATAATCCTATTAAGGTTAATATGACCTAGGCGTAAATGCTATAGGTAGGTTTCATCTATTGATAATTTTACTCTTTTATGATTAGGTTCCGTTAATACTATGTCTAACGAATGAGAGATATTTCTATGCAAAAGGAACAGACCGTTTTCCAATGTACCTTTGCAAATAATTTTGTCATTCTTAATAATAATAAAAACTTTATTAAAAGTAACCGAATATCCAAATTTATTTAAACAAGAAACTGAAATTAAATTCCTCTTGAATTGAGGTACATAATAAACGTCTATCAATTCTAAATGCCTACTAGAATCAATATTAACTCTAATATCTCCCACTGCACTTGCAGACACTAACGTTCCGTTACCCAAACGCAAGTTGATTTCATTTTTATTCAGTCTTTTCCTTTCCTTGAACCCTTTCAAGGAATAACAAACATGATTAGTGGCTCCAGAGTCTATGATCCAAGAATATGTAGAATCTGCCAAAAAACATGTTTCAAGATAATTAACATTACCTTGTTCCTTCTTGTTCTGAGACTTTGGGCAATTACTTTTCCAATGTCCCTTTTCACCACAAAGAGAGCACTTCCCTTTGATCTTGGTTACTATCTTGGTAGGCTCAAGTTGCTTTTTCTTCTGTTGTTTCTCAAACCTCATAAATTGCTTGAACTTCTTTGCCATCAAAGCAATTTCTTCATCCGAGTCTTCTTCATCCTTCTCTACCTTGATGCTTTTCAAGGCAAGACTCTTTTGCTTCTTTGGGGGTGTAGATGTAGGACCCTTTCTAGATTCATAGGCCAAAAGCCTTCCAATTACTTCACATGGCTTCATCCTTGAGTAGTCACTATTTTCTTCCAAGGCCGTCACTTTGGATTCAAACCTCTCGGGAAGCGATCTCATAATCTCTTGCTTGATTCTTCTATCCGAGTAGGGATCACCAAGTTGGTGACTTTGGTTCACTATGTCTATAAGCTTCACTTGGAAGTCATTGAAGCACTCATCCTCCTCCATCCTTATGGTCTCAAATTGAGTTTGGAGGACTTGGAGCTTGGAATCCTTAACCACTTCGGTTCCTTTATGAGCCATCTCCAATATGTCCCAAGCTTCCTTTGCTATCCTTGTAGTTTGAATAAGTTTGTATTAGTTGTCATCCATGGCACATAGGATTGTGTGCATGGCTTTGTTGTTACATTTCGAAGCCTCAAATTCTTGGGGGGTCCATTGTGCCTTCGGCTTGGGGACTTCCTTTCCACCTCCAGTAGGAGTCATCATAGGCGTCGTGTACCCATCTTCAATCGCCATCCATGCCCGATCATGAATTTGGCACACATATGCTTCCATTTTGCCCTTCCATGATGCGTAGTTGACTCCCGTGAGCAAGGGAGGTCTTGTGTTAGAAGCACCCTCGCCTCCAATTCCATTTCCACTCATTGTGTTTGGGTTTGAATGAAATGAATGCACACAAACAGGCTAAACACACACAAGATGCAAACAAATGCAAAAGACACTAACAAGAGTAAGGGATCTCCTAATTATGTTAAGGAACCCGCTCTGATACCAATTCAGAAAATATTGAAAGTTCTCAAATAAACTAGGTGTGTACTAATATATTAATCTAGAGGGGGGGTGAATAGATTTTAACAATTATTACCCAATTTTCGTATGCAAGTCAATTTTACGAAAATGCCCCTAACTAGTCAAAATAATATATCAAGTGTAATATGTGCGGAATTTAAATAACACAAGATATATACGTGGAAACCCAACCACTGGGAAAAACCACGGGCTGTATAGTGCGCTACACTCGGAACTCGAAATCACTAATTGAAATGAAGTTTACAACCTATGTAGACCTCGTCTAACACTCCGGTCTGTAACCCCTCACTTCTACCATGCGGGCCTTTATTAGCAACCCTATTCCAATTTGCTTGAGGCCTAAGCACTCTTAGCCCCAAGTCTTACTTCTCTATGAAGAGAAACAACCTAAGTGAATATGTATGAATATTGAAAATGCAAATTAGAGCTAGGTTACTCTATATGCTTATCTAGGATAATGATTTTGCAATTAAAACAATCCTAGATATAAATGGCTAGATGACATGTCAAAATAGCTTAGCTAATCAAGATTAAGCACAAAACCTAATTAGCTATCACAATACAATTTCTCAAACATACATCATACTAATCTCAAACTTGTATTCAAAGTATATAAAATAACATACAAGTAATTAAATGAGATTGCTTGTTAAGAGAAACACAAAATATGTAAGATATTAGTGAAAAGCTTACCAAGCAAAGTATGATGAAGAATCCATGCAAGAAGACATCTAGATGATCTAAGATGATGCTAGATGATGATTGATGATCATGAAAAAGTGTTTGAGTAATTAAAAATGAGTTCTTGGAATTTTTCTTCTCTTTGAAAAATATCCTAAGTATGAAATCTGAATATGAACTCTTGTTTTTGACCTAAAGTCAAAGTGGCATATATATAGGGTGTCAAGATGAAGTGTGGTCGTTTTGATAAGTGACACCACAATTTTGCCATGGGCGCTGTACGTAGAGCGCTTCTGTACAGCACCTGTACAGCGCCCCTGCTCTGTTCTCGCAAGAAAACAAAGGGGCACTATACGTAGAGCGCTTTGTAGAGCGCCTCTACAGCGCTTTGTAGAGCGGGGACCGAATTAAATCGATCAGGTCTGTACAGCGCCCAACGGGGGCTGTTCATAGAGCGCTTTTGTAGAGCGCTTTTGGGAGCGCCCAGTGTAAAAATGCAATCCTAAGTCTAAGCATGACAAGGCAATTGGATATGCAAGATGCAATCAAACTAACATGCAAGAAGAGATGTTAATGAGCATTAAGGCACACAAATAAGACACACAACATACAAGGATTAAACATATGCATGAGTTGTGAGTGTGTGCAACTATCTCTTCAAGACAAGTAAGCACTTAGAGTATTACCTTTGGAGTGCTTAACACTTGCAAGGGCCTTGAGCTTGAACACATTCATAAGCTACCCTTACATGCAATCCCCAACACGTGGTTTGTCCATGAAATAAGCCAATCAACAAAACAGGAATCCTTACAAATATATAAACATGTCCTAATATAATCTATAGGGGGGGGGGGGGGGGGGGTGAATAGATTTTAATCCCTTTTTACCATTTTTCGAGATTAGTCAATTTTCAATAACAACCCCAACTAATCAACAACTATGAAAATGCGGAAAGTAAATGACACTTGAATTTTTACATGGAAACCCTTACGGGAAAAACCATAAGCTGTTAAATGCGCCACACCCGAACCTCAATCCACTAATTGTAATGGCAATTACAACCTAGGTTGACCACGTCAAACCTCACACAGTTACTAATCTACCGCTACTACCCGCAGACCTTCAAAAGTGAATCTAGTCCATGCTTGCAAAACTATCACAATAGTAACTACAAGACTTGACTCTAAAAGAAGAGATAAAACAACCTAATGTGAATATATAAAATACTCAAGATGCAAAAAATGCAAGGTTAGACATTTAAGCTTATCTAGGCATGGATGAACATGTTAGACATTCCTAGATATCATTTTGCTAGATGACATGCATAAGCTAAATAGGCAACCAAAGTCCTATATGCAATATCTACCACAAACAACTCACAAAACACAATAAAGAAACTATCTTGAACCTATTCAAGTCATAAAGATGCAATCTTGAATCAAGTAAAGTGATAAAAAAGCTATCTTGTAAAACAAGAACATATAGATATGAGAATGATGTTCTAGATACAAGTCATGTGAGCAATAATAAAAACCCTAAATGAAATCAACCTAGAATCATGCTAGATGATGTATGAAAGATACAAGATGAAGGGTGTTTGTGTTTTGGAAGCTTAAAAGATGAAGTCTTGATACCTTTGCTTTGAAGAAAACTTTTTGCTCTCAAAAGATATGATTTTTTGCTCTAAAAAAATGACCAAGGCTATCAAGATGTTTATATATTAGATCCAAACAAAGTGGTGTCGTTTTGGAAAAAACGCTCCAGCTTCTCGTCATGTGCGCTGGTCCTGCGCTGGAAGACCAGCGCACAGCCTTTTGGAGCAAAGGCGTTGGAGTACCAGCGCAGGAGAGTGGCGCTTGACCAACGAAGCTTCTCTGCCACGATTGCGTTGGACGACTAGTGTAGGTAGACCAGCACAGGTCTAGCGGCAATATTCTGCCAAGATTACGCTGGACAACTAGCGTAGGAAGACCAGTGCACATACTGCACACACACTCAAAAAAAACATACAAGGAAAAATGTGCAAGTGTGATTGGTGTAATACAAACATATAAGAAGCAATTATCACACATGCATGCTAGAGAGTGTGTGTGTGCAACTAAATCTCTTCAAATTAGAGTTAAGTCAAGAATCTACCTTCCTTGAAGCTCTTGATTCCACAAAGAAGTCCTTTGGCACTTGATGAGGATTTCTTCAATCCTAAGCTACCCTTACAAATTGAACCCCATTGTAATTTTGTCAATGAAATACGCCAATCAAAAGTGAAGCACTTACAGAAAAGAAGGTTAAAGACCTATCTTGGAGGAATCACAAACTCAAGAAGCTAAATGTGTCTCTTACCAAAGAGAACGAGTCAATGGTGCAAGAGCTTAAGGATTTAGCCAACCTCACTGAAGAATTTGAGGAAGAAACTTCAAGAAAAATGAGGAAGACCCTCATGAGCATTGACACCAAGAACAAGGCATTAGAGGAGATAAAAGAAGAGATGAGCAAGAAAGAGGTGGCACTAAAAATTGCAAAAGTGAAGGAGTGTGATTATTTGGTGGAGATAGATCGGATGGAACAAGCCATCAAGACACTCACCAAGAATGGTCACCCCAAACCTCAAGCTCCAACACAAAAAGGGAGGATTCCTTTCTCTTCTATATCTTGTCGTTTTTGTCATAGGAAGGGTCATATTAATTCTAGGTGTTTTGAATTTTTGAAGCATGTTAATCATGAGAAAAATAGACCTAGGGTGTCATCTAACCATGTTAAGAAAGTTTGGGTTAGAAAGGATTTGGTGGACCAAGTCCGGATTGATTCTAGGGGACCAATTTGGGTAGTCAACAGAAGCATGAATGAATGTTTGGTTGACCCTTGTGATGAGCATCATGGTCCCAATTTGCATTTTGAGATGCGATAGTGCAGATTTGCACTTTTATGTTTTTTATGCTTTAAATAAAAATGTGTTCTGTTTTAAATTTTTGTGTTATGTGTTTTCTTGTTTGTTTTAGTTTCCTAATAAGTGTTCCATTGTCCTTGTCTAGTGCATTTCATTCTTATGTTGTGTATGGTAGATTTTTGCAGGACCAAGTTCAAATGAAAAAGGGTCAAGCTTGTCCAAACAAGTGAATGTCGCCACTTGGGTCACTCGGCCAAAGTGGCGACATCAAAGTGGCGACATACACTTAAAATTTTAAAATGTCGCCATATGAAGTGGCGACACTAGAACCTGATGATTGTCACCACAAGTCACCCATTGTCGCCAAAGGAGAAGTGGCGACACCATGCAATCTATAGCAAAATTGAATTGTCACCACTTGGAAAGTGGCGACAATGGAAGTGGAGACCTAGGGCGGACAGAATATAAACGTCTCGTTCTAACTCACAGCAGCCACACAACTCAAAGAAACACTTCCTCTCAAATTCTCTCAAATTCTCAAGCCGTGACACACACGAAACCATCAAAATTGGTAAGTAATCACTCTAGTTCTTTGATTTTTCTTTTCACATTCCCTCCATATTGCATTTAGATATCCTAAGGGTGGTTTTGAGTTTGATTTGAATAAGAGTAGTGCCTAGGATTGGATTTTGTGGGTACATTGTGTATATTGGAGTGTTGGGACTTTGGTGGAGTGATTGTGGGTGATAGAGAAGTATTTTCTTGTGGTGTTATTGCTATTGAAGCGCCGTTGTGCTACCCGATTTTCGTCTGAAGTTTAAAATCCGATTTTTTGTTGAAAATGGCACCAAAGATGAAATTGCCAAATAAGGGAGGCAAGGGTAGTAAGGCCTCTGCAACTCAGAAGAAAAAGGGGCCAAAATATACCATAAATAGAGACTTTGATGAACGAATGGAAATATTCAAGGTGAAGAAAATTTGTTGGTCGAAAAGGGGAATTAGGTTAGACGAGTTGAGGCACACCCCAATGGCAGCAACGATAAATGATAGAGGATGGGCAGGATTAGTAGCCACACCACCCATGTACAGTGAGCCACTTGTGAGGGAGTTCTATGCGGGGATGAACCCTGGGGAGTTCATGAGAGGTGGTCCAGTTTTAGTGAGAGGGGTTCCCGTTTTCATGAATGCGGCAGACATCGATATTTATTTTGGGACCACACTTTTGGAGTTTGATGAGATGCGTGAGTGCATGATCGAAGGGATCACCTCGAACCTGTTGTATAAGGGAGGTTCAGTAGACTTCGCCAATACTTTGACTATTACTCCTATGACACGCTGGATTGCTAGAGGATACCCTCTCAAGCATTCCAACTTGAGGGTTGAACCGGCGTTTTGGAACATTTTCATGGCATATTCACTTAGGCCAGTTTCCCACATGTCTACAGTTCCATTTAAGGATGCCCGGATATTGTATTGTATTATGGAGGGGCAGCCCATTGATGTAGGAGTGATAGTAAAGATGGAGATTCAGAGGATAGGTCGGAATGAGTCAGATTTTGACATTCTACCTTTCTCATGCACTATCACTGAGATATTTAGGTTGGCAGGTGTGGACTTATCTGGGGATACTTTGAAACCCCCTACATCCGATTTGGGTTTGTCTATATGGCGTCGTTTGTTGAGCTTGCATGGAATTAGGTTGCTCGGAGATCCGGTGAGACCGACTACTGGGAGGCGAAAGAGAGCATGCAGATTAGGATGTTCGTACCAGAGGAGGACCCCGAGTGAATGAGGCAGCTGCCCGTAGGAGATTAGCAGAGTCATAGGCCCGGAGAGAGGCTACAGCTAGAGAGGCAGAGCTGACGGACCCTATAGGGAAGAGTACAGCAGAGTTAGAGCATTCCGAGGAGGAGTCGAAGTAGTTACCACCATCATTTAGATATCATTTGGACTATCACATATGCATCATATTTAGATTTGGATATTTTTTAGCACTTTAGTTTTATTTGCTTTATTGGTATTGATACTTCTTGATTACATTGGTTTTTCCTTCATTTGAATTTCTTTTATTTCAATTTCCTTATTTTAGCTTTTGTTTCGTTTTTGCTTAGAATAAGGGTGTGAGATGGATTTTGGTGGTGGATTTAGGATGAATGTGCTTATTTGATGATCTTTGATTAAATGGAAGATTGAGGATATACTTGTCATGATTGATTACTTTATTGTGGATGAGTTGTGCATGATAAGATAAGAGGGCAAATTGAAAATTTTTTGAAAACATTGAACATTTTTGATCTTATGTGATTTCTTTGTTAATTGCGCCTTTGTATAATGTTTACCTCCCATGAACATTGAGGACTGAATGTACACAAACGAAGTTAAATTGCTTAAAGCATACCTAGAGGGGGGGTGAATAGGTTTTTACACCTTTTTTCAAACCCTTGAACAAACATCCGTTTGTCCCTCAAGGTAGCCTTACACACAACACAATAATCCAAGATAGACATACATAGACAATATGATGACACAATCATAATAGAAATGTCTAAGTATATCAACAAGTCATGTGAGGTAAAATATCAAATAATCATAACAACAAAATAACCTTGTATTTCATAAGATGTTCAATGTGTTACAAGAGTGAGCAAAATGTCACTAACAAATATTACAATATACAAAAGAATCAAAGATACAAATTGATCTATAGAATGAATACACTAATCACACTATACAAAGACTTGGTTCACAATACACCACAAGTGAATATTATGAATCAAGACAATAAAATATACAATTAAAATATAAGAGAAGAGATAGAAAGAATTAACACAAGGGATTTTTTAACGTGGTAAAACCTCCAAGGAGGAAACATCCACGGGTTGAATTACAACCATTGGGTACTATATTATTGGAAAGTAAACATAGAACATTCACAAAGTGACCAATCTTTAGCTCACCCAACCTAGTGAAGTCTAAGCCTACCCAACCCTATTGGAAAGTATGAAATCCCTCAATGATGCGGAACCACCATATATTGGACAACACACTCAACCAACATCGATGGTAGATTAGAAATTCCTCAAGAGTGCATACACATCCCGTGTACCCCGCTCCATCGGAGTCTATGTCTAACCATACGCCTAGGCCTACCAATATGTTAGCCAACTCCCTATCCAAGGCACTCTTGCCTCTAGGGAGCCTCCCATGCATGACTATCCGAGTCCTCCCGACTCTAGCCATGACTTCTTGCTTACCTATCCAAGTCATCCCGACTCTAGGCAAGACTTCTTGCTTGGCTATCCGAGTCATCCCGACTCTAACCAAGACTTCATGCCTTTTACAAGGACTTCCTAGTGTGATCATGTGAATGCAAATGATGCAAACATTCATTTCAACATAGAACATGTGATCAATACATTCTATGGCACAAATAGACCTAAACATGTGAAAACACAATTAATCAAGTCTAGATGCAAAAATCCATGAATAGAAACCTAAGCATGTGAAACACCTAACACATATACTCAAAGTCTCATTCACACACATAACACTTGAATCACAAAATGTTCATTAAGTCCTAATTCAAGATGCTATCAATATACAATCAAAGTCTAGATATATGAGATTAAAATCAATCAATATACTAGACAAAAAAATATAGAGCAAGGTTTTGAGATTTACATCAATCAAAACCTATATTCTCTAAATCACAAACAAATACACAAATCCTTGATTTCTTCAATCAAAGGACCAAATCAAATCTCAAAGTCATTTTAACACAAAATTAATTCAATTAAGTATCAAACAACCTAAGATGCCATTCTAATCACAATACAACTCACAAACAAATGTAAAACCTAGAATCATAAAATCTAGTCAACATAAGTCCATAAATTGAGTTTCAATTGGAATGATAATCAAGCTACCTTTTCAAATAGCTTTCATAAAACAATAACATAGATATAGAAGAAGAAACCCCAAGCAAATTGAAGGTTATAAAAGAAGAAATCCCAAAGATATGAACACTACCTTGGATTTTCGAGCTGGTTCGGTTTTCTGTGTGCAACCACCAGAAAAGTCGATCAAACAGCTGCCAAATCACTTGGAAAAGGTAGAGGACTCGATTACGAACGTTCTCCAACTTGAATCACTCAAATCCGACTTCGTATGAGAAAGTTATGGCGTTTGGAAGTTGGGAAAATTTGGGAGAAAAATTCTGACGGGAATTCTAACTTTTTCTTCTTCAAAACAAATGGAGGGAATGGAGGGGTTTTAAAAAGAGGAGAGAGGAGGCAATTTTTGGCCAATAAAAGAGGGCCACCTCAGCCCAGCCCCGTGGGGGGCGCGTGGGCCACACGGGGGCAGAGAGTCCCTCTGGCCGTGGGGCCCACGGCTCCATCCACGGGGTGGGCCACACGTGGCCTCTTGGCCACTTACGCCCTCGCGCGCTCCTTCGGATCTTCAGCCCATATCTTGAGCATCCGACCTCCGATTTCGAATCCGTTTTCGGATTACGAACCGTGACTCCCTCACACATGATAACTACAACTTTGAAAAATGGTTGAGAAATCATCTCGGAAATCATCGATGAAGTCAACACAACGTAAGAGAACGTAAAGTGGCATAGTCAACACGTTTGGACTCGAAACCTTATGAATGAGTAACCGAAACGACCGGAACTCAATAAGGCATTGAATAAGAACATGTTCAAGTCCTAAACACAAAATACGGAAACATATAAACACAAATACACACACATATGCTAGTTTCCGGACATAGTCCTAGAAAATGCAAAACACAAAGTTTATTAACTAAAAGTGAATGCATGAGCATATTTTGCCAAGTGTGTGAAAGTGAAATGTAAATGAAATAAAATCATGAAGGGACACACAAGAATGATATGTGTGAGTGTGTGCCTAGCCTTGTAAGAGATAAGAGGTCATGTATACCTTTGTAGACCGATAATGTCCGAAACTCTTAAAAGCCGGCAACTTGAACGAATAATGGTTGAGACGTCCTTCGTCTTCGAAATCCTTCATTTACTAACCACTAAACATTACAAGTAAAACACGTTTTGATATGGAATTAATGCCAACACTAATTATCAACCTAACAAGGACAATGTCCAATTTAGGTTTGGGGGTACATGTGTGCAACACCATTTTGCTTGGTTTTAAAACTAGAGCCGAATTGTTCAAAATTTTTGCGATAATGCCATGTTTGAGCATACTTTGCTTGTTGAGATTGATATTTACATGACTAGTGAGGAATTGTGCATCTTTGCCATTGTTGGTTTAGATTAACGTCATGCCATTTATGGTGTCATTGAATAAAGTGCGTTAATCGTTTTCTCAAATTGTTAAGGTGAATTATCAATGTTGCTTAAGGCTAGGGATTAATAGTGGAGATTCCCATGAGGAACACAAACATGGCCTTAAAAAGCAGATTTCGAGTTTTAAATATTCACTCTTTAAACACTCAATCAAGCATGTATTGGTCTCATTTGCACATAAATATTGCTTGCCATAGAATATTATGGTCTGCTTGTGGATGCTTTATTTTGCTTAGTGGACAAGCCTTTAGAAAGGGTTTTACGCAATGCATGTGTGAACCACTAAATTGGCCTAAATACTTCCAACCCTCTAATGTGTGTGCTCCTAAGCCCCTTTGAAGCCAAACACGTTTTAAGCCTTTCATTCATGAACCACGTCTACATTAACCTTATATCCTACATGATTTACTAAGGCTTAGGAAATTAATGTAAGATCTTATACTTGAAAAAGTAGAGGCGTGTATCTAGGCATGAAAGTGTGTGCAAAGGAATCTTGCAAAGCAAGAAAACTTGAAAGAAAAAGAAAAACAAAGAAATTTGAAAAGAAAAGAGAAGCAAAGAGAAAAGAAGCTTGAAAAGAAAAAAAAATGTGGCAAAGTAAGGAAAAGAGATCCAATATATGGGCACAATTGGCCTTGAGTGGAAATGAAAGTGAAATGAGCTACTCAAATGAAAATTAGAGTAGAATGCATATATAAATTGAAATTGCAAACCTGGACACCTAGTGTGTGAACATTATGTGTGAAGCATCGGAACTTACAATTAGAATGTATGCCTTAGTTTATTATTGGGTTCTTTGTTATCCATTGCCCCATTCTTTGTTTCACCATCACCTAAGGCCCCATTACAACCAAAAAAGACCTTCATGATCTTTAGGAGTGTCCACTTTATAAAATTTGGTTGATGCATGTTCTTTCTAATTCATGGCTTGCAATTCCATTCATGAGACTCATTTTTCATAAATTGCGTTTTAAATGTTATCATATGCAATCAATTAGATATCCATGACATGAATTCATATTACATATGTATTTTGAGCGAAACCTAGGAATTAATGAGAAGAAAAGAGAGATTTCGGTGAGGATTAGATATCAAAGCGAATTACATTCTAAACCAAATAGCACATTTGCTTTGAAGCTTTGGCATTTTGAATGTAAGGTTGCATTGCGTACAATCATATCTAGAGTGGCATGCTTTTAATCTTTACTTAACATTTTCTTACATGTATAAGTCCTCACTTGTGCATCATTGTGTTATTCTCTTCATTTTGGTTTCGCATGTTAATCATTGGATAGTAGATCCTTGCTAGGATGAGTTAGAGCTTTATTGAAAACCTTTGAAATGTCTTCATATTTGCCTTTGGGGGTTGATGTTGATTATTTTGCTCGAGGACTAGCAAAAGATAGGTTTGGGGGTATTTAATCAAGCCAAATTTGGTATGATTTTGTACCTCATTCCCGTGTCTTTATGCTTGATTCTCGGGCGTGTCCCCGTATTTAATAGTGTTAAATTGAGCATTTCAAGTTTATTTAGGTATCAAGGGCTTTTATGAAGAAGAGGTGAAGTTTGGATTAAAAAGGTGCATAAGTTGGCAAAACAGGGCATTGTCACCACAAGTGTCGCCACGGCGACAAGGAGTCTTATTCAAGGCAAATTCAATCAGGTTGTAAGGTTTATGATTTATATTGGCTTAATTCCATTACAAAACACTCTATGTTTGTATTAGTTGTTGCTTAGGACATTATTTGAAGAAAGGAAGCTTAAAGAGTGAAGAGCAACGTCTAGTGCAAAAGTCGTCTTCAAGAGGTGAAAAACGTCAAAGGTAAATCTTGACTTCTATCCTCTTGCAAGGCATAAGCGCACACACACACAATTCATACATGTGTGTCCCTGCATTGTGGTTCAAACATTTGGTATAACACATTCACACACTTCATAGCATGCTCATGCATTGATCTTGTATTGACAAACATTGTGAAATTGCATGCTTTGTGACTATCTCTTTGATATGTCATGCTTGTGTGAATATGTGTTTATTTGTTTGTGTATTTTGTGTTTAGGACTTGACCATGTTCTCATTTAATGCCTTATTGAGTTCCGGTCATTTCGGTTACTCATTCATAAGGTTTCGAGTCCAAACAAGTTGACTATGCTACTTTTCGTTCTCATTTGTTGTGTTGACTTCATCATCGGATTCCGAGATGATTTCTCAACCATTTTTCAAATTTGAGTAGTCGTAGTCGTGCATGAGGGAGTTACAGTTCATAATCCGAAAACGGATTCAAAATCGGAGGTCGGATGCCCAAGATATGGGCTGAAGAACCGAAGGAGCGCACGAGAGAAGTCGGGAGCACGTGTGGCCATAAGGCCTGCCCATGTGGGAGGCGGTGGGCCCCACGGCTAGGGGAGCCCTCTACTCCCATGTGGGCCACATGCCCCCCATGAGGAGGTGACATGGCATGCTCCGATTAGCTTGAAAAATCTCTCTCTCTCTCCTCCTTTTAAACCCATCTCCTTCCCTCCACACTTTGTTGAATTTTGAAGAACACTTGAAGATTTTTCTGCAGAATTCTACATTTTTCGTTTTCTTGTTTTGATCATATCTCTCTCATACGAACTCGAAATCAATCGATTCAAAAACCAAAATTGTTGGTCTCGAAGAGAGCTACAAACTCCAAGTATTTGTAGAGACAGCTTACTTCACCATTTTTCTCAAATGATCCATTTTCAGTCCGTGGTCAGTATGTATGTTTCAACTTCTTCTTTTTCAATTTCATCTTTGATCATCTCTTGATTCTTACTATTTGATTGATGAAATTTGTTGAGAAGTATTTTAGATCACTTGCTAGGGTTTTTTGATCATTTGTTAATTGAGATTTAGCTTTGTGATTTGTTTTGAACATATATGTGCTAAACTTGATTGTGTGTGAAATTGATTCTAGAAATTGAATATATGATGTATCTCATATTATTTTCTAGGTTCTATTTCTTGATCTAAGAACTAGGTTTTTAGTGTGATAAATTGAATATTCATACCTTTGTTCTTATTGATTTGCATGTCTTGATTTCTAGATAATTTTGTGATTGTGTGTTGAAATCATATTCTAGACTATCATTGAACATGTACATTTTGCTTGATTGATCATCTAGCTTAATTTGTTTGTGTTTGCATCACTTGCATCACTTTAGATCATAGCCTTGCATTAGGTTAAAGTCTCTAGCAAAGTGAGTGAAGCTTTGTGGATAGAGCAAGGAAGTCTTGATTAGAGTCGGGAAGACTAGGATAACCAAGCAAGGGAGTCTTGTCTAGGGTCGGGAGGATCCGGATAGGCAAGCAAGAAATCTTCCTAGAGACGTGAGCATCTTGGATAGTAAGTTGCTTTCTAGAGGTGTAGGACACATCTCGGATAGGAAGTAGGCTTGGTGATTCACTAGCCCGAGGGTAGATTAGGAGTTGATAGCTTGAGCGGATATCATGAGTGATAGCTTGAGTGTGTAAGTCCTTTTTCACATAGTGGATTGCTTTGCCGGTGGTTGTGGTATCAACCCGTGGATGTTTCCTCTTTGAGGTTTTACCACGTTAAAACACTTGTGTTCATTTTTGCTTTTACTTTTCTTTATCTTCCATTTCTTTCATTGATTGCATATCTTGTAAATTGATTAACTCTTGTATAAGTGAAATCAATTAATTTGTCAAATTTAATCAAGTGTGCATTTTCATTGATATATTCTGCATTAATTTTTAATTGGGAGAATTTGGAGCCTATACCTATTCACCCCCCCCCCCCCCCCCCCCCCCCTTCTAGGTATATTTCACTACTACTTAAGGAAAATTTCATTTGATATCAGAGCGGGTGTCTAGACGCACTTAGATAGATCCTTTCTTTGTAGTGTTTTGTGTTTTTGTTTGTTATAATCATGATTAAGGAAGTGTATTCCTATATGGCTTCTTTTGTTGAACATATTGACTTAGATGAGAAAAAGATCAATGATCTTACTTTTGAAAATGAATGTTTATCCAAAGTCAATATGTCCCTCAACAAGAAGCTAGAAGATCATGCTCTTGGCTCAAAAGAATTCGATGAACTTAAAGACAAGATTCTAATTTTAGAATTGAATCTAAAAGATAGCAATGATAGACTTGGTATCTTGAAGCAAGAAATTGAGCAAAGAGATTGTTCTCTTGTTAATGCTAAGAAACTTGAAAATGCGCTTAAATCCAAACTTAATGAGCATTTAAATCAAGAGAAAAAGTATGTACAATGGCTTGATAAATCACATAAAGATGTTATGTTTAGTGATGACAAAGTGGAAAAATATGCCATTGAACTTAGGATGCTTCATGAGAAACTTGATAAGGCTAATAGGGTGATTAGCAAGATGTCATCTAGTTCTAATAAAGTTGAAACCCTCATTAAAAGTGGAAAGCATCCATGTGACAAAAGAGGTTTGGGTTATATAAATGAGAAGGAGACTCTTTCATCTAACAAATCTACTTTTGTCAAAGCAAGCATTGAATCAATTGTAGGTACACTCTCTCAAGGTAAAGTTATGAAAGCTACCGGAGGTGCCTCTTCATCAACAAGGATGTTCAATGGAAGAACTCAACAACCTCAAATGAAAAAGGTGGAGCATCAAGGGTTGCTCTTCAAAGAGGTAAAATTGTGAGAAGACCAAATGCTATGGAAGCAAATGCAAATGGTAAATTTCTCAAATTTATTCCTATTTGTCATCATTGTAATATGATAGGACATATTCGACTTAGATGCTTTGAGTATATTCGGAAATGTAAACTTGATAATGCTTTTCATGATATGTCTTTGAATGGACCTAGGCAATCATCCATGTATGGATATAGAAATAGACCTAGGAAGACCTTGGAAAAGCATGTTGTTGAAAAAGTTGTTGATGACTTGCTTGCTAAATCTTGTGTTGTGCCTCACTCTACTATGCATAAGAAAATTGATAATGCTTTGTTCGATATTTTTGAAGATGTGACCAATGAGGTCAAGGTGCATGTTAAAAAGCCTAACATTGAGTCAAAGCATGTTAAAAGTAAGAGTGAGAAGCATGTTGTGAAAAATGTGTGGATTAAAAAGGACACATCTAAATGTAATGTTGCACAATATGCTTTACGTGCCAACTCCTCCTATTCTTGGTACCTAGATAGCAGTTGCTCTAGGAACATGACCAGAAACAAAGAGTTCTTTAAGAATCTTGTTTTAAAGGATGGAGGTTGGGTTACTTTTGGTGATGGTACCAAAAAGCAAGTTCTTGGCAAGGGAACAATTTGTATCCCCGGATTGCCTAAATTTCGCAATACTTTGTATGTTGATGGGTTACAAGCTAACTTGATAAGCATTACTCACTTGTGTGAAATTTTTAAAGAAGTTAGCTTTAACAAAGATGTATGCACTATAATTGATAAAAAGGGCAATATTGTCCTAAGTGTCAAAAGGTCTATAGACAATTGTTATTGTCTTGAGATAGATCCTTTAACTTGCAACATGGCACATGAGTGCAACAAGCTTGATTTGTGGCATCAACGTTTGGGTCACATGAATTTTAAAGATTTGAAAAAGCTTGAAAAACATGGCATTGTTAGAGGTCTTCCTAATCTTGGTAAAAAGCTTGAGGTGGTTTGTGAACCTTGCCAATTAGGTAAGCAAACCAAAGTGCCTTATAAGAAAAATTCTTACATAGCTACCAAGAGACCTTTAGAATTTATGCATATGGACCTAATGGGGCCAATTCAAACCGAGAGCATTAATGGCAAAAAATACATTTTTGTATGCGTTGATGACTTCTCTAGGTTTACTTGGGTTTATTTTCTTAGAAACAAGACCGAGGCTTTTGATTACTTTAAAAAGTTTTGTAATCAAGTTCAAAATGAAAAAGGTCTTGATATCAAGAAAATATGTCGCATTAGGAGTGATCATGGGACGGAATTTGAAAATGCAAAATTTAGTGAGTTTTGTGATGGTTTAAGGATTTCTTATGAGTTCTCCGCACCTAGAACTCCTCAACAAAATGGTGTTGTTGAGAGGAAAAACCGTGTCTTGCAAGAGATGGCTAGGGTCATGCTCAATAGCAAGAAAGTCACTAGAAACCTATGGGCCGAGGCGGTCAATACCGCTTGTTATGTGTCTAATCGTGTTTTTAAGAGGCCCGGCACAAAACAAACGTCCTATGAGCTATGGAAGGGCAAGAAGCCCAATGTGAGTTACTTCCACACTTTTGGGAGTAAATGTTATATTTTGAATGATAGAGATCACTTAGGAAAGTTTGATGCAAAAAGTGATGTTGGTCTCTTTCTTGGGTATGCTATTAATAGTCATGCATATAGAGTCTTTAACTTGACTACTAAGACTATCATGGAGTCTATCAATGTGAAGATAGATGATCTTAGCATGCTTAATTTGTGTGATGATAATGGTGTCAATGAACCTAAAGAAAACATGTTGAATGACACTAAAACACCTATTGATGTGGCTAGTAGTGTTTCTAGTCAAGATGATGAAAATGATAGTCATGTTGAAGTTGTAAGTCAAGGGTTGGAAAATGCTTTAAATGATAATCAACAAAATGACCAAGTTGTTGAACATTCTCACCCAAGACTAAGAAACTTACACTATCAAGAAGACATCATAGGTGATTTAAATGAAGGGGTTAGAACAAGAAATCTGTAAGTAATTAAATACTGAAGGCGTGTTTAATATAAAGCTAGAGGGGGGGTGAATAGATTTTATCTAATTTTTACCCAATTTTTGCGTGCATGTCAATTTTACGAAAATACCCCTAGCAAGTCAACAATACATACAAGTGTAATAAGATGCGGAAATAATAAATGACACTTGATGTTTACGTGGAAAACCCAACCACTGGGAAAAACCACGGGCTGTTTAGTGCGCCACACTCGGACCTCGAAATCCACTAATTGAAATGGAGTTTACAACCTATGTAGACCTCGTCTAACACTCCGGTCAATAACCCCCCACTTCTACCACGCGGGCCTTTAAAAGTGGCTCTAGTCCAATTGCTTATGTGACCACCTATTCCCGGTGTCCGACCTAATCCCGGTCAATCACACAAGACTTAAATCTCTCAAAAGAGATGCACAACCCTATGTGAATATGCAATGATATCCAAAAATGCAATATAGAGCTAGTGGTACTCTAGATGCTTACCTAGGATTATATGATGACAATAAAATCAATCCTAGATATGAAAATAGCTATATGTCATGGCATACAACTTTAGCTAAGTAAAGGATAACCAATCCTAGATACAAAGCTATCACAAAAAACCCACAAAACATTCAAAAGATTAACTAGTTGATTAAAAAACAATCTATCAACCTAGTTATAAATAAATCACACAAGAATGTTTATGGCATAGCTTTTAGGCAATAATGACCTAATCAATTAAGCTATCAAAAATAATCTCAATCATATAATGAGATTAATTAGCTAGATATAAAATAGGCATGAAAACCTAGCTAACATAAATAACCCAATCAACACATAATCTCAATCATGTATGTAGAAATTAATCTAAACACATACAAGTAATAAATGAGATAAAATTGATAAGTAGAAACACTAATTATGTAAGATAAAAGTGTTCAACAAATCATACCATGTGTGTTGAAGAAGACCCATGCATTAGCACATGCTAGATGAACCTAGATGATGCCTAGATGATGATTTGTGCATGTGGGAATGGGTTTAGAGAGATAAAGATGTAATCTTTAAGCTTTTTCTCTCAAGTTTCTCTTTCTCTCTCAAGAATAAGGAGCCTCTCTCTCTAGGGTTTGATTTTGTGGCTCTCCTCTCAAAATGATGAGAAAGATATGTATTTATAATGCCCAAATGAAACTACGTCGTTTTGGAAGAAATGGAAAAAGTATGGGCATTTTCGCGGTACTCGCGTCAGTGCAGCGACTCAACATTCGAGCGCTTCGAAACATGACCAAACGACATCGAAACCTTTCATATAATATATCGTTGGAAAGGTATGGATATCTACTTTCTACTCGTTTTTACAGAATGACATTTTGATATCTATAGAAAAAGTTATGGTCAATTGAGTGACCAAAGGTCAGAAACGGACAACAACAGAGTTGCCCTGTTTTGGTTGTAACTTTGGAGATTTTAAAACCAATCCAAACGGTCATGAAATATTACGAATAATATACCGTTGGAAAGGTATGGGTGTCTAGTTTGTACAGAAATTTTCAAAACTCATTTTGAAACTTTTTGTAAAAAGTTATGGTCACAAGACCATGCAAAGGTCAGTTTTGAAAACACTTAAAACATTGAAATCCAATCTTTTAAAACTAGACACCTTACTCCAATCAACCAAACCAAAACTACCACTTATCCAAGAGAAGAATGAGACCTTCTCAAGTGGTCAACCATCGCGCTAAGACATGCACACCATCGTGCAAGCGCGGACGTTTCCGATCACACAAACGGAAACGAATTACACCACACTTAAGACTAATCATGAAGTGCAAGTGTGGGTATTGAATGCATCCTAATGCCTAACATGTCATGGCATTATCATTGAACAAGATGCACTCAATTCAAACATGCATGAATAAAATTCATGACTTTGCATCCTAATGCCTAAACATGTCATGGCATTTCATAGAACAAGATGCAATCAATTTAATGCAAGAAGAGATATTGAATAATCAATAAAGCACAATGCACACAAAATATAAACACAACATTCAAGAATAAGAGTTATGCATGTTGTGTGTGTGTGCAACTATATCTCTTCAAGGCAAAGTAAGCACAAGATATATACCTTTGGTGCTTGTCCTCTTGAGGTCTTGGAAAGGGTCTTTGATCTTCAACTAATCACCTATACTACCCTTACAACCAAACCCCAACTTGTGGTTTGCCCACGAAATAAGCCAATCAACTAAAGGGAATCCTTACAAAATCAAATTGCTAACCAAATATCCTATGCTTGCTACACTTCTCAAATTGAACCCAAAAATATTAATGAAGCAATTGTTGATGAATATTGGGTTGGGGCTATGCAAGATGAACTTAATCAATTTGAGAGGAATGAAGTGTGGTCCTTGGTTCCTAGACCTAAAGATATAAATGTAATTGGCACTAAATGGGTGTTTAGGAATAAGACCGATGAAAGTGGCAAGATTGTAAGGAATAAAGCTAGACTAGTGGCTCAAGGTTACACTCAAGTGGAGGGTGTTGACTTTGATGAGACGTTTGCCCCGGTTGCTCGTCTCGAGTCCATTAGACTTTTGTTGTCCATTGCATGCATTAAAAAGTTCAAATTATTTCAAATGGATGTCAAAAGTGCTTTCCTCAATGGATACCTTCAAGAAGAAGTGTATGTTGAACAACCTAAGGGTTTTGTAGACCCACACTCTCCTAATCATGTGTTTAAATTGAAAAAGACTCTCTATGGCCTTAAACAAGCTCCAAGAGCTTGGTATGATAGGTTGACTCAATATCTTATTGACAACCAATATAGGAGAGGTGGCATTGATAGAACTTTGTTTATCAAACATCATGATCATGATATTTTTGTTGCACAAATATATGTTGATGACATTGTTTTTGGGTCTACTAATAAAACCAAGGTTGATGAATTTGTTAGTGTTATGTCAAGTGAATTTGAAATGAGTATGGTGGGTGAGTTGAATTATTTTCTAGGAATGCAAGTAAAGCAAACTAGCATGGGCATAATGTTGAATCAATCTAAATATGCTAAAAATCTAGTTAAGAGATTTGGCCTAGAAAATGGAAAAGATTTTGAAACTCCCATGAGCACCACTCTAAAACTTGACAAAGATGAAAAAGGGAAAAGTGTTGACCAAATCCTTTATAGAAGCATGATAGGTAGTCTACTTTACCTAACGGCTAGTAGACCCAACATTTGCTTTAATGTAGGCTTGTGTGCTAGATTCCAAGCAAATCCCAAGGAATCTCACTTAAAAGCCGTCAAGAGGATCATTAGGTACATCAAAGGAACTTATAGTCTTGGTCTATTCTATTCATTTGATACCAATGATATCCTTGTAGGCTATTGTGATGCGGATTGGGCGGGAAACATAGATGACCGAAAAAGCACATCGGGCGGTTGCTTTTATGTTGGTAATAACTTGGTTTCTTGGTCAAGTAAGAAACAAAATTCGGTTTCCCTTTCCTCTTCCGAAGCCGAATACATTGCGGCCGGAAGTGCTTGCACACAATTACTTTGGATGAAACAAATCCTTAAGGATTATGAGATAGAACAAGGAAAAATGACACTTTATTGTAATAATTTAAGTGCCATTAACATCTCTAAAAATCCGGTTCAACACTCCCGCACAAAACACATAGACATTAGGCATCATTTCATTAGAGATCTAGTTGAACATTCTATTGTTACTCTAGAGCATTTGCCTACTAAAAATCAACTTGCGGACTTGTTCACTAAGCCCTTGGACAAAGAGAGATTTAAAACTCTTAGAATGTCCATTGGCATGATTTGTGTTGATTGATGTCTTTGTGTGATTGTGAGTGGCTTGATGAGCAAAACTTTAATTGAATATCATTGTCTTTAAGAGCTACTCACTTGAGAAGTAATGATCTTTAACAAGTATCTTATATTGTTTTTAGATCATGCACTTGAGCTTGAAAATCTTATTTTTGAAAAGTGCACTAATGCTTCTCTTGTATGTTTTAGTTTTTGAGTTTTTGTGGTTGATTATGTGTAGATAATGGATGCATCTAGAAGTTTATTGTTAAGTACATGATAGATGACCTATGGTATGTATCCATTTTGCTTCGACACTACATAGTAATCAACGAGCACCCTCATGGAAAGGGCTACACACCTTGGTTGTGAAGCCACACAATGTAGGAAAGGGCTACGCCATTGTGATGAGTGAAAGCCGCCATGAGGAGTATATGTTTTTTTTTGTAAGTAAAATCAAAGAAGTGTTGAAATGAATCATTAAAAAAAAAAAAAAAAAATCTTTGATTCAAGCCTAAAACAAAACAAAAAGGCTTATGGTGTATAGTTGAGAATTGTGAAAAAGCTCGGGTTGACAAATAGAAACGGAAAAACGAGCCACATGCACACACACGCTCATATGTTGATATCTATTCATTTTAAAAGAAAAAACCAGATGAATATCGGTTTGACCTATTTTTGGAAAGGCTTTAGATGGATAGGTGTGGATAGAGTTTACATGTTGATATCACAATTACTCCTACTATATATTTGAGAAACATTCACACACACACATTTTGCTTATGTGCTTGATTCATTAGCAATGTGAGAATATTTTTGAGAGATTAATGAAAATCTATGATTCTCTCTTGGACTTTGACAAGTTATGAAATATTTTCTCTTATTGGTTGATTGTGTGATTGTGTGATGTCCCTTGTGAACAAATCTACTTATTGATAATATGTGGAGCATATGTTAAGGGGGAGCTTTAGTTTATTCAACTTTCGCTTTCTATACGATTTGTTTGCTTAATATCTCGTTCTTTATCTCTTGTGTCCCTTGTCTATTCCTTGACAAAAAGGGGGAGAAAATGTATACCTCACCATATTTGATATTGGGGAGATTTTGTATACTTCGCACTTTATGTGGAAAAATGTTCCAATTGTCTTAAGAGGGAGAAAGAATTCTTTCTTGATAATGTTAAGGATAGTTGGTCCTTGGGAATTGGGAAACTAAGGGAATGCTTTAATATGAACATATTTTATTCACTTGAGATAATGCATTTGTGTATGAGATAAGGGATATCTTCTATGTTTGTTGTTTGGTTAAATAACTCACCATTCTTCTTTAGAGAAGATCTCTTGTTTGGTTGCTATTTTCTCTCATAGGTACTTTGAAGACCAAAAGAGGAATTCTTGAAGACTTGAAGACTTTTTAGTCCAGGAATTTCTTTGTAATGTGAGATTGAGAGTATGCTATCATCTTGAGTTTATTTGAGTGAAACATTGTATGGTGAGGTTGAGTGTTTTTGCCATGGAATAGCCAAAGGGGGAGATTGTAAGGTTTATGATTTGTATTGGCTTAATTCCATTGCAAAACACTCTATGTTTGTATTAGTTGTTGCTTAGGACATTATTTGAAGAAAGGAAGCTTAAAGAGTGAAGAGCAACGTCTAGTGCAAAAGTCGTCTTCAAGAGGTGAAAAACGTCAAAGGTAAATCTTGACTTCTATCCTCTTGCAAGGCGTAAGCGCATACACACACAATTCATACATGTGTGTCCCTGCATCGTGGTTCAAACATTTGGTATAGCACATTCACACACTTCATAGCATGCTCATGCATTGATCTTATATTGACAAACATTGTGAAATTGCATGCTTTGTGACTATCTCTTTGATATGGCATGCTTGTGTAAATATGTGTTTATTTGTTTGTGTATTTTGTCTTTAAGACTTGAACATGTTCTCATTTAATGTCTTATTGAGTTCCGGTCGTTTCGGTTACTCATTCATAAGGTTTCGAGTCCAAACAAGTTGACTATGCTACTTTTCGTTCTCATTTGTTGTGTTGACTTCATTGTCGGATTCCGAGATGATTTCTCAACCATTTTTTAAAGTTGAGTAGTCATAGTCATGTGTGAGGGAGTCACGGTTTGTAATCCAAAAACAGATTCGAAATCGGAGGTCGGATGCCCAAGATATGGGCTGAAGAACCGAAGGAGCGCGCGAGAGAAGTCGGGAGCACGTGTGGCCACAAGGCCTGCCCGTGTGGGAGGCCGTGGGCCCCACGGCCAGGGGAGCCCTCTGCTCCCGTATGGGCCACGCGCCCCCCATGGGGAGGTGACATGGCGTGCTCCGATTCGCTCAAAAAATCTCTCTCTCTCCTCCTTTTAAACCCATCTCCTTCCCTCCACACTTTGTTGAATTTTGAAGAACACTTGAAGATTTTTCTGCAGAATTCTACATTTTTCGTTTTCTTGTTTTGATCATATCTCTCTCATACGAACTCAAAATCAATTGATTCAAAAAAAAAAATTATTGGTCTCGAAGAGAGCTACAAACCCTAAGCATTTCCAGAGGCAGCTGACTTCTCCATTTTTCTCAACTGATCCATTTTCAGTCCGTGGTCAGTATGTATGTTTCAACTTCTTCTTTTTCAATTTCATCTTTGATCATCTCTTGATTCTTACTATTTGATTGATGAAATTTGTTGAGAAGTATGTTAGATCACTTGCTAGGGTTGTTTGATCATTTGTTAATTGAGATTTAGCTTTGTGATTTGTTTTGAACATATATGTGCTAAACTTGATTGTGTGTGAAATTGATTCTAGAAATTGAATATATGATGTATCTCATATTATTTTCTAGGTTCTATTTCTTGATCTAAGAACTAGGTTTTTAGTGTGATAAATTGAATATTCATACCTTTGTTCTTATTGATTTGCATGTCTTGATTTCTAGATAATTTTGTGATTGTGTGTTGAAATCATATTCTAGACTATCATTGAACATGTACATTTTGCTTGATTGATCATCTAGCTTAATTTGTTTATGTTTGCATCACTTGCATCACTTGCATCACTTTAGATCATAGCCTTGCATTAGGTTAAAGTCTCTAGTAAAGTGAGTGAAGCTTTGTGGATAGAGCAAGGAAGTCTTGATTAGAGTCGGGAAGACTCGGATAATCAAGCAAGGGAGTCTTGTCTAGGGTCGGGAGGATCCGGATAGGCAAGCAAGAAATCTTCCTAGAGACGTAAGCGTCTTGGATAGGAAGTTGCTTTCTAGAGGTGTAGGACACATCTCGGATAGGAAGTAGGCTTGGTGATTCACTAGCCCGAGGGTAGATTAGGAGTTGATAGCTTGAGCGGATATCATGAGTGATAGCTTGAGTGTGTAAGTCCTTTTTCACATAGTGGATTGCTTTGCCGGTGGTTGTGGTATCAACCCGTGGATGTTTCCTCTTTGAGGTTTTACCACGTTAAAACACTTGTGTTCATTTTTGCTTTTACTTTCTTTATCTTCCATTTCTTTCATTGATTGCATATCTTGTAAATTGATTAACTCTTGTATAAGTGAAATCAATTAATTTGTCAAATTTAATCAAGTGTGCATTTTCATTGATATATTCCGCATTAATTTTTAATTGGGAGAATTTGGAGCCTATACCTATTCACCCCCCCCCCCCCCCCCCCCTCTAGGTATATTTCACTACTACTTAAGGGAAATTTCACAGGTGTCGTCGCCACTTTGATGCGCCACTTTACATATGGCGAAACAGAAGAGAAGCAAGCGTCGCCACTTATCGTCGCCACTTGGGAAATGGCGACTCAGGAATGCCACCACAAGTGTCGCCATGGCGACAGAAGGATTTTTAAAAGCAGTTGAGTTGTCGCCACTTGCAATGTGGAGAAAAAGATGAAGAAAGTGGCGACATATGAATCTCAGAAAGCATAACCGTCTGTCGCCATGACAAGTGGCGACAATGAAGTGGTGACACCTTGCCACATCAGATTTTCCAGTGGTTATCAGTACATGTCCATGTCCATGGCCACTATATATATCCTTCTTCTTCCAAACTTGAGAAACACACCATACTTAGAGAGCAAGAAATTTCTACAAATCTAACCCTCGTTTCTCATCCATTTCTCACTTTTCAACCTCCTCCATTCTCTAATCTTGAACTATCTCTACCATCCAAAACCTCAACACAATATCTTGATTCCTCCACCCAAATCATTCCTCTCTTTCCATTCTCTCCATTTCCATACCTTTGTCACTTACCATTAGACACCCACCTATCTAGACACTTCATCTTTTACCACTCTTTACACTAGGAGCATCAAGGGAAAGGAAGGAGTAAGCTCTAAAGAAAGTGGCCTAAGGGTGATTTCCTCAACTATTCCTTCATATTCTTTTGATTGTAACTATGTGTAGCTAAACCCTTAATTTAGGGGATAGATTTGAGGAACTTGTGGATATGGGTATTTGCTAAACTATTTGTTTCCTTTTCACTTTATATTTAGATTTTATGCTTATTGTGATTTGCATTGTATATCACTAGTAGATTATAATATTGTGTGGGATAATTTGTTGTGAAACCAATCTTGGATTGACACCCTTGATTGGTTGAAGAACTTAGTGATTAGGATGGATTAGTGGTGGGTATATCAACCCCATTAATCCAACCCTTGATTTATACCTAACTAATCTCACCTTGACACCCTTTCCTTAATCGGTTAGGCATTGAGGTGAAAAGATATTGAGTGTTCATAGTGATGACCTTAACACACTTTAGAAAACAAATGCCTAGCATTTATGAGATTGGTCATTATTGAGTTTTGAAAGCATTACCTAGATTCATGAGTAACTCAATCTATTCTCTAACTTCTATTAATTGATTTTATCATCTCTCTTATCAAGATTGTTGAGTCTTCTATTTTTCATATCATTTTTGTATGTTTATTTTAATTGCATTTTCATGGGTTGTAAAACCCAAACAACTATACATTTTCAATGATTTATTTTATTGTTTTAGATTAGTCAATTAATCCAATACATCCTCCATCTCCCTGTGGAACAAACTTAGCTTACCACTTTCTAAAAAATATTATCTTTAAGAATTTTTAAGTGGTTAAAATACGGTTTTCAAAAGAACATCAATATTGTTTTTTGTTGAGTACCAAAATGACCTCATCAATAGACATCAACAAAACTTTCATAAAAAAAATGGAAATAGAAAAGACGAAAACCATGTACGATAAATGTATGGAAAGTTTTGTAATTTCCAACTTGGAACTCGAAAACAAATGAGTGAGTAACCGAAACGACCGGAACTGAACAAGGAATCATTTAAGAACATATTCAAGTCCAAAACACATACACACAAACAAATAAACACAAGATCACACTAGTATGCAATTTCCTAGAAATAGTCCTAGTACATGCATTTCTACAATGTATGGCAATATGAGATCAATGCATGAGCATACTAAAACATGTGAATGTGTTATATTAATTTGGCACAACTATGCAGGGACACACAGTAATGAATTGTGTGTGTGTGCGCTTACGCCTTGCAAGAGGAAGAAGAATCTTGATACCTTACCATCCAAGTATGCGCTTTTCCTCTTGAAAGCAATATTTGCATGAGAGGTTGCTTTTCTTCTTTGAAGCTTCTTTTCACCAAGAACAACCTAAGCAACTAATCATTATAAATAAAGAGTGTTTTGCAATGGAATCAAGCCAACAAAGATCTAGGATCTTACAGCAAGCCACGTCACCAGCCCGTGTGGGGCGCATGTGGCACACATGGGCAGAGAGCTGCCCAGGCCGTGTGGCACGTGGCCTCCCTTGCTTGGCCATTGGCTGAGTAAGGTCCTCTCGTGCTCCTTCCGCGTTCTTCAACCGTATTTAGGCCTCCAAACTCCGATTTCAAATCTGTCTTCGGATTACGAATCGTCACTCCCTTATGCACAACAATGACTACAAGACTTTGACCAAAGGTTGAGAATTCATCTCGGAAAACGTCGACAAAGATAACTCAATGAATGAGAACACAAAATAGCGTAGCTACATTGTTTGGACTCAAAACCTAATGAATGAGTGACCGAAATGACCAGGACTTAATAAGGAATTATAAGAGACCATGTTCAAGTCTAAAATCAATAAAACGGAAACAGATAAACACATAGTCACTCACATATGCCATTTCATACACAAAGTCCTAGAACATGCAATTAACATTGTTTATCAATTTGAATCTAATGCATGAGCATACATTACCAAGTGTGTGAAAATGATATATAAATGGTGTACAACTATGCAGGGACACAAATGAATGATATGTGTGTATGTGCTTATGCCTTGTAAGAGGAAAGAGGTCTAAATATACCTTTGTTGAGCAATGTAGCATATTCCTCTTCGAAGACACCATCTTGTATGAAAAGTAGCCATGTATTTCTTTGAAGCTTGAATCATCATAATCTAAGACCACTAATCAATACAAGAAAAATATCGTTTTGATATGGAATTTATGCCAAGACAAACCAAGTACCTAGCATGAAGGATCAAACCATGCTTAATCTCGTTAACAGTAGGCGCATCGAATTTCAAATCACACCAAAGACAATAGAGTCTAATCAAATTTCGGTACGCATTTGGGGTCAGCTGCATTGGAGCATATTTTACCAAACTCAGATATCGAGCGATAAACCCAAGAATGGGTAACGTAACCGCACAACAAAGCATAAAGCCGTATATTGCTACACAACCTGGAGGAGGGTTCTAAGCGGCGTGGTCCCCAAGCAGACGAAAAATGACTTCTTGCGGGATACGAAAGAAGGTCCTATATTCTTTTGGACACCTTTCATCGACGAAATTGGTTTCACAATCCACAAAAGAAGGGTTTTCAAGCGAATACCGGACCTGAAGACCATGATGATCCTCAACATCCGACTAAGTAATCTCTTCTTTATCAACGAGCAAATACGGGCCTTTAGACACCTTTATCACCATAACGTCTGAATTCAAATGAGCATCAACAAAATATGAAAATGGAAAAATAGGGTCAGAACGAAGCAACTGAGGACGCACGGGAACAGAAGAAACTGGAATCTTATAAAAATTATCAAAAACCCTCTTTTTGATCTCCTGATCGCGCTCCAAATGTTCACATTTAGCGCTCCCTTTTCCTATCTTTTGTATTTGTTTCCGAGCATTTTTGTGCATTTAATAGGGTGTAAATAAGTGTTTTAGGGAATTCGGGAAGTTCAAGGGCAATTGTGTAATTGTGGAGAAATCAGGGGCTAAAGTGCAATATTCGGGAATATATTGACCATTCTGTGATTTGAGCAGAGTTTAGGGGTGCAAACGGTAATTCCCCAGCCAAAGCACAGATCAGCCTGCCACGTCAGTGAGTAAAACGGCGTCGTTTTAGGCATTGCCTACATCAGCAAGACGCACGCGTGACGTCAGTCGTCTTCTACCTACTGATGGCCCGACCCATTTACCCGTGGAGCGACCCGACCCGGTTTTGACCTGGTTCAGACCTGGATCTTCTCCGACCGATTTCGACCATTTTTCGACCAGTTTTTCTGACGATCTCTGCCTAGATCAGCTATCCTCCTCCTCCCGGTCACAATGGACCCATTTTGAGGCTCCCATGCAAACATTTTCCCAATCCTCAAAGACCTCCAACTTCCATGGATGTGCAAGCTTGCAAGCTTGGTTCGGCGGCTTCTTGCCCGCATTCCAGACGTTCCAAACTCGCTGGAAGACCGTGGGTTCATGCGGCGGCTTCATTCCCGTAGTCCAGAAGGTAAAAACTCGCGGGAAACGTCCATTCTTCCGCGGTGACTTCCGACGACGGGCAAGAACCCGCGAGACTGGGTGATTGAACCTGCCAACTTGACCGACCTTGGGTTTTTGCACGTCCAAACTCTCCCAAACCTTCCCTACTATATATATTCACCTTTCCCTAAACCTAAACACATCCCTAATATCCAAACAAATGCACTTTCACACTATACATGTCATATATTACACCCAATAGCTTAATTTGCACCTAAATAACCTAGAACAACACCAAACTCACTTAGCTTGTAAGTTAAGGTGGTTTTCTAGCCACCAATAGTGATCCAAAGCATCCATACCTTGATTTCAAGCTTGGGGAAGCAAGATGAGTGAGCAAGCTTGAAGACTTCTCCAAGATTATTGGGTTGTCTCTATTGTCTCTCTTATTTCCTTAGTTTGTTGTTAATGTGTAATTAAATATTTATGTTAAGGATTTGGTGTATGTATGTATTATTATCTATGAACTAGTTGTATCTATTATTTGATATTGAGCTTTAATTGATATATGCTTGTTAATTGATTAATCCAATTGTTAACTTGCAAAATAGGATTTACTTGATTAATGCAAACCTTGCTTAATTGGGTTTAACCTATAATTGAAGTGCTTAATTGTTATCAACTAGTAATTAGGTAATTTACATGATTCATTAGTTCCATAACATATCTCATTATCACTCTTGCATAACTTTGCATTAGTGGTAATTAGTTTAGCTAATTAGTTAATTTAGTTAATTGTATTGGTAATTTAGTTGATAGAATAATTAATTGCTAAGGATTGACAACCCTTAGTTGTAGTTAGAATTAGTTAACTTAGTGGTAATTAGATTAAGGTTTTCTTAGTGTAATCTTAGATTAGTTAGTTAATTTGTTGTGACAATTGCTATTTATTTTCTTGCATGTAATTAGTGTATATAGTGTAAATATTATATATATATATATATATATATATATATAGTGTGAATATATAATATATGACCTAGGACCGACTTAGGGTAAACACCACTTCCTCCGTGGGAACGATACCCTTACTCGTAACCACTATACGTGGCGAACGATTCGTATACTTGCGAGACGGTAAAAACTCGCACGTCCAATCATTTACGATAGTTTATAGAACTATCACGTACCAATTTTCAGCGCATCATCTCCCTTGATAGATCAACAAAAGAAAATCTTCTCCAAAACTTAATGGGAAAAGGATTCATAAATGAGGGTTTAGAATTCACCAAGAGAAATGGAATGGAAGGACAGCCACGCAAAGACGACTGGAAAATGAGAAATGCCCAGATCATCGGCGGCCAAATCTTGTCTAAAGAGAAGAGGGACGTTTTTCTTTTTTACAAACAAAATCAAAAAACATTGTGCATATGGGAAAAGAGGGGATATTTATAGCGAAAGAAAGAAAGACCCCCACCATTAGATCTCAGGCAAATCTAACGGTGATGAAAACCTCGAAAATCGAAGCATCATCTAGCACGACCATCAAGAACACCTGAAAAGTCAAAACGGTGTGGTGTTGCATGCTCAACATGTGGACTATGGGTAGCACAACCATCAAAACAACCTTGACATATATTGGTTTGCGTACATGGTAAGAAATTGATCCCGTCAGATTTTCCCTCCGGATGACGAAACGTATTTTTTAGACTCGGGTAAAATATCCAAAAAAGCAAGATCTCTCGGGCATATACAAGTTTTCCTTGATTGTGTTTAAAAGGAAAAACAAAATAAACAAAAATTGAGGGCCAGATGTTATGCCCTAAAAACAAGCCGACTACCACGCAACCTAAATGTCTAAAAACGAGGCCCATCAACAAAAGGAACTACCCCGGCCCGCCAAAACCTTCTACTTCTAATCAGAACCAAAGATTTTTAGACCAAAGCCCACAAGCGTCGAGAAGATCCATGCTAGATATGTAGGGAAAAATACGGTCACGCAGCAGAAGCGAGACTAAAAGCGAGTTTAGTATATTTTAAAATTTTTCCTTTGATGAACCTTAACCCTTTAAATTAATTAAACATATATATATACTAATAAAAGTAGAAAACCTTTTGTCGCATGATCCGATTGACTTGCGTCGATGGTAATCCGCAAGATCTTCAATCCTATCACGAACGTGAATCACCTAGAAGCGTAGAACCTTAACCCTTTAAATTAATTAAACATATATATATACTAATAAAAGTAGAATACCTTTTGTCTCGTGATCCGATTGACTTGCGTCGATGGTAATCCACAAGATCTGCAATCCTATCACGAACGTGAATCACCTAGGAGCGTGGTCTCCCTTTCTTTGAATTGCGTACCTGAAAGTTGGAAAACAAAATCTCCTTTTTTTGATTTGTTAGTCTCTCAGCGTCCAAAAGATAACAAAGATTATTCCGGTCACTTTTGAGTTCTCAATCTAGTGATCGAAACTCGCGTGAACCTTATTCAAAATTGTACACCAAAAGCCTATTGATGTATAAGCTAATAGTATACTATCGAAATAAAACAATCTTTTCTCTCTTGTGTCTTGGCCGAAAATTAAACCCTTGTTTATGAGTATGATTCAAGCTAGAAGAAGAAGAAGTTGATCAATTGAATCAAAAATAGAGGATCAAGTGGCCGAACCCTATAATGTGTATTATATAGGGTGGCCGAATTCTCCTTCTATATCTATTAGGGTTGGCCGAATTCAACTTATGATGTAATTAGGGTTGGCCGAATTCTCTACTAAAGAGGATTTGTGCTTTACCCTAATTCCTATCAACTTTAGAATCCTAACCCTAATTCAACTCATAAGTGTTTAATTCTTTATTGACTTAATAAAAGATTTCCTAATTTGATTAGATAAATAAAACTTATTATTTATCTTCTTACCAAATAAGTCTTTTACTTTAGTATACTACTACCAATAGTATTTAATCTAGGAAATATATTTCCTGATCAGAAAAAGATTTTGATTCTCAATTAAATGATTAACTAATAAATTAATTAATCTCCATTTAATCAAACAATAAAATAAAATAATATCTTTAGACTATTTTCTAGTCTTGCCACCCACATCATATATATATGGACTTAATATTATTTTCTTATTTTATTTAATACATTAGACTTTAATTAAAAAGCCCACATGTGAACCAGACCCATTCTTACTAAAAGAAACAAGCCCACATGCCTTTCATTAATATATTAATATAATTGATCAGCCCATTAAACAAATAATGTGCAAATTATATTATTAATATATTAAATGCAATTCTAGATGGACCCATAAATTGGTCCGGTAAAATATATCAAGTGATCCATGCAAGTCTGTGTGGATTGGGGATCTTGGCGGGCTATCTAAATTTAAGCTTCAATAGACATAACCTAATCACAATCAATAAATGATTCACTTAGGTCCGATCTATTAATTTTAACTCATTCCACTAAAGAGCTAAAATTGAACTCTTAAATAAAGATAGAATAAGTAATTATTTCTCATTCGAACCCTAGACAATCTTATTAGAGATGGTGTATCCTCGTGAAGAATATCAGTAATCGCCAAGAGCTCATAGACCGCCTATAGCTCTCCAAGTTACCATATTTCCTCATATGACCACATTTTGAACTTGGATATTTTGACTTGTCCAGAAGCCATGTTTCAATAGACTCTATCGAAAACTTAACGTTAAGATTCAATATCAAATACCTCAAAACATCCATATGATGATATTCTACTCTCAGTTAATAAATGGAGCCACGATATCCATATCTATAAATGAAGTTCTCTATCGATTAACAAATGAATATCACCAAACTATCGAGGATAGACTATGCTATATAATCATACTCATTGATAACTCAAATGATACCACTTGCAACCATAAGTCCATCATTTATCTCAGGATTAAGATAGACTCTCCGATTGTCCTGATAATGAAAAGACTATTATCTATTGACGGTTCTAGATAAAGCTTTTCATTGTGATCCAGTTCAATGCACCCAGTGCACTAGATTCTTTTACTCGAAGACCCTTCGATGATTTCAGACTCATCATAACTCATTTGATCCCACTCAAATGCTAGCAAAAGAATTCTACAACTTTAACAAGATAAAGGTGCCCAACCTTTAACTTAAGTTGTGAACATTATTCAAGACTAACTAAATAATTGTGTCTTCCTCATACATATCCAGATGTACGAACAATTCTTCTTTTCTCATAGTCTTTAGACCTTATGATTATTTACTTTGACAATTATAATATTAAACTATAAATGCTATAAGATTTGTTAAACCAGAAATCACTTTATTAATATGAAAAGATTGTCAATTACAATATTACACTTTTGCTATTGAGCATAATCCTAACAAGATAAGCAACCCAAAAAGCCTCGGCCAGATGCCATCAGGTGTTTTTACTCGGGCAAACCATGCATTGAACTAAGTCACCACCATAAACATCGAATGCTGAATTTTCTATCCTTCAACACGCCAAGGTCTCAGATCAACAGGTGTCAAACGAGCATTCGATAGAATAACAGGCAGGCAGCAGCCAAAAGATTCCCCCGCCCAAGCTACCTAGGGTGTCAGCCTAGAAAACTCAAGTTTGACTACTCAAACACGCCTTCAAAGGATATAAATACAAGGGATGAAACTCGTCCAAGGGGTAGAAAATTTAGCTCATGTTTAAGATCTGTATCTTCAAGACTTGAGAAATAAATTCAGAAGTTAACAAATTATATACTTGTTGTTTAGTCATTAATCTTCACTAAAGAATAGTCAAAACACCCACTGCACAGTTTTGACCTTTCTTCACCAAATTTAACCGTAAACAACTCTAAATAGGTCAAAGGTTTAAACCCTAGCAAAAAGTAATAGTTAAAAGGGATTTAGAATCCTATTTTAACTTGGATTACTAAACTCTAGGTTCCTGGTATATAAGATATACTTGTCAGGAAAAAGAAGCTAAATCGAAACTCTAGAGAGACATAGAGGGTGCGACCACATAAGAAAGAAAAAATAAAAAGTTTTTTTTTCTCTTGCTTGCAGGGTTGGCCAAATTCTACAAGGGAGTAAGGTGTTGTCTTCCGGTTCTCTCAAGCCTCCATTCAACCACTCCTCCCGGAATCTGTGACGTGCCCACACACACAGTTGCTAGATCGTGGAACATAGCTAGGAAGGCTTAGTGGTATTGGATCGTAAAGAAGGATTGAAAAGAAAGCAAAGGAGTGTTCTTCAAAGGTATGAAAACAAATCTCTTCCTCATATTCGTGTATATACAAAAGGTCCCAAGAAGACAATAGAAAATTTTGAAACCTATTGTTCTTATTTTATTGATTAATTTCAATCTCTTTTCCGCTACGCGACTTACACTCCAAGATGAAGGTCTTTGATTGATTTGGAAATTTGGAGATCTACAGATATCCAGATCGATCTATAGATATCACTACTGTAAGGTTCTCATATTTTGATTGGCTTATTTCATTGACAAACCACATTTGATAATGATTTTGTAATGGGTAGCTTGAGTCCTCGATGACAAGCTTCCAAGCATCCCCAGTGACTTTAAGAGCAAGAGTGAAAGGTAAATCACTTGACTTGCCTCTTGAAGAGATTAGTTGCACACACACACACACATCTTCATGCATGTTTTATTCATCTTGCATTTGTGCTTCAATTCTTATGTGTGCATTCTTCACATCCCACATTTGCACTTCATGTCATGTTAGTCTTAAGTGTGGTGTAATTCGTTTCCCGAAGTATGTTCAGAAACGTCCACGTGCTTGGTTTAGCGTGATGATCGCCATTGGAAAAGCTTTTGTCTTCTCCTTTGGTTTCACCATTTTTTATGAAACGATGATTGTGATCGGTGGCCAGACCGCCGATTGAAACCACTATTTATAACCTAATTGATTTTTATGTCTCGGGTCCAAATCGGCGGTTGTGATCGACGATCATGAAACTGTCGAATGAAAGCGTCGTTTGAAACTAGTGTTCTCAGTTTCAATTCGACCGATTTGGCGCATAACTGGGGTAAACTTGTCTTTTCACCCAACTCGTTTTTGGTCTCTATAAATATACCATTATCTCTTGTTCTGAAATCAAGCTCTTTGACATCAAGAGCCCTAAAGAGATATTGAGAGGGACTTGAGACAAAAAGCATAAAGATTGCTTCTTTAATTCTCTAAACTCATTTTCATGTGCATCAAACATCATCTAAACATCATCTAGGATGTATCTATGCATGGGTCTTCTTCAACACACATGACTTGGTAAGTTGAACACCATCTATTCATTTTTGTGTTCTTACTTAGCAAGAAATCTCATTTATAACTTGTATGCATTTAGATTATATTCTATTTACAAAATTGAGATTATGTGTTGATTGATTGATTTGTTTTTATGATAGCTAGGATTCTAAGTTTATATTACATCTAGCTAATTTATCTCATTTTTTATTAAAGATTGATTATGGTAACTATTGTATCTAGGATTGGTTATCCTTTACACAGCTAAGTTGTATGCTATGACATATAACAATATGATATCTATGACTGATTTTATTGACATCATTTAATCTCTAGATAAGCATTTAGTGTTGCCTAGCATTAATTGGATTTTGGATATTTCATAATATTCATATAGGTTGGTGATCTCTTTTTGAGAATCAAGTCTTGTGACTAAGTTGCTTAGTGCACAAGCAGTTGGTCAAGTGCCACTGTAAAAGGCCTACGGGTAGAGTAGGAGGTGCTCACGCCAAGAGTAGTGGATCGGGGGATATCACTAGGGATTGAACCAAGAGTGGTGAGTGGTAGTGTCCATAGCCTGAGGTTGTCTAGAGTGAGAGTCCGTGCATCACTTGAGAGTGTAACCTTTTATTCATATAGTGGATTTCGGTGATCGTGTGTGGCTAACATAATAGCTCATGGTTTTTCCTTGTTAAAGGTTTCCACATAAAAATCAAGTGTTCTTTAATTTCCACACTTTATACTTGATTTTATTGTTTGTTGAATTGGGTTTATAATTGAATATTGACTAATCCGAAAAAGTTGGTAACAATCGGATTAACAACCCATTCACCCCATTCTAGGTTGTTTTAGACGCACGCTATATTTGTTTCAATTGCATTCATTTTCATTTATCTCATTCATTAAACACTATGAGTGAGAGTGAAACAAATAGAGAGGGTATTGCTTTGAAGACCTCCAAAGTTGAGAGGGAGGAAAATGACTCTGATATGGAGATGACTCTCATGGTAGAGAGATTTAGGAGATTTATGAAATCTCATAATAAGGGAATGAACTCCAAAGTGAATGAGGTAAAGAAGATGACCTTGTTTAGGAAGGGTGAAACAAGTAAGGATTAATCCTCAAGGATAGATGTTCAATGCTTCGAGTGTGGCGGATTTGGTCACATAGCTCCCATGTGTGGTAACTTGAAGAACAAGAAGGGAAGGGAAGCTATAATCGCTACTTGGAGTTATAGAAAAGTTGAAGTAGTTGAAGGAAGTTCCATAAGCTCGGTTGATTATGAGAGCAACTACTGTGCATTTTCGGACTCTTACCAAGAAGAATCTCAAGCCGTCACCAAATGTTTGTCACTTGATGGATTCAAGAACGGTGACTTGAAGAGCCGAGACCAAAGAGGAGCATGTTTGAGAGAAGCTAGCCTTGATGATATAACCCACAAAAGCACAAGTGGGAGAAGCTTCGATCAAGAGAGTACTTGCTTCGGAAATTCAAGTGATAATGTGGTGAATTATCAAGAGTTCATTAACTATCTTCAAAAGTGCTTGACGAAAAAGAAAAATGATATCCTTGGGTTGAAAAAGTATAATATTCAACTAAGAGCCAAAGTGACTCATTGGATGAAGAAGTAAGATGTGGAAAGGAAAATAAAGCCAAGTTGAAGAATGAGCTTGAAGAAGCAAGAAAGTCACTTGCTGAAAATAAATAAACGTGTGTCTAAACAACCTAGAAGGGGGTGAATAGGTTGTTAATCCAATTAGTTTCCAACTTTTCGAATTAGTCAATATTAGAAAAATTAACCCAATATAATCAAAAACAATCAACGTAATTAAAGTGTGGAAAACAATAAAAACACGTTGATTTGTTTTTCATGAGAAAACCCTACAATTGGGTAAAAACTCACGGGCTAGACACCTAGTCACTCCGGTCCTCAAATCCATAATATGTAATATGTTTACAACCTAGGTTGACCTCTAGTCACACCATTCTCGGAACGTAACACACCACTACTACCCGCGAGCCTTTTATAGTGATCCTAGACCAATTGCTTGTGCACTAAACCACTTAGCCATATGACTTAACTCTCAATAAAGAGATTAAACAACCTATGTGAATATATGAAAATATTCTAAATGCAATTAATGATAGGCAACACTAAATGTTTATCTAGAGATTAAATGATGACAATAAAAGCAATCCTAGATATTAAAATGTCTATATGAATGCTCATAAAGACCTAACTAGATATAGATGTGAAAATCTAAAATATAGTCATCAAACAAAAGCCAATCAACAAGAGTTGTCATTAAACATGGCAAGGACAATAAATGTAATCAAGAAATGCAATCAATGAGTCTTAATCGACAATGTCTAAATGTAAAGTATAGAGACTTAGCTAGAGGGCATAAATGTCCTAAATGCAAGCTATCACAATACAAACCCAATCATACAAGGAAACTCATAAAGATATGCAATAAAGAGAGTCCTAGCATTTAATCAACTAATAAATGCAATAAAAACATAATCTTGAAAGGTATGAACAAATAAAAAAGATGGGGGTTTTTGTTCAACTTACCAAGTCAACTTAATGATGAAGACCTATGCCTAAGAATGCTCAATAATGCATGAAGATGATAGGTTTTGGGTTTGGAGAGTTAAAGTACAACTCTTGAAGCTTCTCTCTCTTAGGGAAATCTTTCTCTCTATAAAAATCAGTTTTTAAGCTCTAAAAAACGAAGAGAGGAGAAGATGACATATGTATATGAGCCCTAAATGAAACTACATCGTTTTGGAAAAATAGGCCTGAAACTGGACACTGTGCGAGTCCGGTGCGCCGGTATGGACCAACGCACTGGGCACAAAAAAGGAACCCGAGAACGCTGCGCAAGTAAAACCAGAGCACTACCAGTGAAGTTACCAATGCACTGGGACCTGGAAAAACAATATGAGGCCACTGCATAGGTAGGACCAGTGCACTACTAGCGAAGTTACCGAAGCACCGACACCTGGAAAAAACACCCAAAGAACACTGTGTGGGTAAAGACCCATGCATAAGGACCCGCTCACTGGGACCATCTTTAGTGGTCACTCATCACGCTAAAACAAGCACACCATCGTGCATGCGCGGAACCTTCTGATCAAACATTGGGAAACGAATTATAACACACAAAACCACACTTAGATTTAACAATCAAGTGCACGTGTGAGAGGTGAAAGGAAAAAACACATAAAAGAATTGAGACACAAATGCAAGATGGATAGAACATGCATGAAGAGTGTGTGTGTGCAACTAATCTCTTCAAGAATTAAGCACAAGTGATATACCTTTGAAGTGCACTTGAGCTTGATGTCTTGAGAAGCCTTTGAAGCTTGATCATGCACAATGAAGGCTTAGTCTACCCTTCCACATTTAAACCCCAAATGTGGTTTATCAACAAAATAAGCCAATCAAAATATGAGAAACTTACACTTGCCAAATTGACTTCGGGATCGGAGAAGCTTGACATCATTGTTAAGTATTGGCAAGAAGCCTAATGACAATCGAGGGCTTGCCTTTGTAGATGATGAGATGACACCATCCTTGGACAAGACTACTTTTATGAAGGAGATAGCTTCTAAATGTCCTCCTCCGTCTCAACACCCCAAGAAGATTCATGAAGTGAGAGGCAACCCACCTAGGTAACTCTTCCAATTTAAGCTTTTCTTTTTTATCTATATTTCTTTTGGTTTAATCTTTTCTTTCCTTCCTTTTCTAAATAGTGCATTGTTTTAGAATTTTATGTTTCAACTAGGTTTTCGGATTTTTAGTATTGTAGTTGTGTGTATAGAATAAGTTTAATTTTTCTCCAAGCAAATGCATGTTATGGTCCTTCGTAAATTAGTATGTGCATGGGATCAATTTGTTCCAGGGCTTGCTACAGAAATTTTGGCCGAAGTGCAAAATCAAGAAATGTGCAAAAACAAAGACATTCATGGGACATGTTTCGTCTGGTTGTAGATTCAATGAATTTGAAGGGACGATGTCAAACAACTTTTTGATAAAGCTTTAGATAATTAGATGTTATATTTATCAACCACAACTGCTTTAGATTTGAATTCCAGACAATTTCGATAACTTCCCGGTATCAGTCATCGTCCTCGCCAACAATCATGGAATAATCTCAGCAAACATGGCTATGTTCGATCTCCTTCAATTATTATCAAGTCAAAAAAAATGAAAAAGCAACCCAGATCTAGATTTCTAGTTTTCTAAATTATTTTCAACTTTCAAAAAAGTTGCAGAGAGAGAATAGAGTTATTGATTCTTCAAACTAGACTTGAAAAGGTAAGTCTCTCTTTAATAATTGACATGCCTGGAATGGTTCCCTAAAATATATGAGCGTGTTGGTTTATCCTGTAAGTGCACAGATCATTACATGTAGTATAGTACTAAATATGGGTCGTTCCCACAGAGAGGTGTTTCCGTCTAAATATCTCTAGCTAAAGCATTGTTGAAAGCAATGTAAATAGAGCATGGAAGTGGTGAGAATGGTGTGTGTGAAGTGTAAGCATAATGCGGTTGTGTGAAAGTAAATATACCTAAGCTAATGCATGAAAGTAACCAAGTGCTTGCCTTTCAAAATTATACTACTCCTAAACTAAATTAAACTACTCATAAAGGCAAAGCACCCTAATTAACTAACATGATAACAAAGGCTTGGACGAAATGGAGAGATGCAAGATAATGGTTACACAAGGGAAAAGAGTTCACCAAACAAATATGCCCATCAAGTTGATTGTTAAACATTAAAGACATTCAATTCAAGTTAAAGGTTCGTCCTCTTGATTAAGAAAATTAATAAAATCAAATCATCACTCTCCAAAGGTCACAGAAGAGCAATTGTGTATTTAACCATCACTCACCTATGGTTATAGAATGAGCAATAGCTAAAGACCCATTAATGCACAAGAACATAGAACCAAAACCTATTCTACCAAGGTCATGCATAAAACAAGTTTTTCCCATTCTTAAGAGCTAATAGTCAAGATCATACTCGGAAGGTCATCCAAAGGCACAACCCTAACTCTCATTCACTCAAATCAGTCTAAACATGGCATTTTGAATCATCCATCATCATACATACAAGAATGAGATGTTACATTACACTACTCCTAAATTAAGTTAAACTACTCCTACTATCATTCATGTAAAATATCAATTTCTAATCCTCCATACACATGCATGCAAAGCTAAGAGATTAACTCATAATAATAACAAAGAATAGAACAAGACCCAAGTCGAATCTAGAATAAATCATACATAAATAGCACAAGTGTAAGATTATAAAGTTCTCAAATGGGGGTTACAAATCAAAGAAACAAGAAATACAAAGAGAGTGAGATATAAGAGAAAACCCTAGTGGAGAAGTCCCTCCAAAGTGTTTTCATCTTCATTGTTGTTGCTTGGCTAGGATTTGGTCAAAAGAGCCTTCCTTTCTCCTTGCAATCTACTCTAAGATGGGTGAAAAAAGTGTAGAAGGTGGTGAATGGTGATACTCACATGGAGGAAAACCTCCATGGGAGATTGAAGCTTCTCTCTCAACTTATTTAGTGATGGAAGTTGGAAGAATTGCCTTAGATCTAAGAGAGGGAGAGGGAGAGAGAGAGTGTAGAGTGATATGGGTGGCCAAGAAGGTGTATTTATAGGCTTGGCAAGTTAGGTCATGATTTGGGATCGAAAAAATCAAGATACCTTTTATGGGTTCAGTGTGACCTGACAGTGTAGGCAGTTGCTTGCACTGAAGAACTAACACATTTCTTTGATGGTTGAGTGCAACTTGGACAGTGCGGGCAGTTGCTTGCACTGACAAGTAGAACTTTTCTCTGATGTTTTGGTGTGGTTTCTTCAATACAACTTCTCGCTCGCACTCTCTTTCTTGCACAATCTTCTGGAATTGGGTGTGATTTCTTTGGTGCAATTTGTTACCCGCACTGGACTTCTCTTTGAATAATTGACCTTTTTTGCCCTCCTTTTCTCACTTTAAGCTCAAACACCATCTTTAGGAAACATCTACCTGCACATGGCTCAAACACACATTATATATACAAAAACGCTCAAAAACGAGCACATAAACTAGGAAATGGGGGCCTAAAATAGGTACATAAATGTAACGATCGATAATCTCAGCAACAACAATAAATAAATATTTGATTGCAATTCCTTTTTGTTTCCTTTTGTATGTTGAGATTTTTACCAAGACTAGGTCGTAGATGGGATTGATTTTTCTTCTTTTATCTCTATCTTAATATATAAGAGATAGCTTTTAAAAAAAAAAACACAAAAATACAGAAGAGATAGAGATAGAGGCGAGTCAAGGGCTTTAGGTAGCATTTCCCGGAATAATCCTTTTTTTTTCATAAGTTTTAATTTTCCGGTTGATTTGTTATATATATATATATATATATTCAACAATTTCTCAAAGAGTTTTATACTGTGTTTATAATTATAAATCAAACATGGCAATAATTTTATTTATATATAGAGAAACAAAAGGCCAAGATCAAGAAACAAACACTGGAGTACAATATCAAAACATCATAATACTCTTATTACATATATATACTGATCGATCACCCAAGTAGCCAGACACAGCAAAAGCCAAAGATTACATATTGCTTGTATAATTATAGTAGCACACCATGCAATACCAATCCAAAGTATTTGCATATATGATCAAGATCAAGGGTGGTGGTGATGTGGTGGATGTGGATGGGGACCTGGTGGCTTGTGAGGCTCGGGAGGACCCGGGGGAGGCGCATGGGGACCTGGTGGTGGGGGATTATGAGGCGGTGGAGGTTCGTGATGATGCGGTGGACCAGCTGGTGGCGGTGCGTGTGGTGGTGGGTGGTGGTGTGGGTCTGGTGGCGGTGGATTGTGCATATTTTGATCTTGTACGTTTCTCTTGTTATTCTAGTTAGTTAATGTAGCTAAGAGTGTAAAATGTGAATATATAGAAGCTATTCTAATCAAATCTTATCTTCACAACTATAAGTCAGATTCACGTTTGTATTTTGGTAGTTGTTTACCTAAAATTCATGGAATTCTCTAGATAATGATAATGTGCATTGAAAAAGTTAAAAGATTTCAACTTTAATAATATTCCCTTGATGATAAATATTACTATGCCATCTGTCTCACTTGTAACAATATTAAATGAGGTTGTTTTATTGCATGATGGAAACAGAAATTCAAGTTTGGGGTATTGTATAAAAACAAATTGATTTGGGGAGGTCAAAGCAGTAATAATTCCACCCGCCCCCCCCCCCCCCCCCCCCCCCCCCCATTGTTTCAGTGATGTGTCGAGATTATGAGTTCGAATCGTTTCCCTTTTGTTAAAGGACTAGCTAGGATTCTGTCCTCACCTCATCTCATCCTCACATTTTAAAAGCATGTGATTGGTTGTTAATAAAGTGTTAATCACATCTTAACCATTCATTCATTCAAATGTTTATGTGTCATAAGATTAAGTGAGGTGAGTACAAGGTGAGATGAGGAGAGGATCCTTGTCCTTTGTTAAAAACCAAATTTATTCCATAATCCAATTTATTGTATAATATTTTGATTTACATTGTGATTCTTGGACAACCTAGTTTCTACAATTAAATATTCCATGGCCCAATTTCTACTTGGGTCAAACCAGACATCTACTAAACTTTTTTTTTTTGACAAACATCTACTAAACTTAAGTCCATTGAGACCCGATAACCAAATATTTGGGGTCCAAGATTAGCTTGAATGATCCATTAAGTGTGTGTTTAATATGGCTTTTATAAGGATTAAAAGTTTTTTTTTTTTTTTTTAATATAAGTTGTTTAAAGGTTTTTTTTTTTTTTTTTTTTGATAAATTTTAAAAAAGCTTTTTTGTGTCTACCGGGGCTTGGGAGCACTTTTTGAGCTTTTTTTTTTTTAATAAAGATGCATTGTCATACTACTCTCTATTAATTTTAAATATTTCATCATTTACAACATCCATTACAAAACCCTATTTTATTTGAATATTTATTATATATTCATACATTATTTTTGTCATCTCATCTTTTTGGCATTCAAAATTGAAACTAATTCTATCATATGGAAATACAATTTCAATCCATTAATGAACTACTGAGAAATAAATTAGGATTATGAAAATAATCATTTTTTTTCCTTTTACATTTAAAAAAAAGAAAAATTATGTTAGTCTTGTTTTAAAATTTATTGAATCAAAAAAAAGTTGTGAATCTACTAAATTATCAACTCAATGTCAAAGAGAGGAGTCTAATTTATTTGGCAAAAGAATAACTCGAAGCACTGCAATATGCCAAACCTTTTTTTTTTTTTATCTCTTTTATCAGTTTGTTTAGGTTCGTACTTCTATGAGTCGAATTCAACACGTCTAAGTTTACGAGCCATCTTATATTTTGCCTTTACAAAGGGATCAATCCATTGGATTTTTCTTTCTATGGATTATAGATAAGTGGTAATTTTCAAGACTAATTAAATCACACGCAATAAGGAAGTAGGGAAGTAGGGAAGTAGGGATTGAAATTGACTAGTAAAAAATCACAAATTAAGCTACAACGCCTACAAGCTTCATTAGTCTCCCAAACTTAAGCTTGACTTTGACTTCAGCTTTCAAACTAGTTCTGTATATACATAAATCATGGCAAATGAAAAAAATAAAATCTAAAATGTGTTTTTCTTTCCTTTTATATTCTCGTCCATATCTAAATTCGAAATCGAATCTTATATATATCCCATAACCTTGAACATAATCAGTAAAAAATCTTATCAATTTAAGTAATCAATGGTCTGGAAATTTAATATTTAATTATATATAAAACAATAAAATATAGCACTAATTGCACAAATACCCTGACTTTTGTTATAATTACACATGGGTGGTATATTTGGATATATTGACAAAAACATTCCCTGATATTTGAGAAATTTTACACTAACATCCCTACTGTTAATTTTATACTGTTAAATCCTAACGATCAATGGTTAAATATACAAAATGACTACAATACCTCTTATTTTCATTTTTTATATATCTTCTTCATCTTCATCAAATCCAGAAAAAGGAAAATTTTCATTTCTCCATCTCTTTCCATCCACAATAAAATCAAACAAAACAATACCCACCAAATCTAGATTCGATTTTCCAGACAATACCGGATTCATGCCTAAGCAGTTTTGATGCCTTGATTAGAACTGGGTTGTCGCAAGCGAAGTAGAACTACTGGGTCGTTGTAGTTCATCGGAAAATGAGAGAGATGTTGTGACAGTTGAGGTGGTGGTGGCGCATGTGAAAATGAATTTTTAGTTCCTGAGATTTTGTTGAAAACTGAAAAAGATTTTCATTGGAATGGTTGTGAATTGTTTTTGTTATTGGGTTATTTGCCGTGTTGGTATTCATTTCTGAATAAATTTTGAGCAATCACTGGTATTTTTTGTCTATATTTCCAAATTTTGGTCTATAGTTTGACAAATTCTTAATGAGTTGATAATGTACCTGGTTAACATGGTATTGATTCTGTAGATTTTGAATATTTTTTCACATCTTTTATCGTATATATGTAGATTCTAGCCTCCTGGATTCACTCATTAGTCATTAGTAGTGTGAACTTAAATTCTGTGTAAGGGTGGCAACTAGGGTTTGGTGTTTGAGCAGTGGTTGCTAGGGTTTGGGTGTGTTTGAATCTTGCAGATGATGGTGGAGAAGATGATGATTGGAAGAAAGTATTGAATTATTTTTCTTTTTTAATTAAAGTATTTTTAAAATGATAATTTTGTTTTTCAATTTTTTGTCGAAAAGACCATATTGCCCTCGGCTGTAAGAGTTAACTAAGGAAAATTAATGGTGGTGTAATATTTCTCAAATGTATACATAAAACTGTCATATGTGTGTAATTATATCAAATCTTAATAGATGTTTGTGCAATTAACTCTAAAATATTGGGTGATGTGTTTCCCACTCAAAAACTTTACTTTCACTAGTTGGAAAACCAGTTGTACAACACAACATTTTTGCTCAGAATTCAAACATAAACACAAACACAGCATTGAAATTTGAAAGTGACACAAGAAGAAGAAATAAGTTACCACCGCTCACCACAAGTCCACAACAAACAAATTAAACAAAAAAGCCAGCTTAAAAACCAAGTTGTCCCATAATTGGCCAACCAGATTTCAAAATAAATAACAATATTATTTATCAAACAAATCCCTTAAAAATAAATAAATAATAGAAAAAAGTAGTTTAAAAAATAAAAGAAAATAAAAAGTGGAAGTCACATCTCACATGTAAGTGTGTGTTTGTTTGTCAAAAACAAAAGCACTTCCTCTTCAAAATAATTGAAACTTTGAACCTCACAAAAACAACTCTCTTTTTTCTCTCTTATCTTTCTCTCTCTAAAAATATGGGTTCGGGAAGTAGCAGGCTCGGGTCGGCTAGGAACCGGGTCAACCGCCGATCGAAGTTCATGTCGTCGCTCATTTGCGGTGGCTCCAGCTCTCGCGCTCCCGTTGAGGTACCTGCTAATCATCATCGTTGTCGTCGTTGTCGCAGTCAATTCATTTTAAAAAGTCAATACATGTCCATTTATGATATATTTTTTTTTATTGTATTTTTATTAGCTTTGTATCTACTCTGTGTTATCCAATTTTTGAGTAATTTTGGGAATTGGTTGTTTGTTTATTCTTCTGTGAATTGAAAGTCTAAATTTTTGGTTGTTATCATGAGAGTTTAGTGAAAATTAAAAATTGAAACATTGATTGTCAAAAAATTGAAAAATTGAAACTTTGATTGTTTATATGGTGTTATCTATTATCTATAATTGTGTACCCTGAGAGAAATTTACACCGTCTGTGTCCCATGTAAGTCTCATGGAATGAACGGTTCAGATATCATTAATGTAAGGGAGGAGGAAATTCCTCAGTTTGTAAGAGATGTTCTGATGTTTATGGTTTAGTAGGTTCAATACATCAATCATCCAAAAGGGTGGTCCTGTGCCAGTTTTGTGAATGAACGAATGGATATCACTTTTTCCGGGAAGGTAGATTCTTCAGCTGTGGTCCAGATTCAGTGATTTTGTTGTTACAGAATGGTATTGAATTTTATAAATTTTGGTATGGATGGGTATGCATAAGTCTTGTAAATTTGAACTGTTTGGACTTTGGATTATAACCAGTTTAGTTGTAGGAATGAAGAATCGGCAATTATAGAAAAAATATGCTCTTGATTTCGATAAGTCAATAGGTTCATGATGAATCAGTGTTGGCAATCTTTTTTTGTTAAACAAAATGCTTCTTATTTGATTCTCACAAAATGGACGATTCAGATATGAAGTAATGTATATTCGAAAATAGTTAGAGAATGCTCTCAATTTTATAATTTAGCAGGTTCCATGGATCTTAATAAGTTAACATCAGCAACATTGTTTAAAAATGATTATTTGGTTTTCTTATGATCTAATAGTCTTCAGCTAGGAATCATTGGTTTTGTTTTTCAATTTTTTTTTTCATATATGAAAGGTGGTTTGGTAGAATACTGACAAATAACTGTATGGTTCCAGCCTTTCTAAGGGTGTGTGGTTGTGGATTTCTTTTATGCCTTGAATTCTTGCGTGGAAATTGGAATATTTGTCGCGTGATTATAAATTATTTCACATGGTAAATCTTGTATGAAGTTGAGGTGTTGATACATTGAAGTGATTTTTCTTTAGATGGAAGATTATTTGGATGAAAATCTGATGACTTCTGCAGAGCATAGTCATCCTGTCATCAATGTGGTCCAAAACACCCAAAGGGGATCTTCTTTGATCTCCTCTGCAGGAGCACAGTTTACCAGCTCTAATACTGAAACTGGAACATCATCAGGAAGCAGTATTTCAGCCAGTGAAGATACTTCTGCCGAAGGTGGTATGAGAAATGTTGAGACAAGTAATCACGGGAAATGCTTGGCTGATAGTAAGGAGTTAGTTTCTCCTCTTCTGGTAAGTGCTGAATCTACCCATGATGAATCTTATAGGGATATAAGTAGTACTACATCTAGTACTTCATTTAAAGAACAAGAATCTTCAGACTCTCTTTGTGTAAATGATTCGGCTAACAAGAATGCAGTCAATGGCATTGACAATCCAGTGGACAAGGGTGTATCTCAGATTTGTCACGAGCCAAGCAGTTCGTCCTCTCAAAATCTTGGAGATTCTCGTTCTAATGGGGTGTCTCTTGAGTCTCCTGCAAGTGAAGTGTCGGCCATCCATGATTCTCATTCTGATACTGTTTCCCATGTATCTGATTTACCAGTAACGTTTCACTCCCTAGGAGATGAAACTATTAGAGGGGCAATGCCCGCAGGTTTAGGATTTCTTGTATCTAATCGGGAACAGGACCGGGATGATGGAAGTGTGCTACATGTTGATGTGGTGAGCATATCTTCCCACATTTTGTCTAGTGGCAGTGCTGATACAAGTAGCCATGCATCCAGAAGGAATAGTAGGAGATTGTTTTGGGATGCATTTTCAAGACGCAGTTCTAGGAGGCTTAATGATTCTCCAACCATTGTTTTCTCTACTGATGATACAAATGATCTAGGATCTCAAGATAGATGGCTTCTTGATTTCAGCAGTGATTTTCTTGATGATGGTGTAGGGGGTGACACTGGTTACCTGGGTAGTAGAATTCACAGCTTGAATGAACGAAGACGCCACTCAAGATCTGAGGTAATCTTTATAATGCATCATTATAGAAAATTATGCTTTGTTTCTCTTACCAACTTACCTTAAGTATTAAAAAATAACTACAATTTTTTTGGTGTTTCAGGCTAATCAATCTGTATAAGTATTATATGTATATAATTTAAATAAATAAATAAATCTTAACTACCTATACATCAAGAATGGTTTTTTTGGTTTACTCTGACTCACACAGTCACACACTGGGCACAGTGATTTTAGTTGTCAATGGAATGATTGATTGGAAACTATGCATGATGGTTCAGTTTTCTTACACTCTATTCTCCATAGTTTACGATCAATTTTACATTGTATATTTACTTTGCTCTCATTCTAATTGTTGCCCTTCTAGTCGAAATGGGAGAATGGAAACTGAACATGACAATCTTACCTCTATCTCTTTGTTAATATTTGTTTACTATTTCACATGATTCTTCACAGATTTGGGAAAGACTTCGTGCTGGTCTTGATGACAATCGGCGAACCAGCTTCTGCCATCTGGACTCCATCCTGATGGTACATGCTCTTGTGAGTCTTTTGTCATGAGCGAGGAGTCTAGTACTCGTGCAATATCACGGATAGTTATGCTCGCTGAAGCCCTATTTGAGGTAGATATTGTTAATACACTAGCATATGCAATATGTTTCACGAATCTTATGTCGTCAGATCTTGTTTCTTACCTTTTCCATTTCTTATGGTCTATTCTTCTCAAATGTCAATTTCTTTGCTAATAGTGTATAAATTCCATATACCTTTAATCATAATATTTTCCATTTATATATTGTCGCAAAGTTGTGGGATTTGTTTTGCTCGGTAGAATGCACCTTTGAAGAAGCATTGTTCATTTTGTAGGGCAAGTTTGCATGTTATAGTTGCTTCCTTGTTTTTCAACTTATTTCAGCTTTGATATTATTGAATTGCTAAGGTTTCTTTCTTCCCAGCAAATTTAATGTAGAATTTTGTAGCTTTCAGTTGTAAAGTTACTGCAAATTGTAGTAGCAATAGGCAGTTGATGCTAGTAGTTGGTTAACATAAGATGGACAATGGAAACATCGTTTGCTCATCAACCAATTTGTTAAAGGAGTTACTTAGCTTTGTTTTAATATGAAATATGCAGGTTTTGGATGAAATTCATCGCCAACCTGTGTCACTTTCCCTATCTATGGTCTCACTCCCAGCCCCAGAATCGGTTGTTGACTCATTCCCTCTCAAGAGTCACAAAAAGGTGGACAAAGCTGAGAGTGGGGACGACATTGAACAGTAAGTTTCTCTATGATTTGATCCTGTAATTTGAATATCATGCTGATAGCTCAAATGAAATGTTCATGTGCATTTGCATTTGGAAGGATGATGAATGTTGCAAAAAATTTTAATCTGTGAATATTTTGAGATAGCTATGTGGTTATTTTTGTAATCAGTTGTTACATTTTTTTAACTAAGAAATTTATATTTGGTAGGTGTTACATTTGCTTGGCCGAGTATGAGGAAGGAGACAAAATACGAGTCCTTCCTTGCCACCACGAGTATCACATGTCCTGTGTTGATAAATGGCTGAAAGAGATACATGGGTATCATCCTTACCTTGCCTTGCTCTTTTTCATATCAATCCTTTTGTTTTTCTCATTATTTGTACATATGCTTGTCCAAATTCATTTTTTAATTGTTTTGAGTTTTAATGGCGTTTTATGACTTTATCTGTGCCTCCCTGTTGTTGGTGTTTACAGGGTATGTCCGCTATGTCGAGGAGATGTTCGTCAGGGTGCCACCGAAGCTTCTAACTCAGAAATCCCTTCTGTTTGATAGAATTGTGTATATTGATGTATATAGTATCAGATTTTTGCTACATAAAATATCACATATACTGCTGCTTACTATTTATCCCTATCATAATTTCAATTTACATATCTTCTACTATGTTCTTAATTTTTATAATGCCTTTTAGTGAATTTTTTGCATAATTTAGATATTGGCTAGCATAGCATTTGTTCAATAACTTAGGATTTTTTCCTTGGAGCATCTGAAAAGAACCAACCAGAACTAGAAGATATCAGGAATCCAGCATAAACTTTTGACAAAGACAATAATATTTGATTGAGAGCCCCAAAATATGATGAGACTTTATTGAATTGAGCTCAATCTAATAACATCATCAACATTATTTGATTAAATTAACCATTTTTCTTATCACTAAAGTTAGTTCTGATTTAGTGTTATAATGAACATTTTCTTTGTTATCATGTCTCTCTATAGAGAATGTAAAATGTACTCAAAATATAAAGAAGACAAGTCATTTAGGTCTCACTTGGGAAAAGAACATTTGAGGTCAGCCTTGTCCACAGGAAATTGTAGTGGGTTGATGCTGGTAGTAGAGGTGTCAATCGGATCAGATTCAGATTCTTTGAATCCAATTTTTCGGATTTTTCAGTCCCGGATCAGTCTTGGTCCAAAAGATTTCAGATCCGATTCGGATCGGAATTTCCAAAAAAAAAACAAAAAACAAAAGCCTCCCAATTGGATAATTCGTGCCCAATACGGATCGGATTTGGACTGGATTTAATAGTATCTTAAAAAAAAAATTAAAAAAAATTAAAGTGTGCAATGTGCAGTGTACACAGCCCCCAAAAAATAGGTTTTTTAAAATAAATATATATATTAAATTATTATTTTGAAAAATTGGATTGGATTTGATTCGGACCGGTTTCAAACGGATTCGGATTTTGATTATCTTTGGATTCGGATAATCCGAATCTGAATAGTAAATTTCCCTTTCCATTTTCAACAATACGAATTTTTTTTTTGTTTGAATTTTCGGACCGGATTCAGGATCATCCAATCCGAATATATATACACTATATAATAATATATATAGAGAGAGAGAGAGAGAGAGAGAGAGTAATTATCAAGTGAGGAATCCCTTTCTTTAATTTCAGTAAGAATCTTGATGAAATCACATCGATTTTTATGAATTTTGATATGAGTTTTTTGTGCATAATAAGTTTAATGAAATCTATCTACGAGTAAATTTTGAGAATTTTTCTAAGTATGAGAAATATTTATCCCGATTTTGTTAAAAAATGAAGGCATTCGAAAATGAGAGAAATATAAGAAAATTTTAAAAAATAGTTTTAATACTTGAAAAATTATCAAATTTTATTTATAAGTAGATTGCAATAAACTTATCATCCACAAAAAAAAAAAAAAAAAGATCAGATCAAAATTCATATAAATAAATATGATTTCATAAATGTCATTGTCAAAATTAAGTAAGGAATCCTCACTTGATATTTAATATATATATATATATATATTCAACTCTAGAAGACTAGAAATCTGAACCGACCAAAGTTCAGAGTTTTCTAATTATTGTACAAACCTCCCTTAAGAAAGTTAAAAGAAGTAATTGCATAAACCCCCTTAAGTTTAAGTCTAATTATAACTAAATGGACCTTTCTCAAAATTACATAAACCTCCCCTAGCATTGGTTGACTCCGTTAAGTTTAACGTTGACCAAACTTTTAGATAAAATGACTTTAATGCCCCTATTTGTATTATTTTAAAACCTAAAATAAATAATCAAATAAATATTATATAATAAATCAATTTTAATAAAATAATGAGAATAATGTTATTATTATTTTTTAAGATATTCATCATCACTTATTTTCAGAGATATATTATATATATATAAAAATGTTAAGGATAATGTGCAATTAACCCGGAAAAAATAATAACAACATTATCCTCAACATTTATTATATATTATATAAAATCTCTAAAATGGTGATGAATATCTAAAAAAAAACACATTATCCTCATTATTTTTAATAAAATTGTAAATTTTTATTATATAATATTTATGAAAATATATATAAACGTGTCCTAAGTAATCTAGAGGGGGGTAAATAGATTTTAAACATTTTTACCCAATTTTCGAGATTAGTCAAATTTACGAAAATGCCCCAATTTAGTCAATATACAAAAACAAGCATATAAGTGCGGAAATTAAAGGACACACATATTTAGTGGAAACCCACACGGGGAAAAACCATAGGCTGTTATGTGTGCCACACAGAACCTCGAATCCACTATTTGCAAATACGATTACAATTTAGGTTGACCACATCACACCTAAAATTACTAATTTGTCTTTGCTACCCGCAGGCTTTTAATAGTGACTCTAGTTCCTTGCTTGCAAACTACCTAAGAGGTAAATACAAGACTTGTCTCTAAAGTGAAGAGATAGCACAACCTAAGGTGAATATGTGAAATACTCAAGATGCTAAAAATACAAGGTTAGACATTCAAGCTTATCTAGGCATGGAAGAACATGTTAGACATTCCTAGATATCATATCACTAGATGACATGCATATAACAACACTAAATAAGCAACCAAAATCCTATATGCATTATCTATTACAAACAACTCACAAACCGCAATAAAACAATCTTGAAACTAAGTCAAGTCATAAAGATGCAATCTTGAATCAATTCAAGTGATAAAAAAGCTATCTTGTAAAGCAAGAACATAGATATGAGAATGATGTTCTAGATACAAGTCATGTGAGCAAAACTAACAACCCTAAATGAAATCAACCTAGAATCATGCTAGATGATGTATGAAAGATGCAAGATGAAGGGTGTTTGTGTTTTGGAACCTTAAAGATGGAGTCTTAATGCCTTGAAGTGGAAGATGCTCAAGAAGCTCTCAAATGAGTAATTTTGCTCTCTGAAATGAGCCAAGGCACACAAGACATATATATATGATCCAAATGAAGTGATGTCGTTTTGAAAAGAAGATCAGAAAAAAGCAGATCTGCGCCCTTGATTCTACGATCGGTGTCCGCAGAATAAGGGCCCCGAATACCAACAGCGCACGAGACTTTGGATTATACGATCTGTTTCTGTGCCCTTCGCCGCCGAAAAAGGGCGCCGAAATGAGACTTGACTTTCTAGTCCCTTTCGGCGGCCTGGTTTTTACGGCCCCTTAACGCTGAACCAAGGGCGCCAAAAAAACGGCGGCCTAAATCGGCGGCCACTGACCGCCGAACCAAGGGCGCCGAAAAAGACCTGACTTTCTGGTCCCTTTCTGCGCCTGGTTTTTGCCCGGTTTTTGCGGCCCCTTAACGCCGAACCAAGGGCACCGAAAAATGGCGGCCTATTATGCGTCATGGACCGCCGAATAGGGGCGCAAAAAGCCCCTTGGCTTACAACCTAAAACCTAGCAAGATGCAATTTTGTGCAAGTGTGAAGAGTGCATGCTAAGTAGGAATCAAACAAGAAATGCACACAGGAATTCAAATCAAGTAGATGAATGACATATGAGTGTGTGCATTCTAAATCTCTTCAAAATAGAGTTAAGTCAAGCAATTTACCTTCCTTGAAGCTCTTGATCACACAATGAGGTTCCTTCCATTCTAAGCTACCCTTACATATAGAACCCCATTGTGATTTTACCAACGAAATACGCCAATCAAAAGTGAGGCACTTACAATCTCCCCCTTGGCTATTTCGTGACAAAATCACCACTCACATAGCATCCTCACAAAACAAAAAGATGGTCAACAAACATTTTCTACATTACAATTAAGCTCCTAGACTAAGTCTTGAACATCTTCAAGTTAATACCAAGCTTGTAGAAAATTCCACCCTACACAATCAACGAGAAATATTCTTTCCAAGAACAAGTGTGAGAAGTGCTAGTGACAATAAATTGCAATTTCCAAAGAGAATCAATACAATCAATAGAAAATGTAGTCATGCAATGCAATGCAACTCCCCTAAATGCAATCATCTCCCAACAAGGGTTACTCACTCTCAACTCCCCCTAAATGCAATGCCTAATAGCATAAATTTTCTCAAATTTTCTCCCAAAACTTACTACTCCCCCTTTTTGTCATGAGATAGGCAAAGGGAGTCTCCCCTAATAGGTAGGCATTAGCAAGGAGAGCTTGAAGCACGAACACATATGCAATCATATAAGCAATTTTATGCACCTCAATCAAGTAGAGAGATTCAATGAGGTTTATTTTAGGAAAATGTGTGACAAGGATGCTTTGCAAGCAAGACATGTTGCATCTAAGACCAAAACAATGGTATTTGGCAAAGCAAACAACAAAGGTTTCCAATAGAATTCAAACCAATTTCACCCTTTGTCATGGAAAAAGCAAGGATATAGAATTTTAGTATTTCAAAATAAAGAGCAACTATATCCAACTTTATAGGCAAAACAAGACATGAGCGACTTTGCACCCTATTTGATTTTTTCGGGTGAGATACCCGTATGACAGTAGCCTTGTTCTACAAAAAAAGAGAGAGACTTTGGATATTAAGATCCATTGATTTAAGTCTCAATATTGCTTTTGCACACATATTTGCATTTAACATTTGCAATCAAACATTTCACATTTTCATCTCATACTTTTCAACTTAAGCATGTCATTTAAAAGGAATCATCATGTCATGGAGATCAATTAAAGGTCATTCAAAAGTACTTCCAAAGTACATCTCCTATTCCAAAAATGCATGTTTGAGTATAAATATGACATGGATTGCAAGCAAGGCAATGTAGCACACTTATTAAGAAAAATACATATAAGTATGTACAACCAATCATCTCAAGCAATTAACTAAGAGGCATAAAATATATCAATGTGGCACAATGCATGATCATGCAACTGCTCTCTTTGCTTGAGCTCCCCGTATGGGGTCAAGACGAACCAAATCAAACCAAGCCACTAATCCCAATAGACTTGCTAAGGTTCCCAAATCTAATGGTGTCTAAAGGCTTTGTGAACAAATCCGCTAGTTGGTCATTTGTTCCCACATATTCCAATGCAATGGTTTTGCTCTCAACTAGCTCTCTTATGAAATGGTGTCTTATGTCAATGTGCTTTGTCCTAGAATGTTGGACGGGATTTTAGAAATGTTAATGGCACTCATGTTATCACAAAATAAAGTAAGAGTACCTTGCTCCAAGCCATAATCGGCTAGCATTTGTTTCATCCACATCAATTGAGTGCAAGCACTACCGGCGGCAATATATTCCGCCTCGGCCGTGGATAGGGAAATTGAGTTTTGCTTCTTGCAAAACCAAGAACCAAATTGTTCCCAAGGAAGAAGCAACCGCCCGATGTACTCTTCCTATCATCACAATTTCCCGCCCAATCGGCATCACTAAATCCAACAAGACTTGGATTAGTGTCAAAGGAGTACCATATCCCATGATTTGAGGTACCATTCACAAACCGAATGATCCTCTTCACCGCCACAAGGTGAGACTCTTTGGGATTAGCTTGGTACCTAGCACAAACACCCACACTAAAACAAATATCGGGCCTACTTGCGGTCAAGTAAAGCAAGCTACCTATCATGCCACGATATAGACTTTGTTCCACATCCTTTCCACTAGCATCTTTGCTAAGTTTCAAGGTGGTGCTCATGGGTGTGTCACAATGTTTGGCATTCTCAAGGCCAAACTTTTTCACTAGGCTCTTAGCATACTTAGCTTGGGATATGAAGATCCCATCATGCATTTGCTTGATTTGCAAGCCTAGGAAATAATTTAGTTCACCAACCATGCTCATTTCAAACTCATGAGACATGACATCAACAAATTGTCTAACTTTGGATTGGTTGGTGGAACCAAATACAATGTCATCAACATAAATTTGAGCTATGAATAGCTCATCTTTAGTGCACTTGATGAACAAGGTCTTGTCAACACTACCTCTAGAGTAGCCATTGTCAACAAGATAAAGAGTGAGGCGCTCATACCAAGCCCTCGGTGCTTGTTTCAACCCATATAGAGCCTTCTTGAGGCGATAGACATGAGAGGGGTGGTGTGGATCCACAAACCCCTTGGGTTGTTCAACAAACACTTCCTCATGCAATAAGCCATTGAGGAAGGCACTCTTGACATCCATTTGGTGTAACTTGAACTTGTACACACAAGAAATGGATAAGAGAAGCCTTATGGACTCAAGACGGGCAACGGGAGCAAAAGTCTCATCAATACCCTCAATTTGAGAGTACCTTGTGCAACAAGCCTTGCCTTGTTTCGCACAATGTTGCCATCCTCATCGGATTTGTTCCTAAACACCCATTTAGTGCCTATGACATTAGTGTTTCTAGGTCTAGGAACAAGAGTCCAAACCTCATTTCTCTCAAATTGGTTTAGCTCTTCTTGCATGGCAAGAACCCAAAACTCATCTTCCAAGGCTTCATCAACCTTTTTGGGTTCTATTTGAGAGGTATAACAAGTGTAGCTAATTTGATTAGCTATTTGACCCTAGTCCTAACACCCTCTCTAACCTCTCCAATGATATCATCCTTATCATGGAGTTTCTAACCCAAGGAGCGGGTTCATTAGAGTCCAAAGGAGGAACTCTATTAAGAGGCAAATCATCCTCTTCATCTTGGTTTGACTTCACACCACTTGAAGTCTCACCACTTTCCTTCAAAGGAAGGTCATCCACCTCACAAACATCCTCCTCATGGTCATCATGTTTGGGCCTACAATCATCAAAGACAACATTTGATGATTCCATAACACTTTGAGTCTTTAGATTAAAAACTCTATAGGCCTTGCTATTAAGTGCATACCCAATGAAAATACCCTCATCACTCTTGGCATCAAACTTGCCAAGTTGATCCCGGTCATTTAGTATATAGCACTTACTCCCAAAGATGTGGAAGTAGCTCACATTGGGTTTTCTACCCTTCCATAACTCATATGTTTGTTTAGTCCCGGGCCTAAGGACTCTATTCCCTATGTAGCAAGCCGTATTGATGGCTTCGGCCCAAAGATTTCTAGGGACTTTGTTGCTAAGCAACATCACACGGGCCATCTCTTGGAGGACTCTATTCTTCTCTCAACAACACCATTTTGTTGAGGAGTCCTAGGGGCGAAAATTCATGGGAAATGCCTAGGCTATTGCAAAAATTTTCAAACTTAGCATTTTCAAATTCTTTCCCATGATCACTTCTAATTTTCTTAATGCTTTTAATGTGAGAAGTTTTCTCATTTTGAATTTTGACACAAAGCATTTTAAATTTCTCAAAGGCTTCGGACTTTTCTCTAAGGAAGTAAGTCCATGTAAACCTAGAGAAGTCATCAACAACAACAAGAATGTACCTTCTACCACCTAAACTTTCGGTTTGAATGGGACCCATAAGGTCCATATGGATGAGCTCCAATGGCTCTTTGGTGGAGAGGTATTTGCCTTTCTTGTGCACACTTTTAGTTTGCTTTCCTTGTTGACAAGGTCCACAAACTCCCTCAACCTTTTTCCCAAACTTGGGAAGGCCCCTAACAACATTCAACCTATCAAGGACTTTCAAGTCCCTATAGTTCATATGGCCAAGTCTTTGGTGCCACACCTCAATTTGCTCACTAGTAGACAAGTTACAAGAGATGGATTAGACTCAAGACAATAACAATTGTCACTTGATCTCTTGCCTTTCAACAAAACTTGCCCATTTTCCTTAAGAATAGAGCAATCAACTTTTCCAAACATAACCGAAAGCCCTTCATCACTTAAGTGTGATATACTAATGAGATTGGCTTGCAAGCCATCAACATAGAGAGCATTGGGCAAGGAGGGTAAACCGGGAATAGATATATTACCTTTCCCTATGACTTTTTTCTTAGATCCATCACCAAAGGTGACAACCCACCATCCTCCATCACAAGAGTTTCAAAGAAACTCTTGTTTCCGGTCATGTGCCTAGAACACCCACTATCAAGGTACCAAGTGTTAGAGGCATTTGCTTTTAAGGCAACTTGGGCCACATAGCAATAATAGTCATCATGTCTACTCATCCTAGGTGAAACATGGTCATTCTAGGAGCCATTGGTCCATTAGCTCTAAAATTCCTAGGTGCATGCATTGTGGCTCTTCTAAGCATATTTTTCTCAATCATACTTTCTCTTCTACACAATTTAATATACTTAAAGCAATTAGGCCTAATATGGCCTTCAATTCCACAAAAATGGCAAGTAGGAGTAGTAGGAATTCATACCATAGCCTTGTGCAAGCATTTGTGGTTCCTTCTATTTTGAGTTGCTCTTGGTGTTGAGGCAACTCTCTCCTTTGTGGTTGAGCCAAGTTGGCACGTCTTCTAGGTTGAGCATGGAAGACCTCATGTTGAGCTTGTGGGATCCTTTGTTGAGGAGGTCTTGGTTGAGGAGGTTTTGGTTGTGGAGCTCTAGCTTGTGGTGGTGGAGCTTTGTTGGAATCCTTGCTTGTGCTTGCTTGGAGGATTCACCAACTTCAACCCATTTTGTTGATTGTTGAGGGGTTTGAGCATTTTCAACCTCTTTGCTCTTGACAAATGTTGTCTTCTTCAAGGATGTGGCTTCCACTTCTTCCACATAACCTAACCCCTTCTTGTCACTTGGACTCTTCCCACAAGATAGCATCTTATCAAGCTTCTCGGTTCCGGAAGTCATCTTAGCAATCAACCCTTTTGCTTCCATGAGCTCTTTCCTCAAGCTTTCTTCATTCTTCTTGGCCAAGACTAACTCCATCTTCAACCCTTCTTCCATCTCTTTTGCCTTACTCATTTCCTTACTCAAATGAGTCACCTTGGAAGTCAATTCAAGCTTCTCTCCTTTCAACTTTTGTATCTCCTTTTTCTTCAATCTTGAGTTTTCAAAAAATCTCATGAAGTCATCATAGTCCATCTCTTCATCAAACTCAAAATTAGACATTGAGGAGTTGCTCTCTCCATTTGAGTCATTTTCCTACTTCCTCTTCTTTATCACTCATGACTTCATTGCTATTGTGAGAGGATGAGAAGCAATGAAGTTTGCAACTTGGTCTTCCTCATCAACCGAAGACTTGTCTTCATCTTCTAGGTCATCACTATCACTCTAAGTAACCGCCATGGCTCTTCCTTTCTTCTTTTTCAAATTAGCACACTCGGGAGCAATGTGTCCAAACCCACTACACTCATAGCATTGGACACCCTTCTTATGATCTTTCTCTTGAGCTTGCTCCACTTTCTTGAAAGGAGCCTTCTTCTTTACAAACTTTCCCTTGGAGCCAAACCCTCTCTTTCAAATCTCATAAATTGCTTGAACTTCTTTGCCATCAAAGCAATTTCTTCATCCAGTCTTCTTCATCCTTCTCAACCTTGACACTCTTCAAGACAAGACTCTTTTGCTTCTTTGGAGGTGTAGTGTAGGACCTTTCCTAGATTCATAGGCCAAGAGCTTCCAATAACTTCACTTGGCTTCATTCTTGAGTAGTCACTATTTTCCTCCAATGCCGTCACTTTGGATTCAAACCTCTCGGGAAGTGACCTCATGATCTTTTGCTTGATTCTTCTATCGAGTAGGGATCACCAAGTTGGTGACTTTGATTCACTATATCCATGAGCTTCACTTGGAAGTCATTGAAGCACTCATCATCCTCCATCCTTATGGTCTCAAATTGTTTGGAGAACTTGGAGCTTGGAATCCTTGACCACATCGGTTCCTTCATGAGCCGTTTCTAATATATCCCAAGCTTCTTCGCTATCCTTGTAGTTTGAATGAGCTTGTATTGGTTGTCATCCATGGCACATAGGATTGCATGCATGGCTTTGTTGTTCCATTTTGAAGCCTCGAATTCTTGTGGAGTCCATTGTGCCTTCGGCTTGAGGACTTCCTCTCCACCTCCCGCAGGAGTCATCATAGGTGGTGTATCATCTTCAATCGCCATCCATGCCCGGTCATGAATTTGACTCACATAAGCTTCCATTTTACCCTTCCATGAAGCGTAATTGACCCCGGTGAGCAAGGGGGTCTTGTGCTAGAGGCACCCTCACCTCCCATTCCATTTCCACTCATTGTGTTTGAGGATTGAATGAAATGAATGCACACAAACAAGCTAACCACACACAAGGATGCAAACAAATGCAATAGACTCTAACAAGAGCAAAGGATCTCCTAATTATGTTAAGGAACCCGCTCTGATACCAACTGAAAATATATATAAACGTGTCCTAAAGTAATCTAGAGAGGGGGGGGGGGTGAATAGATTTTAAACATTTTTACCCAATTTTCGAGATTAGTCAAATTTACGAAAATGCCCCAATCTAGTCAATATACAAAAACAAGCATATAAGTGTGGAAATTAAAGGACACACAATATTTACGTGGAAGCCCACACGGGGAAAAACCACGGGCTGTTATGTGCGCCACACGAGAACCTCGAATCTACTATTTACAAATACGATTACAATTTAGGTTGACCACATCACACCTAAAATTACTAATCCGTCTTTGCTACCCGCAGGCCTTTAATAGTGACTCTAGTTCCTTGCTTGCAAACTACCTAAGAGGTAAATACAAGACTTGTCTCTAAAGTGAAGAGATAGCACAACCTAAGGTGAATATGTGAAATACTCAAGATGCTAAAAATGCAAGGTTAGACATTCAAGCTTATCTAGGCATGGATGAACATGTTAGACATTCCTAGATATCATATCACTAGATGACATGCATATAACAACACTAAATAAGCAACCAAAATCCTATATGCATTATCTATTACAAAACAACTCACAAACCGCAATAAAACAATCTTGAAACTAAGTCAAGTCATAAAGATACAATCTTGAATCAATTCAAGTGATAAAAAAGCTATCTTGTAAAGCAAGAACATATAGATATGAGAATGCTGTTCTAGATACAAGTCATGTGAGAAAAACTAACAACCCTAAATGAAATCAACCTAGAATCATGCTAGATGATGTATGAAAGATGCAAGATGAAGGGTGTTTGTGTTTTGGAACCTTAAAGATGGAGTCTTGATGCCTTGAAGTGGAAGATGCTCAAGAAGCTCTCAAATGAGTAATTTTTGCTCTCTGAAACGAGCCAAGGCACACAAGACACATATATATGATCCAAATGAAGTGATGTCGTTTTGAAAAAAAGATCAGAAAAAAGCAGATCTGCGCCCTTGATTCTGCGGTCGGTGTCTGTAGAATGAGGGCGCTGAATACCAACAGACGCGTGAGACTTTGGATTATGCGCTTGTTTCTGCGCCCTTGGCCGCCGAAAAAGGGCGCCGAAATGAGACCTGACTTTCTGGTCCCTTTCGGTGGCCTGGTTTTTACGGCCCCTTAACGCCGAACCGAGGGCGCCAAAAAAGGGCGACCTAAATCGGCGGCCACTGACCGTCGAACCAAGGGTGCCGAAAAAGACCTGACTTTCTGGTCCCTTTCTACGGCCTAGTTTTTACGGCCCCTTAACGCCGAACCAAGGGCGCCGAAAAACGGCGGCCTATTATACGGTCATGGACCGCCGAATAGGGGCGCAAAAAGCCCCTTGGCTTTACAACCTAAAACCTAGCAAGATGCAATTTTGTGCAAGTGTGAAGAATGCATGCTAAGTAGGAATCAAACAAGAAATTCACACAAGGAATTCAAATCAAGTAGATGAATGACATATGAGTGTGTGCATTCTAAATCTCTTCAAAATAGAGTTAAGTCAAGCAATTTACCTTCCTTGAAGCTCTTGATCACACAATGAGGTTTCCTTCCATTCTAAGCTACCCTTACATATAGAACCCCATTGTGATTTTGCCAACGAAATACACCAATCAAAAGTGAGGCACTTACAATTTATTTTAAGTTATAAAATAATACAAATAGAGGCATTAAAGTCATTTTATCCTAAAAGTTTGGTCAAAGTTAATTTTAACGGAAGTCAACCAATACTAGGGGAGGTTTATGTAATTTTGAGTAAATAGTCCATTTAGCTGCAATTAGGTTGAAACTCAGGGGAGGTTTGTGCAATTACTCCGAGTTAAAAAGACCATAATTAAAATGTTGAATAAGAATGCCATTTCTCCTAAACATAGGGGATGTTAGTGTAGGGAAAAATACCAAGAAGTACACGCAGCGGAAGCGATACTAAAAAATGATTTAGTGACTTTTAAAAATTTTTCCTTTTATGAACCTTAAACCCTTTAATTAATTAACATACATATACAATAACAAAAAGTAGAATACCTTTTGTCGCGTGATCCGATTGACTTACGTCGATGGTAATCCGCAAGATCTTCAATCCTAGCACGAACGTGGATCACCTAGGAGCGTGGTCTCCCTTTTCTTTGAATTGCAAACCTATGAATGGACAAAACAAACTTTTCTTTTCTTGTTAGTCACAAAAACAATCAAAAGAATGACTAAGATTATTCCGATCACTTTTGAGTTCTCAATCTAATGATCGAAACTCGCGTGAACCTAGATCGATATCGTACACACAAGCTTATTGATGAATAAGCAAATAGTATACTATCAAAGAATAATCTAACACTCCTTTTTGTTTTAGTAGAATAAAATCTTTCTATGAATTGATAAGAAGAAGAAATTTGTATCAAGAACACATGAAGTGGCCGAATTCTATACTTGTCAATATATAGGTGGCCTAAGTTTGCTTCTTCTTTTCTATTAGGGTTGCCGAAATCCTAACCTAGAAATAACTAGGGTTGCCGCAAAATACATGCCCACCATAGGCTTATGTTGCACCCTAATTTCCATCTAGTTTTTAAGACATCAAACCCTAATCCAACTCATAGATCTTTTATTCTTTTATTTTGACTAAATAAAAAGACTTCTTATTTGATTAAATAAATAAACTAATTATTTATTTCCTTATCAAACAAGTCTTTTACTTTTACTTTTAGGAAATATATTTCCTGATTAGAAAAGATTTGTTTCTTTAATTAAACAATTAATTCTTATTTAATTAAAACAATGAAACAAATAATATATTAGGTTAAAAATAACCCTTGCCGCCCCACTTAGAGTAAATGGGCCAAAATATTATTTTCTTATTTCATTTAATCCATTGGACTTTAAATAAAAAGCCCACATGTGAACCAGACCCATTCTTACTAAAAGAAACAAGCCCACATGTCTTTCATTAATATTTAATATTTGAGCAGCCCATTACTAAAATAATGTGCAAATTATATTCTTAATATATTAAATGCAACTCTAGATGGACCCTTAAATTGGTCTGGTAGAATATCAAGTGATCCATGTAAGTCCGTGTGGATTGGGGATCTCGGCGGGCCATCTAAATTTAAGCTTCAATAGACATAACCTAATCACAATCAACAAATGATTCACTTAGGTCCAATCCATTAATTTTAACTCATTCCACTAAAGAGCTAAAACTGAACTCTTAAATAAAGATAGAAAAGGAAGATGCTCCTCATTCATACCCTAGACAATCATATTGGAGATAGTGTATCCTCGTGATTAATATCAGTAATTGCCAAGAGTTCATAGACCGCCTATAACTCTCCAAGTTACCATATTTACTCATATGACCACATTTTGAACTTGGATATTTTGACTTGTCCAGAAGCCATGTTTTCAATAGACACTATCGAAAACTCAACGTTGAGATTTAATATCCAATTACCTCAAAACATCCATATGATGATATTATACTCTCATTTAATTAAATGGAGCCACGATGTCCATATCTATAAATGAAGTCCTCTATCGATTAACAAATGAATATCACCAAACTATCGAGGATAGACTATGCGATATAATCGTACTCATTGATAACTCAAATGATATCACTTGCAACCATAAGTCCATCATTTATCTCAGGATTAAGATAGACTCTCCGATTGTCCTGATAATGAAAAGACTTTTATCTACTGACGGTTATAGATAAAGTATTTCATTGTGATCCAGTTCAATGCACCCAGTGCACTAGATCCTTTTGCTCGAAGACACTCCGATGATTTTAGACTCATCATATCTCATTTGATCCCACTCAAATGCTAGCAAAAGAATTCTACAACTTTAACAAGATAAAGGTGCCCAACCTTTAACTTAAGTTGTGAACATTATTCAAGACTAACTAAAGAATTGTGTCTACCTCATACATATCCAGATGTACGAACAATTCTTCTTTTCCCATAGTCTTTAGACCTTATGATTATTTACTTTGACAATTATTATTAAACTATAAATGCTATACGATTTGTTAAACCAGAAATCACTTTATTAATATGAAAAAGATTGTTAATTACAACATTACACTCTTGCTATTGAGCATAATCCTAACAGTTAGTGCAATTATTCCTTAAAAAAATACATGTTCTTTTGCAATGCAGATATGCCAATGTAGATATACTAGGGATGGTAATTCTACTCGAACCTGTGGGCACCCGCCCGAACCCAATCCTTTGGGGTGAGGGTAGTGGTGGCCACGGTTTGGTTTCGATTCGGTTTCGGTTCGAAACCGTTGATTTCGGTTTGGGAACTAACCGAAACCGAAACCGAAACCGAAACCGGAAAACCGGTTTGGTTTTCGGTTTAAAACCGGTGGTTTTTCGGTTTCGGGTTCGGTTTTATCCGGTTCCGGTTCCGGTTCCGGTTTCGGTTTCGGTTTCAATTTTGTCCAGTTTCGGTTTCGGTTTTGGTTTTTTTTTTTTAATTTTGTAAATTGTAAATTAAATATAAAATCAAAATCTTGACTAATATAAAATCATAAAGTTGTAAATAAAAAAAAAAACATTTACAAACATTTTCATTGATGTATTTAATATTTAAAAGAAAAGAAATTGACATTTATTAATAAATAACAAAAAATAACAAAAAAAAAAATAACAAAAAAAAATAACAAAAAATTAGCCTTGAAGGCTTGAATTCAAATATACAATATTACAATGTAACAAAGTTAAAATTAAAAAAAAAAAAAAAAAAAAATACCAGCCTTGCACTTAATTTTTTACCACAATTAAGCCGCCTACGTATTCTTCACCAATGTAGAGGAATCAAAGGCCACATAGTTCTTTTACCTTTAATTAGTTGCTCGGTGTTGGAGGTTGGAAGTTGGAATGGAATCTATTCGCTACCTTCCGTTCCCGTGGTTTGGTCACCTTCGAAGAAGTCGTTCACTATATCCGGCTGGAGTTCTTGTTGTCTATATTTTGCCTTTGTCCAATCATCAACACATGCCTGGATTTCAAGTGATTGTGGAGACATAGCCAACCGTCTTGGGTCCAAAATATTTCCACCTGCACTAAATTCTTGTTCCACAGCAACTGTAGAAATCGACGTTCCAAGAATTTGTTTGGCAATAATAGCCAAAATTGGATATTCCTGTTGATTACTCTTCCACCAAACCTGGAGATCAAATCCTTCATCTGGAAATATATTGGCTTCTAAATACCGGTCAAGCTCAGAGGCAGATGAGGATGAAGAAGATGTTCGTAATTTTTTGGATCTTTGGGAAAACAGTCGATCCCCCAAACCCCTTAATTGAAATTTTGCGGAAGAACTACTACCACCAGATGTGGGTTGGGGTTGTGAAACCGGCACGTTGAAAGACTGACCATACATTCTAGCATATTCATTGTATAATTCTTAAAGCAAAGTTTTAACGGAAGCACATAACTGAAGAATATCAACCTCTAAATTTAAACATTTGTAATAATTGTCTAAATAATCCTGCAAACAATCTAATTTAAAGCGTGGATCAAAACACGGTGCAAGCAAGTAAATCTTTGGAATCTCCCCATAATACGAAACCCATTTTGTTTTCATGGCAGCAACACATAGACTCAATTGAACATCAAATCTACAATCATTAAATGCACCAACAATATGTTGACGGTGAAATTTGGATTGCCACGCACTCAACAATTAAATCAATTTAATATGAAGCAAGAAAATTAAGAACACATGCAAAAGACAAGTTTTACGTGGAAAACCCTTGAATGGGAAAAACCACGGCGCCCCTGAGGGCAGAAGAATAATACTAGGTTTTCGTTGCTTTGTTACACACTCTAATCTCTCACAATTGCTCTCTTTTCTCTCTCTATATTTCTGAACCCCTTCCTCGTGGGATAGGTGATTCTATTTATACATGTTTATTTAGGGTTTCTCCTTGTTGATTTGTACTAGGATCCTTTTCTGTCGCGGATTGGGTCTTCTTTCCTTTTTATGATTCCTTGTTGCTTCTGTGTTTCTGCCGAGTTGGTTTGAGCCCAGTGTGCTGGTCCAGCGAGTACCTTTATTTTCTGGGTATTGCGTATCTGGCGAGCATATTTCTACATTCGGCGAGTAGGTTTTTGGTTTTGGCGACCATGCTTCTTCTTCCTTCTGGTCTAAGCTATTTTATCATCCTGACTGGTCAAACTTCTTCCCTTGACCCGGTCAATGAATGACGTGACAATCTTTTGTTAGCTCCTTTGATGACGTGTCAGTTGGGCGAGTTTATACATACAACAAATATTAACACTTTGAGTAAGAAATAAATGAGTAGTGGGATAGTAAACACCAGATAAAGCAATGATAGCATCATTAAAAACACGTAACAATTCAAGAATTTTTATACATACATCCCAATAGTTCAATTCAAGAGAAATTGAAGGAATGTTATAATTAATAAAAGAAACTAATAAATCCTTATATTCAACACTTTCACTAAGCAACTTATAAGTTGAATTCCAACGAGTGGTAATGTCACGAGAAAATTTTCTGGGACACATATTATTCAGAGAGCAATACTTTAACCATTGTTTCATGATTTTGCTATGCCTCCAAATATAGTTAATATATCTTTAATTGGTCTAATAAAAGCAGAAAGCTCTGTTAATCCAGCTTGAACACACAAATTTAAAACATGGCATGCACAACGTTGATGAAATAATTTACCCCAAAATAGGGATTGCACAACTCCCATAAGTAAGGAATAGATGCAATATTGCTTGCAGCATTATCAAAGCCAATAGCAAAAATTTTGTTTAAAATATTATACTCTTGAAAAATGATTTTAAGGAGTCGAAAAATATTTGAACTGAATGCGAGTCATCGAAAACATGAAATGCAAGAATTCTTTTTTGCATGTCCCAGTTATTGTCCATATAATGACACGTGACACCCAAATATGACTATCGAAATTGTCGGTCCATATGTTGGCACATACGGAAACGCGACCTTGAAATTGTTCAAAAAATGTTTTCAAATTGTTTTTTTCTTTTTTGTAAATGGCATTTAGTGTACGTGTGAGAGTGGCTCTAGGAACACGTTGCATTGCAGGATTTAATGCATTTTGGCAATAATTAACAAAACCTACTTTCTCACCAAAACCAAAAGGTAAGTGTTCAGTTGCAACCATTAATGCTAGTTGTTCTCTATTTTTTTCAGCCGTGTAATGAAATAATTGATTAGAAGAGGTTGCGTGCCTGGCGATTTGGGCTTGGTTATTTGCACTCGCGAATTCGGACGGGTGAGTTTTTCTGACATGGGTTGTTAGGTTGATAATTAGTGTTGGCATTAATTCCATATCAAAACGTGTTTAACTTGTAATGTTTAGTGGTTAGTAATTGAAGAATTTCGAAGACGAAGGACGTCTCAACCATTATTCGTTCAAGTTGCCGGCTTTTAAGAGTTTCGGACATTACGGTCTACAAAGGTATTCAAAGACCTCTTATCTCTTACAAGGCTAGGCACACACTCACACATATCATTCTTGTGTGTCCCTTCATGATTTTATTTCATTTACATTTCACTTTCACACACTTGGCAAAATATGCTCATGCATTCACATTTAGTTAATAAACTTTGTGTTTTGCATTTTCTAGGACTATGTCCGGAAACTAGCATTGTGTGTGTATTTGTGTTTATATGTTTCCGTATTTTGTGTTTAGGACTTGAACATGTTCTTATTCAATGCCTTATTAAGTTCTGGTCATTTAGGTTACTCATTCATAAGGTTTCGAGTCCAAACGTGTTGACTATGCCACTTTACGTTCTCTTACGTTGTGTTGACTTCATCGATGATTTCCGAGATGATTTCTCAACCGTTTTTCAAAGTTGTATAGTCGTTATCGTGCGTGAGAGAGTCACGGTTCATAATCTGAAAACGGATTAGAATTCAGAGTTCAGACGCCCAAGATACGGGCCGACGAACCGAGGGAGCGCGCGAGAGGACAGCCCAGGCCGTGGGCCACAAGGGCTGGCCGTGGTTGAGGCCGTGGGCCCCACGGCCTGGAGCAGCCTCTGCTCCCGTGTGGGCCACGCACCCCCCACGGCCAGGGGGTGACGTGGCACCACGTGGTTGGCCGAAAACCTCCTTCTCTCTCCTCCTATTTCTTCCCTCTCTCTCTCCATTTTGAAATTCAAGAAGAAAATTTCAGTTTTCCCGCATAGAGTTCTCTCCATTTTTCCAAACTTCAAAACACCATATCTTCCTCATCCGAGTCGGATTTGAGTGATTCAAGTTGGAGAGTGTTCGTATTTGAGTCCTCTAACATCTCCAAGTGGTTTGGTGGCTGTTTGATCGTGATTTCAAGTGGTTGGACACTGAATTCGCACCAGCTGCAGAATCCGAGGTTTGAGTCTCAACTTTGGGATTTCTTGTTATTTGACCTTCCATTTGCTTGGGGTTTCTTCTTCTATATCTATGTTATTGTTTTAAAGCTATTTGAAAGGTAGCTTGATTATCATTCTAATTGAAACTCAATTTGTGGACTTATGTTGACTAGATTTTATGATTCTAGGTTTTACATTTGTTTGTGAGTTGTATTGTGATTAGAATGGCATCTTAGGTTGTTTGATACTTAATTGAATTAATTTTGTGTTAAAATGACTTTGAGATTTGATTTGGTCCTTTGATTAAAAATCAAGGATTTGTGTATTTGTTGTGATTTAGAGAATATAGGTTTTGATTGATGTAAATCTCAAAACCTTGCTCTATATTTTTGTCTAGTATATTGATTGATTTTAATCTCATATATCTAGCTTTTATTGTATATTGATAGCATCTTGAATTTGTACTTAATGAACATTTTGTGATTCAAGTGTTATGTGTGTGAATGAGACTTTGAGTATATGTGTTAGGTGTTTCACATGCTTAGGTTTCTATTCATGTATTTTTGCATCTAGACTTGATTAATTGTGTTCACATGTTTAGGTCTATTTGTGCCATAGAATGTATTGATCACATGTTCTATGTTGATGAATGTTTGCATCATTTGCATTCACATGATCACACTAGGAAGTCCTTGTAAAAGGCATGAAGTCTTGGTTAGAGTCGGGATGACTCGGATAGCCAAGCAAGAAGTCTTGCCTAGAGTCGGGATGACTCGGATAGGTAAGCAAGGAGTCATGGCTAGAGTCGGGAGGACTCGGATAGTCATGCATGGGAGGCTCCCTAGAGGCAAGAGTGCCTTGGATAGGGAGTTGGCTATTGATTGGTAGGCCTAGGCGTATGGTTAGACATAGAGTCCGATAGAGCGGGGTACACGGGAGGTGTATGCACTCTTGAGGAATTTCTAATCTACCATCGATGTTGGTTGAGTGTGTTGTCCAATATATGGTGGTTCCGCATCATTGAGGGATTTCATACTTTCCAATAGGGTTGGGTAGGCTTAGACTTCACTAGGTTGGGTGAGCTAAAGATTGGTCACTTTGTGAATGTTCTATGTTTACTTTCCAATAATATAGTACCCAATGGTTGTAGTTCAACCCGTGGATGTTTCCTCCTTGGAGGTTTTACCACGTTAAAAAATCCCTTGTGTTAATTCTTTCTATCTCTTCTCTTATATTTTAATTGTATATTTTATTGTCTTGATTCATAATATCCTGTGATGTATTGTGAACAAGTCTTTGTATAGTGTGATTAGTATATTCATTCTATAGATCAATTTGTATCTTTGATTCTTTTATATTGTGTATTTTTGTATAGTGACATTTTGATCACTCTTGTAACACATTGAACATCTTATGAAATACAAGCTTATTTTGTTGTTATGTTTATTTGCTATTTTACCTCACATGACTTGTTGATATACTTAGACATTTCTCTTATGATTGTGTCATCTATTGTCTATGTATGTCTTCCTTGGCTTATGTTGTGTGTAAGGCTACCTTGAGGGACAAACGATGTTTGTTCAAGGGTTTGAAAAAAGGTGTAAAAACCTATTCACCCCCCCCTCTAGGTATGCTTTAAGCAATTTAACTTCGTTTGTGTACATTCAATTGGTATCAGAGCGGGTCGTCGGACGGCACTCGACGAGATCCGGTTTACACTTACGAGTGGATTGCTTAGGTATTTGCTAGAATGGTTTTCCAAGATGATGTGATGACCGAAGGGGCTTCGAATTCTAGGCCTCCTCTTCTCAAGGGTCACAACTACGGGTTTTGGAAATTGAGGATGAAGGCTTACATCCGATCTATTGATGAGAGAGCTTGGATGACCGTTGAAGAAGGTTACCTTGCTCCTAACAAGATTGTGGATGGAGTGACCGTTTCCAAGCCTAGGAGTGAGTGGTCTACTAATGAGTTTGAGTTAGCAAAATGGCATCATCGGGCGGTGAATGCTATTTTTGGAGGTGTTGATAGTAGGCAATTCTCCTACATTCAAAACCTAGAAACCGCTAAGGAGGCATGGGAGGCTCTCCAAGTCACCAATGAGGGGACTAAAGCGGTGAAGAAGTCTCGTCTTCAATTGCTCACTTCCCAATTTGAGGTTTTGCAAATGGGTGAGGAAGACAAGTTTTTGACTTCCAAGATAAGCTTCTAGACATCGCCAACCAATGCCAAGCACTTGGTACTCCTATCTCCGGTGAGAGGCTAAATTGGAAGATTCTTAGATCACTTCCAAAGAGGTTCAAAGCCAAGGTTACCGCCATTGAAGAGAGCAAGGACGTTGACGTCATGAGCATAGATGAGTTGCTAGGATCTCTTCAAACTTTTGAGGCGTGCATGAAACCAAAGGCTAAGAACAAGGGTTTAGCTCTCAAGGTTGTCAAGGAAGCTAGTAGTAGCGATGATGATGAGGAGATGGCGTTATTGGTTAGGAAGTTTAGGAAGTTCATGAGGAAAGGTGCCAAGTCAAGTGGCAAGTACTCAAGGGACAAGGAAGTCAAGAAGTCCTTTACTCCACCTCATGAGAGGAGTGGCCATGCTAAGAGCAATAGGAAGGTTCAATGCTTCAAGTGCAAGAAGCTTGGACATTATGCTTCGGATTGTCCTAGTGGTGATTCTAAGAGGGACAAGAAGGGAAAGGCTATGGCGGCTACATGGAGTGAAGATGATGCCTCTAGTGATGAGGAGAGCTCAAGTGATGAGTCTTCTAGTGAAGAAGAGCTAGTAAGCAACTTTGTTGCATTCATGGCTTCTCACTCTACTCTAGAGGATGTTAATCAAGATTCATTGGATAAGGAGATTGATCAAAGTCATCAAGAGTGTTTAAATGATAATCCATCCTACATTGATCTTTTGGCTAAGGTGAAGTTTCTTGAGGAGAAGTTGAAATTAGCCTTGAGTGAGATTGATGAGAAGGAGGACTTGATCAAGATTCAAGTGGATGAGTTTGTTGCTACAACTCGTAGGCTCTTGCGTGAAAAGAATGCTATTGAAAAGAAGCTTTGCGAAGTTGAGGGTATTTTGCTTGAAAAGGATAGGATCATCTCTAATATGAACTTAGAGAGCTCAAGTGTAGCGGTGGTTGAAGAGAAGCTCATAGAAGCATCACTTCCTACTAGTGAAGCTATCATTGAAGAGAAAGCTCCTAAGAAGAGACGTTCCAAGAAAGAACAAATTGAAGAATAAGGTACCCCTTGAAACTCCCATTTGTCCTCCACCACCACCGGAAGGTAAAATCTCTCCTTTTGTTCCCATATGTCATTTTTGCAATACCTTAGGCCATATCAAGCCCAAGTGCTATAAATTCATTGAATATTGCAACTTAGAAAATGCATCTAGGAATAGAGATTGGACCTAATTCTATGCATGCTAAAGCTTTTGAATATGGAAAGCATGATAATTTGTCAAAGCATGTAAGAATATCCGGAAGGTGAAGAATGCATATCCTACAAAGTTTGACCATGCATGTGTTGCTAACAATGTTGAGAAGAAGAGTATTAATGATATTATTGTGAATCAAGTTGTGGAAGAACTTTACTCTAGGTTCAACATTGTGGTCAAAGAGAATCTTGATGATGTTCGTGTTGTCCACCCAAGACAAAATTTGTCAAGGGTGAGTGCTCTTACCATTAGTGTAAGTTGCACATGTGAGTTAGCTTTAAGACTTAGTGTCGTTGATAAGAGGCTTAGCTTTTTGCTTTGTATCTTTACAACTTGACATGACTTAGCTATCTCACTTTGTTTGTTTTGATAGTCAAAATTTGTTGATTAACTTTTGAGAAGTTTTTTTTGGAATCTATATGATAACATTATTGTTATGGCTTTTAGAGAAAGTCATTTTTTTTGTTGTTTGAGTTGGATTACATTGCCTTTAGTCTCTTGGAATCGACACACCTATAACTTGTAGTCATGAGGACTCACAAGCCAAGAGGACTCATAAAAAGGGTGAAGGCTTTGTATTTGGTGAAAATAGCTTGCGAAGGTATCTCTATATCATATTGCTTGCTTACTTGATTTTTCATCTATCAACTCATTGTTTGTATCACTTTCATGAAGCATGTCATAATTGAGAACTAATATAGTGTTTATATGGTACTCTTTGACATTTGCTAGTTTAAGATCTTTTGGTGATAAGTGTTCACATTGATCTTATTTCATGAAGCGTGTTGTTATTTGTATGATTGTTGAGTGGCTAATTTTGAATAATGTGAGCTTCATATTCTTTGATAGCTACTCTCTTGAGAAGTAGAGATCTTAAGTAAGTCTCTTTACTTGCTTTAGATCATGTGCTTTTAAGCCTTGAAATTGGTTTCAAAAATGCACTTTGCTTCTCTTGTATGTTTTGTTAAGTATGTTGAGCTTGATTGATGTTCGCTTTGGATACACCTTGAAGTCCTAAGGACTAGTACATTTAAAAATGACCAATGGTTGGTATCCATTTGCTTCGGCAACATAGAACTCAACGAGCACCCTCATGGAAAGGGCTACACACCTTGGTTGTGAAGCCACCCAATGTTGGAAAGGGCTACGTCATTGTGATGAGTGAAAGCCGCCATGAGGTGTATATGTTTATGTTAGAAAAATCAAAGAAGTGTTGAATTGAATCATAAAAAAAAATTCTTTGATTCAAGCCTTAATAAAAAAAATAAAAAATAAAATAAAAAAATATAAAGGCTTTTTGGAGTATAGTTGAATAATCAAATGAGCTCGGGTTGACAAATAGAAATGGGTTGACGAGCCACATGCACACACACGCTCACATGTTGAAATCTATTCTCTTTATAAGCAAAATTCGGATGATAACCGGTTTTGACCTTTTTATGGAAAGGCCTAAGATGAATAGATGTTGAAATTGTATGCATGCTTGATTATCAAACTACTTCTTTTCATATACTTGAAGCAAAATCTTCACACACTCACTTTTGCTTAATTAGTATTTGTGATACTTTAGCAATTTTGATGACATATGAGAGTGATTGAAAATCTTGATGTAACTCTCTTAGATATGTGAAGCTTATTTGCAAATCTAATAAAAATTGCTTGTGATGTGATTGTGTGGTGATTTTTGTGAACATTTGTCTATCTTGATTTTAGATGAGGCACTTGTCAAGGGGGAGCATAATATGCTAAATTCTTGTTCTCTTTTATGACATGTTCACATGTTCTTCAAGGTTGTTAATTGTTGGCATTATTCTTATTTTGATAAATCATGAAGATGCTATGATAAATTCTTACTTGCATGGTGATTTATTAAATATAGTGTTTTGCCTTTGTATATGTTTATTGGTTTCTTATTTGTTTCTTTGTTTCCTCTCACTTTGTTTTTAGTTTGTTTTGTGTTGCAAGATCATGGGTAAAGCAAAGAAGGTTGGTGGAAATACTTCTTCATCTCCCATTGCCAAGTCGAAACCTACAATTTCGTCCAAAATTTCCAAAGGTAACAAAGTTGATGAATTGGGAATTTTTGGGTGCAAAAAGATAATTCAAGAAAGAGGTATTGACTTGGACTCTTGTATTGGATCATATGTTTATGATGTGCTTAAGAGTAGGAATTGGATTTCATGGGTCAACATGTTAGGAGTATCTAATGAGACCATTGTTAGAGAATTTTATAATGCTTACAAATCCGGTTCTACTGTGACTAGTGCTACTCTTAGCATAAGGAAAGTTGTCTTTAGAGTTTGCCCTAGGAAGGTTAATGAATTTCTTAACTTGTCCGATGACATTGAATCGGAATTCCTTGATGTTGATGTCTTGGAAAACCTTGATTTAATGGGTAAGACTCTATGTGATGATGATGATTTTGTGTGGGGGAAACGTGCTTTTATTAGGCAAGGTGAGCTAACAAAAATTAGTGCATTTTGGCATTTATTTGTATGCTCCAATCTTATTGTTTCTACTAATGCTTCGGAGCTTAATAGAGACAAGATTAAGATTGTGTATGCCTTGGTTACTAACCAACCTATAAACCTTGGTGAATTGCTTGTGGAGCAAATTCAAAGTGCGGCTTGTACTAGTCGTTTGGACAAGAAATTGGCTTTTCCGGGGTTTATAACTCAATTGTGCTTAGCTAAAGGTGTGAGGAATCTTGATGGTGATGTTATGCTTCCTCCCTTAGAGAAGTTGAGTGAGAAACGTTATGGCAACCATGTCATACAAGGACAAGGGAAAGTCTAATGATGTACTTAGGCTTTTTGGTGATTCTCTTGATTCTAACCATGTCCCTAACTCACCCGCTCTTCCTAGTTGGGCTTTAAAATTGAGGAAAGAGGTTGAAGAATCTCATAGGTTGATTGAGGCGTCACAAAGGAAGATTGAAGACCTTAGTGCAAAGCTTGTTGCTCAAGATGAGAGGATCAAAGAGTTGGAAGGAAAATCAACTCCAACAAGGCAATATGTGAGATCCGCACACCGTTCTTCTTTCCTTGGTGGCACAAGTGGCTAGAGAGCTTCATGAGGTATAATTTCTTACTCTTTCCCTTTGGCTTCATATCATGTCAAAAAGGGGGAGAAATATGAGAAACACATGGGAGATATCTAGCTTACTTAGTCTTATGTTAGTTGTTATTTTGTATATTTGGTATCTAGCTTGAACTATATGGCATGTAATATTTTTTGTTGAATCTTGGCTTAGAATATATTGATGGATAGTATGTATTAAGGGGGAGCATACTTGATCCATTTGAACTTATATGTTACTATTTTCTTGCCTAAGATTGGATATTGCCATACTTGTTGTCTCTTGGATATTCTTGTGCTTTCAAGTTCTTTTTAGGTGATATCAAGAGAAGACCAAGATGAAGTTCAAGACTTGTTGTATAATTTGTGTCTATATGTGTAACTCATTGTACTCATTGTGACCAAATTTTCTTTGTAATTGTTTTAGTGTTTGTTTAGGGGTTTTGTCATGGAATTTGCCAAAGGGGGAGATTGTTAGGTTGATAATTAGTGTTGGCATTAATTCCATATCAAAACGTGTTTAACTTGTAATGTTTAGTGGTTAGTAATGAAGGAATTTCGAAGACGAAGGACGTCTCAACCATTATTCGTTCAAGTTGCCGGCTTTTAAGAGTTTCGGACATTATCGGTCTACAAAGGTATTCAAAGACCTCTTATCTCTTACAAGGCTAGGCACACACTCACACATATCATTCTTGTGTGTCCCTTCATGATTTATTTCATTTACATTTCACTTTCACACACTTGGCAAAATATGCTCATGCATTCACATTTAGTTAATAAACTTTGTGTTTTGCATTTTCTAGGACTATGTCCGGAAACTAGCATATGTGTGTGTATTTGTGTTTGTATGTTTCCGTATTTTGTGTTTAGGACTTGAACATGTTTCTTATTCAATGCCTTATTGAGTTCCGGTCGTTTCGGTTACTCATTCATAAGGTTTCGAGTCCAAACGTGTTGACTATGCCACTTTACGTTCTCTTACGTTGTGTTGACTTCATCGATGATTTCCGAGATGATTTCTCAACCGTTTTTCAAATTTGTATAGTCTTTATCGTGCGTGAGAGAGTCACGGTTCGTAATCCGAAAACGGATTAGAATTCGGAGTTCGGACGCCCGAGATACGGGCCGACAAACCGAGGGAGCGCGCGAGAGGACAGCCCAGGCCGTGGGCCACAAGGGCTGGCCGTGGTTGAGGCCGTGGGCCCCACGGCCTGAAGCAGCCTCTGCTCCCGTGTGGGCCACGCGCCCCCCACGGCCAGGGGTGACGTGGCACCACGTGGTTGGCCGAAAACCTCCTTCTCTCCTCCTATTTCTTCCCTCTCTCTCTCCATTTTGAATTAAGAAGAAAATTTCAGTTTTCCCGTCATAGAGTTCTCTCCAATTTTTCCAAACTTCAAAACACCATATCTTCCTCATCCGGAGTCGGATTTGAGTGATTCAAGTTGGAGAGTGTTCGTATTTGAGTCCTCTAACATCTCCAAGTGGTTTGGTGGCTGTTTGATCGTGATTTCAAGTGGTTGGACACTGAATTCGCCCAGCTGCAGAATCCGAGGTTGAGTCTCATCTTTGGGATTTCTTGTTATTTGACCTTCCATTTGCTTGGGGTTTCTTCTTCTATATCTATGTTATTGTTTTAAAAGCTATTTGAAAGGTAGCTTGATTATCATTCTAATTGAAACTCAATTTGTGGACTTATGTTGACTAGATTTTATGATTCTAGGTTTTACATTTGTTTGTGAGTTGTATTGTGATTAGAATGGCATCTTAGGTTGTTTGATACTTAATTGAATTAATTTTGTGTTAAAATGACTTTGAGATTTGATTTGGTCCTTTGATTGAAAATCTAGGATTTGTGTATTTGTTGTGATTTAGAGAATATAGGTTTTGATTGATGTAAATCTCAAAACCTTGCTCTATATTTTTGTCTAGTATATTGATTGATTTTAATCTCATATATCTAGCTTTGATTGTATATTGATAGCATCTTGAATTTGTACTTAATGAACATTTTGTGATTCAAGTGTTATGTGTGAATGAGACTTTGAGTATATGTGTTAGGTGTTTCACATGCTTAGGTTTCTATTCATGTATTTTTGCATCTAGACTTGATTAATTGTGTTCACATGTTTAGGTCTATTTGTGCCATAGAATGTATTGATCACATGTTCTATGTTGTTTGAATGTTTGCATCATTTGCATTCACATGATCACACTAGGAAGTCCTTGTAAAAGGCATGAAGTCTTGGTTAGAGTCGGGATGACTCGGATAGCCAAGCAAGAAGTCTTGCCTAGAGTCGGGATGACTCGGATAGGTAAGCAAGGAGTCATGGCTAGAGTCGGGAGGACTCGGATAGTCATGCATGGGAGGCTCCCTAGAGGCAAGAGTGCCTTGGATAGGGAGTTGGCTATTGTATTGGTAGGCCTAGGCGTATGGTTAGACATAGAGTCCGATAGAGCGGGTACACGGGAGGTGTATGCACTCTTGAGGAATTTCTAATCTACCATCGATGTTGGTTGAGTGTGTTGTCCAATATATGGTGGTTCCGCATCATTGAGGGATTTCATACTTTCCAATAGGGTTGGGTAGGCTTAGACTTCACTAGGTTGGGTGAGCTAAAGATTGGTCACTTTGTGAATGTTCTATGTTTACTTTCCAATAATATAGTACCCAATGGTTGTAGTTCAACCCGTGGATGTTTCCTCCTTGGAGGTTTTACCACGTTAAAAAATCCCTTGTGTTAATTCTTTCTATCTCTTCTCTTATATTTTAATTGTATATTTTATTGTCTTGATTCATAATATCCACTGTGATATTGTGAACAAGTCTTTGTATAGTGTGATTAGTATATTCATTCTATAGATCAATTTGTATCTTTGATTCTTTTATATATTGTAATTTTGTATAGTGACATTTTGATCACTCTTGTAACACATTGAACATCTTATGAAATACAAGCTTATTTTGTTGTTATGTTTATTTGCTATTTTACCTCACATGACTTGTTGATATACTTAGACATTTCTCTTATGATTGTATTATCTATTGTCTATGTATGTCTTCCTTGGCTTATTGTGTTGTGTGTAAGGCTACCTTGAGGGACAAACGAATGTTTGTTCAAGGGTTTGAAAAATGTAAAAACTATTCACCCCCCCCCCCCCTCTAGGTATGCTTTAAGCAATTTAACTTCGTTTGTGTACATTCATGGGTCCATAACGTGCCATATCCGAAGTTTCTTAGGACATTGTATGTTTTGGTGCAGTGATTGCACTGTATATGGAAAGATCCATCTTGTAACTTACTTTCTTCATATGCATTTTGAAGAGATCGGACTTCGTCGGCTTTTCTTCTTCACCTTCACATGCAAAAAATCATCCGAAGGGGTGGGGGGTTAGATACACTTTCATTAGTATTGGGGGTATTGTGAGTGGGGTCGAGTCCATCAATCTCGGGAATTGTTAGAGGGGGATTAGGAGTAGAAGGGTGATCGGATCCAAATCGATCTTGAAGGAACTGGTGAAAAGTCACAACGTCGTAAGTGACAGCATCACCAATGGTTTCCAACAAGTTTGCATTACACCCTTTCCTTTGTTCACATTTCTTAAACCATCTCCCCCACTTCCACTTCCACTTGCCATTGAAAAATTAATAATAATAAATTATAGATATATGTTAAGAAAAAATTGTTGGAATAATAATGGTAACAAAGTAAAAAAAAATAGATGATTGAAAAAATATATTGTTGGAAATTTGGAATAAGAGTGGTAAGCAACTAAAAAAAATATATTTGAATGAAAATATATATTGTTGAAATAATAGTGATAAGCAAGTAAAATATATATATATGATTGAAAAAAATATATTGTTAGAATAATAGTGGTGAAAAAATATATGATGGTAAAAAAATAAAGAAATATATTGTATGCTAGAAAAAAATAGAATAAATAATTAATATATGATATGAGAATTAAAGAAAATTGTAAATATAGAGAGAATTGAGAATTTGAGATTGAGAGAGATTGAGAGAAGTTGAGAGAATGAGAGTGGTGTGAAGAAAAATGAAGTGTTGGGGGGTATTTATAGGATAATAGAAAGGGGTGACTTTACAAATAGAAAAATTAAAGGGTTAAAAAATATATATGGATGGCCGTTGGTGGTCATCAGAATGGTCGTCTGATAACTGCCAACGGTGGCCAAAAGTAATTTTTTTTTTTTTCAAACTGAGTGCCACGTGTCAATCTGTGATTGGTCCAATTTTTTAATTTTTTTTTTCAAACAGTCGCTTTCAACGGTAACTTGTGTCTTTTGGATCAGACGTTGCCACGTGGCAGCGTCTGATTGGTGGATTAATTAATTAATTTATTTTTTAAATAAGGTCGCTGTCAATGGTAAGTTTTGGTAAAAGATGCTGCCACGTGGCAGCGTCTGATTGGTGGTTTTTTTTTTTTTTTTTTTGGTCGCTGTCAATGGTAATGTATATTAATGATGCTACCACGTGGCAGCGTCTGATTAGTTGGTAATTTTTTTTTTTTTTAAAGGTTGCTGTCAACGGTAAAAAAATTTAAAAGACGCTGCCACGTGGCAGCGTCTGATTGGTTGGTTAATTTTTTTTTTTTTTAATAAGAAAAACCGGCGGTTTAACCGGTTCAAAAACCATCGGTTAAACCGCCGGTTTGGTCCAGTTTTTGGCTCCGCCAAACCAAAACCGAAACCGAAACCGAAAAATTGGTTTTGGGACCGATTTCGGGACCGGTTTTGGTTTCCGATTTTTGGTCCAGTTTTCGTCCGTACGGTTCCGATTAAACTGTCGGTTAACCGGAACCATGGCCACCTCTAGTGAGGGTATGGCTTGTGAAAATAGAACCCGCAAGCGAGTTTGGGTGTGAATTTTCAACCCACCGCAGGATTAGGTTTGGGTTCGGATCTAGAAAATAATCCTCAACCGAACCCGTGAACCCGTTTAATTAGAAATTCTACTTTCAAAATGATGACGTTTTGACAAGTTAAATTTTTTTAAGGATAAATTGCACAAAACAATTTAAAACAATTTGAATTCCCCTTAGTTTAGGTAGAATTGTGGTGGAGTTAATAGTTGTTGTAATTTTTAAAACAGTTTTGTGATGGTGATGATTTGTTAATGGTCCTCCATGTTTTTTTTTTTTTTTTTTTTTCGAAATCAAATGGAGGAGGACATTGTTTTTTTTTTTTTCTTTTCTTGGATTTTGTCGAAATTTGAAATTTTCAATTGATTGGTTCATGGTTTTGAAGTTATAAATTTGGGTTAATGGGTTTTGAAGTTACCACTTATTGAGGAAGTTAAAGATTTATGTTTGGAAGACATTGATTTGGATGATGATTCTAGAATTTTAATGAAGTTGATTTGCAATTCTTGAATAAATTTGTAGTTCACTTGTTCCAGAACTCGAACAAATTTGGTGAAGGACGATGATGGATGGCGGTGATGGTGGAGGTAGGGATGTCAAAATTACCCATTATTTTCTGGACTTGCCCTGTTAGGGGCAAGTTTATTGCTTACAGTTTATATTATGGTATGGGACCGATATTTTTTTTCAATACCCGATTTAATTTCAAGACGGTTATAGGATTTTAAGTCCCCGCCCCGAACCATCACCGTACCCGTTATATACATAATAAATGGTTAAACTATAGTGAAACTATATAATATGTGTCTAAATTAACCTGAAGGGAGGGTGAATAGGTTTTAATCAAGTTAATTACCAACTTTTCTTGATTAATCAATATTCGAAAATAACCAAAAATAAACAAATATTGTACAATCAAGGTAATTTAAGTGCGGAAAACAATAAATTGCATGTTAATTGATTTACGTGAGAAACCCTCCAACTGGGCAAAACTCACGGGCTATTGTGCTAGCCACACAGGTCCTTAAATCCACTACTTGAATGAAAGTTTACAACCTAGGTTGACCTCAAGTCAAACTATACTTGGTCATTAACCCTTCCACTCTACCCAATTGGCTTAATAGTGATCCTAGACCAACTTGCTTATGCACTAAACCACTTAGTCATAAGACTTAACTCTCAAAGAAGAGAACACAACATAAGTGAATGTAAAATGCATAAATGCTAAGACAACACATTTAATGCTTATCTAATCATGGATGTGTAGGAACCTAGGGTTACATATTGTGCAGCGGAAGGGTTTTAAATTTTTTTATGCAATCATAAACTCCATTTGTATAGTAATAATCAAAAACAATAAGAAGGAGATGAAACTATTTCATACCAACGTTTGCAAGCTCCTTCTTCTTTAATTCGATTTGCTTCCTGATTTGAACCACAAGATCTTCCTGGCTATCACCCGGGATTGGTAACGGCGTGTGAGCGTGTCACGGTACTCAGGAACTTGTATGGAGGTAGAAGAAACAACACAAAAAAACTCTTACTTTTGTGTATAGAGAATTCGGCCACCCTATTAAAAACAAGAACTAAAAAAAACTTTCTTTTTTTTTTTTTTTTTTCATTTTTTCTTTTGGTTGCCGCACACCTCTGTTATGTTTTTCCCTTTTTTTTTTTTTTTTTTTTTTTTTTTTTTTTTTTTTTTTTTTTTTTTTTTTTTTTTTTTTTTTTTTTTTTTTTTTTTTTTTTTTTTTCTTTTTTAATTTGTGTGTTGATTAAAAACTATATATCATATAATATATAATATATATTTAAAATAAACTAATCAATTAATCTTAAGATATCTAATATCTTTAAAGATATAATTAATATTAATTTATTGATTTGATTGAATCAAACTCTTTTAAATTCAAATTTAAATATTTAATTTAATGAAAAAAATAATCAAATTATCTTATCTTCATTCAAATTAAATATCAATCAACACCCCCTCCATCTAATGATTATTACACAATTAATAATCTAATTATTTAATTAACATAATCATTATATTCATTATTAAATAATCTCATTATTCCAATTAATTCCCGAATAGACACGTGTACTTTCGTAACACAATTAATTGGACAATCCAATTAATTAAACGACCCTTGTTACCTTAATCAATGGGCTAGCAAGGGACCCAATGAACCCATATATTTTGAGCTCCATAATCCTTAAAAATAATTAATTAACTCTTTAATTAATATTTCATGATTATTAACTTCGGTGTTATTCCACTAAAACCCGAAGCTGCACTCTCTCAACTGTAGACGTTTTTTACACAAACCAATAACTCTTGGTGTCCATCGATATAGCTATTACATATGGTATGATTCTCCACAAGTATTCATAATTAGAGCTGGGTTATAATGTCCGTTATACCTCTCTAATTACATCTTTCCATTAAGTACCATTGATTATCTAATGAACAATAAATCCTACATTCCTTATGGAATAGGAGAGCGCTCATATTGTTTCAAGCCTCGAATCAACCCTTAAGGGAACTACTATCTACTTCTCACAAGAAGAGTGGATTCCACTATTGTGTGCACCTTCCCACCACAAGCCAAACCACGATTCCAACATACGAAGTTATTGACCGGGAATACAACTCCAATCTCATCCATGGTATATCAAAACCACGTATCTAACCTGAAGGAGTCCGATAAGACACTCAGGATTAAGATCACCCATATATAGCCATCATTTGTTGATATATCTGATCTCATCATCTAACGGATCTTGGCGAGATTTATATAGATCATGACCCAGTCCTATAATGATCACATCATATAAGGTGCCTCCATTCTCATATCACTATATGAATAGTCTAGGTTAAGACCATCGTACATTATGGAATGGACCACAGCTGTAGATTAACCACAAATAAAGTACCCAACTCTATTTGCTATCTATGAACTCTTTAGATTGCTCATCTCAAACTGAATACCTCTGTATATGACACTTGTTGACGGTGAAATTTGGATTGCCACACATTCAACAATTATATCAATTCAACGTAAAACGAGAAAATAAACAATGCATGCAAGAGATAGATTTTACGTGGAAAACCCTTGAATGGGAAAAAACCACGGCGCCCCAGAGGGCAAAAAGATAATACTAGGCTTATTGCTTTGTTTACCCACTTAGATCTCTCATACAATTGCTCTCTTCTCTCCGTTTTCGAACCCCTTCCTCGTGGGATAGGTGGTTCTATTTATACATAATAATTAGGGTTTTCCCTTTGGTCTTCACCGTTTTGGTAGTAGGATTCCCTCTTGGACTTGTATTGAGAATCCCACGTTGATTCGGGTTAGATTTTCCTGTATTTTCACCGAGTCGGTTCGTGCCCAGTACGTTGATTCAGCGAACACCCCCGCTTCTGGGTATTACCCTTCGGCGACCATGTTTCTGACTTTGGCGAGTACATATCTTGGCTCTAGCGACTACACCCTTGACTTGTTGATTTAAGACTGATACTGACTGGTCCACGTTTTTTCCTTTGACCTGGTCAATGAGTGACGTGGCAACCTTTTCTTCAGCATTTATTGACTCCCTTAATGACGTGTCTGCTTGGCGGAAATTATACATACAACAATACCCCCATAAATACTTCGAGCCGAGCGAATGACTTGACTTTCCAATTCGTTTGCCTCCGCGAGCAGTATTTATATCCATGCTTTTAAGATTTCGGCGCGCTTTGTAAATAATTCCCCCTCTTTTCATTTTCACCACATGTGGAATTTATTAGCTGATCCTTTCGGTGCAAGCTTTTATTCTTGGCCACACAAACTCTGGCGCTTCCACTTACTTGAAAGGTGAAAATATGTTTTGACTGCTTGGTTATCCCCGAGGTGCCACATGTCCGTCGTTTGATGGGTGTCATTGCAGTTGTTCACCGTGACCGTTGTTCACCTTAACAACATCTTATTCTGACTTTTTAAATTTTGAAAACTCCCCCTTTTTAATGCTTAAACGTTTCTCCTTCTCCTTTATCCTCTCACATCTCCATTAATCTCTTCTTTCTCTCAAAACAAAGTTCCTTCATTGTCTTTCATTCTTCTCCCTTAGAAATTTCTGCCACAAATTTCTTCTATTTTATTTCATTGTCGGACGGCTCACCTTGAACTCGATCGTGCTTATTTCTTGGCATCCCCAAATCTCCTGCTCATTCTCCGAACCTAGGGTTTTCTAGTGAGTTTTCATGGATCCCTCCTTACGTTTTTCTCTTTTTAATCAAATGATGCAAGCTATAGAGCTTGGTGACAAACGTACTGCAGACAAAATCGAATCTTTGATTCGTAATTTTCACCCAGATTCTCCGGTCCCAATTTCTGTTTACGTTCCATCTTCTGAAGATGATTTTATTCCTAACATTTCTCCTCCTTCGTCCTCCGATAGTGATTCTCCAGTGATGTTGAGATCTTCTAAACCAGGTGGCAGCAGATGACACGCCTCTAGGGTTCCTCGAGGGTACCTACTGGATGCGCAGACAACTATTGACTCTGACGTTGAAGACCATCAACGGGAAAAGCTGCATTTCTCGTTAGATCGTCCGTGTTCCTTTGACACAGAAGTTAATGTGGTTGGCGAGGATGAGCTCCGCAAGTATAGGAGTCGCTTTGAAATTCCAGACTCAGTGACTTTGATGCTATCTGGTAATTGAGCAGCATGGAATCCTCCCGAAAATGTGATTGCCATTTATGGTGCCATGCTCAACTGTGGGGTAACCCTTCCTCTTCAGCCTTTCATCGCTAGGTTTCTTATGGAGGCTCGAATTGCACCCGCTCAACTTGCCCCAAATAGCTATAGGATTCTTATGTGTTTGGGTTTGATGTGGAAGTTGAAAGGTTATGAACCCCCTACGCCTCGTGAGATTCACCATTTCTACACCTTAAGGCAGGCGGGTAACAGTGGAACTTACTTTCTTCTTTCTTCGCTCGTGGTGAACCGGATCCTAGAGGGTGTGGCGAACCCTGGACAAGTAGAGATTTCTAGTGATGAGAAGAAGAAAGGATTTATTTAGGGTTTTCTTACCTCAAATAAGAGATGGAAAAAACAGCTAGTTCTTCATTGGTGGCGAGTGCGGTAGAGACGTGTCCGCCTGTGATCGTCTAAATCTCGCGGCGAAGAAAGTTCCTAGGCACTTCACTTCTCCCGACGCTTGGTCGAAGGCCGTCCCCTTTTTGTTAAATGAAGAGATATCTCATCTCACTGCTACGGCCGTCCTCCCTCTAGATGAAAGGGGTCGTCCATTTCTTTTGAACGAGGATAAAATGATCGCTCATTCGGCTTTTTTCACGCTTACCCGCCAAACTTCCTCGCCGTAAGTTTTACCTGCTTTCTTTTAGTTTTATAGTTTCGCTTTTTCCATTGCTAATACTTGGTGATTTTTCTTGCAGTGTGTGACTTCGATACTGTCTGTGACTTGCAAGCTCGGGCAGTGAAGAATTCTGAGGCTGCCAGTAAAAGACACGCTGCTGGTTTGTCCAAGGAAGGAATTGCTAGCCCGGATGGTGGCGATCCCTCAGATGGCGAGGAAGCTGGTGATATTAGTGAGGGAGGGGTCGATTCGGGGCAGCCCCCTGTGCATACAGAGGCTACTGCGAATACTCCTGCTGCGACTACCCCCAGTCATAAAGGTAAAGAGAAAGTTGGCATTTCGGGGGGGGGGGGGGGGGTCAACGATATCCCTATTTTTGACGCGGATGTCCCTGAGACTCCTCTTGATCCTGCGAGTGACCTGGCCCCTAGAGCCAGTAGAGGTAAACGCCCAGCTGAGGGTACTCCTGACCATGCTGCTCGACTCCCAGGGTTGTGCAGTATGTTGTCTCTTCGGATGAGGAGGGTGCTGATGAACCGGTACTCGCCAAAACTCCCTCTACTCAATGGTTACCCACGAGGGTCCTGCTGAAGGGGCAAATGCAGCGGTGCCTTCCTCTGAGGAAGTTAATGAATTACATGTCCCTGCTTCTACTCCGCCCCAAACAGCCTCTCCGTCCCGAGTGGCCTCTTCTTTGGTGGCCATGGGTGAGCCAAATGTTTCTTCAGGTCATCCTCAACCGTCTGGTCGGTCAGAGTCGGTTGATCGACCAGGACCATCGAAGCAACCTGGGGGTTCTGCCTCTGGCTCAGGTGTTGCTCATAAAGCCCCTCATGTGGGATCAAATGAAGCTGATGAAGGAACCGTGTCTCTTTCTGATTTTTCGGCTATCGAGATTTGCTCGCATTTGATCAACAATGACGTGTACATTGGCGAGGGCTGGGAGCATGTTAAAGGCAAACCCTGCAATAGGAAGATGGAGTTTTTCTTTAACTGCCACTCTCTGGTAAGCTTCTCGCCGCAATCCTGTTATATCTATATTTTATATTCACTTTCTAATTCGGATGTTTCTTTTTTCAGATGATGTCTGAGTTGGCTGAGAACTATAAATATGGGAGATCAAACGTTTGCGAGAGCAGGCTTCTGTTTTGGCTACCGAGAAGCTCTCTACTGAAGAATCTTATGCTCAACATCTCACTCATCTAAGAGAGTCTGCAGATGGTCATCTGTCCGCTCAAATAGCTGCCAAAGAGAAATTGTCTACTGCTGAGGAGGAGGTTCGCTCACTGAAGGAGCAGTTGTCTGCTAGCCAAGAATCCCTTGCAGCGCGTTTGGAAGCTGAGCGGCTAGCTGAGGAGGCTAAGGAAAAAGTTGAATGTGAGGCGCTGGATTTACGCAATCAGTTGTCTTCGCGTGAACTCATCTTTGATAATTTAAAGGCTGTACTGGAGGCTGAATCAGTTGATCGTTTCAAGAGATCCCCTGCCTACGATGCGCTTTTGTTGCGCGAGTTTGAACGAGGCATGAGGCAGTCGAAGAAGTTCTTCGCCATGAAGGACCATTTGAATGAAAAGGCTTTAAGGTGTTTCGATAGGTCTCTTCAACAGCATATGGCCAGCGGAGTGGGTTCGATTAAAGAACAGATAAAACGATGGAAAGCCCACTGCCGTTATAACAGGACTGAGCCTCATCCCATGCATTTAGAAATTCCCAGTAAGCGTGCCTTCAACACTTACTACTCCGGTCAGAAGGGCAGCTTTTCTGGTTCTGGTGCTGAACCCGATTTGGGTCATATTGCCGGTAGGGATTATGAGCCTTTCATGCCGGATGGGGACAAAGAAATTACCTGGCCTTTTGAAGAGGAGATCGAAAATGAAGAAGACAGCTAGGGTCCTCCTGCAGCTAGCTGAGATTAGGTCTTTGATTGTAAATATCTATATCTTTTTGCACCTTTAATTGTAAATGACTTTTATTTTATAAGTTAATAACTCTTTTAGCTTTATTTTTGTTCAGCTGCCTTTGCTGAGTTTTCGGCTTACTCGGTGTTTCACCAAGTTTTTAACATATTTTATAGCTTTATTTAGCTGCCATTGCTGAGTTTTGGCATACTCAGCGTTTGTCAGGACGTATCCGACCATACACCAAGTTGTTAACATATTTTATAGCTTTATTCAGCTGTCATTGCTGAGTTTTGGCGTACTCAGCGTTTGTCAGGACGTATTCGACCATACACCAAGTTTTTAACATATTTTATAGCTTTATTCAGCTGCCATTGCTGAGTTTTGGCATACTCAGTGTTTGTTAGGACGTATCCGACCATACACCAAGTTTTAACATGTTATTTATTTATTCAGCTGCCATTGCTGAGTTTCAGCATATTATTGGGACGTCTCCCTCTTTTGCTCTTTGCTTGTCTTTTTGTTTTCAGCTGGCTTTCTCGACTCCCTTCGTTTGAGATTCATGTATGTTTTTGATTGGGTGTTTCTCGCCTCTCTAGGGATTTTATTTTTCCCGTAGTGGCGATCGCCGATTTTTATAACTTGGGATTTTATTCTTCTCGCCAGTTCTCATTGCTGCGAGTATGAAACTCGTTTTTACGCGATGGTAGTGGCGTACGACGGCGAATGCCCTTTGTAACTGGCGAGTCAAATCACGAATTCTCAGTAATAAATTACTCTTTATTGAATACTTCCTGCAACTTTTATTAACATAGTCACAGAGAAAAAATGCTAAAACGAAAACTGCCTAAGAATAAAAAGGTTGAAATAAATCATAAAAGCAACGAAAAAGGTCAAGGGTAATATATCTTCAAGTACTGCGCATTGCATGGCCGAGGTAGTTCACCTAAACCCTCTCGAGTAATGCGATATGCCCCGTGACCAGCTATGCCTGTAATTTGATAAGGCCCTTCCCATTTGTCTGCGAGTGATCCTGCAGCTTTGTCTCTTGTTCCTGGGTTCACCCTTTTCAGCACCAAGTCGCCAAGCGCGAACCTCCTTTCACGCACATGTGAGTTGTAATATCTGGCTACCCTCTGTTGGTACGCAGTGTTTCTTATTTGTGCACGCTCTCTTCTTTCTTCTAATTCATCCAGACCGCATTTAACATATCAATGTTGAGTTCCGGTTGAAAGAGTTGTACCCTTGGTGAAGAGAAAGATGTTTCCACGGGAATGACAGCTTCAGCTCCGTAAGCCATGGAATATGGGGTCTCACCTGTTGAACCCCTTTCTGTGGTTCGATATGCCCAGAGTACATGTGGTAATTTATCTGCCCAGCTATCCTTTTTCGCCGCCAATTTGGCTTTCAGGTTGTGTTTTATGATCTTGTTCACTGCTTCAGTTTGGCCATTCGTCTGCGGATGTGCTGGGGAGGCATAGTAGTTGTTGATGCCATACTTGTCACACAGTTCCCTAAATTTCTTGCCATCAAATTGGGTCCCATTGTCCGTGATGATGGTGTTTGGTGTCTCGAATCTGTATAGGATATTTTTCTTCACAAAGCTTATAGTGTTTGCTTCTGTTATATGTACCAATGGTTTGGCTTCTACCCACTTCGTAAAATAATCCACAGCTACTATAGCGTGCTTCGCCCCTGTAGCTGCTGTTGGCATTGGGCCGATCAAGTCAATTCCCCACATGGTGAATAGCCAAGGCGAGGTAATACTCTACAAGAGTTCAGGTGGTTGGCGGATGTTATTGGCAATTTTTTGACACGCCTTACATCTTGCTGCCACCCTTTTAGCGTCGGTGAATAGTGTTGGCTAGTAAAAACTCTGTCTTAATGTTTTGTGGGCTAGGCTGACACCCCCAGCGTGATTCCCATAGTTTCCACTATGTATGCTTCTTAGGATACCTTCTGCTTCTTCAGGCCCGACACATCTCTGTAGTGCCCTTGAGTACCCCCTTTTGTACAGTTCTCCATTGAGTACTGAATATCTCGTAGATCTGTACTTCAATCGTTTTGCTTCTAATGGATCACTTGAGAGTACATCATTAACGAGGTACTCTTTGATTGGTGTAATCCAACTGTCTCTCTCGTCAAAGACTACCCCAACTTCCTTCAATGTGACTATACTCGGCTGCAGCAGGCGGATCATAGAAATCATTATGGGCCAGACGTTGATTGTGGCGAATGCCAACTTGGCCAAGGCGTCAGCATGCTCGTTTTCTTCTCTGGGGACCTGAACAATTCTGTATTTTTTGAATCTTTCCAGTAGCTCCTTTGCTAATTCCAGGTAGGCGATCATGCTTTCATCTCTCGCCTGGTATTCATCTAGCACTTGATTGACAACAACTTGAGAGTCGCTGAATATTTCCACCTTATCTGCTCCTAGGACTGTGCAAACTTTTAACCCTGCTATGAGTGCCTAGTATTCAGCTTGATTGTTAGTAGCTTTGAAGGCAAAACGCAAGGCACATTCGACTGAATCTCCTTCCGGGGTTGACACCACTACCCCTGCCCCGCTGCCGTGCGTGTTTGACGACCCGTCAACGCGGAGTTGCCATTTGAATACTTTCTTATTTTGCTCCACCATCATTCTCGCCAACTCTATGCTTGGCTCGGTGAACTTTGCTACAAAGTCTGCCACCGCTTGGGCTTTAATTGCTGTCCTTGGTGTTAGGATAATGCTCAATAGCAAGAGTGTAATATTGTAATTGACAATCTTTTTCATATTAATAAAGTGATTTCTGGTTTAACAAATCTTATAGCATTTATAGTTTAATATTATAATTGTCAAAGTAAATAATCATAAGGTCTAAAGACTATGAGAAAAGAAGAATTGTTCGTACATCTGGATATGTATGAGGTAGACACAATTCTTTAGTTAGTCTTGAATAATGTTCACAACTTAAGTTAAAGGTTGGGCACCTTTATCTTGTTAAAGTTGTAGAATTCTTTTGCTAACATTTGAGTGGGATCAAATGAGATATGATGAGTCTAAAATCATCGGAGGGTCTTCGAGTAAAAGAATCTAGTGCACTGGGTGCATTAAACTGGATCACAATGAAAAGCTTTATCTAGAACCGTCAATAGATAATAATCTTTTCATTATCAGGACAATCAGAGAGTCTATCTTAATCCTGAGATAAATGATAGACTTATGGTTGCAAGTGATATCATTTGAGTTATCAATGAGTACGATTATATAGCATAGTCTATCCTCGATAGTTTGGTGATATTCATTTGTTAATCGATAGAGGACTTCATTTATAGATATGGACATCGTAGCTCCATTTATTAAATGAGAGTATAATATCATCATATGGATGTTTTGAGGTAATTGGATATTAAATCTCAACGTTGAGTTTTCGATAGTGACTATTGAAAACATGGCTTTTGGACAAGTCAAAATATCCAAGTTCAAAACGTGGTCATATGAGTAAATATGGTAACTTGGAGAGTTATAGCGGTCTATGAACTCTTGGCGATTACTGATATTAATCACGAGGATACACTATCTCCAACATGATTGTCTAGGGTATGAATGAGGAACATCTTCTTATTCTATCTTTATTTAAGAGTTCAATTTTAGCTCTTTAGTGGAATGAGTTAAAATTAATGGATCGGACCTAAGTGAATCATTTGTTGATTGTGATTAGGTTATGTCTATTGAAGCTTAAATTTAGATAGCCTGCCAAGATCCCCAATCCACACGGACTTGCATGGATCACTTGATATATTCTACCGGACCAATTTATGGGTCCATCTAGAATTGCATTTAATATATTAAGAATATAATTTGCACATTATTTATTTAATGGGCTGATCAATTATATTAATATATTAATGAAATGCATGTGGGCTTGTTTCTTTTAGTAAGAATGGGTCTGGTTCACATGTGGGCTTTTTATTTAAAGTCCAATGGATTAAATAAAATAAGGAAATAATATTTGGCCCATATATTTCATGTGGGGCGGCAAGGCTATGTTATTAGTCAAAAATATTGTTTTATTTTATTTTTTGATTAAATGAGAATTAATTAATTAATTAATTTATTATTTAATTAAGAAACAAAATCTTTTTTGATCAGGAAATATGTTTCCTAGAATTATACTATTGGTAGTAGTATACTAAAAGGGGGAATGCTATCTACCTTTCCCATTTGCCTTTCCCATTTACCTTTCCCACTCATTGTTTGACACGTGTACACTTTTTCATTTAATAAAAAGCTCTCACTTTTTGCTACAAAGCTTGTTTACGTCTTTACCCTTGATAGTTGCTTTTATCATTTCATTAATAAGGGGTAAAGACGTAAACAAGCTTTGTAGCAAAAAGTGAGAGCTTTTATTAAATGAAAAAGTGTACACGTGTCAAACAATGGATGGGAAAGGTAAATGGGAAAGGTAGATAGCATTCCCCTACTAAAAGTAAAAGACTTGTTTGATAAGAAAATAAATAATTAAGTTTATTTATTTAATCAAATAAGAAGTCTTTTTATTTAGTCAATAAAAGAATAAAAATACTTATGAGTTAAATTAGGGTTAGGAGTTTAAAAGTTGATGGGAATTAGGGTTGAATTTCGGTCACCCTATATAAGTGAGGTGATGAAATTCGGCCAACCCTAATACAACACCTTATAGATTTCGGCAACCCTAAAGTAAAAAGAGAAAGAAATTCGGCCACCCTATATAATAGACCTTATAGGGTTCGGCCACCCTGTGTGTTTACTGGATCAATTTTCTTCTTCTTCTCAATTGATAGAAAAGTGTTTGATTATTCTGCCAAGACAAAAAAGTGAGAAGAGATTATTCTTTTGATGGTACACTATTTGCTTGTTCATCAATAAGCTTGTGTGTACAACATCGAATTAGGTTCACGCGAGTTTCGATCATTAGATTGAGAACTCAAAAGTAACCGGAATAATCTTTGTGGTCTTTTGATTGTTTTGTGACTAACAAAAGAAAAAGAAAGTTTGTTTGTCCATTCTCAGGTTTGCAATTCAAGGAAAAGGGAGACCACGCTCCTAGGTGATTCACGTTCGTGCTAGGATTGAAGATCTTGCGGATTACCATCGACGTAAGTCAATCGGATCACGCGACAAAAGGTATTATGCTTTTTGTTACTTTATATGTATGGTTGATTAATTTAAAGGGTTAAGGTTCATAAAAAGGAAAATTTTTAAAACATACTAAATCTATTTTTAGTCTCGCTTCCGCTGCGTGTACTACGGTATTTTTCCCTACACTTGGAAGATACTCTACATCGAATTCACTTAACTCGATCGCCCACTTCGTTAATCGATCGGATACTTCTGGTTCTTACAGAATTAATTTCAGTGGGCAGTTGGTGTATACTCCGATTTTATGAGCCTAGAAATATGGCCTTAACTTCCTTGCTGCTGTTATTAGAGCGAGTGCCATTTTTTCGGCCGGCGAGTACCTGGTTTTAGCCGGTAACAGTGCTTTGCTGGTGTAGTATATTGGTTTCTGGATCCCCTCCTTTTAGCGCCAATTATTGACGGTGAAATTTGGATTGCCACACACTTAACAATTATATCAATTCAACATAAAACGAGAAAATAAACAATGCATGTAAGAGACAGATTTTACGTGGAAAACCCTTGAACGGGAAAAACCACGGCGCCCCAGAGGGCAAAAAGATAATACTAGGCTTATTGCTTTGTTTACACACTTAGATCTCTCATACAATTGCTCTCTTCTCTCCGTTTTCGAATCCCTTCCTCGTGGGATAGGTGGTTCTATTTATACATAATAATTAGGGTTTTCCCTTTGGTCTTCACCATTTTGGTAGTAGGATTCCCTCTTGGACTTGTATTGGGAATCCCACGTTGATTCGGGTTAGGATTTCCTGTATTTTCGCTGAGTCGGTTCGTGCCCAGTACGCTGATTCAAAGAACACCCCCGCTTCTAGGTATTACCCTTCGGCGACCATGTTTCTGACTTTGACGAGTACATATCTTGGCTCTGGCAACTACACCCTTGACTTGTTGATTTAAGACTGATACTGACAGGTCCACGTTTTTTCCTTTGACCTGGTCAACGAGTGATGTGGCAACCTTTTCTTCAGCATTTATTGACTCCCTTAATGACGTGTCTGTTTGGCAGAATTATACATACAACAACACTCATATACTCAGTTAGAGATTACATCCGGCAATTTTGGATGTTAAGTACACATGATATAAATAAATGTATGAGACAATTTGAATGAATAAACTACTTTTTTTTATTTATGTTCAATTCACATTTACAAATTACAAGCTTTATGGCAAAAACCCCAACAGAATGAACATGTCAAACAATCCTAGATATCATGTTGCTACATGTCATATATAAAACTTAGCTATATAAAATAAATGCAATCCTAGATGCAATAGTTATCACAATACAAAACCCACAAACAACACAAAACTCTCAACTTGTAGATAAAACTTAATTTAGATGCAAACAAATCATAAAAGAGATTTCTTGCTAAGTAAGAATACTAAAATGAATGAAGATGATGTTCTACTTACCAAGTCATGTATGTTGAAGAAGACTCATGGTAGAACACAACCTAGATGATGCTAGATGATGCTTAGATGCTTATGGAATTGGGTTTGGATGAGTAAAGGTGAGTTCTTGGGAGTTTTTCTTTCTTGGGAAACACTTTTTTTCAAATATGTAATTTTGAACTCTTAAAAGCATACAAGAGAGAAGACATCATATATATATATATAGGAGCCCTAAAGGAAACTACACTATTTTGGAAGGAAAACTGATTTCTGGCATCAAAAAGCGACCTCAAGGCAACTTGGAAGGTGAGGTCACATTGCTCTCGGGAAAACCGCGACAGCACAGCAGCTCCAATTTCGAGCGACCCAAAACATGACCAAACGACATTGAAACCTTTCGTATGATATACTGTTGGAAAGGTATGGATATCTACTTTCTACCACTATTTACAAAAAAAGATTTGGATGTCGGTAGAAAGAGTTATGGTCATTTAAGTGACCAAAGGTTAGATTCAGATAAAAACAGAGTTGCCCTGTTTTAGTGGTCATTTTAGAGATTTCAAAACCAATCCAAACGATCATGAAATATTACGAATAATATACCATTGGAAAGGTATAGAAGTCTACCTTCTACTCCATTTTAAAAAATGAGGTTTTGATATCTGTAAAAAGAGATATGATTAAAAGAGTGATCAAAGGTCAGATATGGACAACAACAAAATTTCCAAGACTCATGGTATAAGACCATGTAACCTAAGACCAATCCAAGAGAGGGTAAAGAAACCTCTCTAGTGGACACACAATGCGCTAAGACAAGCACACCATCATGCAAGCGCAGACGTTTCCAAACATACTTCAGGAAACGAAATGCATAACACACAACCACACCTAAGTTTAACAATGAGGTGCAATTAAGAGAGATGTAATGGATGCACACATATAAGCAATGAACACAAATGAAAGATGAATAAAACATGCATGAGTAGTGTGCATGTGCAACTAATCTCTTCAAAGAGTTAAGCACAAGTGATATACCTTTGAAGTGCTCTTGAGCTTGATGATGCACAGAGAAGGCCTAATCTACCCTTACACATTTAAACCCCAAATGTAGTTTGTCAACGAAATAAGCCAATCAAAATATGAGGAACTTACATATAGTTAGTGTCATGACCTCGCCCTTCCGGTCCCGCCATCAACGACCAGGCACCGGCGCTGAGCACCATGAGGTGGAGTGGGTACCACCGGTCAATACACACCATTGACCCAATAGCACCTATTATTTAACGTTTGGCCTCCCTCACTATGGCTCGAACTTGGTACAACTACCAATCTTTGCCAAAGTGAGTGCCATTGAGTTGATCACTTTGGCAAAGATTGGTAGTTGTACCAAGTTCGAGCCAGAGTGAGGGAGGCCAAACGTTAAATAATAGGTGCTATTGGGTCAATGGTGTGTATTGACCGGTGGTACCCACTCCACCTCATGGCGCTCAGCGCCGGTGCCTGGCCGTTGATGGCGGGACCGGAAGGGCGGGGTCATGACAATAAAAGGCCGGCTCTTCATTCCGACGGGCTCATTCTAGCGGCACGAACCAACCGTGGTCTTCTTCACACATAATTGCCCTATTTTGCCCACTTTCAGTACAAACACCTTCTATATGGGATATTTACCTGCACATAGTTAAAACACACATTATATACACAAAAGTGCTCGGAAACGAACACAAAAGATAGGAAAAGGGAGCGCTAAATGTGAACATTTGGAGCGCGATCAGTGGGTACCACCGGTCAATACACACCATTGACCCAATAGTACATATTATTTAACGTTTGGCCTTCCTCACTCTGGCTCGAACTTGGTAATAAAAAAAAAAATTATAATTTATGATTTATAATTAATGTGATTTTCTTTTAAAAAAATTAATGTTAAATAAATTTTTTAATCAAATTGTTTTTAGATTATAATGTGAAATAAAAAATTCTGACTTAGTTGATAATTATTTGAGATGAATTATTGTCAAATTTTGATATTTTTCAGTTAACCAACCAGACTTGTTTTTAACATTTTTATTTTTAGAATACAGTTTTCAGTATATGCTACCAGACGCGTTTCGTATTTCAAAATTGAAATCAAAAATGCTGTTTTCATTTTCATTTTTCTTTTCAATAAACAATAAATGAAAAACACTTACAGGACATGCCCTTAGTTACATTTGTATGGGTGATGTATATATAAGAAGGTACTCTGTAATCGTTCATTAATCAATGAAAAATAGAGAGCTCTCTCTTTAGAATTCTCTATTGTTAGAGCTGTATTGAGGTCTATTCTTGCTAACAAAATTCTCTCAGAAGTTTTATCAAACACTTTACGGTGTTTTTAAGCCTCCAAATAGTAAACTTTTTTTTTTTTTTTTTGTCAAAATGGGACTCTTGATCCCTTGTATTATTTTCATATTATTCAATAATTTTAATATGATTTCTGTCAAAAAGTCATTAAAATAATAAATTAATGGGATGAGGATGGTACGAGGCAAGAAGATGATCCCCTAATGGGGAATCTCTATACCCGCGCCGTTTATTTTAAGGTGGGTATTCGCCGTGTATGGTATTTCTCATACTAATTGGGATTGAGGATGGTAATTAGAAACCCGTCCCCGACCTGTACAATTGACATCCTTAGATGGATGAGAGGGGATGAGTTTTTATTTATTTATTTATAAAAATCATTTATTTAAAATATTAAAATACTAACTTTAAGGAATAAAAAAATAATAGAAAAAAAAAAATTAACTAGGGTTATTTTAGTCAATTCGTATCGAAAGAGTGGTCAACAGTGTGGTCAACAGTTAGACTTGACAGAAGTCAACTAATAGCAGGGGTAGTTAGTGCAATTTTAGGTAAAGGTTCTATATGAGTGCAATTATATCTAAATTTGGAGGACATTTATGCAATTTACCTTTTTTTTTTAGAGTTAAACCCTAAAATATCCGAACCTCTCTCTCTCTCTCTCTCTCTCTCTCTCTCTGTACGACTGTATCTGTATTCCATCGTTTTTCAATTTTCTATCCAAGTCCAGAACACCAGTCAACTGCGGCGCTCGTGGTACTTTGGAATTAATCAGAGATTGTTGTTTGATAGATGGATAAGAAAGAAGAAAATAGAGAAGAAGAAGAGCAGGTAGTGAATCCTTGGGAGGTGTCGTCTTCAGCGGGGAAGATCGATTATGACAAACTGATTGATAAATTTGGCTGCCAAAGGCTTGACCACTCATTGGTACACAGAGTCCAACGCCTCACTGGCCGTCCTCCGCATGTCTTCCTTCGCCGCGGAGTCTTCTTTGCTCACCGGTTCAATCCTTCACCCTCTTTCTATCAATTTTTTTTTTTTTCTTTTAATATATATAATAACTGTTACTTTATATTTCTTGTTGATTGTGGCTTTGCTTCTATTGTAGGGATTTTAATGAGATATTGGATGCATATGAGGGAGGGGATAAGTTTTATCTCTATACCGGAAGAGGGCCGTCATCTGAAGCTTTGCATTTGGGACATTTAATACCATTCATGTTTACCAAGTGAGTCAATCACTTCAATTTTCTGGATTAAAACACAAAAATCTTAGAGAAAATATCATTAGCTCTATTTTGGATGTTTTGCATTTTTGGTAGATAGATATCAATGTCCAATGTAAAAATTATATGCTTCCGGAAATTATTTATTAACTATACAACATTGTCAATGTTTAAATCTGATTGCAGATATTTGCAAGATGCCTTTAAGGTTCCTCTTGTTATACAACTTACTGATGATGAAAAGTGCATGTGGAAAAATCTTTCTGTTGAGGAGAGCCAGAGACTAGCCCGGGAGAATGCAAAGGATATTATTGCTTGTGGATTTGACATAACGAAGACCTTCATCTTCTCTGATTTTGATTATGTTGGTGGGTAAGTAATTTAACACATGTTTTCAATATATCTTGGAATCCCATTTGTGGTTTTAAACATTTGGACTGGGAATTCCAAATCAATTTGATTGTTTAAATAGAAAACTAGAGAATTAACAGTTTGTGAAATGGCTAGAGGGTATATTCAAGTTGAAAACAAAAATGTTGAGGGGACTGACTTGGATTTTTAATTGATATCTGGCTACATTTAAAGTGCCTGATGCCTTCTAATTTCTCTGCACACCAGTAATTACCTCATAATAGTCCCTACCACCTAAATAAATGTCTTTTAAATCTTGTGTATGACTTAGTAATGATAAAAAGTTAATCATGAATTCCATGTGTTATAGTATTATACAATGTGGGGAATATACAGTTGAAAACTGTAGAGTGATACATTATATTGTTCTTGTGATGTGCTGAGTCTGTGAAACATGCATTAAAGGGTTTGGAGTGCAGTAAATTGTTTTCATGAAATAAATAGCCTGAGGTATTTAGGACCTCATGCTGGCATGGGTTTATCTTAGTTAGTAGGTCTTCTGATGGTTCTTAGATTTTGTTGACATAATTAAAAATTAATGAGTGCTAAAAAATAAAAAATTAAAGGTAAAATCTCATGATTGAGATTATATGATTTAACAACATAACCAGAACATTATATTCCTTGATTGAGATTTGGGAACTAAGTTATCTCCTTGCATCTTTAATTGGAGAAGGATTCTTATTAGTTGTGATCAAATAGAAAGCCTATTGCTGTTGTGCGTTAGTTCTGAATTTGGTGTTGTACAGTGTCAACTCTGTAGCCTTTTTCCGGACCTTGCTGTTATACTCTCTCACATATTGTACTAAATTTTTTATGTTGCCTAGCTGATCTTATTTAAGAATTTCATGTGCAGTGCCTTTTACAAGAACATGGTGAGGGTTTCAAAGTGTGTCACATATAATAAGGTGATGATTCACAATGCTTTTACTTGTTTTCTCTTAGGAAAGAAACTGTGCTCTTACTTGAGTAGATATTCTCTTAAGTATGTCCCTTTTTCTTAATTTCATTTTTTTAGCTATTCTAGTTGTTTAATTTTTTGCTGCTGATATTCAGGTTGTGGGCATATTTGGTTTCACTGGTGAAGACCATATTGGAAAAGTTAGTTTTCCACCAGTTCAGGTATTTTTCTGCACTCTTTTCGTAGTGACATACAATTTGCATGGCATACTGCAGGTTGTTTATATTCAGTGTTGGACCATCATATTTCTCCATATTACTCTTTTGTGAGCTTCAGATGTCATTGAAAATCTGGTTGGGTTAATTGATTTATAACTGTTCTGATTCCGATTTCTGTCTTAGTAACACATTTGTTGATAACTTTCTAATGCATCAGGTAAAAATGGTAGTAAGCTCCTAACAAAGTAGATTCAAAATATTATAATTTGTAATTGCTTAATTGCTATCAATTCAACCTATAATGTCCTTTTCCACCAGAATACTATTATAATGAACATAAATAAAAAAGTAAAAAAAGTAAAAAAAAAAAAAAAAAAATGCCATAGTACATTATTTCATGGCTTATATTTGTGTTGCACATTTTTTTCTACTGCTTTTTATTTTATTTTATTTTATTTTATTTACTACTCCAGGAGTTATATCATCTAGTGGAAATAATTTCAAAAATGGTACATCATAATCATGATAGTTTAAGCAACTAATTAGTGCTCATGCCTTTGGAAATAACTGCTGTACTTTATTTTGCATCCGTTCAGGCAGTTCCATCATTTCCTAGTTCTTTCCCGCATCTATTCAAAGGCGAAGATAATCCACGTTGTTTAATTCCTTGTGCCATTGACCAGGTTGAGTCCTTTCTTTATTAAGACTAGTTTTGTAATTTGAGTATAGTTTTGTATCATAGTAAATATTAATGTTTAAAATATTACTTGTATCAATATATAGTTCTGTAACCAATAACTTTTTTGCTGAACATTGTAGTTTAATCGGTGCCATTTACTAGCAGAAAATATGCTGATAGATAATTAAAATATCAGTGGCATTAGATGTGTAATTTAGCCATTTATTGTGGTTTTTGTACTTTTGAATGTTTGTATATAATGGTCAGATTGTCTTTTCATAAAGTTCTGTTATTATCTTGGGTCTTATTTAGATTGTTGTAGTATATGTCCTCCCTCCCTCCCTCTCTCCTCTTTCTATGTGGGGCGTGTAGGTGTTTTTTTGCCTGTCTTTGTTATTAATTTCCTTTGAATTCTGATAAATTGTTTTTTTCCTTACATAATGATCTCTTCAGGATCCATATTTCAGAATGACAAGAGATGTTGCCCCTCGGATAGGATATCACAAGCCTGCATTAATTGAGTCATTGTTCTTCCCTGCCCTTCAGGTATTCCTATATCAAGCCACAAATTTTAATGGAAATTATTGGGGATAGTCTTGTTGTATGTATATATGTAGCTGAACTTAATTCTCACTAGACATCATGGTGTGCTGTTTAATTTCCTAATATTTTTCATTCCAATTTGACCAATGCTTTTGCAATTGTTACTTTGAACTTGTCTTGAGAGCTTTCATATTTCAATGACCATTTCTTTTGGAGATAAATATTTTTACATTGTTGATATTTTTTCTGAAACTCATGCTTCAACATGGCTGTGGTGGTTGTTTTCATGGGAAGAATTGTCATGAAGCTTCATAAGTTCTAAACATTGATAACCATACCTGATCCAAAATGAAAAATAATAACCATAAAAGAGAAAGTAATCACTGTGAGATATATTTATTCAATGTTGATATATTATCTGAAACTCATGCTTCAATATGGCTGCGGTGGTTGGATTCATGGGAAGAATTGTCATGAAGCTTCATAAATTCTAAACATTGATAATCATACCTAATAAAAAAAAATTAATAACCATAAAAGTGAAAGTAATCACTGTGAGATAAAAATCATTATGAAACTGTTTCATCTTTTCAAAAACTAAATGATATAATAATCTAAAACACATTTAGTAGATAGAGATTTGCAGTAACAGATACAACCCTACTAGTTTAGGGTTGCCCTTGCATGTGGATCGAATCCATTCAATAGATCTTTAGGATTGCGTTTTGACTATTACTATTTTGCAAATTTTATAGAAGCTTTTCATAAATGCAGCTTTCAAAAACATGTGCGAGAAATAATTTGTCTGTCAATTGAATTGTATCTTACAAGTTACATCATCATTTTGACTTTAAGTATGGTGAGTATATAACACAAGAGAAGATATTTGCTGGAATTAATGTTCCATCTTATGTATACATTTGCATTTTGAAAAGAAACTACAGGTTTTATGATGTTTACTAGAATCCAATGTCCTACTCTATATGACTTCTGCATTTTACTTTATCATTACTCTAATACTCTTAGATTTATTGCCATAAAATCATTGATAGCGTGTCATTTGAATTGAATACATGCAGGGGGAGAATGGAAAAATGTCAGCTAGTGATCCTAATTCTGCCATTTATGTGACAGACTCAGGGAAAGTCATTAAGAACAAGGTATGGTTCTGAAGCATGTTGAATACAGCCACTATGTGGGAGTATATTATTTTCTTGATGAATAATTATGGACAGCGTAACTTTTCTCCATTCCTTTCCAGTAACTTGTAATTTTCTTGCAGCAACTTGTAGTTTTCTTGAACTTATTGGAGATGGGAAAATTTACTTGGTTTCACAGAACTATCTTTTATTTGAAAATGTTGACTATTATTGATGCTGAAAGGGCATAACTTTATATTGTTTTGACGCACATTTCATGTCTCTTTTGTGCATTGGTTGCAAAATTTGACCATTTTCTTCATTTTTAAAATTTTACTATGTGCCAATGGTGGAAGGCACATTCTATGACTTGTATCTTGGTTTCTCTGGTGCATAGTTTTTTTGAAAGAACATATAAAGATACTCCTTTTTTGAGTCATTGCATGGCATTTGTGCCCTAAATTTTGTCTCCTTCTAACATTTGTCTCTCAATTTCAATTTCTTTGAACAAAAAGTTGACTGTGTCAATGGCTTTGTGTCCTATTGACATATGCCTTATTGCAAAAAGTTATAAGCTGTCAAAGTTTAGGTTTTAATCCCAGGCCAGGGGCTGGGAGGGGGAGAGCACTGCTCATTGCTTGACCCAGTTAGTGGACATGGAGATATTTAATGAAAAACAGAAATAATAATAGTCTGGCTGGTCATGCAGAGCTTTGGTGATTTTGCTGTGTTTTTGCTAAAATATGGCCCATGTCTCCTTTGCTTCGTTTGACTAAGTCAATTCAGTTTATCTCAAATTCTATCGGTTGTTTTGAACTGTGTTGGGACCTTAGCCTTGTTAATTACTAACTCTATTTTTGTTATATATTAAGCACTGTGGATCTGAGAACCACGGGAATATATAGCTGACTTATTCCAGATCTAATGTATAAGTAGGCACTAGCATGCTCAAATCTAACATGGACCTTATGCACATAACTAGCCATTATTTGTGCTAATATCTGCAGATAAACAAGTATGCCTTCTCTGGCGGACAGGAAAGTATGGAGTTACACAGAAAACTTGGGGCCAATCTTGAGGTATTAGAATTCTCATTTCTTTTTGTTTTTAGTTGATAACATATGTGATGAAGAATGTCAGATTTATTAATTTTTTGTTTATGAATTTGCAAATGGACCCAATAATGGAAAAAGTGAAAAGAGTAAAAAAGCTTTCTGAACAGGATGTTTAGGCTATAAATTAATGGTCTATGCTAATTTTACTTCCTTTTTGGAATTTAACTATTGTTTAACATGTTTTTTCATTTCGATACCTATCAGGTCGACATACCAGTAAAATATCTAAGTTTCTTCCTAGAGGATGATGCTGAACTTGAGCATATAAAAAAGGTAAGATTGCTATTTTTAGTTAGAATGTTTTTTATTTTTTATTTTTATTTTTTAATTATTTAATAAAAGAAAAAAAATCATATTCACAAATATTATTTACTACTTGGATAAGAATCACAGTGCATAACATCTTGTAGGAGTATGGTGCGGGACACATGCTAACTGGGGAAGTAAAGCAGCGTCTTACTAAAGTTTTGACTGAGTTAGTAGAAAGACATCAAACAGCTCGAGCTGCAGTGACTGATGAGGTAAGCTTCTTGCATACTACGGATTTGATGGTTTCCTAAATTTTATCTAGTTTTTCCAGGTCAATGTAAGATAGACTGTCCGATTTTTTTTTTTCCTGTTTCAGATGGTGGATGCATTTATGGCAGTAAGACCCCTTCCAAATATGTTCAACTAGAGTTGAGATGGCGAATTGTTAAATGCAGGTGCTCAATTATTCCTTTTGTGCAATTAAATTTCTTTGGCTCTTTATTCTCTTACATAGATTCCATTAATTTCTAAACGTGAAGCAAGCTTTAAGGAAAGTCTACTTTTTGCGGCAATTTTTGTGGTTAATGAGATATTTCTTTAATGGTATTGATTAAAATTGAACTTGTAGAATCACTAGTCTTTATTAAAATGGTGTGAGATAATGGCAGATTGGATGAGATGATAGATGTGGTAGATTTTCATTTGCCAAATGCCTCTAAAGTGAAACTTGTATAAATCTTACCAAAACAGCCCATTCTCATCCTCAAGTACACCGATCATCACTAGATTTTGGTCAAAACTAATGTCAAATGATTTGTAATTGTCATGTAAAATACAAGTACCTGCATCAATTGTGAATTCTTGTTTTAACTTTAACCCTAACAAACGAATATCATGATTTATATTTCAGAATTCACTACGGTGCCAGAAGTTATCTTCGTCGAGCCCACCTCAAAGATAACTGAGGAGTCATGCTTGGCTTCATAGCCACAAACATGCAAACTTGGATATTTACTTGTTTAGTTTTCTTATAGGGAGAGGAAGAAACAAGTGTTCAATTTCTAACATTATCTGTGTTACAATATCGTCTTCGTTGAAAGTTCATATTTTAGTTAGGTAACATCTTTACATCCCTGTAGTAATATTGGCTTCAATTTATAACTATTGTCACAATATTCATTAATTCTTATGGACCGTGTAACCTTTATAAATTAATAACATTTATTAACCAATTGGCGATAAATTATTACTTAATTTTTTATGAAGTAATAATGCTAGACATCCAAGCTTGTGTATCTCACATTGTGACATTATTAAATTGTTATACATTTGATGATTTTCTTTAATTTTCAATGTCATTTTTACTCATTTAATTGATTGAGATTCGACGTGCATCACCAAAAATCTTCTCTTCTGACCTTGTGTTACTCAAAGCATCAATAATGCTAAATAATTTTTAGAGAAAATAAAAAATAGCTTTTAAAAATATCTAAGTTTAGTTTATAATTATATACAAAAGCTTAACCGTTAATAACCACGTTTTTTTAAAATTACCTAAATACCATCATATAAACCTTGTTCAGACCATCTACCCTCACTTCTCTCCTCTCTTTCTCCTCTCTATCTCTCTCTCACATCTCCTACCTTCGTTGGAAACAACGTTGTTGATGCTAAGCAGCACCGGTGGTACGCTGCTTGGGCATTGCGTGCCCTAACGACTCCATGCCTAGGCAACACGTGCCTAGGCTTGTAATAGCGCCCGTCAGAGCTTTCCTTTCTGGATGGCGTTGTTATCTGTAGAATTGAGGTTATGGAAATTAATTTTACAATGTGGTTACTAAGAGTTAAAACTTGATATATTGTTAAAAACAAAATTTATATAATTTAATGTAAATGTTGTTAGTTTTGACAATTTTCACAATAAGAAAGAAATTTTTGTTCTTGTAACTTTTGTATGTACTACGAAAAGAGCTAATTACCCAAAACCTATATGAGGTTTGCCTTGTGATACTTTTCAAAAAAGTGACACTATCCTTCCCTCCGCTTCAAGTTAAATGTCAAATGAAATAGCTGGCTATATATAAAAACAATAAAAAAGACAAAAATTCCCCTAATTAAAAAATGGTGAATAAAACAAATCAAATATGAAAACTTTAGATATTCATCTTAAAAGATGAAGGATGGAGATTAATTCGTAAAATTATTTATTTATTTTTTTAAAAAAGAGATGGATCTCCATTGTTAATCTTAGGGATGGACGGTTGATATCCAAAATTTAATTTTAAAAGAGAATTTAAATGAATAATAATAAAAAAACATATCTTTTAGAGATAATTCCCTTATTTGACCTAAAAATTTGAAGAAAATTCATTTATTTACAATCTCAATAAGTTGATATTTTTGTCAAGTTTTTCCATGACTTGTCAAAAATGCCTTGTACTTTAATGATGACAGTAATTTTATAACAACCTTACACGATTAAAAAATAACATTACTACAACATGAACAAACAATACAACAACCTTAAAAATAAAATAAAAATAAAAATAATAATAATAATAATAATAATTACAACAACCTTATGGCTAGTCTCTTTATGACTCTCGCAATAGTACGAGGTCGAAGAGTAGCACAACGGTAAATAAAAGTTCGTTCCCACAGGGATCGAGTGACCGATTACCGAAATTGACTAGTTTAGGTGCTATTCAAACAAGCAAAAATTGAATGATTGGATTTATACTACTCAAGATTAATAAACTTAAACTATACTATAATGCAATAATTGAAACTAGGCAACACCCTAGAATCATCACAGGCTAACCGCTCATAGCTCTCTCTCGCGTCCCGTCGTCTCTCGCAACTCCCCGTCTGTTATAATGGACTGTATTCTAATACATCTAACCATACAATCTATTAATATGAACTATATTTTGAATAATGATGGAATGTATTATGGATTATTTGGACTTCCGTTTATATTATGAAGTTAAATACTTTTTTTAATACTTGGAGTTGTTGAATTATGGTCCAAAACGCTGATACAGTTAAACACGTAGGTAAAATTTTCATTAGGCCTAAAAGTACCATCATGCCCATCAGGCCCAAAACCGTATTAAATTGAACCGATTTGAACCAGAAAAAGCATATTTGAGTCAAATCAAGTTACCCTATTGAGACGAGTCAATCTGATTCAAAAAAATAAAAATTGAGTATAAGCAAGTCATGGACGGTTTCAGCCGAAACTAACTCGAATCGACTTACGCCCACCCCTAGTAGATGTAATCAATACATCAACGTACTTGATCAATAGAGGGCCATCAAAACCTTTGGACCTCGCAATACCAGAAGAAATCTAGACTAAGAAAGAGGTAAAACTTTCTCACTTAAAGGTATTTGGTTGTGTTTCTTATGTAAATGTAGGTGACCATACGAGTAATAAGCTGGATGCCAAATCAGTGAAATGCACCATGGTAGGTTATGGTGAAGACGAGTTTGGGTATAAGCTCTGGGACGACTAAAGTTGCAAGATGATTAGAAGTAGAGATGTTGTCTTTAATAAGATGTTCATGTACAAGGACAAACACACAGAAGTCTGAGTAAGGAGAGCCAAACTATTTTGGGCTAGATATTGGGTGGTGAAGCTGAGGAACGTGGTAAGAAGCAAGATGAAGAGAATGGTGTGCAACCCCAAGTTGGAAAACCTATACAATAAAAAGATGTTCCGATGCCACATAATCAGATCAATCGGAAGTTGAATCCAAAAAGTTTTGAATGCTTTGAGAAGATCCCCACAGGCCAGAATACATTGCTGTAAGGTTAATTATTTTGTTATTGGCTTATTTCTATGTCAAAACCATTGGGGTGCTTTTGTATGGGTAGTTGTACTTCTAGGTCCATCTCGATTGCTTCATCATGGACACCAACTTTCCAGGCATCCTGAAGTCTTAAAGTGCCCATGCTTCAGGTATATCTACTTGACGTGTTCTGTTGAAGAGATTAGATGCATACACAAACAATTTGCATATTTGTGTCCCCACATCGTTGAGCAACTATATTCACACATATAAATAATTTGCATATTTGTGTTTCTGCATTGTTGTGTAACACTTATACACACACATATTGTTCATATGTTCATGCACGCATTTAGATTGATATCTATGCTTGTTGCATCGTTCAATTATGTTATGTTTATTCGCGATATTCCATCTTGATTTGGTGATCATTCTAACACACTCACACATTTGATTTGTGTGATCATGCATTGCATTTTATCATGTGATATCTTGTTTGTTGCATGTAGTTTGATAGGTGTTAGATATGGTATGGTTATTTAGAATTCAGTGTCTAGTTTCGAAAGATTGGTTTTTTAATGGTTTAAATGTTTTTCAAAACTGACCTTTTTATGGTATTGTGCCATAATGTTTTATAATAAGATTCAAATTGAGTTTTGAATTTTTTTTGATAAACTAGATAATCATATCTTTCCAACGGTATATTATTCATAAAATTCTTTGACTATTTGGATTGGTTTTGAAGTCTCCAAAGAGACCATTAAAACATGGGAACTTTGTTGTTGTTCAAATCTAACCATCGATCACTCAAATGACTATAACACTTTCTACATACATTCCAATCTTTTTTTTTATAAAAGGAGTAGAAAGTAAACATCCATACCTTTCCAACGGTTAATCATACGATAGGTTTCGATATTGTTTGGTATTGTTTTGGGGAGCTTGAAAATCGAGTAGTTGCATTGTAGTGTTTTTTGCAGCCCAGGTTTTGTTGAGCTGAACCACGAAGTAGAGGCTATGAAAATTTATCACTGATTTTCATGGCCCAGGTCTCGTTGTGCTGAACCACAAATACTAACCACAAACTTCATTGTGTCTGTTGCGTATTTTGGCAAAATCTCACTCAATGTAAGTTCGATTGGGTTCATTTTTGAAGTAGGATTCACGAAATTTCAAGAGATATCCTCCAAACACATTCTAAACACTTCAAAACCCTAGATCTAAGTCTTGGAGTACTTTATTGAGTGTGGGTCTCTCTCCAAACTCAAGGTATTATTTGAAATCCCTATTTTCATGATTTATTCTTTCAAAATCATATTTTCTCCATAGTTGTATGTTGGATCTAGGTTTTTATTAGTTTGGGATTGTCTCTTGATTAGGCTAGATTCTTTTGATGTTTGTGCTAGACTTTATCATCTAGTTTATGTTTTGATTCCATTTTATGGAAACCCAAACACTTGTGACCAAATTCTTCATGTGTGCTTTAAATCATTCATGAGTCTTCATTATTGACCTCCACTGTTAGGTAAGTACAAATTTCCCTTTCATTAATTGTTCTTTCTTTTAAAGACTTCTCATTTATTGCATATTTGAAGCTAATTGAGATTGTTTAAGGGTTAGTTGATAACTAGGATTGTTGGGTATTTATTATAACACCTAGTTAGGCATTTTATGTTTGTCTAGCATATTTTGCATTGAGCATCATTACATGTTCACTTAGGCCTTTTTATTCTCTTCATTGAGTTCAATTCTTGCAGCCACAAGTGGTGCTTGTACAAGCAAATTGAAAGTCTTATAGCCAAAGGTGTTGGTTGACAATCAAGTGCCAAGACCCATTGTAAAAGTCTCGCAAGGTAGATTAGGAGGTACGCACACCAAGAGTAGTGGATCATGAGATATCACTATGATTGAACCAAGAGTAGTGAGTGGGAAGTGACCATAGCCTGAGGTTGTTGAGAGTGAGAGTCTGTGTATCACTTGAGGGTGTAACCTACTTTTCACATAGTGGATTTCTGTGGTTTAAGTAGCTAGCGAGGCTAGTCCCATGGGTTTTTACCAGTTGGAGGTTTCCCACATAAAAATCAAGTGTTATTTAATTTTCGCATTTTACACTTGATTTTGTAGTGTTGTTTACCATTACCATTGACTAATCGAGAAATATGTAATTAATTGGTAAATAACTTATTCACCCCCTCTAGGTTAATTGTATTAGCAAAGACACATTTTCAACTGTGAAGAACCACTCGCTCACATGTACCAAATAGAAAGTACTTGCATTACCTATTGCTGACAAATGCTAGAGAACCTGAGTGCTATGATGAAGCATGTCAAGTAAAAGATACGAGCAAGTGGGAGCTTTCGATGAAGGATGAGATGAAGTCTCTTGTATCCAATCAAACTTGGGAGTTAGCAGAGTTACCTGAAGAAAAGAAAGTCCTACACAATAAATGGGTGTTTCATATCAAGGAGGAGCATGATAGTTCCAAGAGATACAAGACGAGATTGGTAATTAAAGGCTTTCAACAGAAGGAATGTATTGACTGTAGGGAAAAATAGAGTGCACGCAGCGGAAGCGAGACTAAAATCGAGTTTAGTATATTTTAAAATTTTTCCATAATTTGAACCTTAACCCTCTAATTAATTAACATATAATACTAAAGATATCATACCTTTGTCGTGTGATCCGATTGACATTGCGTCGATGGTAATCCGTAAGATCTTCCAATCCAATCACGAACGTGAATCACCTAGTAGCGTGGTCTCCCTTCTCTTTGAATTGTGTACCTGAGGATGGATTAATAAAACTTTTTCTTTTTCGTTAGTCACAACAAATTCCAAAAGGCTACAAAGAATGTTCCGGTCACTTTTGAATTCACAATCATTAGATCGAAACTCGCGTGAACCTTATTCGAAATTGTGCAAAAAACCTTTTTATATACAAGTTACTAGTGCACTATCGAAATAAGAACAAACTTTTCTCTCTTTTCCTCTTAGCCGAATTCTCACACTAATCTAAGAGTTGGATGTTATTTTTTTCAAGCAAAAGAAAAATCACTCTCTATCAAGCAAATTAGGGTTCGCCAATTCTATATAAAGAATATATACTTGATAGCCGAAAATCACTTGCCAATATATATATATACACGTGAATTCTACTTTTCTTAATTATATATTTATATCATAAGTGCTGCATACCTATTAAAGTGCACAAATACTGCACGCCTAAATACATATATATATATATTTACAAATTAATACTGCATGCCTTATAATATATATATATATTGCGCACCCAAATATGCATACTTTATAAATATATATATATATATATATATATATCTATATATTGTGGCCAAAATCCTTTACCATGTAGGATTTGTGTCTTTTGACTTAAATCCTGACCCTAGGTAGATTTCCTTAGAATTCCAAACCCTAATCCAACTCTTTAGTGTATTTGTAACTATATAAAAGACTTCCTTATTTGACTAGATAAATAAATCCCTTATTTATCTACTTACCAAATAAAGTCGTTTATTTTATTTATACTACCACAATAGTATACTACTAAGAAACATATTTCCGAGTCAGAAAAAGATTTTGAGTTTTAATTACATAATTAATTAATCAATTAATTAATTTCCATTTAATCAAATAATAAAAATAAAACAATATAATATCATATATATATCTCAACGGCTCCCCAGAAAATATCACTGGCAGCAGTCTGGAGAACAAGATTCTAGTGGCAGGTACCCCCGGGTGCCTCTCTTTCATGTTTTAGAGCTTTCCCTACAATGGCGGCCTACCCACGGCCTAAACAGGGTACTCACAAATCAACCATCTAGAGACAGACAGGGACCTAAGCCGATAACATCAGCCAAAAACATCTCATCTTCTGATGTGCAGGATCCTCAACTAGAGGCAAGCACAGAGCATACTGAGATAATTACAGACTGCTTATTTATATGAGAGACATGGCACTCGAAGGAAGAAGAGGAAAATTTAGCAAGACATAGCTTTTAAAACAAGAGAGATTTTATTTTTTCCAAGTCTGGGTTTTTACAGGTGACGAGAGCTCTCCTTATATAGGGGGAGAGATAGAGTACAGACAAACCTATTACACAGTAGGCCAACAAACGTGGCAGCAGCCTAGGAAAAGCAAACTGAAGCAAACCAGGGCCATCGGCCAAACTTAAAAGCCTAATACATCCAAAGGATGCCTAATAAAGACAAAATAACATTATTATGCCTAATACATCCAAAGGATGCCTAATAGAAACAAAATAACATTATTATGTTACAGGACAGTTTCACGAGCTTGGTCTGAGCTGAGCTGAAATCACGGACTTGAAGATAGATTACAGTTGGCATGATCTTCATCATCTGAGTCTTGGGCTCCACAGATGAAGCAGGGCCAGGCAGAATCAAAGGGTTCTTGAGAGTCAATCATGTATGAATTTAGAAAAGGGTTCCAGCTTTGAGTGGGGTCTCTAGGGACATCAGGGAGGATGTAAATTTCGTCGGTGGAGACGTAATTAACATCACAGAGGAAATTGAGCAGTCCGACTTGGAGAATTCTCGGATACATTTTTGGATAATCATAAGTGGTGTGCCATTCATAACTGGTGTTGGCAGTCCAGAGGAGTCTTTTGTGAGGATTGTACCTATAAGGCCTATGGAAGATCCATATACAGCATACTGAGGCAGCTGATTCATAATCAAGCTTCCAAAGGTTATATTGTCCCATGAGTTTGGAGAGTTCATCTTTCCAGTTTGTCAAGGATGTGAACCATTGGAGAAAAACCCTTAACAGAGAGTTTTGTTGAGAAGGATCATGAAGATGACCGTATAAAGCCTGAAGTGGGAAGACAATGGCATGATGATGTAGAACTGATAAACACCAGAGGAACCAAAGGAGCTGAGGAGAAAAGTAGTAGAATGGTGGCATTATGAATGGGTCAAGAAATGGTCTGGATAAATTGTTGACTGTGTGGCGACAGTCTTGACTATTGATGCGGGCTAAGTAGACCGGAAGTTGAGCCTTGGCGAAGGACTGGATCTGATCTAGAGAAGGTTGATGATCAGGTGGCAAGGTGGCCAAAAGTTCTGGGGGGAAAGAGTAATCCTGTATGGCTGGTGAGGATGATGAGGGACCAGCAGGAGAAGCCATGTAGATCAGAGGATAGTGACCTGTGGGTGTAATGAGATGAGTGAGTGGAGGCCTAGTGAGTGGAGGCCTTGAGAGCATATCAGCAATTATATTATGATGGCCTTTCACGTGGCGTACAGTGAAGTCATATCTGGCAAACCAATCTTTGAGCCTCAACAGGAGAGGATTGGGAGGAATCTTATTACGAAAATCGAGTACCTTTGGAAAAGATGAGTTGTCCATTTCAACAATAAAGTTTCTTGTCCTGAGGTGAAAATCGAGCTTTTGGATTCCATATTTGACAGCAAGAATCTCTTTATAGATAGTGTGATAATGCTGTTGGGAATCTTTGAATTTTCCACTAGCATGACCACAGTAACTTCGCTGACCTTCTCGATCAGTCTGGAGAACAAGTTGACCAGAAGAAGGGATAGTGAGAGCCGGAGGAGACTGAGTGATTTCTTTTAATTTGGCAATGGCCTCAGTGTGAGAGGAACTCCAGGGAGGAGGACGCTTTTTGAGGAGCGTAGAAAGAACTGAGGTGTAATGACTGACATGAGGAATGAAATCTCTGACATAGTTGACGATACCAAGAAATTGTTGAACTTGATGGACACTGAGATATGAATTAGGGAAGTCTAATAATCGGACAGCCAAATGAGGACCAGGTCGATATTGGCCATTGGCAATGTACATACCAAGAAATTCGATTTCAGACCGTCCAACTATGCTTTTCTTTTCGGAGAGCATGATACCATATTGATTAACAATGTCATGGAACTGTTGGAGAAGAAGGTTGTGAGAGGTCTCATCTGGAGAGAACAGGAGAATGTCATCAATGTAGATGAGTGCTGAGTGTAAGAGAGGATGAAAAATTCTGGTAACAGCCTTTTGGAAAAGGGATGGAGCAGTTTTCAAACCAAAAGGGAGAACAGCCCATTGGTATTGAGTATTGGGAAGACAGAAAGCTGTCTTATATCTTTCATCTGGATGAATACCAATTTACCAGAAGGCACTTTTGAAATCAAATTTGGAGAAGATCGTGGCTCCTGGAAGTTGAGAGAATAAGACATTTGGTTTGGGAACCGGAAACTTATCATCTCTTAGAAAAAGATTGAGTGGCTTGTAATCCACAACTAATCTCTTTTTGCCTCTGAGCAATTCTGAGCGTTTTTCAACGTAAAAAGCTTGACACGCCCAAGGAGAGGAGGTGTGTTCTATCAGGCCTTGACGAAGGAGTTCATTGCACTCTTCATTGGCTAGCTTGAGGTCTGAGGGAGACATGCATGAATGAGTAGCCTTGGTAGGATTAGTATCTTCATTAAGCTTGAAGGGAAGCCTGATAAAGAAATCTGGATTTTTCCACAGAGGAGACGGATGAGAGAAACTGGCATGATTGTCAGCACAAAGCAGGAGCAACTTCTGTTGAATGTGTTCAAAAGGGGCTTGGATTGCAGAGAGAGGGAAAATCTTCGGAATATCAGAAAAAGCTTTGAAATTCTTTTTGTACCGAATTTCAGAAGGGAGGATCCGGAGGGATCTACATTGGCAAAAAACATCCCAGCCGAGGAGGATGTCTTTATCTGGAAGAGGAGTGCCGAGGATGTGGACCCAAAGTGTAAAGGATGGGAAAAATTGGATACCAATCTTTTTTCTAGAAATCAGATGAGTGGCAAAAACTTTACCATCAGCAGCTCTGAAATGGTGTTCTTGGGATTTCCAATATTCAGGGGGAAGGATAGTTGGATTCATCATGGTGTTATGAGATCCTGTGTCAAAATAAGCGATGACATCGATAGGATGAGAATATTTGTCAGGTCGAATCCGAACTGGAGCATGGGGTCCAAACTGAGGAACGAGGGGAATAGCTTGATAAGATTTTGGAACAGAGCTATAGTCAGAGGAGCTAGAGTATTCCGAGTCAGAGACATCTTCCTGAAGAACAAAGGTTGTGGAGGGATCTGTTTGATCCTGTTCAGAGAAGATTGATTCAATATCTGCATCGGACGGAACTTCATCAGCAATGTCTCTTAGCTGCTGAACTAATCTGGCGGACTTTGCCTTTTTGTTGGGACATTTCTTTGCATAATGTCTGGGTTTGCCGCAAATGTAGCAATGTTGGGATTTATTCCAACCTCGCTTTGCTTTCTTTCTGAAGAACTTGAATCTTTTTGAGCTACCTTTCTTATTTTTGAAATGTTTGAAATGATTCTTCTTTTTCGTCCTGCAGGTGCAAGAGGTGGATTTGCACTTGATTTGAAGAGACGGTTGGCGGCATTGGGACTGAAGGTTTTTTCCTTCTGTGAGCATCTTGGAGAAGAATCTTTGGGTAGCACAGAGTTTATCCAGAGAGCTGAGAGCATACATGTGGAGTTCACCTAAGGATGTGTCATTGAGAGATCGTCCTGAGGTGTTAATTTTCCGTTGTATCTCATCTTGGAGGTCATCTGGAAGGGAATTGACATAGACTTGTTTAAGACTACGATCATTAATTCCACCGAGGGTATGATACCGTTGAGACATCCGTTTGTAATACAACATGATGTCTTTTCGTTTGAGAGAGTAGCAACGCATGTCAAAGAATTCTTGTCTAGCTTGTTTGTAAATATGATCAGGATCACCAAGGAATTCTCTGAAAATATATCCCATGGCTTGTGAGGCTAAGGGAACACGAACAAATTGGAGCTGTCGATATTCACCAAGAGCCTAGTACCAATCTCTAAGAGAACCAGTAAAACGAGAGACGAACTCACGTAAAATTGATTCGAGGTTGTGTTCAGATTTTGCCAGTTGGAGGTCAAGCCATGTGCTCATCTCAGAAACACGTGTTCTCCATTATCCAGGAGAAGTGTCATTAAGGGTAAACCAAGGACCATTAGTTGGTTTGGCAGGAGGACGACCGGGAACATGGTCTGGGGGTTCTTCGATGAAAGAAGCCGGAGCAGTGGAGGTAGTCTCATCAGGAGACTCATAGGTTTGTGTCGAAGGTTGAGGATCTATGCGAGACGCCATAAACACTTGGGTAAGATCTGCATGATCATGAGGAGAGGAGTTGGCAGTATCCAGCCAGGATGAATGACAGGAAGTCTGAGAGGAGACATCCTCAGAAGATGAATCAGACTTGGATGATGAGGAAGAGACCTTGGAGGCAAATAGAACTGGGTTGTATGAACTGGAAGCAGCTTGCTTATCTTTCTGCTTCAAAGGAGATCTCTTCTTTTGTTTTGCTGGAGGAGAAGAGAGTACAGGATATCTTCGGAACAATTCACCAGTGGATTTGAAGTGACTGGAAAAGTCATCAGGTTTAGATGGGGGTGAATGTGTAGGAGAAACAGGGAAAAACAGTGATTGATGAGAATAAGGTTTTGGTTTGGAAGAATGTTCTCTGGAATGATCTCTGGTCAGTTGTTCAAGCTGTTCTTTGAGTTGCTTGATTTCTCTTTCTTTTGTATCAAAATCTGGGCCAGAATATCCATGAGAAATATATCTGTGAAGATCAGAATGGAGTTTTGCAATTCTTGATTGAAGGTTAGAGGCTGAATCTCTGAAGGTGGCATTAAGGCTCTGGAGATGATGATCATGTTGAGAAACATGTCGTGTCACGCGATCAATCTTCTGATCTATAGAGTTGAGAACTCTATTTTGAGCTCTAGCATTGTGGGATTGCCAGTTGAGGACTTGTTCAGCCTGGGAGGGCTGTTTGAAGGAACCATCAGGTTGGATTTCAGTAGATTGGACAAAAGGCTTTGAGAACCGAGTCTTTTCTTGATTTGAAGAAGGTTCAAGTGGAGGGAAGTCACAATCATAATCTGAAGTCATGTAACAAGGAACCGGTGGAGGTAAGGTAGGAGCTGCATAGACAGGTTGTGGAGGTAGAAGACCTTCAGATCGCAAGATCTGCAGAGCTCTGTCATAAATGGGTAAAGGTTTCTTTTTGATAGGGTGGAGACCTATCCAAGGACTGTCAGGGTGTCCTGGTTTGTGAGGTTTGGGCCAGGATTTGCAGGAGCGAGAAGAAGTATCCTTGAGACAGCGTCGGCATATGCAGTCTACATCACACATGTTGGGATCAACATCCCAAATGAAGTGTCCACGGATCTTATCAGTGTAGATCGGAGATCCGTCAACTTCAAAGCTGTGGATAGGAATGTCATCTTCAGTTGTGATAGGTTGGATCATGAGGGCCTGAAATATTGGAGGAGTGTCCGAGCTGGAAGGGGCCTTTGATCCGGTGAGAGGTGCATAGATGGTTTTGATAGTGCCATCTGGTTGGGGAACATATGTTGTGTCGGTAGCAACGACAGGAGCTTCATCCTGAAAAACCTTTTCATAGTTCATGAGCCATTCAAGAGGCATGATCTCGGTGAGCTTTTCTCTGGGTAGTTGTTTAGGAATCTGGAGGATGGTGGGGATTTCATCTTCTCTTTCTGCTTTGATGAAAATCGTGTCACCATTGTGACCAGGAAGTGGGAGATCAAGAGCATGGTCTTGAAGTCTGTAAGCAAGCTGGTGATGAACGGTAGCCATGTAGGAATTTGCTTGCATGGGAGCACCAAGGATCTGGACTTGGATATTGAGACATTTATGGAGATTCTGATCTCTTAAGGGAATGTTAAAGTTGGGATAGTATGTGAGGGAGATGCTTCCATCATGAAGAGTAGATAGGCAAGTGCCAATCACAGCATGTTCATACTAAGTGTAGATTGTGTTGAGCAAAGCCAGTCTGGCAGTAACAGGCAAGCCTTTTTTGCCGTGTAGAGTGAGAATGATTCGGACAGCACCTATGTGGAGATGGGAGTATCCGTCTTTGATCCATTGATCTATCATGTCTTGATCAATGGTGAAAGTGACATATTGTTCATTGGGAGAAGACGGAATCAAACATTTATCTAAGCCTGTGGACTGGACATATTCTTTGATGGGAAGTGGTCTAGTATGGATAAGACGAGTTAACCGAGTGGCAAGAGATTTGCTTCTCTTGAAGATGTTGTATGGGTTAAGCAGAGGGAGAGTAGTTTCATTTATCTGGGCTGAAGCAGGGATATGAGTGTATTCTACTAAATCTTGAATTCTGTTGGACTGGGTTCTTTGGATAGTAGGAGGAGGTAAGGACACAGTAGAAGATAATCTAGTAGGACCTAAAGAAGCAGTAGAGGGAGTAGTGGGAGTGTTTGCCATATTTGAGAAATTTCTTCCTTCTAAACCAGTCTATCATAGTCATAACAGTCTAACTCTTTTCCTGGACTCCAGGGACTCGAGACAAGGCTCTGATACCATTCGGGTGGCAGGTACCCCCGGGTGCCTCTCTTTCAGGTTTTAGAGCTTTCTAGGAAAATTTAGCAAGACATAGCTTTTAAAACAAGAGAGATTTTATTTTTTCCAAGTCTGGGTTTTTACAGGTGACGAGAGCTCTCCTTATATAGGGGGAGAGATAGAGTACAGACAAACCTATTACACAGTAGGCCAACAAACGTGGCTGAACAAGTCCTCAACTGGCAATCCCACAATGCTAGAGCTCGACAGCTCCAATTTGTTCGTGTTCCCTTAGCCTCACAAGCCATGGGATATATTTTCAGAGAATTCCTTGGTGATCCTGATCACATTTACAAACAAGCTAGACAAGAATTCTTTGACATGCGTTGCTGCTCTCTCAAACGAAAAGACATCATGTTCCATTACAAACGGATGTCTCAACGGTATCATACCCTCGGTGGAATTAATGTGCCATATATTAGTATATCTATATATTGTTTTTTTATTTTATTAATTCCATTGGACCTTAATAAAAGGCCCACATGTAAACCAGACCCATTCTTACTAAAAGAAACAAGCCCACATGCTTTTCATTAATATATTAATATAATTGATCAACCCATTAAATAAATAATGTGCAAATTATATTCTTAATATATTAAATACAATTCTAGATGGACCCATAAATTGGTCCGGTAGAATATATCAAGTGATCCATGCAAGTTCGTGTGGATTGGGGATCACGGCGGGCTATCTAAATTTAAGCTTCAATTGACATAACTTAATCACAATCAACAAATGATTCACTTAGGTCCGATCTATTAATTTTAACTCATTCCACTAAAGAGCTAAAATTGAACTCTTAAATAAAGATAGAATAAGTAAATATTTCTCATTCGTACCCTAGACAATCTTATTGGAGATGGTGTATCCTCATGAAGAATATCAATAATCGCCAAGAGCTCATAGACCGCCTATAGCTCTCCAAGTTACCATATTTACTCATATGACCACATTTTGAACTTGGATATTTTGACTTGTCCAGAAGCCATGTTTCAATAGACTCTATTGAAAACTTAACGTTAAGATTCAATATCCAATACCTCAAAATATCCATATGATGATATTCTACTATCATTTAATATATGGAGCCACGATGTCCATATCTATAAATGAAGTCCTCTATCGATTAACAAATGAATGCCACCAAACTATCGAGGATAGACTATGCTATATAATCGTACTCATTGATAACTCAAATGATACCACTTGCAACCATAAGTCCATCATTTATCTCAGGATTAAGATAGACTCTCCGATTGTCCTAATAATGAAAAGACTATTATCTATTGACGGTTTTAGATAAAGTATTTCATTGTGATCCAGTTCAATGCACCTAGTGCATTAGATTCTTTTACTCGAAAACCCTCCGATGATTTTAAACTCATCATAACACATTTGATCCCACTCAAATACTAGTAAAAGAATTCTACAACTTTAATAAGATAAAGGTGCCCAACCTTTAACTTAAGTTGTGAACATTATTCAAGACTAACTAAAGAATTGTGTCTACCTCATACATATCTAGATGTACGAACAATTATTCTTTTCTCATAGTCTTTTGACCTTATGATTATTTACTTTTGATAATTATAATATTCAATATATAAATGCTATAAGATTTGTTTAAATCAGAAATCAATTTATAGATATGATAAGATTGTCAATTACAATATTACACTCTTGCCATTGAACATAATCCTAACAATCTCCCACTTGCGCTATAGCAAATGTGTCATATCTCTCATTCCTATGTTCTCTAAGTGCCCATCAATCTCTTCTGTGGTAGAGCCTTTGTGAAGGGATCTGCTAGATTTTCTGCTGATGCGATTTTGGTAATCGTCACGTCACCCCTATGCACAATCTCCCTAAGAAGATGATACTTCCTTTCAATGTGTTTTCCTCTCTTATGACTTCTTGGTTCTCTCAAATTAGCCACTGCTCCACTGTTATCACAGTAGATAGTGATCTACTTATTCGCACTAGGAACCACTTCCAAGTCAATCAGGAATTGGCAGAGCCAAACAGCCTCTTTGGAAGCTTCGCATGCAGCAACATACTTAGTTTCTATGGTGGAATCAGCAATACAAGATTGCTTGATACTCCTCCATATGACTGTTCCTCTTCCAACAGTAAACACAGATCCTGATGTGGATTTTCTGGTAGTCAGAATTCGAATGGAAATCAGAATCTGTATACCCAACGGGAATCAAATCCCCTCCTAAGTATACAAGCATATTATCTCTCGTTCTCCTAAGATACTTGAAATATGCTTGACTGCCGTCCAGTGATCAGGACCAGGTTTCGATTGAAACCTACTAACTATGCCCACAACAAAACAAATATCTGGTCTAGTGTAGAGCATTGCATAAATGAGACTTCCAACTACTGAGGCATTTGGAATCCTACTCATGAATTGCTCTTCATGCTCATTCTTAGGAACTTGTTCCTTAGAAAGTTTGATTCCATTTGTGAAAAGTAACATACCTTTCTTGGAATCTTGCATGGAAAATCTAGACAAGATTTTATTTACGTATGAAGCTTGGGATAGTGCAATCGTTCTATTCTTTCTATCCCTTATTACTTGGATACCAAGAATATAACTTGCTTCTCCTAAGTCCTTCATATCAAATTGTTTTGCTAACCATTCTTTTACTGATGTCAATACACCTACATCGTTTCCAATGAGTAGTATATCATCAACATAAAGAATTTAGGAAAACCAACATGTCGCCATTAATCCTTTTGCATACACAAGGTTCGTCACAACTTGATCGAACCTTATGTTCCAGGATCAGGATGCTTACTTTAATCCATATTTGGATTTGTGCAACTTGCATTGCCTTTTGCCAATGGCGACAATCAACATCCTCCATTGCTTACCTATACGTGTAGGGATCATCGTCGTCCGGGAGATTCTCCACTGATTCTCCCAGACCGATGTATCTCTTGGGTTGATTTCTAATCCTCCTACTACGACGAGGTATGGTAGGTTGTTGATTTTGTGATGGTGCGGAACTTACAATTGGGCTAGGTTGTGTAACCTCTTGTGGAATTGTATCTCCTGATATCTCATTCAGAACAATTCTACTTCTAGGTACAAAATCATTTATATAGTCCTTTTCCAGAAATTTAGCATTTGTCGAAACAAATACTTTAAGATCTGAAGGACTATAGAAATAATATCCTTTAGTTTCTTTTGGATACCCTACAAATATGCATGTTTTCGAACGGGACTCCATTTTTTCTGTCTTTCCTTTTAACACATGCGCAGGATAACCAAATATCCTTAAGTGTTGTAAACTAGGCTTTCCCCCAGTCCACAACTCATGCGTTTGTTTGAGGAACCGACTTAGATGGTACATTGTTTAGAATGTATATCGCATTTTGTAAAGCATATCCCCAAAAAGAAATAGGAAGCGTTGAATAACTCAACATAGACCTAACCATGTCTAAAAGAGTTCTATTTGTCCTTTCTGCCACCCCATTCTATTGAGGTATACCTGGTGCAGAAAACTGAGAAATGATCTCATTATCAATAAGATATTGCTGAAACTCACCAGATAAATATTCTCCACCATGATCAGATCTCAAGATTTTTATGTGTTTCTCAAGCTGTTTTTTCCACTTCAGCTTTAAATGCTTTGAACATGTCAAAAGCATTCGACTTATGTCTCATGAGATACACATAACCAAATCTCGAATAATCATCTGTGAAAGTGATGAAGTACTCATATCCACCTCTAACTTGAATGCTCATAGGACCACATACATCAGTATGCATAATCCTAAACATTCAGTGGCTCTTGTGCCTTTGGTCCTGAACGACCTTTTGGTCATTTTACCTTCCAAACATGATTCACAAGTTAGTAGATCATCAACCTTTAAGTCACTTAAAGGTCCATCACTAACCAATCTTTTAATCCTATTAAGGTTAATATGACCTAGGCACAAATGGCATAGGTAGGTTTCATCTTATGATAATTTTACTCTTTTATGGTTAGGTTGCGTTAATTCTGTGTCTAACAAGTGAGAGATATTTCTATGTAAATAGAATAGACCATTTTCCAATGTACCTTTGTAAACAAATTTGTCATCCTTACTAATAATAAAAAATTTTTTTATTAAAAGTAACCGAATATTCAAATTTATTTAAACAAGAAACTGAAATTAAATTTCTCTTGAATTGAGGTACATAATAAATGTCTATTAAATCTAAATGCCTACTAGAATCTAGATTAACTCTAATATCTCCCACTGCACTAGTAGACACCAATGCTCCGTTGCTTAAACGCAAGTTGATTTCATTCTTATTCGGCCTTCTCCTTTCTTGAAACCCCCATAAAGAACAACAAACATGATTATTGGCTACTGAGTCTAAGAACCAAGAATCTTTAGATTCTGCCAGTAAACATGTTTCAAGATAATTCACATTACTTTGTTCCTTCTTATTCTGAGACTTTGGGCAATTACTTTTCCAATGTCTCTTTTCACCACAAAAGAAGCACTTCCTTTTGATCTTGGTTACTTTCGTAGTCTCTTTCTTGGTAGGCCCAAGTTCCTTTTTCTTCTGTTATTCCTTGACCTTTTGACGGGTCTTAACAGTAGTAACTTTACCAACCATATGAATCTCTTCTAGAGACATCATCATATTAGCAACAGACCCCATTCCTTCATGTTGCTGTTGCAACACGTCGGAGATGGTAGCCATTTGACCATCTCATTCGAGGTCTTCCACTGCTCATACTCGTCTCTTTGCATCACATTAGATTCATTAGTGAGAGCAGGTGGTTTTTAGGAGTAGTTAGAACAAACTTATGTTATTCAGCTTGCAGCAACAACCTAATTTTCCTTTTCCATGTGACATAATTATCACTAGTTAAAATAGTTATCTTTTAGGATGATCATTAGGGATGGGGTCATGATTTCTTAATAAAACAAAAATATATATGAGTAAATAATCATGATAAAGAACTTTCGAACATTTATCTTGATTTAAATAAATAACTCAATTATAAAAATTCAACGGTGATCCAACACCCATAAATGTTACGCCTCCTTTGGGAGTTCGCACCATTTACTAGTTAGACTAGGTCCCACCTAATTGTTAACATAACAACCAGCGTTTTCAATTTTAGCCTTGCAATTTTACTAACAAGAACTCTTGGGAGGATATCAATAAAATTACATTGAGTGTGTTACCAAGATATCGACCCTCAATATTTTCTCTCACGAAAATCCCTCCTTGGGGAGTAGATCTCGTTTGAGTCAATTGTCTAATCTATCCTTGTAAGGAAGTATGTTGCTAAATTCCATTCATGGACGCCCCTTGGGGGGATTACCAATAAATAATAAAGCTCAACTAACCTTGGAGGCCATAGGTGTTGCAAAACACCTTCTCCCACTCAATTATTTAAGGCGTGTGATTAAATCTCATAGAATGATTTACCAAGTTATCTAGATGCCAATTTAGATACCTAAATCATTCAATGCATGTTTATACCAAAAGAGATATATGAGTGGCACTCCTATTCTATATGACATGTTATCATACAATAACAGATATTGTAATATTTACACAAATAAATAGCCACAATTTTGGTCCATCCTAGAAAAACAAGTAAATTACATTTGTTTGAAATACATAAACCCTAACTTGGCGATCAAGTCTTCAAGCGGCCATCGTCCACTTGCGCACCCAAAGCCACACGTGGCTGTCCCAAACGCACATCTTGGCTGCCCGGCATGGGCATGCGCAACCCTTATCCATAAGGGCAAGCCACGCGCAGCCCATACCTACTCAAGGGTGCGCACGGGTGCTAGGGTGTGTCATTGCTTCCCTTTTCCGCTTCCAATTCTTCAACTCTTTGAATCTTCGAATCTTGAATATATTACAGCAGATTTTATACAATAAATTACTGCAGTATTTTTATTTTTTTTTTAATCACTGCAGTATTTGAAATACAATAAAAAACACTATATGATACAAAAAAAAATATCTGCAGTATTTTTAATACAATAAAAAACTGCAATATTTATTATAATAAAAATAAAGAACCTGAGGATTGATTAACAAAACTTTTTCTTTTTCGTTAGTCACAACAAATTCCAAAAGGCTACAAAGAATGTTCCGGTCACTTTTGAATTCACAATCGTTAGATCGAAACTCGCGTTAACCTTATTCGAAATTGTGCACAAAACCTTTTGATATACAAGTTACTAGTGCACTATCGAAATAAGAACAAACTTTTCTCTCTTTTCCTCTTGGCCGAATTCTCACACATATCTAAGAGTTGGATGTTATTTTTTTCAAGCAAAAGAAAAATCACTCTGCATCAAGCAAATTAGGGTTCGCCAATTCTATATAAAGAATATATACTTGATAGCCGAAAATCACTTGCCAATATATATATATATATATATATATATATATACACACGCGTGAATTCTACTTTTCTTAATTATATATTTATATCATAAGTGCTGCATACCTAATAAAGTGCACAAATACTGCACGCCTAAATACATATATATATATTTACAAATTAATACTGCATGCCTTATAATATATATATATATATATTGCGCACCCAAATATGCATACTTTATAAATATATATATATATATATAATATCTATATTGAAACTAAATATAGCACGGTGTGTATAAAACTATCTAGAGGGGGGGTGAATAGATTTTACGCTTTTTACCCAATTTTTCGTGTTAGTTAAAATTACGAATTTACCCTCAAGATAATATAAACAAGCAAGTGTAATATGGTGCGGAAATTAAATCAACACTTGATTTTTACGTGGAAACCCTCACGGGAAAAACCACGGGCTATGTAAGTAAGCCACACTCGAACCTCGAATCCACTAAATGTGCAAACGATTACAACCTAATCCCGGAAGTAATCACACACCTACCTAATCCCGGTATGAGTGAACCTAGTCCAATTTGCTTGCGATCTAAGCAACCTAATCCCGGTTGCTACACACAAGACTTACCTTCTCTAGAAGAGAATACAACCCTAAGTGAATATATGTGAATATCCAAAATGCAACATAGAGCAAGGGAAACCCTATATGCTTATCTAAGATGATTAATATGTAATTAAGAACAATCCTAGATATCAAAACTAAATGACATGTCAATTAGTTTAGCTAATCAATATTAAGCACAAAACCTAATATGCTAGCACAATACAACTTCTCAAACATACATCATACTAATCTCAATCTTGTATTCAAAGTATATAAAATAACATACAAGTAATTAATTTGAGATTACTAGATAAGAGAAACACAAAATATGTAAGATATTAGTGAAAAGCTTACCAAGCAAAGTATGATGAAGAATCCATGCTAGATGACATCTAGATGATCTAAGATGATGCTAGATGATGATTGATGATCATGGAAATGTGTTTGAGTAATTAAAAATGAGTTCTTTGTGTATTTTTCTTCTCTTGAAAAATATCCTAAGTATGAAGCATGAATAAGAACTCTTGTGGCTGACCTAAAGTCAAAGTGTTATATATATAGGGGCCATAAGTGAAGTGTGGTCGTTTTGGAAAAACGCACCAAAAATATCTCTGTGGCTCGCCTGCCGCGGTTGCACAACCGCGGCACTATAACCGCGGCACAGCAAGGACGTTGCTGTCGCTCAACTGCCGCGGTTGTGGCACCGTGGCAGATGAACCGCGGCAGAGACCTGGAAGTCTCTGTCGCTTGCATGCCGCGGTATGCCACAATTAGGCAACCGCGATAGCACAACCGCGGCACAAGAAGGGCAAGCCTTCTAAGCCACTTCACACAAAAGAAAACATGCAATAAGTGCACGTGTGAGTGTGAAAACAATGCAACCTAATGCTTAACAAGATATGGCAATTAATAAGCTAGATGCAATCATTTAACATGCAAGAAGAGATGAAATTAGGCATTAATGCACAACACAAATGAACACAACATACAAAGATAAGACATATGCATGAGTTGTGAGTGTGTGCAACTATCTCTTCAAGTCAAGTAAGCACAAAGAAAATTACCTTCGGTGCTTATCAACACAAGGTCTTCAAAGGGCTTCGAACAATAAAACCAATACCTAAGCTACCCTTACAAAGTACCCTAACATGTGGTTTGTCCACGATGTAAGGATTCCCTTTAGTTGATTGGCTTATTTCGTGGGCAAACCACATGTTGGGGTTTGGTTGTAAGGGTAGTCTAGGTGATTAGTTGAAGATCAAAGACCCTTTCCAAGACCTCAAGAGGACAAGCACCAAAGGTATATATCTTGTGCTTACTTTGCCTTGAAGAGATATAGTTGCACACACACACAACATGCATAACTCTTATTCTTGAATGTTGTGTTTATATTTTGTGTGCATTGTGCTTTATTGATTATTCAATATCTCTTCTTGCATTAAATTAATTGCATCTAGTTTATTGAAATGCCATGACATGTTTAGGCATTAGGATGCAAAGTCATGAATTTTATTCATGCATGTTTGAATTGAGTGCATCTTGTTCAATGATAATGCCATGACATGTTAGGCATTAGGATGCATTCAATACCCACACTTGCACTTCATGATTAGTCTTAAGTGTGGTGTAATTCGTTTCCGTTTGTGTGATCGGAAACGTCCGCGCTTGCACGATGGTGTGCATGTCTTAGCGCGATGGTTGACCACTTGAGAAGGTCTCATTCTTCTCTTGGATAAGTGGTAGTTTTGGTTTGGTTGATTGGAGTAAGGTGTCTAGTTTTAAAAGATTGGATTTCAATGTTTTAAGTGTTTTCAAAACTGACCTTTGCATGGTCTTGTGACCATAACCTTTTTACACAAAGCTTCAAAATAAGTTTTGAAAATTTCTGTACAAACTAGACACCCATACCTTTCCAACGGTATATTATTCATAATATTTCATGACCGTTTGGATTGGTTTTAAAATCTCCAAAGTTACAACCAAAACAGGGCAACTCTGTTGTTGTCCGTTTCTGACCTTTGGTCACTCAATTGACCATAACTTTTTCTACAGATATCAAAATGTCATTCTGTAAAAACGAGTTGAAAGTAGACATCCATACCTTTCCAACGATATATTATATGAAAGGTTTCGATGTCGTTTGGTCATATTTCGAAGCGCTCGAATATTGAGTCGCTGCACTGACGCGAGTACCGCGAAAATGCCCATACTTTTTCCATTTCTTCCAAAACGACGTAGTTTCATTTGGGCATTATAAATACATATCTTTCTCATCATTTTGAGAGGAGAGCCACAAAATCAAACCCTAGAGAGAGAGGCTCCTTATTCTTGAGAGAGAAAGAGAGACTTGAGAGAAAAAGCTTAAAGATTACATCTTTATCTCTCTAAACCCATTCCCACATGCACAAATCATCATCTAGGCATCATCTAGGTTCATCTAGCATGTGCTAATGCATGGGTCTTCTTCAACACACATGGTATGATTTGTTGAACACTTTTATCTTACATAATTAGTGTTTCTACTTATCAATTTTATCTCATTTATTACTTGTATGTGTTTAGATTAATTTCTACATACATGATTGAGATTATGTGTTGATTGGGTTATTTATGTTAGCTAGGTTTTCATGCCTATTTTATATCTAGCTAATTAATCTCATTATATGATTGAGATTATTTTTGATAGCTTAATTGATTAGGTCATTATTGCCTAAAAGCTATGCCATAAACATTCTTGTGTGATTTATTTATAACTAGGTTGATAGATTGTTTTTTAATCAACTAGTTAATCTTTTGATTGTTTGTGGGTTTTTTGTGATAGCTTTGTATCTAGGATTGGTTATCCTTTACTTAGCTAAAGTTGTATGCCATGACATATAGCTATTTTCATATCTAGGATTGATTTAAATTGAATATATCATCATCCTAGATAAGCATCTAAGGTTCCCTAGCCTTGTTTGTTAATTGAATATTCATACATATTCACATAGGGTTGTGCATCTCTTTTGAGAGATTGAAGTCTTGTGTGATTGACCGGGATTAGGTCGGACACCGGGAACAGGTGGTCACATAAGCAATTGGACTAGAGCCACTTTTAAAGGCCCGCGTGGTAGAAGTGGGGGGTTATTGACCGGAGTGTTAGACGAGGTCTACATAGGTTGTAAACTCCATTTCAATTAGTGGATTTCGAGGTCCGAGTGTGGCGCACTAAACAGCCCGTGGTTTTTCCCAGTGGTTGGGTTTCCACGTAAACATCAAGTGTCATTTATTATTTCCGCATCTTATTACACTTGTATGTATATTTGACTTGCTAGGGGTATTTTCGTAAAATTGACATGCACGCGAAAATTGGGTAATAATTAGATAAAATCTATTCACCCCCCCTCTAGCTTTATATATTAAACACACCGCGTATTTGTTTCACACGAAATTAGCCAATCAACAATTGGGAACCTTACAATCTCCCCCTTTGGCTTTTTCGTGACAAAACCACCACTCACATGGTTCCTCACAAAAAAATAGAAACTACGGGACTACATGATATTCTACATTACAAAGAGATAAGAGAATGCAACTTGAAGTCTTCAATCCTCTTGTAGAATAATCAATCCCTGAAAAGAGTTTCTAACATTTCCAATACAAGAAAAGTGTGAGATTAATCATGTGAGAACAATACCAAGCATTTGCATTTTTAGAATTTAGGCACAACATTACCAAATGTATGCAATGTATGATAAATGCAATGCTCCCCCTCAAAGGGTTACTCCCCCTCAATGTATGTTCTCCCCAAAGTGCACAATAGCTTCTATATTTTGCAACTCCCCTTACCATATCCTACTCCCCCTTTTTGTCATGATATAGGCAAAGGAGTAGTCCCCAACCGGGTCACTCATAGCAACGAGAGATAGAAGCATGCAAGATTTGCATATACATATAAGTCACTTTATGCACTTCTATTAATTTGAGAGAAACAAGGAGATTTATTTAAGAAAATGTGTGAATCCAACATGCTTTGCATACAAGACATATAGCATTCAAGTCCAAAATACAATGGTATTTGGCAAAGCAAATGACAAAGGTTTCTAATTTGAATTCAAACCAATTTCACCAATGTCATGGGAAAAGCAAGGATATAGAGATTATTGATTTCAATTTAAGAGCAACTATATCCAACTTTATAAGCGAACATGGTATAAGCAACTTTGCACCCTATTTGATTTTTCCGGATAAGATATCCGTATGATAGTAACCATGTTCAACTAATAAAGAAAGAGAGACATTTGGAATGTAAATTCCTCTGAACGGATACAAGATCCTTTATTCATTTTGAGTCTCATTAGCTTTCACACAAGTTTTGCATTTTTAAGAATATGCAATCATCAATTCATGCTTTTCATGTGAGCATGTTGTATGAATTTCATGCTTTTTCATTTAGCATTAGCAAGTTATTTGAGAATCATCATGTCATGGAGATAACTATAGGTCATTCACATCATACTTCCTATGTAAATCTCCTAGTCCAAAAATGCATGTTTGAACATAAATATAACATGGATTGTAAACAAGCAAGGTTCACACTTATAGAATTGAAAACATATATACATATGTACAACCAAGCTTACTCAAGCAATCAAAAGAAGAGGCATAAGTTATTTCAAATTTTTTGCAAGTTACAAGAATGCAAAATAGCTCTCTTTGCTTGAGTTCCCCATATGGGGTCAATTTTAGAACACATCACTCCACAAGACATATCCCAATAGATCTACTAAGAGTTTTAAATCGAGTAGCATCTAAGGGTTTAGTAAATAGGTCCGCAAGTTGATCATTAGTACCTACATGTTCAAGTACTATGCATTTATTTTCAACAAGCTCTCTAATGAAGTGATGGCGGATGTCAATATGCTTAGTTCTAGAATGTTGAACCGGATTCTTGGAAATATTAATAGCACTCATGTTATCACAAAAGAGAGTGAGAGTACCTTGGTTGAATCCGTAGTCTACTAGCATTTGCTTCATCCATATAAGTTGAGTGCATCCACTCCCCGCGGCTATGTACTCGGCCTCGACCGTGGACAAGGAAATCGAGTTTTGCTTCTTGCAAAACCAAGACACCAAGTTGTTGCCTAGAAAGAAGCAACCGCCCGATGTGCTCTTCCTATCATCACAATTTCCTGCCCAATCCGCATCACTATATCCTACAAGACTAGGATTAGTGTCAAATGAGTACCAAATCCCATAATTAGAAGTCCCATTCACAAAGTGAATGACTCTCTTAACCGAAGAGAGATGGGACTCCTTGGGATCGGATTGGTATCTAGCATAAACTCCTACACTAAATGATATATCGGGCCTACTTGCGGTCAAATAGAGCAAGCTCCTTATCATGCCACGATATAAGGTTTGGTCCACACTTTTACCGCTAGCATCCTTGCTTAACTTCAAAGTAGTGCTCATAGGAGTATCACAATGTTTGGCTTTTTCAAGACCAAACTTCTTCACTAGGTTTTTGGCATATTTGGCTTGGGATATGAAAATCCCATCATCTAGTTGCCTAATTTGCAAACCTAGGAAGTAACTAAGCTCACCAACAAGACTCATCTCAAATTCATGAGACATGACATCAACAAATTATTGGACTTTGGTGTTGTTGGTGGAGCCAAAAACTATATCATCAACATATATTTGAGCTATGAAAAGCTCATCATTGTCTCTCTTGATGAATAGCATCTTGTTAACACTACCTCTTGTGTAGTTGTTGTAAACAAGAAATTGAGTGAGGCGCTCATACCAAGCCCTTGGTGCTTGTTTCAACCCATAAAGTGCCTTCTTGAGGCGATAAACATGGTTGGGGTGGTGTGCATCCACAAACCCCTTAGGTTGTTCAACAAACACTTCCTCTTGCAAGAAGCCATTGAGGAAGGCACTCTTGACGTCCATTTAGTGCAATTTGAACTTGTGCACACAAGAGATGGACAAGAGAAGCCTAATGGACTCTAAGCGGGCAACGGGAGCAAAAGTCTCCTCAAAGTCGATACCCTCAATTTGAGAGTACCCTTGTGCTACAAGTCTAGCCTTGTTCCGCACTATGTTGCCATCCTCATCGGATTTGTTCCTGAATATCCATTTAGTGCCTATGACATTAGTGGTCTTAGGCCTAGGAACTAGAGTCCAAACCTCATTCCTTTCGAATTGGTTTAGCTCTTCTTGCATAGCAAGAACCCAAAATTCATCATTTAAGGCTTCTTCAACCTTTTTGGGTTCAATTTGAGAGGTGTAGAAAGTATAGCTAATAAGATTAGCAAGTTGACGTCTAGTCCTAACACCCTCATTAACCTCTCCAATGATATCTTCTTTATCATGGAGTTTCCTAACCCATGGAGCAGGTTCTTTAGAGTCCAAGAGAGGAACTCTATCAATAGGTTGTGTGTCATTATTGTTGACATTAGATGTCCCACTATTAGGTGACACCACAACCTCCTCCAAAGGAGAATCATCACTAAAAATAACCTCCTCCTCATGATCATTTGACTTGAGCCTAGTATCATCAAATACGACATTGGATGATTCCATAACACTTAGAGTCTTTAAATTGAAAACTCTATAGGCTCTACTATTTAAGGCATAGCCAATAAAAATACCCTCATCACTCTTAGCATCGAATTTGCCAAGTTGATCATGGTCATTCAAAATGTAGCATTTGCTTCTAAAAGTGTGGAAGTAGCTAACATTTGGCCTCTTGCCTTTCCATAATTCATAGGAGGTGTTTCTAGTACCGGGCCTTAGGAACACTCTATTTCCTATATAGCAAGCCGTATTGATGGCTTCGGCCCATAGGTTCCTAGGAACATTGTTGCTAAGCAACATCACACGGGCCATCTCTTGAAGGACCCTATTTTTCCTCTCAACAACTCCATTTTGTTAAGGTGTCCTAGGAGCCGAAAACTCATGGGAGATGCCTAAGCCATTACAATAGCTTTCAAAAGAGGCATTCTCAAACTCTCTCCCATGGTCTCTTCTAATCCGTTTAATGCTTTTAATACTAGAATTTATTTCATTTTGTAATTTAGTACAAAGCATTTTAAACTTATCAAAAGTTTCGGATTTTTCTCTAAGAAAATATGTCCATGTGAACCTAGAGAAATCATCAACACAAACAAAAATGTATCTCTTTCCACCCAAACTTTCGGTTTGCATGGGACCCATGAGGTCCATGTGGAGAAGCTCAAGAGGCTCCTTGGTGATGAGATACTTACCCTTTTTGTGCATGCTTTTAGTTTGCTTTCCTTGTTGGCAAGGTCCACAAATACCATTGGCTTTCTTCCCAAGCTTAGGGAGGCCACGCACACAATTGAACTTTCCAAGGGTCCGTAGATCCCTAAAGTTCATGTGGCCAAGTCTTTCATGCCACAACTCAATTTGCTCATCCATGGACACATGATTAGATACAATACTAGCTTCAAGACAATAACAATTGTCGCTAGATCTCATGCCCTTCAACAAGGTTTGTCCATCGGGTTTTAGGATGGAGCAATAATCTTTAGAAAACAAGACGGAATATCCTTCATCACTAAGATGTGAAATGCTTATTAAATTGGCTTTCAAGCCATCAACAAATAAAGCATTGGATAAGGAGGGTAATCCGGGAACGGAAATGGTTCCTTTCCCTACAACATTTCTTTTGGATCCATCACCAAAAGTGACATTTCCACCTTCCTCCATAACAAGAATCTCGAAGAAACTCTTGTTTCCCGTCATGTGCCTAGAGCACCCACTATCCAAATACCAAAAATTAGAAGAATTTGCCTTCAAGGCTATTTGTGCAACATGGCAAACATTTTCATTCTTTCTAATCCATTTAGCAACAATTTTAGCTTTCTTAGTGGTCTTTGGTACATGTGCTCTACTATTCCTAGGATCATGCAAATCAATATTTTCATTCCTAGAAACATGCATCTTGGCTCTATTCTTTCTCTTTTCAATCATGCTTTGTTTTCTACACAATTTAATATATTGAAAGCAATTTGGTCTAATATGACCATCACAACCACAAAAGTGACAAATAGGGATGAAAAAAAGGAATCATACCTCGTCTTTGTGCATGTATGGGAGCTCATCCATGTCTTTGTGGATAAGTGGGTTCAATCCATCTTCGTTGTTGAACCGGTCTATGTTGCTTCCAAGCTTGAGGTTGCATGATTGGTCTCTTTCCTTTGTGAGCCAATTTGGGAGGAGTGTTGGCTTGAGGAACCCTAGGGAGTTGAGCTTGAGATTTCCTTCTTGGCCCCATTTTCACTTGTGCATTAGAACATTGTCCTACTTCTAACTTTTTCCTAGGAGGTTGCACAAATGAAGTTTCTTCATTCTTCAAGCTCTTGACAAACACGGTCTTGTTAGAGGTTGAGATTTTCTTGCCATCTTCATACCCAAGACCTCTCTTGTCACTTGGACTCTTTCTAACACCAAGTAAATGATCAAGCTTCTTGGTGCTAGAATCTATCCTTGCCAAGGACCCTTTAACTTCTACAAGTTCCCTTTTCAAGCCTTCTTCACTTCTCTTGGATAAGTCTAACTCCTCAATTAACTTATCCTCTCTCCTCTTCAATCTTTCCACTTGTTCACTTAAGTGGTCATTGTGAGCCGAAAGTTCAAGGTTTTCTTCTCTCAACCTCTCAATCTTTCTTGTGCTTTTAAGTGCTAAATCATTGAACTCGGCATGGTATTTAGCAAGCACCTTTTGCTCCACAAACTTCTTTTTAGAACTAGAAGAGGAGTCACTTTCTTCTTCACTAGAGTCAATTTCCTCTTGACTCAAATCCTCCTTTTCACTAGCACTTTTGCTCTTGTGAGAAGAGGCAAAAGCTAGGAAGTTAGCCATGAGCTCTTCTTCACTTGAAGACTCATCTTCCTCATTAGAGTCATCACTACTCCCACTCCAAGTGGCGGCCATCACTTTACCCTTCTTCCTTTCATTGTGATTAGCACATTCGGGGGCAAAGTGACCAATCCCACCACATTCAAAGCATCGGACCCCTTTCCTTTCGGTCCTCTCTTGTCTAGGCTCAAACTTCTTGAAGGAACCTTTTTTCTTCAAATCTTGTCCTCTTGACCCAAATCCCTTCTTCTTCTTGAACCCCATAACCTTGTTAAACCTTTTCACAAATAAGGCAAGGTCTTCATCCGATTCATGCTTTGCCTCCTTTGCATCCTTAGATGCTTTCAAAGCTATTCCTTTAGACTTCTTAGGAGGAGTAGTGGTGCTAGGAGCCTTCCTAGACTCATATGCAAGGAGACGCCTAATTCCCTCACTTGGCTTCATGTCCATGTAGCCACTATTTTCTTCTATGGCCATCACCTTTGATTCAAACCTATCGGGGAGAGATCTCATAATTTTTTGCTTGACTCTCCTATCCGAATACGGGTCTCCAAGTTGATGGCTTTGATTTACTATGTCTATCAATTTGATTTCGAAGTCATTGAAGCATTCATCCTCTCCCATCCTAAGTAACTCAAATTGAGTTTGGAGGACTTAAAGCTTGGACTCCTTCACCACCTCGGTTCCCTCATGTGCAACTTGAAGGATGTCCCATGCCACTTTGGCAATCTGAGTATTCTGAATAAGCTTGTACTGATTCTCATCCATTGCACACATAATGGCATGCATAGCCTTCCTATTCCACTTTGAAGCCTCAAACTCTTGCGCGTTCCATTGCGCCTTAGGCTTCAAAACATCTTGTCCTCCACCCACGGGAGTCATCATAGGGAGATCATATCCATCTTCAACCGACATCCATGCCCGGTCATGAATTTGGCATATGTAGGATTCCATCTTCCCTTTCCATTGGGAATAGTTCAAACCGGTAAGAAGTGGAGGCCTTGTGCTAGAAGCTCCTTCGTGGCCATCACCATTTCCACCGTTTCCACTCATAGTGTTTATGAATGAATGAAATGAATGCAAATGTATGAATGATCAAGAATCACACAAAATGAAAAACACACCAAAATAAGCAAGGATCACCAATGTATGTCTAGGAACCCGCTCTAATACCAATTGAAACTAAATATAGCACGGTGTGTATAAAACTATCTAGAGAGGGGGTGAATAGATTTTACGCTTTTTACCCAATTTTTCGTAATAGTCAAAATTACGAATTTACCCTCAAGATAATATAAACAAGCAAGTGTAATATGATGCGGAAATTAAATCAACACTTGATTTTTACGTGGAAACCCTCACGGGAAAAACCACGGGCTATGTAAGTAAGCCACACTCGAACCTCGAATCCACTAAATGTGCAAACGATTACAACCTAATCCCGGAAGTAATCACACACCTACCTAATCCCGGTATGAGTGAACCTAGTCTAATTTGCTTGCGATCTAAGCAACCTAATCCCGGTTGCTACACACAAGACTTACCTTCTCTAGAAGAGAATACAACCCTAAGTGAATATATGTGAATATCCAAAATGCAACATAGAGCAAGGGAAACCCTATATGCTTATCTAAGATGATTAATATGCAATTAAGAACAATCCTAGATATCAAAACTAAATGACATGTCAATTAGTTTAGCTAATCAATATTAAGCACAAAACCTAATATGCTAGCACAATACAACTTCTCAAACATACATCATACTAATCTCAATCTTGTATTCAAAGTATATAAAATAACATACAAGTAATTAATTTGAGATTACTAGATAAGAGAAACACAAAATATGTAAGATATTAGTGAAAAGCTTACCGAGCAAAGTATGATGAAGAATCCATGCTAGATGACATCTAGATGATCTAAGATGATGCTAGATGATGATTGATGATCATGGAAATGTGTTTGAGTAATTAAAAATGAGTTCTTTGTGTATTTTTCTTCTCTTGAAAAATATCCTAAGTATGAAGCATGAATAAGAACTCTTGTGGCTGACCTAAAGTCAAAGTGTTATATATATAGGGGCCATAAGTGAAGTGTGGTCGTTTTGGAAAAACGCACCAAAAATATCTCTGTGGCTCGCCTGCCGCGGTTGCACAACCGCGGCACTATAACCGCGGCACAGCAAGGACGTTGCTGTCGCTCAACTGCCGCGGTTGTGGCACCGTGGCAGATGAACCGCGGCAGAGACCTGGAAGTCTCTGTCGCTTGCATGCCGCGGTATGCCACAATTAGGCAACCGCGACAGCACAACCGCGGCACAAGAAGGGCAAGCCTTCTAAGCCACTTCACACAAAAGAAAACATGCAATAAGTGCACGTGTGAGTGTGAAAACAATGCAACCTAATGCTTAACAAGATATGGCAATTAATAAGCTAGATGCAATCATTTAACATGCAAGAAGAGATGAAATTAGGCATTAATGCACAACACAAATGAACACAACATACAAAGATAAGACATATGCATGAGTTGTGAGTGTGTGCAACTATCTCTTCAAGTCAAGTAAGCACAAAGAAAATTACCTTCGGTGCTTATCAACACAAGGTCTTCAAAGGGCTTCGAACAATAAAACCAATACCTAAGCTACCCTTACAAAGTACCCCAACATGTGGTTTGTCCACGAAATTAGCCAATCAACAATTGGGAACCTTACATATATATTGTGGCCAAAATCCTTTACCATGTAGGATTTGTGTCTTTTGACTTAAATCCTGACCCTAGGTAGATTTCCTTAGAATTCCAAACCCTAATCCAACTCTTTAGTGTATTTGTGACTATATAAAAGACTTCCTTATTTGACTAGATAAATAAATCTCTTATTTATCTACTTACCAAATAAAGTCTTTTATTTTATTTATACTACCACAATAGTATACTACTAAGAAACATATTTCCTAGTCAGAAAAAGATTTTGAGTTTTAATTAAATAATTAATTAATCAATTAATTAATTTCCATTTAATCAAATAATAAAAATAAAACAATATAATATCATATATATATCTCGGCCATGTGCCATATATATTAATATCTCTATATATTGTTTTTTTATTTTATTAAATCCATTGGACCTTAATAAAATGCCCACATGTGAACCAGACCCATTCTTACTAAAAGAAACAAGCCCACATGCCTTTCATTAATATATTAATATAATTGATCAGCCCATTAAATAAATAATATGCAAATTATATTCTTAATATATTAAATACAATTCTAGATGGACCCATAAATTGGTCCGGTAGAATATATCAAGTGATCCATGCAAGTCCGTGTGGATTGGGGATCTCGGCGGGCTATCTAAATTTAAGCTTCAATTGACATAACCTAATCACAATCAACAAATGATTCACTTAGGTCCGATCTATTAATTTTAACTAATTCCACTAAAGAGCTAAAATTGAACTCTTAAATAAAGATAGAATAAGTAAATATTTCTCATTTGTACCCTAGACAATCTTATTGGAGATGGTGTATCCTCGTGAAGAATATCAGTAATCGCCAAGAGCTCATAGACCGCCTATAGCTCTCCAAGTTACAATATTTACTCATATGACCACATTTTGAACTTGGATATTTTGACTTGTCCAGAAACCATGTTTCAATAGACTCTATTGAAAACTTAACGTTAAGATTCAATATCCAATACCTCAAAATATCCATATGATGATATTCTACTATCATTTAATAAATGGAGCCACGATGTCCATATCTATAAATGAAGTCCTCTATCGATTAACAAATGAATACCACCAAACTATCGAGGATAGACAATGATATATAATCGTACTCATTGATAACTCAAATGATACCACTTGCAACCATAAGTCCATTATTTATCTCAAGATTAAGATAGACTCTCCGATTGTCCTAATAATGAAAAGACTATTATCTATTGACGGTTCTAGATAAAGTATTTCATTGTGATCCAGTTCAATGCACCTAGTGCACTAGATTCTTTTACTCGAAGACCCTCCGATGATTTTAAACTCATCATAACACATTTGATCCCACTCAAATGCTAGTAAAAGAATTCTACAACTTTAATAAGATAAAGGTGCCCAACTTTTAACTTAAGTTGTGAACATTATTCAAGACTAACTAAAGAATTGTGTCTACCTCATACATATCCAGATGTACGAACAATTCTTCTTTTCTCATAGTCTTTTGACCTTATGATTATTTACTTTTGACAATTATAATATTCAATATATAAATGCTATAAGATTTGTTTAAATCAGAAATCACTTTATAGATATGATAAGATTGTCAATTACAATATTACACTCTTACTATTGAGCATAATCCTAACATTGACTACAACGATATTTTCTCTCTGTTTGTTAAACAAACTACGATCTGGTTAATGTTGAGCATTGTAACAGCGGAAGGGTTATATCTTGAGCAGTTAGATGTGAAGACTACCTTTTTTTCATGGTGATCTAGAGGAAGAGATATACATACAGCAACTAGAGGGGTTTACGATAAGGGTAAGGAAAAGATGGGTTGCAAGTTGACGAATAGTCTGTACGGTTTGAAACTAGCTCCCCAATAGTTGTATAAGAAGTTGGATGGGTTCATGCAAAAGAATAGCTACTTCAGATGCAATGTTGACCAATGCTATTACTACATGAATGTTAAGTCAAGTTTCATTATATTGCTACTTTATGTTGATGACATATTAATAGCCGGTGTTGATTTGGAAGAGATTAACAATCTGAAGAAGCAGATGTCAAACGAATTCGAGATGAAGGATTTTGGTGCAGCAAAGCAAATATTTGGAATTAGGATTAATACAAAGAGGTACTTTGCAACTATCTTAAGCAAAGTACTTTCTTAATGTGTTGTAGAGGTTCAACATGGGCGATGCAAAGCCAATTAGAACACCATTAGCTAGTCACTTCATATTGTCCAAGCAATAGAGTCTAGAGACGGATGAAGAGAAGGAACTCATGGCTAGAGTTCCATATGCCTCGACAATTGGAAGCCTAATGTACGCCATGGTTTGCACAAGACCAAATATTGCCTATGCAGTGAGAGTTGTGAGTAGATACATGTCCAATCTGGGCAAGCAACACTGGGAAGTAGTGAATTGGAACCTAAGATACCTTAAGAGAAATGCAGATTGACGAATCCGAGATCACTTGCCGTTCGATCACTTTGGTAGGTTTTAGCGGAGAAGCCAAGAGCATGATAGAGGAAATCGTTCTACTAGTATACATTGAAGGGGTGAATGTGCAAACCAAGTTCCTTGTGCTCGACTGCCTATCGGTTGACAATGTGATAGTAGGTCAACCATGGATTCACGAGCTTTGAGCAGTTCCTTCAACCCTTTATCAAACAAAACGTTTTCCTACAAAGTGGGGAGTTCGAGAAATCAAGGGAGAATAAAAGACATCCAGGGAATGCTATCTGACGAGTCTTAAGGAAAAAAAGATCGATTTATAGCAATTACAGAGATCTGGCCTAGAACTAGATCTCGGTAAACCTCAAATTGAATAACTCGACGAAGTACAGATCCATCCCGACGTCTCGGAGCATAAGGTTTAGATAGGTTCGAGGTTCGAGGTTCGATCCTGTGATCAAGGAGAATCTAATCGATTTCTTAAAATAGAACCATGACTCTTTTGCATGGACACATGCTGACATGGTCGAAATCGACCCCGAGGTCATAGTCTATCGACTCCAAGTCGACCCAAACCATCGACCAATGAAGCAGAAAAGAAGAAAATTCACCCTAGAGTGAAACAGAGTGATTATCGACGAAGTCCAAAAGTTGATCGAGATTGGGTCAGTAAAAGAAGTCAACTATCCCGATTGGTTAGCTAACGTGGTTGTAGTAAAAAAGAAGAACGGGAGGTTGAGAGTCTGCATCGACTTCACCGATTTGAACAAAACCTGTCCAAAATGATTCATTCCCACTTCATATTGACATGTTGGTCGATGCCATAGCAGGGTACGAGCTATTGAGTTTCATGGACGACTTCTTATGCTACAATTAGATCCTCATGCATCCAGACGATCAAGAAAAGACAGCTTTTATAACTAAACGAGGTATATTTTGCTATAAGGTAATGCCATTTGGCCTTAAAAATGCAGGTGCAACATATCAACTGCTGGTGAACAAGATGTTCGCAAAGATGCTCGGAGACACGATGGAAGTCTACATCGATACATTTTGGTCAAGTCACTCGTGGCGGAACAGCACCTTGAACACCTAAGGCAACCTTCGAAGTACTTGACAGGTATCACATGAAACTTAATCCTACTAAGTGTGCATTTGGTGTCTCATCAGGGAAGTTCCTTGGATATCTAGTCACTAATAGGGGAATCGAGACCATTCCTAAACAAATCCAATTGATCATAGGGATCAAGTCACCTAAATGTATCAAGGACGTACATAAGTTAACAGGACGCATAGTGGCCCTTGGTGGATTTATTTCTAAATCCTTTTAGAGGTGCCATGGTTTCTTCGAAACCCTAAAGAAGAACAGGAAATTCGAGTGGACGGAGGAAGGAAAAGATATAGTTTCAGAAAGAGAAATAGAAAACATACAAAATTCAGAATGAGATATAGAAACAGATATAGAATAGCTTTCTACAGACTTGATTAAGTTTAGCCAGTATAAGTTTATTAAGCATTAATGTTTTTAGAAAGATATTTATTGATTTTAGAAGCGTAGAGAAAAGATATGTTTTCATATTTATTAAGAGATAATAGTTTTAGTAAAGTTTCTAAGAAAGAAAATATGTTTTCTAAGCTTATTTCCACTTACTAAGCATTAGCACCCATTCTTTAATTTTAAACTATTTTCCCATGTGATCATCAAGTTCGTGTAGATTCCTCAGTATTGTGAAATGGGCCATATGTGATGACAAATGGTAGATCATTATTTTAATTAAAGCATGCAATTGTGCATATTTTCAGCAGCATGTTGCACGATCGGTTTTACATGGTCGATTTACTTAGCTGAATGGTCGGTTTTTGACTGGTCAGCTGGTCGGTTTGTATGTCGGCTAGTCGATTTTTTTTAGGATTTCAGGATTTTTATGGTCGGTTGTTTTCAGGCGATTTGAGATGTAGTATTTTTCATAACTAGTTTGAATATGTAAATGTTCAACAAATGGGTCCAACACAAGAAAGCAAAAATTTCTTATTTTAACTGAGCTATATTTTTATGATGGTCCATAACCCACCGATTTAAATTTAACTTTAGAAAAGCTAAGGTGATAGTTTAAATATTTTATTAAAAGCCACCTTGAGATTCATCTGATTTTCCGTAACATTTTCCAAAAGATTCAGTTTTCACTAAGAAAGGTCGATTTTCCATAGGATCCTCTAGGACTCAAGAGAGGCGTCGGGGCGGGTGCTGTCACCTGTAGTAGAAATTAGTTTCAGAATATGCCTTTGACTGTAAATGCATAAGTGCGGCATGTGAATCGCTTTCAAAAGTTTCATCTTGTCTCTTCGCATCCATCCGGTTGTACATGTCCTTTTGTGTGAATCCAATTTTGGAGTAACCCCCTTTTTGATTAACCATGTATTCATATGTCAAACAAGGTCTTATGCAGCACTTTCCCATAGCATCAATTTGGGACAAGTCTTTAGTGTCAATGTTTCTGTGAGATCGTACCCTAGCAACCTCATGAAACGTTGCACGAGCTTTGCAACCCACTCTTGTCTACAGTTGTGGCCTACGTTTCGAATTTGTATTACACATATACTTCTTATCTCGAAAACCTTCCTTCTCATAGACCCATACTCTACTAGTTATTCTATCTTCATTGTCATAGATTTTGTTGGACAATCTTACATTGAACCCAACTGCCCTAGAATAACCATGATAAAATGCCCCTACGTCTTCCACCGAATCAAATTTCATTGCGATGACATCTTTGTATATTAAACCACACGTTTCTTTTAAAGTTCCATCCTAAGATGAATTAGGCACAAAATCAACAACTGAAGAGTCCATATTTGGGGACACTTCAAATTTATTCAATTCGTCATTGGTGTCAACTGAACTTTCCCCTCCAGACGTTTCCATTACTACACAAATAAAAAAACGACCAACACATGATTATCACATGTAAACCAATAATTACAATACTTACGTTAAGATTATTTTCTAATAACATTAATTGCAGTAAAGTAAAGTTGATCATAGGATTGTATGTGTGATCAAATAATTATAATATTGTCGAATGTATTTGTAACTAATCGTTATGTTTTCTATGTGATTTTCATTAAAGTATAGTAATCGCAACAATCGGTTTTTTTATCAAAGTAACGTGATGTTATTTTCCATTTAAACCTAAAAACTATATAATGACGAATACAACAGACATTAAAACACTATTGATACGACGAATCACTAGCAATGCAAACCATTAAGTACAAATATAAAAAATATAAAAATAAAAATTGGAAAATATCGTATCAAAGATGAAAGAACGGGCAACCAAGTAATCCAAACAACTGTGGCAGAGACACACCTGATGAAGTAGCAAATAATGGGTCGGAGTCGAAGATTTTTATGCGAAGAATAAGACACGATTCTAGTCTGAAGAGAGCGACAGTTGTTGGAAGAAATATATATGAAGTGGGTTGTGTGACTTCTGTAGATTTTGGATATATGAAGAACTGAAGAACTTTAAGGCTAGGAGAAAAATATAGAGGAAGTGGAGAAGAAAAACGGTAAGAAATTAAGATGTTTATGGCTGGAAGATAAATTTATAGCAAGAAAAGAAGAACAATGATAACTTTTTAGAGGAGTTAAGAACAAACAGTCAAGTTATTTAGTGTGTGGGAAGTGACTTGTTTAGTAGGTCATTTTAGGATTCCTATACGTGCATTAAGAGAATAAGTCTTGACCATTGGATGTTTGTCTAAAAGTAATCAATAATTGAGATTAGAATGATATGGATTATTTTTTTAAAATTGTATGGTGTAATGTTACACTCAAGAATGGACCTATATAAATATATACAAAAATGTTCAATTCAGTGCGCACTGATATAACTTCATCAGTATATTGGATGTAGACTATTAGACTTACATACTTTGACTCAAAGTGTATGCATTTATCAAAACTTCTCTCTAATTAGTGGTCCACATATATTGATACCGATGTAATTACATCAGTACGCACCGACTAGAACGGGACAGATATATATATATATATATATATATATATATATATATTAATTTTTCTATTGTTAATTCGAACTAATATAAAATATATCAGTTCCTTATATATGAGCCGTTGAATTTAAATGCTTTGGCTTGGTTGCATGCACTTGTCAAAGTATCTTTTAAATTTAATAACCCACATATACAAATAACTAGTTAAAGCATTTAAATCTAATGGCTTACATGCAATGAACTGATATATATCGGTTCGAACTGACAATAGAAAGATTACATATATATATATATATATATATATATATATAGTTTTTCTATTGTCAGTTCGTCCTGATATAAAATATATCAAGACGAAGAATGTGGACCACTAGATTTACATACTTTGACTCAAAGTGTATGCACTTGTCAAAACTTTTCCATAATCTATGGTCCACATTCTTCGTCTTGATATATTTATTGTCAGGACGAACTGACAATAGAAAGACTGTATATATATATATATATATATATTCTATTGTCAATTCGTCATGACAATAAATATATCAGGACGAAGAATGTGGACCACTAGATTTACATACTTTGACTCAAAGTATATGCACTTGTCAAAACTTCTCTATAATCTATGGTCCACATTCTTCGTCCTGATATATTTATTGTCAGGACGAACTGACAATAGAAAGACTGTATATATATATATATATATATGGGCTGCCATTGGGTGCAACGTTACATGATGCAACATTGAAAATTTTGATTGTGATCATATCTTTTTTAGTACAATCACATCAACTAATATGTGATTACATGTTCTAACATATGATCACGATAATTTAATTATGTAATCACGTGCAATTCATATGTGATATCATTATATATATTTGTGATCACATGCAATCATATGTGATCACATACTGTTGTATTATGTAATTGTGCACCGAAGAATGACCTTATATATATATATATATTTTTATATATACAGTGGTTCTCTCATAAGGGATCCCTTATTTTAATTTCGATAAGGACCACCATGAAATCATATCGATTTGAATGAATTTTAATTTGAATTTGAATTTTTTTGTGGATGATAAGTTCATTGAAATCTACCTATGAATAAAATTTCAAATTTTTTCAAGTACTTAAACCATTTTTACCGATTTTTTTAAATATGAAGGCATTAGAAAAATAGGCGAAATATAGGAAATTCAAGAAAAATAGTTTTCGTGCTTGAAAAATTCTCAAATTTTATTTATAGGTAGATTTCAACGAACTTATCATCCACAAAAAAATTCAGATTAAAATTCATTCAAATCGATATGATTCATGGTGGTTCTTACCGAAATTAAAATAAGGGATCCCTTATGAGAAAACCACTGTATATATATATATATATATATATATATATATATATATATAGTCTTTCTATTATCAGTTCGAACTGACGATAAATATATCAGGACGAAGAATGTGGACCACAAATTATTAAGAAATTTTGACAAGTGCATACACTTTGAGTCAAAGCATGTAAATCTAGTGGTCCATATTTTTGGTCCTGGTATATTTATTGTCAGTTCGAACTGATAATAGAAAATCTGTATATATATTTATGGATTTTGGATTCCATAATTCCATCTCAGCGCTAGTGTTTGGTATAAAATTCTGGGCATCCTGAATGGCTGAATCCTGAATCAAATGTCAAATAGCCGACATGGAGTTTAAAGTCAACTCCGATTGTAAAGGGCAAACAGGGTCTCCACTGTTATTCATTTCTACATTTTCAGGTATTTCTTCACATTGCGTTGGACCCTTATTTGTTTTTGTCTTTGTACACTTACCAGGTGACAAAACAATTATTTTTTTTTCTTCTTTTAAGTGATCATATGAAATTCTCACTAACAATTTCAATCTAAATCGCAAATTTATAATCCTAGATCCATTTTTCTCTTTCTCTTTAGATCACACTTGTGTCTTCAATCTGGGGTCCAAGCTTTTTTTTATTTGTTTTCTTGGATTCTGAAGAAGATCAATCAGAAGAAAATGTTGCAGCCTCAAGAAGCCCAAATTTTGGCTCCGGGTCTCAATTTCTTCCCAACCCTAAAACCCCCAAACAAAACCCTATCCTTTCACCGAATCTCTGCTCTGGTCCTCACCTTCTTCGCTTACGCTTCCTTTCACGCCTCCCGCAAACCGTCAAGCATCGTCAAGAGCGTCCTTGGACCTTCAAAATCATCACAAGTGAGTTTGGAAGAAACTGGGTGGGCACCATTCAATGGCCCGGACGGGACCCACAGACTCGGTGAGCTTGATTTGGCATTTCTAACTTCATATGCTCTAGGCATGTATTTTGCTGGACATGTAGGTGATAGGATTGATTTGAGGTTGTTTCTTGTATTTGGGATGATGGGTAGTGGTCTTCTTACTGTAGTTTTCGGATTCGGTTATTGGTTTAGTATGCACTTGTTAGTATACTATATAGCTGTACAGATTTTGTGTGGTTTGTTTCAGTCAATTGGGTGGCCTTGTGTGGTGTCGGTGGTGGGGAATTGGTTTGGGAAAGAGAAGAGAGGGTTGATAATGGGACTATGGAATTCGCATACATCTGTTGGCAACATTGTTGGGTCTGTTGTGGCATCTGCTGTTTTGGAGTTTGGTTGGGGTTGGTCATTTGTGTTGCCTGGGCTCTTGCTGATTTTTGTTGGAGTTTTTGTGTTCTTGTTTCTTGTCGTGAGGCCTGAGGATTTGGAGTTTGAGGCACCGGCAAAAGAGGTTGAGATGCATGAGGAGAAAGCGGAAAATGAGGAAGTGGGACTTCTTGGAGTGGAGAGTTCGGATTCTTTGGAGGCGATTGGATTTTTGCAGGCATGGAGGTTACCGGGTGTGGCACCATTTGCATTCTGCCTTTTCTTTTCGAAGCTGGTGGCTTATACCTTTTTATATTGGTTGCCATTCTACTTGAGGCACACAGGTAACATATAAATGTAAATGCAGCTTCATGGCAATGCTTGAGCTTTCTTTATTTGATTCATCATAGATGATGCATTTGTAGATTAAATACTTTATGGCATGTTTGTGAGACTGAATTTGACAGTTAAACCTGATGATATAAATTGAGAAAAATTGGCTTGCTGTGTTTTATGTATGAATTAGTGTGAAAATTATTCATCTTGAATGGGGGCCATAGTAAAAATCATCACAAACAACAAAACTGATTTTACACATTTAGTTGTGGCAATGCTTGAGCTTTATTCATCATAGATGATGCATTTGTAAACTAAAATGCTCTGGCCTTTGGGTATCGAAGCTACTTTATTTGCCTGAATTTTGTGAAAACAACAATCTGGTTTGTTAATATACTTAGCTTTTTGTTTTTACAAGTTTTGGATGCTATTATTCATTACAAGTTTTGTTGGAATTACAGGTGTTGCAGGTAAGCAGTTGTCACACAAAACTGCCGGGATACTTTCTATTATATTTGATTTTGGAGGAGTCCTTGGTGGAATTTTGGCTGGATTGATTTCTGATCTGATTGAAGCTCGTGCAGTTACTTCGGTTGCATTTTTGCTACTATCAATTCCTTCCCTTATCTTGTACCGGGCTTATGGAAGTCTCTCAATGGTCTCTAATATCGCACTGATGTTTCTTTCTGGCTTGCTAGTGAACGCACCATATTCACTTATTACAACAGCTGTTGCAGCTGATCTTGGCACTCAGGACTCAATCAAAGGGAATTCCCGTGCGCTAGCAACAGTGACTGCCATTATAGATGGTACCGGTTCTGTTGGGGCAGCTCTAGGCCCACTTTTAGCTGGGTATATATCCACCCGGGGATGGAACAGTGTCTTCCTTATGCTTATTGGTTCCATTTTATTAGCAGCATTGCTCTTGATTTGTGTTGCAAAGACTGAGATTCAGCAGAAGTTGAACGAGGGAAAATGGGTTTGGAGCGGAATGACCTCACAGTAATGGAACCTGACTTTTTGTTTTCTGCTATAGAACATTAGAGAAGTAGGAAAGAGTACATAGATGGAGAAGTTTATACATGTATGTCTGTATTTTGTATCTCATTCTTTTTACACAAGCATCAATATACTTTGTACATGTACAATTCTATGATTCATTTAAGATGGAATTCTTGAATTTTCGCCTTTTTGGAGCATCGAACACTTGCATTAGTCTTGTTCAGCTCAATCTGCTTTATTAATCCAGAATTTAAATGCAACTTCTAAGGGAACCAAAAGAGTATGAAATATGTGCAGTTCTTATTCATCAAGGGAATGATAATACAACATTGGAATTTACAAGGCAATTCCCTTAAGCTCCACTAATTATTCATGTTTTGAATCCTCTCTCTTTTCATCTCGGATACTGAAACTGACTGGAGCATCAGTTTACATGAAAAAAAGAGAAAGAGATGTTGTATTTTATGAATGAATTTATATTCACAAGTGTTATTCTACAAAATGGCCAAGTGATATTGCTACTAATCCTCTCTCTCAATAGTCAAGACTATTATTCTTCTAACAGGCATTTGAGATTCAGAAGCCCTTCAGCAGAAATGCTTCTGTGAACTTTTGCCCTTTGAACAATCACATTTGGTGGTGGCTCCGAGTGAAAACTCACCATGACAACAGTCAGATTGTCTGTTGCTCCTCGCTTTATAGCTTCATCTACTATTTGCTTGCAGCACAATTTCAAATCGTTGTGCTCTTGGAGACGTCTCCTGGCAAAATCTACTGAATTTTGACTGGTAAACACATCCCATATTCCATCACTGCCAATGATTAGAAACTCGTCGTCCTTTGTCAACGTTATCAGTTTGAGTTCTGGTTCGGCACTCAAGGGCCCAACCCTCCCACCCAGTTCCTTCATTCCTTCAAGGTGCCAATCACCTAATGCACGGGTGACACCTAGCTGACCATTCAAGTAACCATCGTCAATGTATCCACCCAAGGATTCAATCCGCGTCCTTTCTTTCATGCAGCAAGGTCTGTGGTCCTTAGAGAGTTCTTCAGCTTTTCCATGTCGTGATAGTACAGCCCGACAATCCCCAGCATTTGCCACAAGTAAGGACCTGTCCAGTGATGTTCTTTCATCTTCAGGCAAATTGCATACTATAAATGTCACTCGAAATGCATGTTCACAAGAAGTTACATGGAGAAGATGCGAGGAAATTTTATTGAGTCTCTACAATACAAGAGACGACTCAACCACTAGATATTAAGCCTTTGCTTGGACATGAGTGTAGCATAATTATCATTACAATAGTATAGATGGGAAGGAACTCACCTCCCGAATATCATTGCAGTAAGTGCAGTTGTGCCAGAAGACAGAGCAGACTCAAGAGAGCACGACTTCAAAAATGCAGCATCAGTCTCTATATATGACCTTGTAACCACTTTCTCAAGTTCTAAAGGGAAAGCAGCATCATCAACAATGACTCTTGGCAAATGATCACGAACAAAATGTGCTGCAGCCTTTCCTCCATGCCCATCAAATACCTGTTTCCCAACTAATTGCTTTAGATGTCGAAATAAGAATGCAGCAACTACATAACTGACTTTGTTTTTTCTTTAACACAAAATTCAATGAATTTGTTTCTGACTGAGGAATCGACTTTCAATTTAGCCTGTTAAATGATTAAGTTATTGACTACAATTTTCTGCAAGGAAGAAAGAATATGATTTATTATAATTCTTAGAATTTTGCCATGGCTAGGACAAGGATTCTGTTCATGCTAATGACTTCGAACTAGCAAGGATCAAAACAAGGAATAAATACTGATGCACAAAGCATCAACTCAGTTCCCCGTTTCAACGAGACAAAAGTATTATTCTCTATAATTGAATTAATTGCTTCAAAGAACTCTCACATTTAGTTAGCATCCAGACGAATACAGTGACTACCATCCTTGTCACTATATTCAAGTAGAGACCTTTTCCCATAACCATTTTTGTTTCCTTTATCTCCTAGATATTTTAATGGTCATCAAGTATTCATAATAAGGACAAATATAATTGGAAGATATCTCATGAACAACATAACAAGGGTAAGAAACTTACCCCGTAGAATGAAACAGCTTCGTCTTCGTGTAAGTTATAACCAAACTTTTTAGCCATATCACCTATGCATACATAGGTATCCTCCATATGCGGACGACCCCCAATGTCAGTCCACTCTCCTGATCGTAAGGCAGGGAAAGAGTTTGTTAACAGGTTCTGTTTTTTCTCCATGGTGACTGTATCCTCACAAATGCTTTCCAGCTGAATGAAGCACAAAGTTAGGTAATCATATAAGTATAATGATTTGAGAAAATTCACTTTCAGCTAGTAAATGAACTTATAATTAGTCCATAGAAGGTTTAATTTTCACTCATAGAATGTGATTAGAGTAAGAAGAGTAAAAGAAGCACAAGAATCAATCAAAGAACAATAGGGTATGAAATCAGATTAATACAGAATTGAATGTTGCACTAAATTCTATAGAAATTCAACAGCTTGAATCCAGACATTCTCACCTTTAACACAAATTGTACCCTTCAACAACTAAGCAGAAAACAAAAATCATCTTTTGACCAGATGATATCATCCAAACTGAATTGAAAAGGAATAAGACTACCTACTGACAGGTTATTTATAGAAGCTGACAAAGAAGAAGCATGAATTGCAATCACATGAAAAGAAAAGGAAATAGGGACAAATAAAGAAACAAAAGAAATGAAGTGTTACAGGAAATGAATTGCTGGAAGTGATGAGAGAAGAGTCCTTGTCCCAATTCTCCATCTGGGTATGTAAGAGATCGCATTGCAAAGGCCAGGAAGCCTTGTTAATACTACTGTCGGCGGTGGTGGTGCTGTCGTCGTCGTCGTTGTTGTTGTCAGTGTTCAGGTCCTCTTTTTCTTGACCAACTTGTTCAGCATCCTGAAGACACATGACTTTTTGGTGTTGGTTTTGTAGTTTGCGGGTATCCAAAGTGGAGAAGAAAGACAGAGGGATTGAAGAGGAGATTCCAAAGAATAAACGTGGGGGGTTGGGTTGTTTACAGCAGAGCCAAGTAGTAGTTGAGATAATTAACAACCGTTAATTTTCCAGATTTTTCTATCGAAAAGCGTGGCTCTAAATCACTTACTTTCTTCCCTTTTTTTTTATAATAAATTAATCATCTCCCATCTTTCATTATAATATTATTGTATGGTTGGTTTTCATATGATTTACATGTCAAATAAGCTATATTTTCATTTGATTTTTTTTTTTTTTGACTACCCTTAAAAGTTTTTCATAATTTCTATAAAACATTATCAAATAAGCCTAATCTAATGCTAAGCTAATTTAATAAAACCCCCACCACAGATCAATGATGGACTAGTGGGGTTGGTGTTGTTATTTTAATATATAGATAATGAGTGCATTAAAAAAAAAAAAAAAAGGATTTGAAAGGGAGTTTTTGTAGGAATATGATAGGCTAGTGTGAACAGAAGAAATTCTCTAGTGGGGGAGATGATGATGTAATAAGACAATGACATGATTTCTGTTTGGTTCTCTAGAAAAAAAAAGGTGGTCAGTCACACCAAAACTAAACTATCTACAACAAATATCTTGGTTTTGTTCAAAGGTTTCAAGAGTACGAGGGAAGAAGTAAATTTGAATAAACTAAACTAAAATATCTACAATAAATTGAATATTTAACAAATAAATAAATATAAAATTGAAATAAATTTTCATAAAAAACAATATGCAAGGAGATTATTGAATTGGGTTGTCAATATAAGATTGAAACCTTGTGTGAATGTAGATGATGGTGAAGTGGAAAGGAATGTGATAGCAAAATGTGTGGATTCTTAAGTGGACCTGTTGCATTACCACCATTCTCTATCAAATTTCCAGATTTCTCATCAATCATCATACAAGAAAGGATATTATCAAATGTCTCATGTTGGCAATATTACCAATTTGAATGGTTTGATGATTCAACTGAGTAAGTTAACCACAACACAACATGAATGTCTTAGCACTCAACATGCACATTGCACATGTAAGAGCAAACTAGTATAAAAATCTTCAAAATTCATTCAGTCAATGGAGACCATTAAAAGCAAAACTAGATGTTCATCAAAACTTTCAAATTTGTCTCTTACATAATCAGATCAACTTTAAACTTTCAAATTTATCACTTGTAACACCACTCTAACACAAAAATCCAACCAACTAAATCTTCCTCACAATCCAGTAAACGCTTTCTTCCCAGTACCAGAAGATCCTGCCGGAATCACCTTCAACACATTGAATCTCACTGTCTTCGACAATGGCCTAACAAGTGGAACATACAAACAATAATAAGCTTTTACGGTGCATAAAACAGCAAAGACTACCTGTCAAACATAATACTGATATAGAAAAGGGGCTGTTTAGAATTTTAACCTGCATTGGCCAATAGTGATGTGGTCTCCTTCCTTCACACGGAAGCATGGGGATACATGTGCAGGGATGTTTGAATGCCTCTTCTCATACCTGCACAATCAAAATGAATATACTTTTTATTAGACCAACAAAATCTAAAGAAAAACAACAACTGTAAAGAGTACAAACTGAAGCCGGATCATGCCTTTGATATTTCTTCACAAAATGAAGGTAATTCCGTCGAACAACAATGGTCCTGACCATCTTGGCACTATGGCAAGTACCAGCTAAGATACGGCCTCTAATAGAAACAGTACCAGTGAATGGGCATTTCTTGTCAATGTAAGTTCCTGCATGAAACAAATTTGTGCAACTTGAATCAGCAACGAGCACATCCAGAACATTACACATTTACAAGCAAGTAGGAAATGATATATTTTTAAGTGAATATCAAACAACACGAAACAAGCAGAGATGAATTATTATGAATTCACCTCAGAAGTCGAGCTTAGAGCCTTAGACTGAGACAGCCAAGGACTGAATTGTGCCAACCACTAAGAGTTCCACTCTTTGACGACATTATTAGTAAAAAAGGCCAGGCAACAAGTGTCACTTGGAATCAACGAAATGTCAAAAATCTACATGTCTAGTAGATTTTATTTCACACCACAAACTCAAGTTTACAATAATTCATCTACAAAGTTTATTGTTGATTCAATATTTATTTGTTCACATCCCAACAAAATCCCTTTTCAAGGTCTATCCATTCTCACACTTTTATAATGACCTCACTCACGAGACAGACACTTGCAGCGCCATCTTTGTTATTCAACAATTGCAGGAACCAAAACTTCAAGTTTGTGCCATCAAACATCTGACTATTAATCCATTGTAAATTCCATCATTACTATTTTGCTTACACTCCACATTCATCAAATTAAAAAGAAACAGCTTCATAACCTAAAGGATTTAGGGGTGGAATGTAGTGTCAGTAAAAAATAAAAATAAAAAAAAATAAAAAAATTTCATTGGCTCATAACTATAATGAATATATTATATATATACACACATCCATATAATAGAAATGTTGCTATGATATGAAAAAAGAATAAACTTTGTATAGATTTGCTGCTATGATCTAGAGAAAACAAAAGTACTAAAATGCAAGGAACCAGCATTGACGGATTCATTAAAATAAAATACATTCAATTAATTATCTTAATTTAAAAGCAATGAAAGAAGAGAACCCTCGGTGGCTTCTCTTGGGGTCTTGAAACCCAACCCAATGTTCTTCCAGAAGCGGTTTCCACCCTTGCCGGGTCTCTTTCCCTTTGATGATTTATGGGAGCTGTCATTTTTTTTCAAAAACAAAAACCCAACACGAATTAGAGCATAAACTTGATAACCCAGAAGAAAAATCGTGTCTTTTGTCGTGTACGTTACCTCAAAAACACTTTGGGTTGCTTCAGGAACGCCTTCTCGGTCTGCAACCAAAAACACAAAGCACACACGTACCAAGTATGAATACAAGATCAAACGCAGAAAGAAGAGAGGGAGAGTGGATCAGAAGCGAACCTGCTCGGTCATGGTTGAGGAGGTTGAAGCTAGAAACAGTGAAGCGGCAAAAGGAGGCTCAAGTTCGGAGAAGTAGGGCTTGTTCAGTGATGCGTTTGAGAAAACCCTAGTGAGCAGTGACTACATATCAACACAACTGCTCTATATGGGCTTCTTTTCCACCTCTTTTGGCCCTCCAAGCATTGGCCCATGTCCTCTCTCTATAACTAATAACTATCTTCTTATTTAGGATAAATTACAACAACAACAAAATAAAATAAAATAAATAAATTATATACTGTATATATTTTTATAATTTTTATATTAATTTTTTTTATTTGACAATAAAAGTATTATTACTTGTATGAGCTATATAACAAGGCTAAATTCGACCATTCAGAAAGTTTAGCCTAAGGTACTCTTTTACTCGCCACTAATTCCTATTAGCATGGTCGTTCGACGGCTGATTTTGGATTCTTCAACCTGCATTTCTCGTAGAGCACTGTTAAACAATATACTACACGAACTACCATTGTCGATCAAAATTCTTTTTGTTAAACAGTTAACAATATGTAATGAAATAACAAGTGCATTGTGGTGAGGAGAAAACAAATCTGATTTGTCTGTGGACTTAAAAGTGACGATTTCGTCGATTCTTGTTGGATGTTGTTTGTCGGGCTGTATTTCTGTGTTTGACACTTGTCGAGTGTGTGTCTTCGAGGCTGAATAGCTCACGTTACTGCCTTATGATCCACCTGCAATATAATTAATAATTTTGTCTTGTCGAGGCGGCTCTGGCGGGCCATCGTTTGTGTTGGCTTGTTGTTTATCGTCGCGTCGAGCTAGGGTCTCTTTTCCCTTATTGGTTAAGAATTCTTATAGGTGACCATGTTTCAAAAGTTTGACTACCTCCAATTTAAAGGCGATACAATCTTTCGTTCGGTGGCCGTGATCTCTGTGGAACTCGCATCGAAATCTGGCGTCTCGATATTCTGCGAAAGCTTTCCTCATCACTGCTATGAGATCAACAGGTTCGATACTGAGATTGTATTCTGGGACTTGAATTTGTGATCGACCTATTCTTGGTCGATTTTGTCCATATGACCATCTGTCCTTTGGCCTATTATAACGGGGTTGATCACTGCGTCGATCTCCGGTTGGATAGGGTTCAACCCTTCTATCATTTGTCCTCCTGTTGACGCGATCACTTCATCTGCTATTGGTGTAGTTGTTGGCGTTTTCGACGTAGCTAGCTTCATCTTCTTCCCATTTAATTTGGGCCCATGCTTTTGCTAACACATTTTCCATTGTCCTGCATAGGTATTTGGTGAGCTCTTTGTATAGGTCGGAGTAGAACCTGAGTCCTTTTCTAAAGGCGGAGGTCACGGTAGCCTAGTTGTAGTGTGGTATCTGGATTTTTTCCCTATTGAAGCGTTCTACATATGCTCTTAGGTTTTTGCCATGTCTTTGAGTGATGGTGTAAAAGTCATCCGACTGCTCACGAATTGCTCCACAAACATATCTGTAAGAGCATCTCCAATGTCAAATTATTGTGCTAATGCTAAAATTTAGCACAGGGTGTAAAAATCATCCTTCAATGCAGTGCCAAATGATGTGTCAAATTTGGCATATGATAAACTGTGTGTCAAATTTGACACACAATATAGTATATGCCAAATTTGGCACAGCAATATAAATGCACCTTTTTTAATTACAAAAATACCATTATTTATATTTTTAAAATGAAATAATGAATGCATTAATGGAAATTTGCATTAGAGCATTAAAAGAAATAATGAATGCATTAATAGTAAGTATTTACTTTTATAATTTTAATTAATAAAATAATAAAAATAGCATTTTAAATAGAATTGTGCATTGGAGCACAATGCTAAATTGATGTGTCAAATATAACATTTTATTATTTTTTATGCCAAATATGGCATTGACATTGGCATATGCATTGGAGATGGTCTAAGCTACGCAAAAAAAAGTAATTGAATTGTTAGGAAGGTTAGTGTACCATTGTAGGGCAAGACCGCCGAGGCTGGAGCTGAACGCTGTATGCAGGCACGCTTCTCTAAGGTCGCGTGGGATTGATGCGGTGAACATGCGTTGTTTGTACTGAGCTATATGGTTGTCTAGATTTGTCGTGCCCTCAAATTGCTTCATGTTTGGGAAGCTAAACTTCCTGGGCATCTTGACAAAGGCTATCGCGTCGACGAATGGGGAATCCGCAAAGCTGTTCGCTGTGCTTTTCTTGATTGGAAATGGGACTCCTAGGATCATTTGGATAAGGGCTTCCATTTCTACAAACCTAGGAGAAAGTTCAGGGTCAACAAACAAACGTAGACCAGAATTAGATTTTACCAACTCCGGTGTTGACTGGAGTGATACGGGAGTCGTGCAAGCATTATCCAGTTGTGGATCAACGACCGGGTTTGACTCCTGCAGCGCTTCTTGTCGGATAGGCATGTTATTCAGATCAATCTTGGCTCGAACTGTCTGGGTCGTGTTTTGATTTGGTCTAGCAGTGGGGTTTATCTCTAGCCTTTATGGATCCGCGGATGCGACTGGAGCTATCCTATCGACATTTTGCTCGTTGTCGAGCATAGGGATTGAGGGTTCCAGTGTCACGCTGTTGGGTGCTCCATCGATGATGGCTCATAATTCAACGTTACGAGTTCGGACCGTAACATTTTATGCTTCTAGCACCCATAGTTTTTAAGCATTTGCGGCCATCTGGGTAGTCAATACAGTGATCTGTTCCTCGATAATTGGGGTACTTCCATCTCCTAACATCTTAAGAAAGCTATTTGCTTGATTCGACTAGTTCGTTTAAGAAATTGCAATGGGCCCCACGGTGGGCGCCAAACTGTAAATGGTTTATCTACAATTGATGTGGATTGGGTTGGATTCAAGTTAGGCCTAAGTAATTTGGCTTTAACCTGTTGAATCAGACATGTCAAGTGCTCCTTAGACCTGCAAAAATATGCCAACAAAGTAGAAAAAGCAAAAGAAAGTGAAAGAGTAAAAAAAGGGAAAAATGGGGGAATATCTTCTTAGGCTTAAGTGTGCTTGGGTTGAGCGTTTATGTAGAGATTGATCGTGATTGAAAGAGCGAAAGATTCTGGTGACCAGAATTTGTATTTGGTCAGAGTTTCAAGACGCAAGAGCTTTGTTATATTGTTTAGAGAGCAGAATCATTTCTTCATTGGTGAGAGATTCCATTTATAAACCTTTTTTCCAAGGGTTGCTGAAGATATTCCTGAAATCTTGGTCAGATTTCGTGGGATCCCAGAATCATGGACCCATTCAAATCCATTTGAATGTTATCCCTTTCAACCACCAGATTCTGTTGGAACCAGTGACTAAGTCAGTTGAGACTAAGTAAGGTTTTCCCCAGTCGACCCATATTAAATGGGCCAAACCAAATCCAGACTTAAGTAGCTTGGAATTTCGAGTTGTTGGGCCTAAAGGCCATTTTTGGCTACCACAGTTAGTAGTATTAATGGATGTCAACTAACCTATGGTAGGTTTGTGCAATTTACGATATTACGCCTAAACTTAGTATAGTGAAAATTGATTTCATTGCTTAAAATTATTTTGAGTGAATTAATACTTTATCAATTTATAAATTAAAATTATACTTATAATAAGTTGGGAGTTATTATAAAATAGAATGGAAAATTTAAACACTTAGAGCATCTCCATGCAATGCTAAATCATTATACCAATGTTATAATTTAGCACAAAGTAAAATAAAAATAAAAAATAAAAAAATAAAAATAAATGCTCCAATGCAGTGCCAAAAGTTATGTCAAATTTGACATATGCTATACTTCTTTATGCCAAAGTTGGCACAATGTTTAGAATATACCAAATTTGACACAATAATAAATGCAACCGTATTTGTTGACTTTTTTTAATTTTAAATAATAAAAATTTAACAAATTTGATAAGAAAAATTAAGATTGAAACAATTCTAAAAAAAATTCAATGCATTTATTGAATGTATTGGTTGTATAAATTAAACTATTATAATTTTATAATAGGGATAAATTATTAGAAAAGTGGGGACAAGTTTTGTCCATATTGGCCGATCTCCCCTCTAAAATGAAACTAATATATATTACCCCCCTTCTGTTATCTTTTCCATCCAAAAAAGGTTTGACCATAGTTAAATGACCATTTTATCCTTAAAAGTAATCAGAAAATGGCAATGGTATCCTCCAGCTATTTATTAAATGAAAAATATATTAAAAAAGAAAACAAAAATAAAAAAGAATTTAAAAACAAAACAGAAAAGGTAGATCTCCACCATCCATCTCCATGATGAATGGTGGAGATATTTCTTTTTTTATTTTTTATTTAAATTTAAAAACAGAAATTAAAAATAAAAATAAGATCTGGATCTCCACCGTCCATCTGTTTTTTTTTTTTTTTCCACTAGATTAAAAAAAAAAAAAAAAATCTTCAATTTGGATCTCCACCAGATCTTAGAAGTATTCTTCAAACCTAATCCATCACAACTCAAACAGCAAACCCTAGCCACCAGCACAACTCAAACAGCAAACCCTAGCCACCAGCACAACTCAAACACCAAACCCTAATCGCCACCACCACTAAACGACAAACGGCTAGCCGAAATCAAGACCAGATCTGGGTACAACTCTTTCACTCTCTTTCATCGTTCTCTCACCCTTTCTCACCGATCGCTGCTGTTATTAGATCTTCTTCTAAAGATGAGTTTTGAGCAAATAAGGAACTGGGTTCTTGGGATCTGTGAGTGTAGAAATTGATGGATTTGAGTAGGGGTGGGCACGGTTCATCGAACCGAACCGAATCGACCCGAACCGAGTCAAAATATGGTGTTTGGTTCGGTTCACCTGATCAGTTCGGTTCAATTCGGTTCGAACCGAATGAACCGCATATAAAATGGGTCAGTTTCGGTTTTGGGTCTTCCAAAACCGAACCGACCCGACGAACCGAACTATAAAAAGAAAAAAAACCTAGTTTAACTTCTCAGTCTTCTCTCATCTCTCGACTCTCATCTCTCATCTTCCGCCGACTCACTCCACTTCTCATACCCAGTCACTCGCATCTCTCTGTCTTCTACTCTTCTCAGTCCTCAACTTCTCATACTCAGTCGCTCGACTCACTCCACTCTCCACGTCTCCATCTCTTCTCAGTTCTCACATGTTGAACTATTGAAGGCTTGAAGGAGTTGAAGCATCTCTCTGTTAAAGGCTTGAAGGAGTCGTCTCTTTCGTGGATCTGCCTAGTGCCTGCACTCGTCATTCGTCAATCTTCAAGCTTGGTTTGCTTCTTCTTCTTGATTTATTTCTTCAAGCCTAGTTTTATAAGTAATATTTGTTTCTAATTTGTGTAAAAAAATGATAAATTGAAATGGGGTTATTGTAAATTGTAAAGTGGTAGAAGTTCTGGAGACCTAATTTGCTATAGTTAGGGGAGAGGATGTCGAGTTCCGATCGTTTTTCTTATACATCTGTAGCTTGTGGGTTAAACTGAAATGTGCAGTACACATAACTTGGTTTTTTAGTTTTAGTTAGATGTTGAAATTTTTTTAGCTTTACCAAATCATGTCAAATTTCCCTTCCCAGTTTCTCTTTTCAGTCCCTCTTTGGCCTTTCTGCTTCTCAGTTGAACAAATTGCTGCTTTGGTGCCGCATTTTGTAATCGCACGACATTCAATTCATTTGTAATGTGGTTATGTTAATTACATGATTACATTGAAAAGTTCTTATAAAAAAAATTGAATACTTATTGTTTCTAATTTGTGTTTTATACTTCTTTATTGATTTTTTTTTTTTTGCTTTATTAGTTTATCAATTTGTGTCTGTTTTGCTTGTGTGCCTTGCTCTGTTTTGGGTGCCTTTGGTTCTGCTTGTAGGTGGGTTGTGCATGTTTTGCTTGTATAGTTGTGTGCCTCATTCTATTAGGAATTGTGATCTTTATGCTTCTTTTTTTAAAACTATAAATTGTGATTTTGTATGCCCTTATACAAGGCAGGAAGATGTTGAAAGTTGCTAAAAATGTGCTGCAAATTCCTTATTTCAAATTCAAATTGACTCTCAGCAGTCCTACAAACCTATAAGGCTATAACCACCCAGGTGACCTTAAACTCTACTTGGCTTTTCTAGAAGAAAAGTTCATCACCAAGCTTATCAGTCTTGGGCACTACCCTCCAGAGCAGCTTTTTATATATCCTACTAGCCTGGCCTGGCGAACTCATCCAAATACAGCTTAATGCATTGCCTTTTCAAAAAAAAAAATATTGATTTTAGTTATGGACCTATGGTATCAGTATAAGTGTATAACAGTATTTAATATTTTTGTTGCTTTTTTTGTTCATCTTTTGTGTAATTTGGAGAATATTGTGTTGGATAGTTCTATAAATTCATAGTTTTATAAATTGGAGTCATAACTCAAAAATGAGCAAGATCGTAGTCCACATGTGCTTTATTTTCCACATCTTTTGTGTATTTTCTCTATTTATAATTATGTGTTTTAATTTATTTTCCTTTTGTATAGGTGAAGATTTGAAGTGGAAGAAAGACATGATTTGAAGTTTAATTTTATTATGGATTGGATTGTATGTTGGATTATTTATGTGTGATCTTATTTTATTTTGGACTGTATTTTGGACTGCATTTTGCCATTTTGGACTGTATTTTGGATTACATTTTCAACTTCTATCATTGTGTAATTGAATTTGATAGAATGGTGGTAGCAATTGAGTAGCACAGCAGGTATATCTGTGTTTGTATATATATATATATATATATATATATATAATGGTGATTGATTTGGATTAAATTTGATTAATGGGGTCTATTTAGTTGTGTTTTGAATGCAAGGGATTGTTAAAAAAAACAGCCCAAAATCAATTGTCCAAATGTCTAAATACAAACTAGCTGTTAGAGGATAAAAAAAAGAAAAATTATATAAAAAAAAACCTCAAAGCCCAATAGGTCCAATAGGCCCAAAATCGAATTGAACCGAACCGAACCGAACCGAGATAAAGGTGTTCGGTTCAATTCGGTTTCAAGGTCTAATACGGTTTAAACCGATTCAAGTTTTTAAAAACCGAAAATATAACGGTTCAATATGGTTTTGACCAAAACCGAACCGAACCGAACCGCGCCTACCCCTAGATTTGAGGCTCTGCAAAACGAATGGAGATCTAACAAGTTGACGATGTGGTTGTTGTTGCGGGTCTTCTTGATATTCATGATTGGGTTTGGGATTGGACAAGCTTGAAGTGATGAATATGGTTCCGATCATTAGATTAAGGAAACAAACAGAACAATTGGAGACTTGGAGTGAACCAGTTGTTCATGGATGCCCAGATCGAATATGATTTTGTTTGAATTTATTTTCTGGTGTGATTTTGTCTGGGTTTGATTTTGATTTTGTTCGATTTTGTTGTGGGTCTTGTGTTAACTTACTTTTATTTGGGAAGAAGAAGAGAAGAAGAAATTTGAAGAGAGAGAGAGAGAGAGAGAGAGAGAGAGAGAGAGAGTTAATTTGCTTTTGACTAGAGTTTGACCAATATGTGTTTTTTTTAATATATTTTTTATTTAATAAATATCTTTTATTATTATTATTATTATTATTATTATTATTATTAATAAATGGTGGTGGATTTAGGACCACACATTCCTTTTAATCGAGAGTTTTTTTAATATTTAATTTGTTTAATTATAGTCATTTATCATTTTGCCTCTCAATTTTAACAGTCAACGCAAAAAAGGATGGAAATACTAACAGAATGGGTATATAATAATACATTATTTCCATTTGAGGGGGGAGACCAGCCAATATGAGCAAACTCTGTCCCCACCTTTCTAATAGTTTATTATCAGGGGGGAAATGATAATATCCCTAAAAAATAGCATATCAAATAGAATTTTGCATTGGAGTATAATGCTAAAATGATGTATTAAATATAACTATTAACCGTAAAAAATGGCAGGGGTTTAAAGAAGAATTTTCCATCAACATTGAAAAAATAATTAAGATAGAATGACATCATAGAAGAGCATCCCGATACCTCACCACTAAACTAACCGGGTATGCCTTATACCAATCCGGATCAAAATCAAGGGATCGTAGACTCCCAGGTACTAGGAAACACAGAAGCCAAATTCCTAAGGACTCCACTACTACAGAATCCTAGTACCCCACTACCACCCGGTACCCCGATACCCTAAAACTCTGGTACCATGACCCAGTAAGAGGTGGGATACTTATGTACCCCGACTCCTCCTAAAGCTGGCAAACCAAGCAGTAAGTAGTAGATTAGCGGACTACCAAGTATCAAGGTAAGAACAGGTATGCCAAGGTCAAGCTACTAAGAATGACAGTGAGACGACTGTTAAGATTATGCTCAATAGCAAGAGTGTAATATTGTTTTTGACAATATTTTCATATTAATAAAGTGATTTCTGATTTAAACAAATCTTATAGTATTTATAGATTGAATATTATAATTGTCAAAAGTAAATAATCATAAGGTCAAAAGACTATGAGAAAAGAAGAATTGTTCGTACATCTGGATATGTATGAGGTAGACACAATTCTTTAGTTAGTCTTGAATAATGTTCACAACTTAAGTTAAAGGTTGGGCACCTTTATCTTGTTAAAGTTGTAGAATTCTTTTACTAGCATTTAAGTGGGATCAAATGTGTTATGATGAGTCTAAAATCATCGGAGGGTCTTCGAGTAAAAGAATCTAGTGCACTGGGTGCATTGAACTAGATCACAATGAAATACTTTATCTAGAACCGTTAATAGATAATAGTCTTTTCATTATCAGGACAATCAGAGAGTCTATCTTAATCCTGAGATAAATGATGGACTTATGGTTGAGTTATCAATGAGTACGATTATATAGCATAGTCTATCCTCGATAGTTTGGTGATATTCATTTGTTAATCGATAGAGGACTTCATTTATATATATGGACATCGTGACTTCATTTATTAAATATGAGTAGAATATCATCATATAGATGTTTTGAGGTTTCGGATATTAAATCTTAACGTTGAGTTTTCAATAGTGACTATTGAAAGATGACTTCTGGACAAGTCATAATATATATCCAAGTTCAAAGTGTGGTCATATGAGTAAATATGGTAACTTGGAGAGCTATAGACGGTCTATGAGCTCTTGACGATTACTGATATTCTTCACGAGGATTCACTATCTCCTATAAGATTGTCTAGGATATGAATGAGAATCATTTACTTATTCCATCTTTATTTAAGAGTGCAATTTTAGTTCTTTAGTGGAATGAACTAAAATTAATAGATTGAACCTAAGTGAATCATTTGTTGATTGTGATTGGGTTATGTCTATTAGAGCTTAAATTTAGATAACCCGCCAAGATCCCCAATCCACATGGACTTGCATGGATCACTTGATATATTCTACCGGACTAATGTATGAGTCCATCTAGAATTGTATTAAGGCATGTGGACTTGTTTCTTTTAGTAAGAATGGACCTAGTTCACATGTGGGCCTTTTAATTAAGGTCCAATGGATTAAATGAAATAAGAAAATAATATATGGGCCATATATATATATGTATGGGCGGCAAGGCGTGCATAAAAGTCTAATATATTATTTTGTTTCATTATTTGATTAAATGGAAATTAATTAATTGATTAATTAATTATTTAATTAAAAATCAAAATCTTTTTCTGACTAGGAAATATGTTTCTTAGTAGTATACTATTGTGGTAGTATAATAAATATAAAAGACTTTATTTGGTAAGTAGATAAATAAAGGATTTATTTATCTAGTCAAATAAGGAAGTCTTTTATATAGTCACAAATACACTAAAGAGTTGGATTAGAGTTTGGAATTCTAAGGAAATCTACCTAGGGTTAGGATTTAAATCAAAAGACACAAATACTACATGGTAAAGGATTTCGGCCTTAATATATAGATATATATATAAAATATATATGGCAATTAGCCGGAATATATATAGATATATATATTCATAAAGCATGCTGAATTGACTTATACATATATATTTATATGTGGCATGCAGAATCGTATATATATATTGACTATATATTTATAAAGCATGTTGAATTGACATATATATATATTTATATGTGGCATGCAGAATCGTATATATATAGGATGCAGAATTCGTGATATATATATTGACAAATATATATTATTTGGAAAGTGACTTTTGGCCATGATATATATATTCTTTATATAGAATTCGAATAACCCTAAGGTCTGGGACTTGAGAGTTTTTTCTTCTGCTAGAGAAGAATAGAATCCAACTATTAGACTAGTGTGATTTTCGGCCAAGAGGAATAGAGAGAAAAGTTTGTTCTTATTTCGATAGTGCACTAGTTACTTTTACATCAAAAGGTTTTGTGCACAATTTCGAATAAGGTTCACGCGAGTTTCGATCTAAAGATTGTGAATTCAAAAGTGACCGGAACATTCTTTGTTGTCTCTTGGAACTTGTTGTGACTAACGAAAAAGAAAAAGTTTTGTTAATCCATCCTCAGGTACACAATTCAAAGAGAAGAGAGACCACGCTCCTAGGTGATTCACGTTCGTGATTGGATTGGAAGATCTTGCGGATTACCATCGACGCAATGTCAATCGGATCACGCGACAAATGTATGATATCTTTAGTATTATATGTTAATTAATTAGAGGGTTAAGGTTCAAATTATGGAAAAAATTTAAACTATACTAAACTCTATTTTAGTCTCGCTTCCGCTGTGTGCACATACGTTTTTCCCTACAATGACAACATTTTAATAACAAGGAAATTGACTCATTCCCGCCACTCAAGAGTTCTATTTGAAAGTAAAGTCAACTCTATCAAATTCCGCCAAATAAGGGATCACTTGATCCCTAGAATCAATCCTACGATCTTCTCGCCAATCGCCATGGAATGTCCCGAAAATCTCTAGGTCAGCAAGAATTGGGACGTATATATACAACATGTTACCATACAGAAAGGGGACTGCAACTTAAGTCCAAAAACCCTACAGTTTACTTTGCCACTTATCGACATGCACGAGAGTTCCATCTCCATCGCCAACTGAGTTTTAACCCTTTATCATAGCTACAAAAAATCTCCATTGTACTAGCAGTACGTGTTTATTATTAATAAAAACGTGTTCTTTGTGATCTTATCGTTATATCGTTTTTGATTCACCATCATCATTGTATGTAATTTGCTTTACTGAGAACTCATAGGTATCGAACTATTTGATATCTCTTTGACTGTGATCTACCTCGATTTTAGTCATAAGAATTGTTAATTGGAAATTCACCCTAGTGACAATTTTCGGTTAACACATTTGGCGCCGTCTGTGGGAAATTACTCTTATACCATTTACAAAAGCTACTTAACTCTACCCAGAAGATACAGAAGATGAGACTCCGATCCTCTTAAGGGCAGCCCGACCCATCGGGACCCCATTCCCTCGCTTCCACTCAGAGAAACCAGAGGAAGGGAACGGGAACTAGAAACCATATGTCGGCACTGATTCCTCCACCCAATGCTGGCTCCGCGCCTCAAGACCCCATGGTCCAGGAGATAAATCGGGATACTATGGAACAACACGCTGCTGCCTATGTGGAAAGCATCCGCCTCTAGATGATCGCCCAAGGGATACCCTTTGAAGCACCCAGGTTCGTAGGAGAAGCGGGACCGAGTACCTGAGTACCAGTTTTTGATAAACTCAGACCGCCACTGCTAGTTCCAAGTTATCTTGGAAATTTCAGACCCCGACAGGTGAAGTCAGCGTTTGACATTACTCTTAGAAAGAACCAGCCAGTGACTAAACCGGTAGTAGAGAAGAGGGCTCTACAGCTTGATACAGGTGGCAACATCGGGCCCAAGAGATACCTGCGAGGTACTCGGTCTTAGAAGGAGGATCGCAATGAGGCAACCGTGGTATCCAAAACTTCGGATAATGAAGGCTCGGTAGCCCGATCTAGGTATGAGGGGTCCAAGCACCTTGAAGACCAAATGGCCAAAATGGCAAAGGAACTCGAGGAGCTAAGGAAGGGGAAGCACCGGAGTACCCAGAAGAACCCTTTGGGGGAGATGAATGCACCCTTTTCCAGAAGAATTGGAGAAGCAGAGTTACCCCCCAAATTCAAGATGCCCGCCAAGAAATACTCTGGATCGGAAGATCCCGTGAGCCACATGGAGAGTTTTGTCCACCAGATGGAGGTCTATAATGCTACCCAGTCAGTGATGTGCAGGATGGGATGGAGGTCTATAATGCTACCCGGTCAGTGATGTGCAGGATGTTCCCTTCCACCTTGACGGACTGTGCCAAGACTTGGTTCAGAAAGTTACCTCCAAGTAGTGTGGATTCTTTTACAAAGCTTATTACAGATTTTTGTGCTTAGTTTCAAGGGATCAAGCCTCGTCCCAAGGACCCTGTCCTACTCCAGTACGTGATCTAGGAACGAGGTGAGACACTGAGATCCTATGTAGAGAAGTTCCACAAAGAAGTGATCCAGATAGGAGTGTTTGCCGAGAAGGAGACCTTGGCTAATTTCAGAAAAAACCTGTGGGCTGGTAGGTTGTTTCGGTCATTTGCCAAACATCCACCCAAGACTTACCAAGAGGCCTATGATAGGGCACAGGAACAAGTGGACATAGATGAACAATTCTGGGTCAAGGTCAAGCATGATGAAGCCTGATTAGCTAAGCGTTCAAAGAAAGAGTCTTCGATGCCTGCACCTGTAAAGAAGTTTCAGAATCATCCTCCAAACTGGTCTACCTACCGGCCACCACCTCCTTCCTAACATCTGGATATATATCCCGTAAGGAGGACCCCTTCTAGAACCACGCCTCCACTAAGATAGGTAGCACAGGTAAAAAGCGAAAAGGACTAGTACAACCATTACACTCCTCTCAATGCATCCCGAGAGACCATATACCTCGCCATCCGCAACAAGGGTTTGCTCAAGAAGCCCAGTCCTATGAAGATCTCGACTGATCAAAGGAATCGCTATAAGTACTGCGACTTCCATGAGGATGTGGGACACAACACATCCGAATGCTACAGCCTCCGTAACCAGATCGAAGGATTTGTAAAGGGGAGACTCTTGATTGAATTTTTGCAACAGGTATGGGATAGCATCAAGGTGGGAAAGGAGGTGCAAGGGGAGATGCAGGATGCGAAAGAAAGAATGAAGGATAGTGGAAAAGACTTGATACAATAGATCCAAGTCATTCACACCATCAGTTGAGGCCTAACACTAGTAGGGACTTCTAACAACTCAAGGAAAAACCATGCTAGGAAGATCCCTAGACTTACTACTGGTCGTGATGTACTCCAAGTCTCCAGGGGATCCCAAGATTATCCTCGCTCTGCCCAGATCATTTTCACGGAGGATGATACCTACAACACAGTTCAACCTCATGATGATCCAATGATGATCACGATACAAATATCTAATTGCCGAGTCCACCGCGTCATGATAAACACCGGAAGCAGCTTTGATATTCTATTTAAAGGAGCACTGGAAAAGCTCAACCTGAAGAACCCTTGCTACAACAGCTGCACCACACCCCTGTATGGTTTCATAGGAGATTCCATAATGTCAGTTGGGTCGCATATCCTACCGGTAATAGTCGGAGAGGCTCCTCTTTAGCAAAACATTATGACAGAATTCATTGTGGTTGATACACCGTCCGCCTACAATGCGATTCTTGGAAGGCCTTTCCTATCAGGAATTAGGGGAGTGTTGTCCATTTATCACAACATCCTAAAATTCCCAGTAGGAACCAAGGTAGGGGAAGTCTGGGGAGATTAACAAGCAGCCCGCACCTGTTATGCAGTGTCCACTAATCCTACCGTGCTAGCCAAGTAGTATGCGTATGTAACCAATGAACCAAGCCAAGAGGTACCAGAGCAGGGTCATTACATCCTAAAAGAAGGAGACGTACCAGACATGATTGTAGAAGAGACGGAAGAGGAAGAGGAAGAGGAAGAGGAAGAACGGGGATGGACCAGTGGACACCCCGCAGAGCAGTTAGAAGAAATACCTGTCAGAAAGGGCGATCCAACCAAAGTAGTGGAGATAGGAGGTGCGCTGGATCGTGAGGTCAGGGAGAACCTGGTAAAGCTCCTTGAAGAATACAATGACATTTTGCCTTGAGTCATGATGAAATGCTAAGTATCCCTCTCAACTTAGCCGCTCACAGGTTGGTAGTGGATGCAACCTTCAAGCCAGTCAAACAGAAGAGGAAGCATTTCAATGCCAAACGGAATGCCACGGTACAAGAAGAGGTAGATAAGCTTCTGAAAGCAAGATTCATCAGAGAATCCCGCTACCCCGACTAGATCGCCAATGTGGTCACGGTAACCAAAGCTAATGGAAAGTGGCGTATGTATGTGGACTACACCAACCTCAACTGGGCTTGCCTGAAGGATAGCTTCCTTCTGCCTAAAATAGATCAACTGATTGATTCCACTGCAGGTAACAAGCTCCTAAGCTTCATGGATGCTTTTTCGGGGTACAACCAGATCATGATACACCCCGCCGATCAAGACAAGACCAGCTTCATCACTGGGCAAGGCCTCTATTACTACAAGGTGATGTCGTTTGGTCTTAAAAATGCTGGAGCCACTTACCAGCATTTGGTGAACAAGCTATTCAAGCAACAGATAAGAAGGTCTATGGAAATATATATAGACGACATGATCACCAAGTCTTAGACAACCAACCAGCATCTAGAGGATTTACGCCAAACCTTCCAGGTAATAAGGGGGAACCATATGAGATTGAATCCGGCTAAATGTGCCTTCGGGGTGGCAGTAGGAAAGTTTCTATGGTTCATGTTACACGAGAGAGGAATCAAGGCCAACCCCGAGAAAATAAGGGCCATCATGGATCTTGAATCCCCCACTACCCTTCAGCAGGCATAGGGATTGACTGGCAAGATAGTAGCATTAAACCGCTTCATATCCCAATCAACAAATAAGTGTCTACCTTTATTTAAATCATTAAGCAGGGTAAGAAGATAAAGTGGGATCAATAAAGTGAGCAAGCTTTCCAGTCTTTGAAGAAGTACCTAGCTAGCCCGCCTTTGCTAGTAAAACCCCTTTCAGTAGAAGAGCTACAACTTTACTTGGCAATATCAGAAACTGCAACCAGTGGGGCCTTAGTGAAAGAATGTAGTGACGGGGTCCAGAGACCAATCTACTATGTGAGCCGTGCTCTGACCAAGTATGAGAAAAATTATACCCTTCTAGAGAAGCTCGCCTATGCATTTGTGACTACAGCCAAAAAGCTCCGGCCTTATTTTCAAGCTCACACAGTTGTAGTAGTGATAGATCAACCATTGAGACAGTTCCTCTAGAGGCCCGACGTATCAGGCAGGCTCTGGTTCTATGGGCCCTAGAGCTCACCCAGTATGATATAAAATACAAGGCATGAACAACAATCAAAGCTCAGGCCTTGGTCGACTTCGTAGCAGAACTCAACACGACCTCCAGTCCGAATACCACCGTGGCCACAAACCTGGATCCAGAATTCCCGAAATGGCCTGCTGATGCACACGTAAATGTTCTAATAAAATATCCCCAATGGCGCTAATAACTTGATCGGCGCACGGGACACACGATAGTTCTATAACTATCGGTAAATGATGGTACATGCGTGCGAGTGTATTTCTACCCTTTTCGCAAGTATACGAATCGATGGCCACGTATAGTGGTTACGAGTAAGGGTATCGTTCCCACGAGGGAGGGGGGTTGGTTGGTACACATAAAGTCGGTTCTACGTCTTATGTTATAATTAAGCTAATTACTATATTTACAATAATTACAAATGCATGAAAAGTAAATGAGGATGGTTGCAAGTAAACTAAAACTAATCTAATGCACTACAATTATACTAATATGGCAAGTAAAGTAAATAGAGATTAAATTACACTAATGCAGAAATTAAAAGCGATGCGAATCCTATGATCTAGGATACGCAATCTCTACACTACAATGACAATTCTAATTAACCTAAACTAACTAAATTATCAACTAAGCAAATAAGTAAATTAACAACTAAAGCAATACAATTAAATTACACTAATTAATTACAACTAACTAAATTATCATTAACTAATCTAACTAACTAATTCTTGCAAAGGTTATGCAAGAGCAAAGATACAAATGAAGAGGAATATATTAATTGACCTCAATTAAGCACCTATTGTTCTATGAAATATGCAATATAATCCTACCACTCAATTATCATCAACTAAGGGTATAGAATGACAATAATAGAGAGGTTTACAATCCTAGAACATGAGAACTAGCTAATATGCATGGACATGCAAATATTAACCTAATCCTCTCCACTAGAGTTAATCAATGTTGGAAAACAAGTTTACATGTTACTAGTGATCAATTAACAACATGTATACATTCAATCTAATTCAATTCAACAATTAATCACTCAAGATGGATATGGTAAAGATATGATCAATTAAATACAAGAATAATTCATATAAAATCCATTCCTCAACATTCAAAGTATATTACACATACATGTTCATGAATTACAAATAAATGGAAGAGAAGTAAAAGTAAGAAGAAACCACAAGTAGGAAACTTCTTGTTCTTCAATAGAGCACCAAGCCTCCTTCTTCCAAGCTAGAAATCAACATGAAACCATGTAGTGTTGAGGTGGTATATTTCTAAGCTAGACTAAGGTAATTTAGGTATTTAGGCTAGTTTAGATATTTAATTGGACATTAGGTGAAAATACCTACAAGGTTATACTAAACAACCTAGAGGGGGGGTGAATAGGTTGACGCACTAGTTTTAAAAACTCTTTCGTGACTTATGTCGAAACCTTGGTGAGCAAACAAATTAACCTTAAACATGATTGTTATGAGAAAAAACAATTAACACATGTATGCTCAATTCACCACCCTTAGCCTACAAAACATATACCAACAAACAATGTATCTCATATACAAGATATTCAATTAAGATCAAATTCCACAAGTTGTATTTTGAATATTACAGTGTAAGTACACTAAGTAAAACTACTACAACTTGTTAATGAAGGAAATATATTAAAACCAAAACAAAGGATACATGTATTAATATTAATGTTCAATGTATATACAAATATCAATCTAGATATATCTATACAAAAGAATCAAAGAATAAGAGAATTATATTTACACAAATCCTAGATTTTATCAATCAAAGGATCAAATCAAATCTCAAGGTCATTTAACACAAAATTAATTCAATTAAGTTCCAAACAACCTAAGATGCCATTCTAATCACAATACAACTCACAAACATATGTAAAACCTAGAATCATAGAATCTAGTCAACATTAGTCCACAAATTGACTTTCAATTAGAATGATAATCAAGCTACCTTTCTCAATAGCTTTTACCAAACATAAACATAGATATAGAAGAAGAAACCCCAAGCAAATGGAAGGTCAAAAAGAAAGAAATCCCAAAGTTGAGACCATTACCTCGGATTCTGCAGCTGGTTCGGAAATCAGTGTTCAACCACTAGAAATCATGATCAAACAGCCACCAAACCACTTGGAGATATTAGAGGACTCAAATACGAACACTCTCCAACTTGAATCACTCAAATCCGACTCCGGATGAGGAAGATATGGTGTTTTGAAAATCTGAAAATTGGAGAGGATTGTATTGCGGGAAAACTGAAACTTTTCTTATTGTTTTTCAAAATGGAGAGAGAGAGGGAAGAAATAGGAGGAGAGAGAAGGGCCAAGGCAGCCAATCAAGTATGGCCACGTCACCCCCTGGCCATGGGGGGCGCATGGCCCACACGGGAGCAGAGGCTGCTCCCACGGCCTCACCAACGGCCAGCCCAAGTGGCCTCACGGCCTGGGCTGTCCTCTCGCGCGCTCCCTCGGTTCTTCAGCCCGTATCTTGGGCGTCCGAACTCCGATTTCAAATCCGTTTCCGGATTACAAACTGTGACTCTCTCATGCATGACGATGACTACACAACTTTGAAAAAAGGTTGAGAAATCATCTCGGAAATCATCGATGAAGTCAACTCAACGAATGAGAACGAAAAGTAGCATAGTCAACTTGTTTGGACTCGAAACCTTATGAATGAGTAACCGAAATGACCGGAACTCAATAAGGCATTAAATAAGAACATATTCAAGTCCTAAACATAAAATACGGAAACATACAAACACAAAGACACACACATATGCTAGTTTCCGGACATAGTTCTAGAAAATGCAAAACACAAAATTTATTAACTTAATATGAATGCATGAGCATATTTTGCCAAGTGTGTGAAAGAGATATGTAAATGAAATTAAATCATGAAGGAACACACAAGAATGATATGTGTGAGTGTGTGCCTAGCCTTGTAAGAGATAAGAGGTCCTTGAATACCTTTGTCGACCAATAATGCCCGAATCTCTTAAAAGCCGGCTTCTTGAATGAGTTGTGGTTGAGACGTCCTTCGTCTTCAAAATTCTTCAATTACTAACCACTAAACATTACAAGATAAACACATTTTGATATGGAATTAATGCCAACACTAATTATCAACCTTACATTAGGGATTCTGTTTAAGGTTGGGAAAGATGAATATATATAGTAGGAAGTGTTTGGGCATGGTTTTGGACGAAATATCTCCAAGTCGGTTGCTCCGGCGGGCTTGTCTCCCCTGTCTCGCGAGCTTATTCCCGCCGTCGGAAGTTGCCGAGTCATTTACGAAGGTTGGCCGCGAGTTCTAACCTTCTGGACTGCAGGAATATTCCCGCGGCATGAAACCGTTGAGATTTGGTGAGTTTGGACGTCTTTGGGCATGCAAGAACTCGCCGGAATCAAGCTTGAAGCTTGCACCATCAATGGAAGTTGGTGGACTTGGATGGGTGAGGAAATGTGTGCATGGGAGCCTAAAAGTTGGCCCATTGTGATCGGGGGGACTGGCTGCCGATCTGGGTAGAAAATCACTGGAAAAACGGCCAGAAAATGGTCGGGATCGGTTGGGTAAATCGCCGGGTCAATCGGGTCTGAACCGGGTCATTGGCGGGGCGGGGCGGGTCGGGTCGACCCGGCTGGAGCAAGGAGACGACCTAACGTCATGCTGATGGCAGGCGTGACGCGTGTAACCTCAAAACGACGCCATTTAGCGCGCTGACGTGGCATGCTGATGCTGTGCGTTGCTGGCATATTACAATATGCACCCCTCTACTTTCCCTTATTCACAGAATATGCAATTATAATCCGAATATTGCACTTTTGCCCCTGATTTGTCCAAAATTACACAATTGCTCTGAACTTCCCTAATCACCTGAAACACTTATTTTAACCATTAAATACCCGATTTTACCCGAGAAACAAGTACAAAAAGATAGGAAAAGGGAGCGCTAAATGTGAACATTTGGAGCGCGATCACCTGTTGATTCCAAGGCTTGGATACTATTCACAGATGGAGTGTCAAATCAAGCAGGCTGTGTAGTAGGGGTCGTCCTTATCGATCCAGAAGGAATCGAATGCAGCCACTGTTTCAGGTTTGAGTTTAGAGCCACTAATAATGAGGCGAAGTATGAAGCCTTGTTAGCAGGGATGAAAGTTGCTGAAGAACTAGGGGCAGACTTCCTCTTAGTCAGAAGTGATTCCTAGCTTGTAATCAACCAAGTGTCCGGTGTGTACCAGGCGAAGGGTGACAACATGGTAGCATACCTCAAAAAAGTCCAAGAAACAACAACAAGATTCAAATGTATGAAGATGGAATAGATTCCTCGAGAAAAGAATCACCGAGCAAATGTCCTGGCCAAGATTGCTGCAACCGGAGGACAAACATTGCCTAGAGGGGTACCACTCCAATTGATACCCTGACCCAACATAGCCAAAGGAGTGGAAGTGAACCCGGTAGAACAACTCCCTTGCTGGATGGATCCTATAGCTGATTACTTCTAAAACGACACTTTTCCAGAAGATCCAGATCAAGCACGTAAGCTCAAAGGACTACTACCCGATACTGCCTGGTAGAAGGATACCTCTACCGCAAAGGAAAATCCCTTCCATTGCTAAGATGTCTACACCTGGATGACGCTCAATGGGCACTGAATGAGGTACACGCGAGGGACTACGGCAACCATGTGTTAGGTAAGACCCTGGCTTACTAAGTTCTTAGAATGGGCTATTTCTGGCCTACTATGCATCGGGATGTAAAGCAGTTTGCGCAATCCTGTGAACCTTGTCAAAAGACAGCAAATCTCCACCACCTGCCACCGGAAAGGCTCACTTCAATCAGCACTCTTTACCCCTTTGCCATCTGGGGGCTTGATCTTATTGGGCCACTTCTCACTGCTCTTGGACAAGCTAAGCATGATGTAGTAGTAATAGACTACTTTACTTGATGGGTGGAAGCAAAGTCCCTTACCAAGATAATTGAGGCATACACCACGAGTTTTGTCAAGGAACACATTGTCTGTAGGTTTGGTACTCCGATGGCCATAATAACCGATCTGGGTAAACAGTTTGACACTGTCAAATTCAGAGAATTCTATGAAGAGTGGGGTATCAACCTCCGTTTTGCATCAGTGGCTCATCCTTAGACTAATAGGTTGGTGGAGGCTACCAACAAGACCATCAAGAAACTCCTAAAGAAGAAACTCCAACAGAAGAAAGGGAAGTGGGTTGAAGAACTCCCAAATGTGTTATGGGCATATTGGACCACAAAGAGGACTGCAACTAGGGAAACCCCCTACTCACTGGCTTTTGGAATAGAAACAGTCTTGCCCATCGAATATAGGCTGACATCTTTTAGGGTCCAACACTTTGAACCAGAAGACAATGAAGCAAAGTTGAGAACCAGTCTAGACCTCTTCGAGAAGAAGTAGGATAGGGCTGCAAAACTAGTAGCAGCCTACCAGAGCAAGATAGCCTGATGTTTCAATAGAAAGGTCAAGAGTCGAAACTTTAAAGAAAGGGACTTGGTCCTCAAAAAGGTAACTCGGAACACCCGGAAGAGGTCTAACGGGGTACTAGCTCCCAACTGGGAAGGACCCTACCTGATAAAAATGGTGGTTCAAAAGGGGGCTTACAAACTGGAAGACATGGATGGTTACTCGGTAGACCACACCTGGAATGTCGATCACCTCAAAAGGTTCTACCCTTAGAGTTTGAAGAAAGACTTATTTTGGTTGGTATATTACTAAATATGTACCCTGAATTTGCTTTGTATCACTTCTTGATAAATTCAATAAAAGTCAGTTTTGTTCTCCTGAGTTTGCCTTGGAAATTTCGCCATTACATATCACCTCAAGACCAGGAAGAGCCACATGGCACTCCTGCTGCCTTGGTCGGGGTATACCCTCCTCCAGGAAGGATCTGGTGCATAAATGCTTAAGTGGCGTAGTTGCTGATCAGATTAAGGATCGGGATTTGTGGCCTTAGTTGCCCACCGCATCCTCAAGACTAGGAGATTCTATATGGACCTCCTAAAGCCTTGGACGGGAATACCCCTCTCTAAGAGAACCCGGTGCTAAAGTGGCATTAATTGCCTACCAGGACAGATCGTCAAAGGATCAGGAGACCTTATCGGGCTACCTGGTACCTTAATTCACCATGCATACATATAAGAACCTGGTGCTAAAGTGACCTTAGTTTCCTACCAGGACTAGGGATGGCCAATGGGGAAATGGGGATGGATATAGGTCCCCCCATCCCCATCCCCATCCCCATCCCCATTTGCCAAACCCTCCCCCATCCCCGCCATTTCCCCATTTGGGGAAAATGGGGATGGGTAGTTTTGGGGGGAGGTCCCCCCACCCCCATCCCCATTTCCCCGTTTTTCCAGTTTTTCCAGTTTTTCCCCATTTCCCCATTTCCCCCGGGTCCCCCGTTTCCCCATTCCCCTATTTTCCCTATATCATTAAAAATTACATAATAAAAAAAAATGCACAATTCATTAAATTCAAATACAAAATAACATCCAATATAAAAATTACATAATAAAGATGTATATATATAGTTAGTAAGAATACAAATATTGAATAAATAAAAATAAAAATATATTAATATATTATATATTACATTTGGGGGAAATGGGGAAATGGGGATTGGGAGGGGTCCCCCCATCACCCCCCCCCCCCCCCCCCCCCCCCCCCCCCCCCCCCTAAAAATATATTAATATATTATATATTACATTTGGGGGAAATGGGGAAATGGGGATTGGGAGGGGTCCCCACATCACCCGCCACCCACACACACACAAAAAAAAAAATAAAAATAAAAATAAAAATATTTCCCCATTTTTCCCCCAAAACTTTCCCCCAAATGGGGATGGGGGAGCGGAGATTTGGGGCCCCAGGGGAAAATGGCCATCCCTAACCAGGACAGACTGATCGGACCATATTTACACCTATTTGAGATCCTCATTTCCTATCATTTGTTCTCGTTTTCGAGCATATTTTGATATATAATTTATTTTTGTGAGTCTTGTGTAGGTTATTCACCATAAATAAGGTATTTGAGCTTAATTGATGAGTTTTAGAAGTTATTTGGACTGAAATGGTAATAGCTCGTGCAGTACACCTATATTTCGGGGGCCATATCTCCCACCTCAGATTGAACTAGGTTTCATGCTACCTATTTTCGGAAAGCCCCGGCTGTCTACTTTCCAATGGTTTTTATGAATCGCGATTCCAATGTTTGTGGAGGAAGTTATGGTAATTTTCGTAACAGTGCGCGAAGTTGAAAACTGACAGTGCAGCGTTTTTGGCCGAAATTGAGGGGTAATCTTGTCCTTTCACCCCAAATTCATGCCCTAACCTCTCCACTCTTTAAATACCCCATTTTCTCTCTTTTTTTAGAACTCTTACAGCCCCCACACACCACAGAACCCCCTTCTTTCATCTTCTTCCTATTCCATCTTCTTCACCAAATAAGAGAGAGCTTCAAGCTCCCATAGAGGTTTTTCTTCCATGGGAGCTCACCATACATCTCCACTACTCTTTTTACACTACATCCACCCATCTAGGAGTAGATTACAAGAAGAATGGAGTGGTCTTTGGACTAAAAACGAGCTAGGAAATCAAGGAGAACTTGGAGGAGTTGTCTTCAAGGGTTGTCTCCTTTAAACTCATTTCTTTTTGTATTTCTTGTTTTCTTGAATGTAATCACCAATTCGGGAATTTTGTAAACCTACACTTGTGCAATATATGTGTTAACCCAAAATTGTCACCGAGGTGCAATTTAGAATCAACGGAATGTGAGAGACCCGGATCTAATTGGATCTGGACTAGCGGGATACTCTATACCCCAGTATCCCGCAAGTTCTTTGAAATCTGTTAGGCGTGATAGGGGGTTTGTAGATGATGGATCCGGATCAGGATCCGACAAGGGCCCGTGAGATACTCAATAGTTTGATACCTCGCTGGGCGTCACGATCTCGATATTATAATGGATGTGAGTAGTAAGATGGATGATTTCTCATATGATAGATGCACAAAACAAAAGCTGTTTACATATGTATATGGATCCCAATCACAGTGGGATCTTACAACTTGGTATTTGACTTAACAATATTGCAGTAGGAAAAAGTAAAGCATATGGGGAACCAATCGAGATGGAGCTATTCGTGCCTGTCGATAAGTAGTAAACAAGTGTAGTCGGCTAGGGTTGCCCCCCCTCCCCCCCTATGTCATCATATCATCAATATATATAGGCCTCCTTTCTTGCCGAGCACTCCTAGAACTTCGGTCTAGGGTTTTAGTGCTGCACGGGCCTTTTTTGGAGTCCGACGATTTCGTCGGGAAACTGATCCCTAAAGATCAGGCGATTCCTTCCTTCTTGGTCCCTGATGAGTTGACTCCTATTTAAAATAGGTTTTTTTTTTTAAAACAGCGGGAATGAATATCGCATTTGTAGCTTGGCTTTTTATCTTGAACGGTGACGTTTAGTGTTTTTAATCTATTTTTCGGTGTGCCCCCCTCCTGCTTCTACAGGGTCTGCCTACTGGGACCCTGGTATATACCTTGCCATGTATATGCCACGTGTTTCGCTGGTCGAAGGTATCCCGGATACCCCGCATCCCTCGTGCTTCCTGTAAGATGATGTTTGCAGATGTCGGGGTCTCAAGCAACGGGGTACCCAGACACTCGGGTATCGGGGTACTCGAGGTAGTTGGGTACTGGGACCTTGTCATGGCCGTGTCCTCTAAACCCCCATTTATCTTTTGGCTTCCAGGTTCTTTCCATGGTCCCGGGAATTTTGGACCTGGCCGGAGTGGGTGGAGGCCCTCCCCCTAGTCCGTCAACTAGCATGCGGGGTACCCAGACATTTTTGCTTCTACTTTGGATCCTGGCTTTCTTCTCAAAGCTAGTGGAAAATTCTTTTTTGATCCCTGCCAATTTTGGCAGTTAACAATATGTATGAATGTTTCTTAAATTCTTTGAGTTTTGTTTTATTCTTTGATTTAAGCATAATTTCTCTCTTATTATGATATGCATGTGTGTGGATGGTAAAAATCGATATGTGTCCATGAATGGGAATAGGAGTAGAGTAATTTAATTTAGGAGTAGTGTAATTTAACATCCCATGATTGTTGATTGATTGATGAATGAACCTAATTTGAGTGTTTGAGTTTTAGCTCCAAAGAATGGGTGAAGCTTGGTTGATTATGCATTCACATGCTAGATTAGGCTTTGGTTCTTTATTCTTGTGCTTAATGGGCCTTGTTTCAAGGCACAATTGCTCATCCCATGGCTTAGGTTTGGGTGATGAATTGATTTTGGTGAATGCCTAAATCAAGAGAATGAACCCTTAATTCAATTGAATGTTCTTTATGTTTAACAATCAACATTGATGCGTATAGTTGTTGGTAAGCTTATTTCCATTTTAAGCCATCCATCTTAGGGAGTTTAGAGAGATAAGGAGAGAGCTTTCTTTTTGATTGAGAGGGTTGTGCATTCATGAGATTGGAGAACGCCGTAGTCGTCCAGTGGTGAGGACATCTCAGATTGACACCCGAGAAGACCCGGTGTTCGATTCCCGGTTATGGATGAGGTGTCTCCTTTCTATCCATTTTGTATTTCTTTGTATTTTTTTCTCTTCTTCGATGTGTACTTTCGTTCATTAGGGAATTGATATAAACCTAGCATTGTTGCCTTTTTTGTTGCATATGCTTGTTGATGGTTGAGTGGTTAGTCACCATTTGAATAAACTTAGGTTGTTGTGTGAAGGACCGAGAGGTGAAGCACTCAACGTGCACTAGTAGATTGGCCACTACATGTAGAGCTAGCGCACGGTTTTACGTGTATTATTGCTATGTGTGTCTCATAGTTCTTAAGGAACTCGAGTGCAGTTCGAGCAACCATCGAGAGATAAGTTGTTGGTGCATGTCGGTATGGCCGTTGTTGCTGGAGTGAGGACAATTGGTGATGATTAAGTGAGCATGACATTCAACATTGACTATGCATTTTTGTATGAAATTGTGTGATTGCTATGGTGGAGTCATTTACTTAATGTAACCATTTACATACCACATCTCTCACATCCATTCTATCTTTGTAAATACTTTTGTACATAATTTATCTTTTCATTGCAATATTTACATTTAATGCACACACACACCTCAATTCGTATTTTCCAAATAAGCTAAGCTGGTGACAGTTGACGGATTCCATCTCCTTGCGGAACGATACCCTTACTTGCACGCTATACTAGTCTCTTGACTCATGCACTTACGAGGTTGAATGTAAAATTCAAATCTTTTGATACACCTCAACGACGTGTCATCACAGACCACCAAGGATCAGGATACCTAGTACCTTACTTCGCCATATATCCATATAAAAACTCTAATAATAAGGGTAACCTTAGATGCTTACCAAGATTGGTTCGAGACCAAGATTCCCTATGCAGGGAGTATCAAGTACTTGTGATTCACACCATCCTGATTTTAATATCCAAGCAACCTCGGCCACCCATCGGGATCAAATTTTCTCTTATCAAAGTCAGCCAGTACTGGGTTGAAATTTCTTGTAAATTTGAAATTCCCTTAAGCAACATAGTGTAATATATACCTAGAGGGGGGGGGGGGGGGGGGTGAATAGGTATAAGCCCAAATTCTTCCAATATACAAAAAAATATGCGGAATACAACAATTAAAAGCACACTTGATGAATCTTAACAATTGAATTGATTTAACCAACACATGTGAAAATCAATATACAAGTAATGCAATCAATACAAACATATGGAAGATAAAGAAACATAAAAACAAAACTTGACACAAGTATTTTTTCGTGGTAAAACCTCAAAGAGGAAACATCCACGGGTTGATACCACAACCACCGGCAAAGCAATCCACTATATGAAAAGGACTTACACACTCAAGCTATCAACACATGATATCCGCTCAAGCTATCACCTCATAATCTACCCTCAGGCCTAGTGAACTACCAAGCCTACTTCCTATCCAAGATGTGTCCTACACCTCTAGGAAGCAACTTCCTATCCAAGACGCTCACGTCTCTAGGAAGATTCCTTGCTTGACTATCCGAGTCCTCCCGACTCTAATCAAGACTTCTTGCTTGGCTATCCAGAACGCTTTCTTAGCCAAGACTTTAGTTCTTAGATGATGAAATTAAACCTAGAAAATAACATGAGGCACTTCATATACAACATTTCTAGAATCAATTTCAAGATAGGTCAAGTTTAGCAATATATGTTCAATTAAAATCAAATGGCTAAAACTTAACAATCAATAGATCAACCACCCCTAGAATATGATCTAACAACATTCTAAACACATATCATCTATCAATTAGGAAGATTAAAAGAGATGATCAAAAGATGAAGTGAGAAGAAGAAGTTTCACATACAAAAGTTGAACCTCGTACTGAAATCAGATCACTGGGAAAAATGACGAACTCAACTAGCTCTAAAAATGCTTGGCGTTTGTAGCTCTCTTCAAGACCAACAATTTTAGCTTTTGAATCACTCAATTCAGAGTTGAAATGAGAGAGATATGATCAAAATAAGAAATCAAAAATTGTAGAGAATTCTGCACGGGATTTCGAATATAAATTGAGGGAAAAGAGATGGAGAAGAGAGAGGATGACGTGAGCCAATCAGAGGCTGCCATGTCAGCACCCCTTGGGGGGCGCGTGGGCCATATGGGACCAGAGGGGTGCTCTAGCCGTGGGTCCCACGGCCTCCACACGTGGTGGCCAATGCATGGCCTTTGGCCATGCTTGCCTCTCGCGCGCTCCCTCACGTTCTTCAGCCGTATCTTGGGCATCCGAACTCCGATTTCGAATCCGTTTTCAGATTACGAACCGTGACTCCCTCATGCACGACTACGACTACAAAAATTTCAAAAATGGTTGAGAAATTATCTCGAAAAATGACGATGAAGTCAACTCAATGAATGAGAACGTAAAGTAGCCTAGCTAAGTCGTTTGGACTCGAAACCTTATGAATGAGTAACCGAAATGATTGGGACTCAATAAGGAATCAAATAAGAATATATTCAAGTCCAAAATACAAAACACACAAACAAATAAACACAAATTCACACAAGCATGCCATATCAAAGAGATAGTCACAAAGCATGCAATTCTACAATGTTTGTCTATTAGAGACCAATGCATGAGCATACTAAGAAGTGTGTGAATGTGTTATACCAAATGTTTGCACTACGATGCAGGGACACACATGTATGAATTGTGTGTGTGTGCACTTACACCTTACAAGAGGAAGAAGAATCTAGATACCTTAGTATCCGAGTACGTGATGTTCCTCTTGAAGACGATATTTGCAAGATACGTTGCTTTTAACCTTTAAAGCTTCTTCTCTCCAAGAAACACCTAAGCAACTAATCAATACAAATAAAGAGTGTTTTGCAATGGAATCAAGCCAACACAAATCTAAGATCTTACAAAAAATTTTACAAAGTCTTACAAGGGGACTATCGTCCAAGTTATCTTCAGAGATAGTTCAAGTTTGGGTTCCGCTATGGCCAGGTGAACAAACATAAAGCTAAGTGCTGGCAGCATCCCAAACAAGTCTTGGTGGGGTTATTAACAAGTATGCAGGTATCAGATTCTACCAAGGTAAATTTTAAGCAAGTAAAGCAGTATAGTTGCAAAAATAGAGGCTTTCCATTAATCAATTAGGGTGCCCAACCCCCATTTTTGGGCTACAAAAATGGTATGAAAAAAACAATATATGATAAAGTCACAGGTCATGCATCCTGTTTTTCCCCTGCTTCCTCCTCATGGCCGGCAGCACCTACTCCCTTAACAACCTTGGCTCCTGCATCAGCTTGGACTTCCCTAGCTCCTGGCACCCTAGCTTCAGCAGGAACATCTGCTTCATCCAATGATACAACCTCAGTAGGATGCACAGAAGCCTACATTTGATCATCTTAAGTAGCAGGAAGATCCTGTGCCCCCTTATCGGTTGTTTCTACTAAATCAGCAGCAAACAAACTGGATCCCTGATGTGGAGGAGGATCCGAGATGATGGCGGCTTGAGAAGGACCCCCCTTAGTCTGGATCAACATCTGAAAGTTGGGTAGCTTTGGCCAGATTTGATCTCGGTCCCAATTGAAAGCAGCCTACAGGTCAAAGGGAGGAGGAAGAGCCTTGGCGACCTCATATAAGGCAGTGAAGTATCCATCCATAAAAGAGGAGTCCGCCCTGGCCTCCAAGATGCTCATTGAACCCCGTAAAAATCAGTTCTCATCCAGAAGCACGACTTTCTTTGCCTTTACAGTCTCTCTCTCAGCACGGCGGCGTGTTGACTTGATCGTTTCTGTGTCATAAGCACGCCTCATCTGCTCTAGCTCCACTAAGGCCTCCTGCCTACCGGATTCAGCTTCAATTGCAAATTGAACCAGAGAGGTCACATTCTGCTCAGCTCGATCCAGATTATCCTTGGCCTCTTCCAGCTTAGCCTGAAGTGCTAGATTGGCCTTCTTTAGAGCTGTAACCTGCTGCCCCATGACCAAAGCAAATTTAAAGCCTTACAAAGAGAAGAAAACAATAAGTACCTTCTAAAAAATTATACCAGGCAAGCTGGGAGATCAAGGTTTATACCTCAGCAAGCAAAGAAGCTGCCTTGGTAACCAGGATGTCTGTAGGCAAGGAAGACATTGACTACAAGCCTCCCCTAGGACAATCAACAATGAATCGGGATACTATATCTTCCTGGCTGTAATCCCGTGACCTCAATCCAAAGGGAAGATTAGCAGGAAGAGTGGCTGCAGCAACAACACCTTTTTCTTTTTCTACCCTGGTTGGGCGCCTGACAGATGCTATTGGAGGAGGAGGAGGAAGAGGAGGAGTGATTGGTCATTTATTATATATGTTTTTTATCCCCATTCCTCCCATCAATTGCTTGTTTCTCAAGTCTTTTTAGGGGTTTAATGTGTGTGTTTGAGCATTTTCAGGTTTTTGGATCCAACTGAGTTGTTTGAGGAATGTTAGGCGAAAAAGTGTTATTTTAGAAGATCTCAGGGACTTTCTAGCAAAAGGCCAAAAAGTGCTGCCGTGATCGCTCCTAATTTTGGGACAGCAGTTCAGCAGCGTTCCAATATCAGTAGAGTCCCCTGCCTCGATCGCTCAGCGATTGTCCGTCAAAAGAGAAGACCGCTGCCGAAACCACTGCGGCTTTCGTAGCGGTAATGGCAGCGGTTTGACAATTACGTTTAGAATAAGGAGTCTTTTCACGTCTGGGATCTGGATGCTTATACATATTGAGAAGATTAATAGGTTTTGCTCTCTCTCTCTCTCTCTCTCTCTCTCGGACACAAGTTTTCGCTTTAGAACACAGACGAACTCATCACAACTTATCACACAGTTCTATCATTCATCTTTACGCATAGAAGATTCAAAGACAAAGAAGATTTCAACATCGAAGATTTGAAGAATTCATTGAAGTTTCTCAATGGGTTTCATCTCCTCTATCTTTTGTCTTGTTATTTTCATAATGTGTAACTAAATCCATACTAGGGAATCAATATGAACCTCTATGAATACTCTTTGTTAGAATTGACTATATTTTCTTAATTCAAGTTTTGATTCATTCAATTCATCGTATATCATAACTCTTTATTATTGCTCATGCCTGTTAATATGCTCGGCTGGAATCTAGGTTTGTGATAATTTAATGATTGAGTTTGAGTGTGTTACGTCGCCACTCTCAATCACTTTTCAATTGAATGGATAAAACTTATCATTCCTGTTAATATGCTCGTAAGTTAATCACACTTAATTTAATAACGAACCCTTAACTTGATTAACATCTTTTATCAAAGTCAATTCGAAGCACTGAGTAAACGTAGTTGGGGAGCATTGATGACCTAGTCCTCTCACCTCTTGATCACATTCACATATTCTTGTTAATTGTTTTCTTAGATAATTTTTTTCTAAACCAATCATTCATTCAATCAATCAAAATCTCTTGGATACTGTTAATTGCTTAGCTTTAATTAGAATTAGTTATAATTAGTAAATCACTTTTCCTCGTGGGAACGATCCCTACTTGTCGCTGTACTTATCTCACGATTCATGCACTTGTGAGTTAGGTTTTTATAACACGATTTTATCCATCAAGGAGAAGCCACTACAGCAGGCTTGGTAGCAGCAACATTGGGAGCCTGCCTTCAGGTTTGGACTGGTGAACCCCAAGCCTTGTCAGCTCGTGCCAACATCTCACCCAAGGTCAGGCGTGCTGGAATCTGAGTGGGAAGAGAGGCAGGAGAGTGTGGAAGCAACCCTGTAGGAGCCGGAAGAGGGGTTGATACGGGTAATCTGGACCCGAACCCAGCGCCAGCACCAGAAGGAGGAGAAGGAACAGGAGAATTGGCTGGAAAGGGATCTAGGAATTCTGGTCTTGAAGAAGAAGGAGAAGGAGGTAGGAGAGGAGTAGCAAAAACTACCAGAAGAAAGATCATCACCATGTTAAAAAAAAGAAAAAAATGAAAAAAAAGCAAGAAGGACAGAACCACATACCCGGATGAGCGATGGATATCCTGAGATACCGGTCCAACCTAGCTCCTTCATAGGCATCGTTGGAGGGGTACTGCATATTCATGTAATTCCTCTCCTGGATCCTCTTAAGGAAGCCAATGGACTCCGTGGAGATATTCCCCTTGTCCCATTTATCTCTCTTGGTAAATTGAGTAGGGATTGGATACTCAGTTCCCCCGATATGTACTGAATGGCCTCAATCTCCTTCTACCACGACCCATTCGTCCTTCCAGGTCTGGTTATACTTCACGTTTGCCCCGGCTACAATGAACTTCATCTTATTATACGCTCTCAGGTAAAATTGGCCTCTGGGTACCACGTCGTCCTTCTGGCACTGCTCTTTCCAGAGCACCAGGAACCCCATCAAATGCTTCCAGAACCCCAGCGAGATTTGTAGGGGGGCTAGTTCCAAAGCAACAAGTACCTTGCAAAGTGTGGGATGAAGAGGAAGCCTGACCCTGCACTCGAAGGCGACTGTATGAATAAGAAGGCGGCCTTGAGGAGGGGTATACACATCATAACCTTGGTGAGGGAGAGACAGGGTGATGGTATCAGGAATCCTATAATCCCTCCTCATACGAGCTAGGGCATCAACTGTGCAAACAGAATCCGGGATAATCCGGCCATTATGGAAAGAGGACAGAGGACCAATAAGGACTCTCGCAAAATCGACAACCGGAATACCATCCTCCTCCTCATCGTCAACATCCTCGTCGTCCTCTTCATCGACGATTTAGACTAGGTCTTTGGGTTTGTTGTTGAAGCTCGACCCGATTATGAGATTTCTTGTGGAACGACGACTTTGAGATAGGTTGCTGCCACCAACTACATCGTCTTTTTCCCAGCCTCGTTTCTTCCCCCTCGTCGATTGGGAACTCTTCCTTGAATCGACCTTCTCCATATCAAGGAGGTCATTGAGGCTGTCAAGGGGGTTTTAAGAAGTTGGGCAAGGATTTGGTGAAGCTAGATGAGGATCTTGTGAAGTTACATGAAGGTCTGATGGAGTCGCCATTGTAGAAAAAGGAAAAAGAGGAAAAAGGAAGGTCGGAAGGTTGCTAGAAAGAGGAAAAAGCTTAGAAAGAGAAGGCTAGGGTTTTTTGCCTTTTTGAATTTTTAAATCGGTGTGATAAAAGGAAGAAGTTTGGGTTATTTATAGAGGAAGATAGGCGGTTACCTGAATAAGCAAGGAAATCGGAATTGATGACCGGAAACATGCAGGAGACGGTTTCGAGAAAATCGTGCCAAAAAACGGTCCATTCAAATAAACGGACCACTCAGGGCTTGACACGTGGATTGCTCATTTATTATGAACGTGCTGAAGGAGGATTCACGTGCTGAAGGAGGATTTGCGTGCCGAAATAGGATTTCCTCCAAGACAGTGGAAACCAGCTAGGATGAGGAAAATCCTTCATGTGCCCTAGTGTCCTGAGTCCAACCCCAGCAAGGTACCGGTGTTCAAGTCAAGGGGGACTTCTGTTAACCGCCTCCAAGACAATGGAAACCAGCTAGGATGAGGAAAATCCTTTATGTGCCCTAGTGTCCTGACTCCAACCCCAGTAAGGTACCGGTGTTCAAGTCAAGGGGAACTTCTGTTAACTGCCAAAAATGGCAGGGGTTCAAAGAAGAATTTTCCATCAACATTGAAGAAATAATTCAGATAAAATGACATCATAGAAGAGCATCCTGATACCTCACCACTAAAGTAACCGGGTATGCCTTATACCAATCCAGATCAAAATCAAGGGCTCCTAGACTCCCAGGTACCAAGAAACATAGAAGCCAAATTCCTAAGGACTCCACTACTACAGAATCCTATTACTCCACTACCACCCGGTACCCCGATACCCTGAAACTCTAGTACCATGACCCAATAAGAGGTGGGATACTTATATACCCCGACCCTTCCTAGAACCGGCCAACCAAATAGTAAGTAGCAGATTAGCGGACTACCAAGTATCAAGGTAAGAACAGGTATGCCAAGGACAAGCTACTAAGAAGGACAGTGAGACAACAACGTTTTAATAACAAGGAAATTGACTCATTCCTACCACTCAATAGTTCTATTTGAAAGCAAAGTCAACTCTATCAAACTCCGCCAAATAAGGGATCACTTGATCCTTAGAATCAATCCTACGATCTTCTTGCCAATCGCCATGGAACGTCCCGAAAATCTCTAGGTCACTGGACCGAATTTAAAGGAGTGCTCAACAAGCATTGAGACGTATATATACAACATGTTACCATACATAAAGAGGACCACAACTTGAGTCCAAAAACCCTATAGTTTACTTTGCCACTTATCGACATACATGAGAGTTCTATCTCCATCGCCAATTGAGTTTTAACCCTTTATCATAGCCACAAAAAATCTCCATTGTACTAGCAGTACATGTTTATTATTAATAAAAAAAACATGATCTTTGTGATCTTATCGTTATATCGTTTTTGATTCACCATCATCATTGTATGTAATTTGCTTTACTGAGAACCCATAGGTATCGAACTACTTGATATCTCTCCGACTGTGATCTACCTCAATTTCAGTCATAAGAATTGTTAATTGGAAATTCACCCCAGTGACAATTTTTGGTTAACAAAAACATTTTACATTTTTTTTTGTGCCAAATTTGACATTGGCATTGGCATATGCATTGAAGATTGAAATTCCCTTAAGTAATATAGTGTAAAATATACCTAGAGGGGGGGAGGGGGGGGGGGGGGGGGGGAATAGGTATTTACTCAAATTCTTCCAATCTTAAAAATGATGCGGAATATAACAAAGAAAATGCACACTTGATTAGATTTAGCAAATGAATTGATTTCACTAATACAAGAGATAATCAATTTACAAGATATGCAATCAATGTAAGATAAGGAAGATAAAGAAAAGTAAAAACAAAAACGAACACAAATATTTTTTACGTGGTAAAACCTCAAAGAGGAAACATCCACGGGTTGATACCACAACCACCGGCAAAGCAATCCACTATATGAAAAAGACTTACACACTCAAGCTATCAACACATGATATCCGCTCAAGCTATCACCTCCTAATCTACCCTCGAGCAAGTGAATCACCAAGCCTACTTCCTATCCGAGATGTATCCTACACCTCTAGAAAGCAACTTCCTATCCAAGACGCTCACGTCTCTAGGAAGATTTCTTGCTTGCCTATCCGGATCCTCCCGACCCTAGACAAGTCTCCCTTACTTGATTATCCGAGTCCTCCCGACTCTAATCAAGACTCCATTGCTCTATCCACAAAGCTTCACTCACTTTGCTAGAGACTTCAACCTAATGCAAGGCTATGATCTAAGTGATGCAAGTGATGCAAACACAAACAAATTAAGCTAGATGATCAGTCAAGCAAAATGTACATGTTCAATGACAATCTAGAATATACTTCCAACACACAATCACAAAGATTATCTAGAAATCAATAAGAACAAGGTATGAATATTCAATATATCACACTAAAAACCTATTTCTTAGATCATGAAATTAAACATAGAAAATAACATGAAGCACATCACACATACATTTTCTAGAATCAATTTCATGATAAATCAAGTTTAGCACATATATGTTCAAAACAAATCACAAAGCTAAAACTCAATTAACTAATGATCAAACACCCCTAGCATATGATCTAACATGCTTCTCAACAAATTTCATCAATCAAATAGTAAGAATCAAAAGAAGATCAAAGATGAAATTGAAAAAGAAGAAGTTGAACAAACAACCTTGACCTCGGACTGAAAATCGATCAACTGAGAAAAATGGTGAAGTCAGCTACCTCTGGAAATGCTTGGGGTTTATAGCTCTCTTCAAGACCAACAATTTTGGCTTTTGAATCGATTGATTTCGAGTTCGTATGAGAAAGTTATGATCAAAATAAGAAAATGAAAAATTGAAGAAAACTGCAGAATTTTCGTGAAAAATGTTCTTGAAAATCCACAAGTGTTTTGGAGGGAAGGAGAAGTGATTAAAAGGAGGAGAGAGAAGGTTTTCAGGGCCAATACAAAGAGGCCACATCACCCACCCCGTGGGGGGCGCGTGGGCCTCACGGGACCAGAGAGGGTCCCTGGCCGTGGGCCCCACGGCCTCCCTCATGGGGAGGGGCACACGTGGTCTCATGGCCACTCTAGCCTCTCTCGCGCACTCTCACGTTCTTCAGCTGTATCTTGGGCATCCGAACTCCGATTTTAAATCCGTTTGTAGATTACAAATTGTGACTCCCTCACGCACGACTATGACTACAAAACTTTGAAAAATGGTTGAGAAATCATCTTGGAAAATGACGATGAAGTCAACTCAACGAATGAGAACGAAAAGTAGCATAGTCACATTGTTTGGACTCGAAACCTTATGAATGAGTAACCAAAACGACCGGAACTCAATAAGGCATTAAATAAGAACATGTTCAAGTCCTAAACACAAAATACACAAACAAATAAACACATATTCACACAAGCATGCCATATCAAAAAGATAGTCACAAAGCATGCAATTTCACAATGTTTGTCTATACAAGATCAATGCATGAGCATACTATGAAGTGTGTGAATGTGTTATACCAAATGTTTGAACCACGATGCAGGGACCCACATGTATGAATTGTGTGTGTGTGCGCTAACGCCTTGTAAGAGGATAGGAGTCAAGATATACCTTTGACGCTTTTCACCTCTTGAAGATGGCTTTTGCACTAGACGTTGCTCATCACTTTTTAAGCTTCCTTTCTTCAAAGAATATCCTAAGCAACAACTAATACAAATATGGAGTGTTTTGCAATGGAATCAAGCCAATACCAATCATGAACAAAGATGATCTTATATTAACAAGAAAATAGTATTACTTGAATTAGTAAGTGAGCAAAGAATCTAATCCAATATTCCAATTTACTTAAATTCAATGTAATTTTTATCTTAGGATCAGCAACCATTTTTAATAGATTTTTTTTTTTTTTTTACAAATAATTTGGAATTTAGGAAAGGGGACACTACTCGAACTCACAAGCTCATTGGTGTAAAGATCATACCATTGGCTAACCTACTTTTATCGATTGAGATTTTTTTTTTTTTTTTTTGGACAGTACCTATTATCTAGACCAGGTATTTTTTGAAGCTTTTTATCATTAGTAAGATTCAAGCCACTGACTTGAGAGTCATTTACCCAAACCTCAAGCTCGTCCATCAACCAGCAGAGCTACGCCCCTGTGGGCTTTATCGATTAAGATTTGATATCATATGTTATATTACAATTTTCAATTGATAAAAGTCTAATGGTGATGCAGCGGGAAATTCATACAAAACAATAGTCGATAAAAGAAAGAATAATTGATTCGAATCTGTTGATTCGTGCACGAATACCGAAACAAATCATTCTATTAAGCTATTGATCCGTGCACAAATACCAAAATAACAAGCATCAAAATTCATTGATCTTCATAGAGATACCAAAATTTGGATAAAGAGACTCTCTCTGAAATTTTTATCACGAATGCTAGACAACCCAAAAATTTAGCCCAAATTCCAACCCAAATGATGTGGCAAGTGGTTTTTTTATTAACCACATCATCCCATGTTGTGTATAGTGATGACAACTTACTTGCCACATCATTTGGGTTATTATTTGGGATATATAGTGTTAACCAAAAATTCGCTCTAGGTGAGGAATTTCAATTAACACCCTCAAACTGCTACCTGGTAGGCTACAGAGGGGTAGGTACCTCTAGGTACCATGGTTTTGCATGAGTAAAAAAGTTTGGAGTAAGGTGCAGTAGGTAAGAGAAAAATCTCCCCGCCCGTCGGGGTGATTCAAGCATGTGGTAAGACGCTTGAGGTTCCCTTGCTGGTGTGAGGGGCTTTGACCTTGATACCTCATATCTCGTACCCCGTGACACGCCCGAACCGGTTCTACAAATACTACTACGAATTATGCTACTCTACCTCGGTTATACTAAAGGGACGCGCGAGTGTTTCACCCTTTGCAAGTGCACAAGTCGTAAAACTAGTATAGTGTGCAAAGTAAGGGTTATCGTTCCTATAGAGATTAGCGAATTTACACTTAAATAGATAGAAAGTAATAACACTTAAAACTAACTCTAACTAATGTCTATTAAATTAACTAAAATGATCAACACCTTAACTATGCTAAGATGACAATTGATTAAGAATACAATTACAACTATTGGGTTCAAATTCTAGATTAAAGGATTGCTAGGGGATAGATTCATTCAAGTCACAACATATTAGCTAATCAATCATTCATTAAGCTCAATCACAAAGACCCTATCATGCATTTATTCATGTCAAATTATAAGGCATTAAATCCTCAACTTTAATCACAGCCTAAGATTAGAAGAGTGATTAAAGGAGGTTTACTCAAAAGGGTTAATAAAGATTCACAATAACACTTAAAACTAACTCTAACTAATGTCTATTAAATTAACTAAAATGATCAACACCTTAACTATGCTAAGATGACAATTGATTAAGAATACAATTAACTATTGGGTTCAAATTCTAGATTAAAGGATTGCTAGGGGATAGATTCATTCAAGTCACAACATATTAGCTAATCAATCATTCATTAAGCTCAATCACAAAGACCCTATCATGCATTTATTCATGTCAAATTATAAGGCATTAAATCCTCAACTTTAATCACAGCCTAAGATTAGAAGAGTGATTAAAGGAGGTTTACTTAAAAGGGTTAATAAAGATTCACAAGTTAGTAAATCTTTACAACATAGATGGCATAAGAGGCACATGCATAAATGGTCTTTAATGCATATAGGTTCATCAAGTTTATTGTGCATTCAATGATAGATTGGTGGTTGCAACCACCACTCATAAATGGAATAATGAGCACATACATAACTTGAGAAGGTGAAATAAACATGATTGATTATATAGCAAGGTTAATTACAAGAATTACATCCAATCCCCTAACAAAGAGGATTTAGTTACACATAGAATCAAAGCAACTAAGGAATACAAATGAAGGAAACATCACCGGTTGGTAACTCTTGTGAAGTGGAAATGATCCTCTTTGCAATCCAAGTAACAACTTCTTCTATGGAAACTTGAAGTAAACTAAGCTAAGGTACCAAATTTGGTGTTTAGTTGCCTAGAAAGTCCTAAGAAAACTTACTCGGTTCTTTTTTTTTTTTTTTTAAAGGATATAATATCTAACTTACTCACTACTAATAATATCTATCTCATAGTATCTATCTTCTAAGTAGTGGTTGAAGTCATTGATCGAGAGGTAAGTTGGATGGAATGTGCACAAAAGGGAGGCCTCTCTAAGACAAATGAGGGTCTTTTTGTCTATGTTTTCAACTAGAAGTGGAAAGTGTGTGGGAAAAGGTCTTGAAGTGATTGGTTTTGGATTGGATTCAATCCACTTGTAGCTTGTTGGATTCTTCCGCGGGTTTGTTTCGCGGCTTCATTCCCGCGGTATGAACCCGCGGATGAGCTTTCCCTTTCTGCGCGGACTCCTTCCGCATGAATCTTCTCTCTAGGAAGTAGGTCTGAACCCGCCAAAGGTTGCCGCGGTTTTGTGCGGCAGCTTCTTTCTCGTTGGGCAAGGAGTGTGAACTCGTCGGGTGTTGAAGTGAATTCCAGCGACTTTATTCCAGCAATACATAAAGCCTAAACTCGTTGGAATGACAATGAGTGCCCCACGGTTTCATGCAACGCTTTATTCCCGCTGAATAGGGGATAAGAAACCTCTGGCTTGTTGTGCTCTATTCCGCGGCTTCTCTTTACTGGTTCTTTCCCACGGGGTTTTACGTGTGAACCAGCAGGAACAGGGCATCCTCTGTTTTTCTGCCTTCTTTGCCTTCTTTTCGTCATTTCAGACTCAAATGCCTTTGAAACACCTAAGTTACCTAAAAACACTTATTTACAATGTTAAATACCTAAAATGCTCAGAAAACAGTTACAAAAACCAAGTAAAGGGCGCTAACTGTAAACATTTGGAGCGCGATCACCCCGTACCCCGTACCCCGTACCCCGTAACTGGTACCTCGTAACTGGTACTCTTTTCTAGATCTCCTCTACAGTTCCCCGATCCAGATAGCAAGCAAGTAGGAGGAGGGATAGGAGTTCTTCAATGATATAGATGTGGTCATGAAGGATGAAACCACCTCGGTTCTTCCAGCTAGTTTGAAGGTTCTTTCCCTTTCTTTTTGTATGACTTGGCATGCAAATAGGAGTGAAACTAATTATAGCATGGTGTGTATAAACCTATCTAGAGGGGGGGTGAATAGATTTTACGCTTTTTACCCAATTTTTCGTGTTAGTCAAAATTACGAATTTACCCTCAAGATAATATAAACAAGCAAGTGTAATATGGTGCGGAAATTAAATCAACACTTGATTTTTACGTGGAAACCCTCACGGGAAAAACCACGGGCTATGTAAGTAAGCCACACTCGAACCTCGAATCCACTAAATGTGCAAACGATTACAACCTAATCCCGGAAGTAATCACACACCTACCTAATCCCGGTATGAGTGAACCTAGTCCAATTTGCTTGTGATCTAAGCAACCTAATCCCGATTGCTACACACAAGACTTACCTTCTCTTGAAGAGAATACAACCCTAAGTGAATATGTGAAAATATCCAAAATGCAACATAGAGCAAGGGAAACCCTATATGCTTATCTAAGATGATTAATATGCAATTAAGAACAATCCTAGATATCAAAACTAAATGACATGTCAATTAGTTTAGCTAATCAAAATTAAGCACAAAACCTAATATGCTAGCACAATACAACTTCTCAAACATACATCATACTAATCTCAATCTTGTATCCAAAGCATACAAAATAACAAACAAGTAATTAATTGAGATTGCTAGATAAGAGAAACACAAAATATGTAAGATATTAGTGAAAAGCTTACCAAGCAAAGTATGATGAAGAATCCATGCTAGATGACATCTAGATGATCTAAGATGATGCTAGATGATGATTGATGATCATGAAAAAGTGTTTGAGTAATTAAAAATGAGTTCTTTGTGTATTTTTCTTGTCTTGAAAAATATCCTAAGTATGAAGCTTGAATATGAACTCTTATAATTGACCTAAAGTCAAAGTGGCATATATATAGGAGGCCAAAACAAAGTGTGGTCGTTTTGATAAATTTGCCTCAAATTTGCCTTGGGCGCTCTACGTAGAGCGCTTTGTAGAGCGCTTTGTAGAGCCCCCTGCTCTGTTCTCGCGAGAAAACAGAGGGGCGCTCTACGTAGAGCGCTTTGTAGAGCGCCATCAGAGAGGTCGCTCTACGTAGAGCGCTTTGTAGAGCGCTTTGTAGAGCGCCTCTACAGCGCTCGAATTAAATCGATCAGGTCTGTACAGCGCCCAACGGGGGCTGTTCGTAGAGCGCTTTTGTAGAGCTCTTTTGGGAGCGCCCAGTGCAAAAATGCAATCCTAAGTCTAAGCATGACAAGGCAATTGGATATGCAAGATGCAATCAAACTAACATGCAAGAAGAGATGTTAATGAGCATTAAGGCACACAAATAAGACACACAACATACAAGGATTAAATATATGCATGAGTTGTGAGTGTGTGCAACTATCTCTTCAAGACAAGTAAGCACTTAGAGTATTACCTTTGGTGCTTGTCAATAGTGAGGTCTTCAAAAGGGCCTAAGCAATAACAACAACATCTAAGCTACCCTTACAAAGCATCCCCACATATGGTTTGATCACGAAATAAGCCAATTAAAAACAACGGGAATCCTAACAATCTCCCCCTTTGGCTATTTCGTGACAAAACCACCACTCACATTGATTCCTCACAAAGAATAAGAAACTACGGGACTACAATGATTATCTACATTACAAAGAGATAAGAAAATGCAACTTCAAGTCTTCAATCTCTTGTAGAACAATCGAGCCCTGAAAATAAAGTTTCTAGCATTTCCAATACAAGTAAAGTGTGAGATTAATCATGTGAGAACAATAACAAGCATTTGCATTTACAATTTAGGCACAACATTATGAAATGTATGAGTATGCAATGCTCCCCCTCAATGGGTTACTCCCCCTCAATGTATGTTCTCCCCAAAGTGCACAATAGCTTCTATATTTTGCAACTCCCCTTACCATATCCTACTCCCCCTTTTTGTCATGATATAGGCAAAGGAGTAGTCCCCAACCGGGTCACTCATAGCAACGAGAGATAGAAGCATGCAAGATTTGCATATACATATAAGTCACTTTATGCACTTCAATTAATTTGAGAGAAACAAGGAGATTTATTTGAGAAAATGTGTGAATCCAACATGCTTTGCATACAAGACATATAGCATTCAAGTCCAAAGTACAATGGTATTTGGCAAAGCAAATGACAAAGGTTTTTAATAAGAATTCAAACCAATTTCACCAATGTCATGGGAAAAGCAAGGATATAGAGATTATTGATTTCAAATTTAAGAGTAACTATATCCAACTTTATAAGCGAAACATGGCATGAGCAACTTTGCACCCTATTTGATTTTTCCGGATAAGATATCCGTATGATAGTAGCCATGTTCAACCAATAAAGAAAGAGAGACATTTGGAATGTAAATTCCTTTGAACGGATACAAGATCCTTTATTCATTTTGAGTCTCATAAGCTTTCACACAAGTTTTGCATTTTTAAGAATATGCAATCATTAATTCATGCTTTTCATGTGAGCATGTTGTATGAATTTCATGCTTTTTCATTTATCTTTAGCATGTTATTAAAGAATCATCATGTCATGGAGATAACTATAGGTCATTCACATCATACTTCCTATTTAAATCTCCTAGTCCAAAAATGCATGTTTGAACATAAATATGACATGGATTGTAGACAAGCAAGGTTCACACTTATAGAATTGAAAACATATATACATATGTACAACCAAGCTTACTCAAGCAATCAAAAGAAGAGGCATAAGTTATTTCAAATTTTTTGCAAGTTACAAGAATGCAAAATAGCTCTCTTTGCTTGAGTTTCCCCATATGGGGTCAATCATAGAACACATCACTCCACAAGACATATCCCAATAGATCTACTAAGAGTTTTAAATCGAGTAGCATCTAAGGGTTTAGTAAATAGGTCCGCAAGTTGATCATTAGTACCTACATGTTCAAGTACTATGCATTTATTTTCAACAAGCTCTCTAATGAAGTGATGGCGGATGTCAATATGCTTAGTTCTAGAATGTTGCACCGGATTCTTGGAAATATTAATAACACTCATGTTATCACAAAAGAGAGTGAGAGTACCTTGGTTGAATCCGTAGTCTACTAGCATTTGCTTCATCCATAGGAGTTGTGTGCATCCACTCCCCGCGGCTATGTACTCGGCCTCGGCCGTGGACAAGGAAATCGAGTTTTGCTTCTTGCAAAACCAAGACACCAAGTTGTTGCCTAGAAAGAAGCAACCGCCCGATGTGCTCTTCCTATCATCACAATTTCCTGCCCAATCCGCATCACTAAAGCCAACAAGACTAGCATTAGTGTCAAAAGAGTACCAAATCCCATAGTTGGATGTCCCATTCACATAGCGAATGATCCTCTTCACGGAAGAGAGGTGGGACTCCTTAGGATCCGCTTGGTACCTAGCACACACACCCACACTAAAGGATATCGGGCCTACTTGCGGTCAAATAAAGCAAGCTTCCTATCATGCCACGATATAACGTTTGTTCCACACTTTTACCACTAGCATCCTTGCTTAGCTTCAAAGTGGTACTCATGGGTGTATCACAATATTTGGCATTCTCTAAACCAAACTTCTTCACTAGGTTCTTAGCATATTTGGCTTGGGTTATGAAAATCCCATCATTCATTTGCCTAATTTGCAAACCTAGGAAGTAACTAAGCTCACCAACAAGACTCATCTCAAATTCAAGAGACATGACATCAACAAATTGTTGGACTTTGGTGTTGTTGGTGGAGCCAAAAACTATGTCATCAACATATATTTGAGCTATGAAAAGCTCATCATTGTCTCTCTTGATGAATAGTGTCTTGTCAACACTACCTCTTGTGTAGTTATTGTCAACAAGAAATTGAGTGAGGCGCTCATACCAAGCCCTCGGTGCTTGTTTCAACCCATAAAGTGCCTTCTTGAGGCGATAAACATGATTGGGGTGGTGTGCATCCACAAACCCCTTAGGTTGTTCAACAAACACTTCCTCTTGCAAGAAGCCATTGAGGAAGGCACTCTTGACGTCCATTTGGTGCAATTTGAACTTGTGCACACAAGAGATGGACAAGAGAAGCCTAATGGACTCTAAGCGGGCAACGGGAGCAAAAGTCTCCTCAAAGTCGATACCCTCAATTTGAGAGTACCCTTGTGCTACAAGTCTAGCCTTGTTCTGCACTATGTTGCCATCCTCATCGGATTTGTTCCTAAATATCCATTTGGTGCCTATGACATTAGTGGTCTTAGGCCTAGGAACTAGAGTCCAAACCTCATTCCTTTCGAATTGGTTTAGCTCTTCTTGCATGGCAAGAACCCAAAATTCATCATTTAAGGCTTCTTCAACCTTTTTGGGTTCAATTTGAGAGGTGTAGCAAGTATAGCTAATAAGATTAGCAAGTTGACGTCTAGTCCTAACACCCTCATTTACCTCTCCAATGATATCTTCTTTATCATGGAGTTTCCTAACCCATGGAGCGGGTTCTTTAGAGTCCAAGAGAGGAACTCTATCAATAGGTTGTGTGTCATTATTGTTGACATTAGATGTCCCAACATTAGGTGACACCACAACCTCCTCCAAAGGAGAACCATCACTAAAAATAACCTCCTCCTCATAATCATTTGACTTGAGCCTAGTATCATCAAATACAACATTGGATGATTCCATAACACTTAGAGTCTTTAAATTGAAAACTCTATAGGCTCTACTATTTAAGGCATAGCCAATAAAAATACCCTCATCACTCTTAGCATCGAATTTGCCAAGTTGATCACGGTCATTTAAAATGTAGCATTTGCTTCCAAAAGTGTGGAAGTAGCTAACATTTGGCCTCTTGCCTTTCCATAACTCATAGGAGGTGTTTCTAGTACCGGGCCTTAGGAATACTCTATTTCCTATATAGCAAGCCGTGTTGATGGCTTCGGCCTATAGGTTCTTAGGGACATTGTTGCTAAGCAACATCACACGGGCCATCTCTTGAAGGACCCTATTTTTCCTCTCAACAACTCCATTTTGTTGAGGTGTCCTAGGAGCAGAGAATTCATGGGAGATGCCTAAACCATTACAAAAGGTTTCAAAGGTGGCATTCTCAAATTCCCTCTCATGGTCACTTCTAATCCGTTTAATGCTTTTAATATTAGAGTTCATTTCATTTTGAATTTTATTACAAAGCATTTTAAACTTATCAAAAGTTTCGGATTTTTCTCTAAGAAAATATGTCCATGTAAATCTAGAGAAATCATCAACACAAACAAAAATGTATCTCTTTCCACCCAAACTTTCGGTTTGCATGGGACCCATGAGGTCCATGTGGAGAAGCTCAAGTGGCTCCTTGGTGGTGAGATACTTACCCTTTTTGTGCATGTTTTTAGTTTGCTTTCCTTGTTGGCAAGGTCCACAAATACCATTGGCTTTCTTCCCAAGCTTAGGGAGGCCACGCACACAATTGAACTTTCCAAGGGTCCGTAGATCCCTAAAGTTCATGTGGCCAAGCCTTTCATGCCACAACTCAATTTGCTCATCCATGGACACATGATTAGATACAATTCTAGCTTCAAGACAATAACAATTGTCGCTAGATCTCATGCCCTTCAACAAGGTTTGTCCATCGGGTTTTAGGATAGAGCAATAGTCTTTAGAAAACAAGACGGAATATCCTTCATCACTAAGATGTGAAATGCTTATTAAATTGGCTTTCAAGCCATCAACATATAAAGCATTGGATAAGGAGGGTAATCCGGGAACGGAGATGGTTCCTTTCCCTACAACATTTCTTTTGGATCCATCACCAAAAGTGACATTTCCACCTTCCTCCATAACAAGAGTCTCGAAGAAACTCTTGTTTCCCGTCATGTGCCTAGAGCACCCACTATCCAAATACCAAAAATTAGAAGAATTTGCCTTCAAGGCTATTTGTGCAACATGGCAAACATTTTCATTCTTTCTAATCCACTTAGCAACAATTTTAGCTTTCTTAGTGGTCTTTGGTACATGTGTTCTACTATTTCTAGGATCATGCAAATCAATATTTTCATTCCTAAAAACATGCATCTTGGCTCTATTCTTTCTCTTTTCAATCATGCTTTGTTTTCTACACATTTTAATATATTGAAAGCAATTTGGTCTAATATGACCATCACAACCACAAAAGTGACAAATAGGGATGAAAAAAGGAATCATACCTCGCCTTTGAGCACGTCCATGTCTTTGTGGATAAGTGGGTTCAATCCATCTTCGTTGTTGAACCGGTCTTGGTTGCTTCCAAGCTTGAGGTTGCATGATTGGTCTCTTTCCTTTGTGAGCCAATTTGGGAGGAGTATTGGCTTGAGGAACCTTAGGAGGTTGAGCTTGAGATTTCCTTCTTGGCCCCATTTTCACTTGTGCATTAGAACATTGTCCTACTTCTAACTTTTTCCTAGGAGGTTACACAAATGAAGTTTCTTCGTTCTTCAAGCTCTTGACAAACACGGTCTTGTTAGAGGTTGAGATTTTCTTGTCATCTTCATACCCAAGACCTCTCTTGTCACTTGGACTCTTTCCAACACCAAGTAAATGATCAAGCTTCTTGGTGCTAGAATCTATCCTAGCCAACGACCCTTTAACTTCAACAAGTTCCCTCTTCAAGCCTTCTTCACTTCTCTTGGATAAGTCTAACTCCTCAATTAACTTATCCTCTCTCCTCTTCAATCTTTCCACTTGTTCACTTAAGTAGTCATTGTGAGCCGAAAGTTCAAGGTTCTCTTCTCTCAACCTCTCAATCTTTCTTGTGCTTTTGATTGCCAAATCATTGAACTCGGCATGGTATTTAGTAAGCACCTTTTGCTCCACAAATTTCTTTTTGGAACTAGAAGAGGAGTCACTTTCTACTTCACTAGAGTCAATTTCCTCTTGACTCAAATCCTCCTTTTCACTAGCACTTTTGCTCTTGTGAGATGAGGCAAAAGCTAGGAAGTTAGCCATGAGCTCTTCTTCACTTGAAGACTCATCTTCCTCATTGGAGTCATCACTACTTCCACTCCAAGTGGCGGCCATCACTTTACCCTTCTTCCTTTCATTGTGATTAGCACATTCGGGGGCAAAGTGACCAATCCCACCACACTCAAAGCATCGGACCCCTTTCCTTTCGGTCCTCTCCTGTTTAGGCTCAAACTTCTTAAAGGAACTCTTTTTCTTCAAGTCTTGTCCTCTTGACCCAAATCCCTTCTTCTTCTTGAACCCCATAACCTTGTTGAACCTTTTCACGAATAAGGCAAGGTCTTCATCCGAATCATGCTTTGGCTCCTTTGCATCCTTAGATGCTTTCAAAGCTATTCCTTTAGACTTCTTAAGAGGAGTAGTGGTGCTAGGAACCTTCCTAGACTCATATGCAAGGAGACGTCCAATTACCTCACTTGGCTTCATATCCATGTAGCCACTATTTTCTTCTATGGCCGTCACCTTTGATTCAAACCTATCGGGGAGAGATCTCATAATTTTTTGCTTGACTCTCCTATCCGAATACGGGTCTCCGAGTTGATGGCTTTGATTTACTATGTCCATCAATTTGATTTCGAAGTCATTGAAGCATTCATCCTCTCCCATCCTAAGTAACTCAAACTGAGTTTGGAGGACTTGAAGCTTAGACTCCTTCACCACCTCGGTTCCCTCATGTGCAACTTGAAGGATGTCCCATGCCACTTTGGCAATCTGAGTATTCTGAATAAGCTTGTACTAATTCTCATCCATTGCACACATGATGGCATGCATAGCCTTCCTATTCCACTTTGAAGCCTCAAACTCTTGCGCATTCCATTGCGCCTTAGGCTTCAAAACATCTTGTCCTCCACCCGCGGGAGTCCTCATAGGGAGATCATATCCGTCTTCCACCGCCATCCATGCACGGTCATGAATTTGGCATATGTAGGATTCCATCTTCCCTTTCCATTGGGAATAGTTCAATCCGGTAAGAAGTGGAGGCCTTGTGCTAGAAGCTCCTTCGTGGCCACCACCATTTCCACCGTTTCCACTCATAGTGTTTATGAATGAATGAAATGAATGCAAATGTATGAATAATCAAAAAACACACAAAATGCAAAACACACCAAAATAAGCAAGGATCACCTATGTATGTCTAGGAACCCGCTCTGATACCAATTGAAACTAATTATAGCATGGTGTGTATAAACCTATCTAGAGGGGGGGTGAATAGATTTTACGCTTTTTACCCAATTTTTCGTGTTAGTCAAAATTACGAATTTACCCTCAAGATAATATAAACAAGCAAGTGTAATATGGTGCGGAAATTAAATCAACACTTGATTTTTACGTGGAAACCCTCACGGGAAAAACCACGGGCTATGTAAGTAAGCCACACTCGAACCTCGAATCCACTAAATGTGCAAACGATTACAACCTAATCCCGGAAGTAATCACACACCTACCTAATCCCGGTATGAGTGAACCTAATCCAATTTGCTTGTGATCTAAGCAACCTAATCCCGATTGCTACACACAAGACTTACCTTCTCTTGAAGAGAATACAACCCTAAGTGAATATGTGAAAATATCCAAAATGCAACATAGAGCAAGGGAAACCCTATATGCTTATCTAAGATGATTAATATGCAATTAAGAACAATCCTAGATATCAAAACTAAATGACATGTCAATTAGTTTAGCTAATCAAAATTAAGCACAAAACCTAATATGCTAGCACAATACAACTTCTCAAACATACATCATACTAATCTCAATCTTGTATCCAAAGCATACAAAATAACAAACAAGTAATTAATTGAGATTGCTAGATAAGAGAAACACAAAATATGTAAGATATTAGTGAAAAGCTTACCAAGCAAAGTATGATGAAGAATCCATGCTAGATGACATCTAGATGATCTAAGATGATGCTAGATGATGATTGATGATCATGAAAAAGTGTTTGAGTAATTAAAAATGAGTTCTTTGTGTATTTTTCTTGTCTTGAAAAATATCCTAAGTATGAAGCTTGAATATGAACTCTTATAATTGACCTAAAGTCAAAGTGGCATATATATAGGAGGCCAAAACAAAGTGTGGTCGTTTTGATAAGTTTGCCTCAAATTTGCCTTGGGCGCTCTACGTAGAGCGCTTTGTAGAGCGCTTTGTAGAGCCCCCTGCTCTGTTCTCGCGAGAAAACAGAGGGGCGCTCTACGTAGAGCGCTTTGTAGAGCGCCATCAAAGAGGTCACTCTACGTAGAGCGCTTTGTAGAGCGCTTTGTAGAGCGCCTCTACAGCGCTCGAATTAAATCGATCAGGTCTGTACAGCGCCCAACGGGGGCTGTTCGTAGAGCGCTTTTGTAGAGCGCTTTTGGGAGCGCCCAGTGCAAAAATGCAATCCTAAGTCTAAGCATGACAAGGCAATTGGATATGCAAGATGCAATCAAACTAACATGCAAGAAGAGATGTTAATGAGCATTAAGGCACACAAATAAGACACACAACATACAAGGATTAAATATATGCATGAGTTGTGAGTGTGTGCAACTATCTCTTCAAGACAAGTAAGCACTTAGAGTATTACCTTTGGTGCTTGTCAATAGTGAGGTCTTCAAAAGGGCCTAAGCAATAACAACATCTAAGCTACCCTTACAAAGCATCCCCACATATGGTTTGATCACGAAATAAGCCAATTAAAAACAACGGGAATCCTAACAAGGAGGATAAGAGAGCTAAAACCTGCGGGGTCGGAATATAACTCACATACATGCATAATAAAAGAGATACGAGGGAGAGAATGACAAGTCTTATGATAGAAGGTGGACTGGCCTAGGGGGAAAAAGCATCACATGTGATCACTTGCTAAAAAAACCCTAGGTAGTATCCAATGGAGAGAGCGACCATCCTTTATATTATTTATGAATAAGGCGTGCTCCGAGGAGCTTACAAAAGTAGTAAAGTAATACCACATAAATGCTCCGGAGAGCTTACAACAATTAGAGATGGTGTCTCAGTAGAAAAGAAGAAGAAGAAGAAGACATTGTCTTATGGGAAAAGAGGGATCTCCTCTCACTTGAGAGTCTTGTAATATTTATGGGTTTTAAGTCTTATTGCCCACTCCTCTAAATTCAGTCTAGTGACCTAGTGATTTACGGGACGTTCTGTGGCGATAGGCGAGAGGATCGTGGGATTTACCCTTGGAATCAAGTGATCACTTTTTTAGCGGAACTGAAAGAGTTGACTTCGTTTTTGAATGGAACTCTTGAGTGGTTATTTAAACTTCGGCGTAGTCTGTCTTTCTTTGTAGCTTGATCTTGGTATACTTGGTCTTACCTTGATAGTCTGCTATTATGATGCTCTTACTGCTTGGTAGGCTGATTCTAGGAGGGATCGAGGTACTTAGGTATCCTACCTCCTACTGGACCACGGTATCAATATGTCGGGGTATCGGGATACCATGTAAATGCAGTAGCAGGATACCCGGACTATGTAGTAGCGGGGTACTAGGATGCTTCCCTGTGACGTTTCTCTACTTCAAATCTGGATGGAAAATTCTTCTTTGGACCCCTGCCAAAAAAGGAACATATAGCATTACTCAAATTTTATTCATTCAACTCTCATAACTTAAACTAGGGATGGCAATGGATTGGATCGGGGATGGATACCCCATTATCCATCCCCGTATCCGTTTAAGATATGTATATCCATCCCCTTTTCGAAATGAGCGGGGTGGATTCGGATAATCCGCGAATTTAGATAACGATATCCATCCCCGCTCCGTCTATATCCGTATCCAATGAAAAAAATATATAAATTGTTGTAGTTTATAAGAGAAAAATATAACTAACGTGTATAATGTACCTTTTATCCTATTTAAAAGGGAGAAACAAATACATTCAATCCTCAAATAACATAAGAAAAAAAAAAAACCCCCCACAACTTCAAGATACAAACAAAATTAAATAGAGAGTTTTAAATCAGTATTCACTTACAAAGAAACTTAGCAGCAAGTCAGAAACAACCAACAAGCAAACGTAGTCACAACTCTCAGTCTTTCGGCCGCTTACTTTAGAAAAATAGCTTTTAGGGTTTTGATGATAAAAAAATTAATAATAACTTATATAATTAAAATTAATAATTATATAATATTTTTTATATTTTTAAAATATTAAAATATATAATGGATCCGGATGGGGATGGATATCCATAGACGATATCCATCCCCATATCCGAAAATTAAACGGATATTAGGATCGTATCCATCCTCGCTCCATCCCCGAAATAATAGTATCCATCCCCATTATGAATGTAGTGGATTCTTATGGATATCCATGTCCGTGGATAATTTTGCCATCCCTAACTTAAACCCTAATATAGACTATTAAATAAGGAAAAGCAACATAAAACTATTATGTTTCAATATCCCGTAAAATCCTAAACAAAATAAAACAACCGAATCTCTAAGATTGAATATCTCCTAAAACTCATAAATAAGAGGTCTAAAACAACTATAATAAATCGGGAAAGAATCCCAAAATAAAGGGAAAAAAAAAAAAAAACAAATTGTAAATGAAATAGGAAATAGTCATCTTGTTACGCACGAAACTAAATGGCCAAATTTGAGCCTACTACAACCCATTGCGGAAGACGAAGTCTTATTTGGGGCTTTCCGAAAACATATTATAATAGCAAAATCCGACCCCATTTGCCCTCTGTAGAGACCCACGAAGTTCAACCCCATTTTGGATGCTCCACGTGACGACCATGAATGAACTCGACACCCGATCCGCATCATTCTCCTCAAGCTGAAGAGAATTCGACCTCAAATTCGGCAGCTCATCATCCGTATACAAACACGCCATTTTTTTTTTTCATTTTTTTTTTTGTGGGAAATATGGAAGGTGAATTTTTGGCGTTAAGAAAGATGGTTGTGGTCGTGGACGATGAGCCTAGCATAGAAGTAGACTCGATGACTCTGATACCATCTGATTTGGTGGGAAATTCACACAAAACAATAGTCGATAAAAGACAAGATAATTGATTCAAATCTGTTGATTCACGCACGAATACCGAAATAAAATCATTTTATTAATCTGTTGATCCACATACGGATACCAAGATAACAAGCATCAAAATTCGTTGATCTTCGTAAAGAAACCAAATTTTGGATCAAAGAGATACTCTCTCTAAAAATTTTATTCATTCAACTCTCATAACTTAAACCCTAATACATACTATTAAATAAAGAAAAGCAATATAAAACTATTAGGATTCAATGTCCCTTAAAATCCTAAACAAATTAAAACAACCGAATCTCTAGGATTCAATATCTCCTAAAACTCCTAAATAAGAGGTCTAAAACAACTAAACTAAATCGGGTTAAAATCCCAAAATAAAGGAAAAAAAAAAAACGTATTGTAAATGAAATAGGAAACAGTCGTCTTGTTGCGCACGAAACTAAATGGCCAAATTTGGACCTACTGCAGCCCGTTATAGAAGACGACGTCTTTATAACAAATGTAGGGTTTGTCTGAGACTTTCCGAAAACATATTATAATAGCAGATCCAACCCCGTTTGCCCTCTGTAGAGGCCCATGGAGTTTAGCCCCATTTTGGGTGCTCCATGCAATGACCATGAATGAACCCGACAACCGATCCGCATCAAATGGAAATTAAGAACTACTAATTCTGCCCCATTAGATAATACTTCTTGTGATTAGGTAGTATTAAAAAATATATATATATATATAACAATCAATGCTGGATTGGATCGAGCTCGACTAAAACTCGACTAAAACTTATTGTATTTGAAACGAAGAACGCCCTTTAAACAAGCAGCACCAAAGAACACAAAAATATATATATATATATATATATATATATATATATATCTTAACATTTAGGACTTATTAAAGGGACTTTGAGGTGGAATAGAGTTATTGATCTAAACATCAAAGCCGTACATCAGCAACTATAACCTTCAATAACAAGTATTTTTGTAACCAAACATATGGTATATAACAATGAAATGTCACAACGTTCCACTTGCCATGAAAAAACAAAAAACAAAAATATACCACATTTTGAGAAAAGGAGACATGTCCCCCCCCATTCACCTGTAGAACAAATGCATTCATTATTCATGGTGCTCAGAATCATTGAACTTGCTTTCAGAAAACGCCAGTAGCATCGCTGAAATTCTCTGCCATATGATAAATCACTCTGTCTGCAAAAGGAAAGCCACAATATTATTATTCTACGACTTTATTTTAAAGAGGAAAAAAACCAATGTATATCAACAAAACCTTTAATCCGAAGCAACAAAGCATATTAAGATAGGTAAATTATATAACAAGAGAGTTGGGTGAAACCGGTATTTAAAATGGATTTAGATCCTCTACTGATCTAATTTTTTTCATGACCTTTTTTAAAGCATGTGATTGGTTGTTCATATAGTGGTTGTGAAAACAAATCACATTTTAACCACCCATTCATTAAAATGCTTATGTGTCATGATATTTGATGAGGTCAGGAAAAATATCAGATCAACAAAGGATCCAAATTCATTTAAAATTGCATAACTTGTAGCATATAACATTACTAAGCATATTATTGAAATTATCTGATAATCAGATAGTTTCTAACAAAGGGATAAAGGTCATAGTCAAAGTGATCTAAGAAGCATAAATTATATATATGACTTGGTGTCTAAGTCTCAGTGATTTCAAAGATGTATGCCAAGCTAAATTCTCTGTAAAACTTGGGCTTATTATAAATTTTGAAACATTCACGGGGATTAAAGGATGGAAGGAGGAAAAAGTATAGGAAAAAAGTAGGAGTTTTGTGCGGCAACACCTACACTACATACCTTTTGACGTTTGGAATTTGGTGGCTTTGGATCAGAATCACTATGTCGACGTGATGTCTCAATGTTAGAGCTCTCAGCCTGCAAACAATCAACATTTAGCATCTTTATTTGTTTGTGAACATGTAATTGTGTCTATGGTACAAGGGGTGGGGGTGGGGGTTGAAACATCATAATTGCCTTATTTCATCATGAAGCAACAAACAAAAAAGACTCTCTGCAGAGTGTTTCAGCAAAGAAATCCTGAATTTGCTGAAACATGCTGCAAAAAGCCATTACATGGGTAGTTGGTAAAGCACACTTACATGGGTGGAAGAATCTTGAGCCATTCTATGGTCAGAAGTATTTGCTTGCTCTGAAGATGTATTATTTTGTTGTGCACTTGAAAGTTGAGATATGAAGGGCATTATCTGGTGAAGCAAATTAGATAAAAATATCCCTTCATCATTAATACTTGCTTCGGCTTCCGAAGGACCACTGGATACACCTCCTCTATCTTGGACAGGTGTGACCGAAGGCTCAGGGACAGAACCTGAAGCCATTCCCTGTAAACCAGTATCTTCAACATGGATTTCACCACCAGGAAAAAGACTCCTTAGCAATTGCAGAACACTGCCAGGGATCTGTTGCTCAGATTCTTGGTTGTTTTGGGTCCCACTAGCTGACAGAATGCTTATGTTGACACTGCGGGCACTAGCAGGCTCCTGTCTGGAATGCAAATTTGGTAATGATCCTACATTCAAATGGGTGGTCAGACATTTTTGTCAATTCATAATTGTGTGTTCTACTGTAAGCAATGAACAATTTTAAAAGCAGAAAACTGAATGATAGATGAAGAAAATCAACACGAGATGAGGAAAGAATATCTCTACACCATAAGCGCTGGTGAATACTATCCTCCTAATTATATTACTAGATAAAAAGCAATTAAATTATTAAGGTTAACAATAGTATCGCAATAGAACAAATGAGAAGATCAAAGCATGAGAAATATAACAATTTATCAATCAAGTCTCCTAAATTTTACGACAAAAAGTGTTCATAACAATAAATTTCTTTATAAAAACAATTATCCTCATTACAGTACTAGACTTGATCTTTGACATTACCATTTCTTGCAGGATCTCCAGTGTTGTGTTGTGGTGCAGCAGGGTCAGGAACTGATGGCTGATCAGTTTGCACACCAGCAGAGTGATGCTCCGCAGATGCTTGATATCCTCGTTCACCACTCACAATTCCAGAAGCTACATGTTGAAATCTTCCAAGGACCGGATAGTATAACCCTAAAGAATTACCCGTTGAATCTGAAGGTAACCGACCAAAGGGAGTAGGAACTGCTGCCATCATGGTCCTAATAGGCACTACCCGAACTCCAGATTCTCCAGCAAAAGGTGAGCCCTCTGAGTTCCTTGAAGTTGTTTGGTTGCCTAGATTTTCACTAGCAGGACCTATTGGCGAGTTCCCTTGGCCAGAGGGCCGTTCAGTATTACCACGTTCCTCTCTATTGGTGTTAGCTGTAGACATTGACGAACCTTACAAAAAAATTGGACAATAGTTAAAAATCTGTGATATTTATAGAACAGTATGAGGACACAACATTCATTTTCAGTATTACCACGTTCCTATCTATTGGTGTTAGCAGTAGACATTGACGAACCTTACGAAAAAAATCGGACAATAGTTAAAAATCCGTGATATTTATAGAACAGTAGGAGGACAAAACATTCATTTCCATCTATGTCTGACACTTGCATCTTTTTTCTTTAAAAATAACATTAAATATAAACCAAATCCCTCCCCCTCCAATGTGAACAAGGAAATGAACCCAAAACCTTTTGGACAAAAACAAGAGAGCTTACCAACTAAGTTAGCTAGTAGCCACAGACACTCACATCTTCAATTACAATGAAAATCACTACACTGTAACTAGTGTTATTGTATTGTCATGAGGTTGATATGGATTATTGCAAAAAAACTTGAAAAGATTGCTATTTTCGTAATTGTTTCATGGTATATGGTTTTATCAAGAATATAAATAGTAAATACTCAATAATTAGTTGACTATAATTGAAATTTTAAATTCACAAGTCCGCCATATAGCAGGTCCCTGTCTCCAGTATTTGGGAGTAGCTATGTAACACCCTGTGCTGGTGTCCACAGATCAAAGTAAGAAACTAAAGATATATGTAAACAGCCGTATATTGTATATAGTCCAGGCACAAAATGTACAGAATACCTCTTCGTATTTGGATATCAATACGCCTTGGAAGAAAGCCAGCACCACGTCCATTAACTAAACCAGAGCCAGGCTGTACAGACCCCACAGGGATAGCACTAAAGTTTGCTCCTGGTTGAAAAGGAAGAGGCTGGACATATAAAATTCAGCTATCATCAGCAATTGAAAGAGTAAAAAAATGAAACCAACAAGAAGATTCCAGTACAGAATATTGCCTGAACCATGAGAGGATTAGGACCAGTTGGTGAAATGAAAACAGCAGGACCAGCATTGACCACAGCTTCAGACTGCATAAAAACGGGTCAGAGAAAAACATAGACAAGTGATGTCAAACTGAGAAGATGATCTAAATGTGGATGAGAAATGTCATACTGGAGTTTGACCCAATCGCAAAGTCATGGTTGTACGACCAAGTTCAAGCAAAAAAGCACCAAGATTATGAAGTATAACTCCTGTTCTCCATGCATTAGATTGGGTGTTCACCCGCAGTGATGGATCATTCACATTCACTTGATTATCCAGCTCTCCTGCAAGTTGCTGCCAGTATATAAAGAAAATACCAATTACTTATATCTAGCATGTAAAAGATTATCAGTATAATCTCAAAATGCTTGGAGTTGATATAGGATTCTTGGATTTTTTCTTTTTTTCGAAAAGGGTTCACATCATGATAAATAGAAGAAAGCTTTAACAGTTAACACAATTGCAAAACAACATAAAATGGAAGATAAAAACACACAAGCAGGCTCTCTCCAACTTGTTCAATGAGCATTTGCCTAGTAGACCGCATGACTTCTGCCAATGATGCAGGTGTTGGAAGCCCTTCTTGTACAGTCCCCGATTGTGAACTAGAATCTCTTTCTTCTGTCCGATGCATGGAAGCTGCTTGAGCATTATTTCCTCCACCTCTGCCTGCAAGTACAATGTTTTGCAACAAAATCAACAGAGAATTGTATGAGTATCTGACATGGAGTAATATTGTGCAATGTTGTAATCAAGAAAAACTAACCAATTCCATCAAATTCACTCCTCATATGACTCAGATATTGGGTCAAAGTTGTCAAAGAATCGGGAATCACCTAGAAAGAAATAGAAATATAGAATACTTATCATTAAACCCTAGGTAATGCATGCTGCAGAATTTGCTTTATATAGAATGATACAAGTAAATCCGCACAAAAAATAAAAAATAAAAATAAAAATGATGAGGCAAAAAGAGAATTCCAGACTTACAGGAGGCTGCAGAGTCCCCAAGGAAACTGCTGTTGGAATTCCAAAAGCACTCTGTGGTCTATTCAATTGAACCCTTGTGCCAGCTTGCTGCTGGGTTGAATCTGATGTACCACTAGCAACTGATGTTCTTTCAAGTCTTTGTGATGCAAGTTCCTTCCACATCCACACCCCCAGCCAAAAGAGTATGATTAAACATGTAGATGTGCATACACAGACCATATACAGATATTTAAAGATAATATTTAGAAGTTGGCAATATGTGAGCCAAACTTTTCAAGACCTCGAAGAAACTGTCAACATCTCCACCAATCAAGTAAATATAAAAAATAAAAGTGAATTAATCTAAAGGATTTGCAAGTGTGTTTTGCGTGAAAGAGAGATTTTTATTACATATCAAGACCATCAATAATGCAGTTCACACAAAATTTCAACTAGACAATCTACAGTCACCAGTTTCTGGGAAGTGAAATTATGATTTACCCTGACATCAATCCCACTTCCACCATTTCCAATATTTGAAAATCCAAAGGAGCCGAGAACAGCAGAAACAATCTGCTCAGAAGAAAAGATAAGAATTGAGAAATTATTATACTGAGATATAATTTAACCAGCTAGGGACCCAAAGACATGGTACATTCCAATCTAGTGGTGCCTTACCTGACTGATTTCAGGGGGAACTCCATCCCCTTGATCAGGAACATTGAAAGTTTCAATAACAACACTAGAGGCACCATGACTGTGGCTTGTACCTAATGAAGTATCAGTTTTAGCAAACAATAGGGAAAATAGCATAAACAAAACAAAACAAAACAAAAACAGAACAATTTAAAATCTAATTCCTAAAACAGAAAGAACCTATGAATTTAATAAAAGAGATGGAACACATTAAACTATTTGAAGATAACATTCAACTGAAACCAATTGCAAGAGATATGATGTAAGATATGCATCTTTGATATAATGTAGCCTTATATTAATTCGTTTTTTAATTTATTAAACATAACACTTATGATGTATCTTTGCAGGTTTATATTTTGTTCCTTTAGCTATTTAGACTACATTATATTTAAAATCTAATTCCTAACTGAAAGATCCTATGAATTTAATAAAAGAGATGGAACACATTACACATAAGACAATTTGAAGAGAATATTCAACTAAAGCCAATTGGAAAAGGTAAAATCTAGGATATGCATAAAAGCTCAACAACCTTGACCTTGACATTGTCATTGTCATTGTCATCATTTTCCCTCACACATTGTACAATGTACACTGCATCAAACACAACAGAACAGCTCTTTGCACTGTTCCATTCCTTTGCATTTGGAACCTACCTATTCAACAAGCAAGCATATGGACCACGGAACTTGTCCACCCAACTAACCCTAGAAGGTGAGTGGGACCAGAACTCTGTCATCCAAAGCATACATAAAGAAATTGTCCACAATCTCACTACTATATTTATACGTGTAATACACTGATTCACAATGAAGTTTTTCCTCTTGAAAGACAATCTACTGTTAAAGTCTTCATCTCATCATTGGCCCCTTCACTATGAGCTTAGACTTTTGCAATCCATAGTGTTTCAACATGGTATCTAAACCATTTAGCTGAACAGTTATGTGTTTGACTCTTGAGAAACTTCTGTTTTAGTTAATTAGACTGTTTGTATTTGTAGTGTGTATGTATGTGTGCTTGATCCACTTGAGAACCCCACTGACTATATCCAGCATTGCACATGGGAAACCGTATTAGAGTCTAAATACTACTCTAGCAAGTCTTCCTATCAGTTTTAAGTTTTAGAGATTAATGGTTCCTTGACTAAGTACTAACTATAACAACCTTCTCCATCTTTGCCAATGGTGCACAGTGCTCACTAACCAAAAAATGCCACCTTCAGTGGCACATCCTCATGTTAAGTTCTCTAACAAGTAAACAAAAAAGTGAACTCCACTCAACAGTTGATCTAAAATAGAGGCTTAACTATAAACAGCAAATCAATTTATTACAATTAAAAAAAATCACCCAGCCAATAATTATAATTAATAAGATCATTCTATAAGCAAACCAAACCTGGATGATTATGGGAACCGTCAGCTGACGGTGGAATCGGTTGCCTAACCACCATATGCAAGGTGTGCCCATCCTCAACATCTAACTCAAGTTAAGAAACTGAAGGATAGCGCTGACTTTGAAATCGATAGTGAAGATAGTAATAAATGTAATGTAGTCTATATTTAGCTTGAGGAACAAAATATAAAACCTGCAATGATACATTAATACAAGGCTCACTTTCACCAGTTGAATACGGATAAGAAAGGATACGATAGGCAGAGAGGAGTTGATCGTCCTTTAGAACTTTTCCACGACATATTAGGCGTTGTTGCTCTGATAACACGCCAGTAACAGAAGCAATCTGTTCTTTTAAAGCGGGAACAGGTACCTACACGAAATTAAGAAATTATTATATGGTAATGCTGACATACAAGTCACAGGTAACATGTATAATATGCAAATCTAACAAGATAAAACAACTGCTCGAAGCACAACTACTGAAACATAGTTAAGTGCAACTGGAGAAAATGTGGAAAGAAAAAAAAAGACAGATAAAAATTTATAGTTGCTGTAAGCCATCTAGCTTAGTGGGAAGTTAAAGAGCACTAGCAAATACCTGTTTGTCTACTTTTAAAGTATAGGTTTGAGAATCCAATGTTTTTATTTTAATCTCAATAATAGTTTCTGAGCCTTCAGCCTCACTAACCCTAGGAAATTTTTCAGTGCCACTACTTTCCATTCTCCTCAGACCGTGCAGGTACCTAGTAAAGGAAGAAGAGCATCCCAAAGATTCAGTACACATCAAAGAAAATACTACATAAAGAAATTGTTTCCTGTATATGTAAATGCCATATAAACCACATGCATATTTAGATATGATTGTATAAGAGAAAAAATGATGCACTTGGAAAAATGATGCATGAGAGGGAAAAAGAAAGAGATGCTGCAATTAATGATATTCGAAAGACATCGGTACTTTGCTTTCCGACAAATGCAAGAGTAGATATGATTGTATAAGAAAGTAAAAATGCCCTACATTCCACATTTTAGAATTTGGCCAAGCGTCAACAGACATACATTTGTAATCTTTCTTTTATTCAATGAATGAGATAACTTAAAGTGGAACCCAACATTTCAGACCTTTCAAAACCGAACTTTGATTTCAAGCCATGTCTAAAATCAAGTAAAACATTAAATTTTATTATGAAACTTAATTTGGAATTACCAACTCTACAAAGTGAACAGGAGCAACATAGAAAATTCAAACAAATAATAAACCAGCAAAAACAATCACTAAGATAATTGTGGACTTAAAAATATGAAATCACTATCAGATCAACAGAGAAAGCCCTCTTCTTGAAATCACCACAATTTCGACCAAAAATGATTCACAATCCCCCAATTTTCACCACAAAGTTTCAATCTTCGATTATTGTTTGAAACTATAAAGCATACTAAACCCAATTTCGAGTTTGTACATACAAACACCCAGTTCCAGAAATAAATAAAAAATCATATAAACATATTCATTTATCAGATTACAAGCAAATCAACAACTCCTAGGGTTTTATCTACCCAGAAAAAAAAGAAGAAAAATTTCAGGTTTTGAACTTAAACCCACATCACAATCACTAAAACAATCAACAACAAGACCAAAAATCAAAATAAACTAATCAGAAAAACCAAACCTTACCTGAGATCAGGCACGATAAACGTAAAGAGGAAAAAAAGACACTACAAAGAGGTTTGAGTTCGAGCACTCAAGACAGCTTCAGCTGGGGTTTTGTGTGTTTGTGTGTTGTGACTTGTGAGTGTGTTCACTCTCCGTCTCTCTCTCTGGTCCTCTGTCTCTCTCCATATATATCTCTCGGCTCTCTTCTGTGTCAGCCAGCGCGTGATTATTCAGGGACAAGGAGGGAAAAGGTATTGGTGGATCATGTCTTTTTTAGTAATTCTATCCTGACATTTAATTTCATGGATTTCATTTGATAATTGGATACTTTTCTAATTGTGGACTCCCAAACGGCCAAACCCGTTAAACCCATCAACCCACCCAAATTCAAACCGTTAACCCATCAACCTGTCCAAATCCAAACCGAATGAATTGACCCAAATCGTTAAACAAGTTTCCTTTTTTCTTTTTGACGTAGGGGATTGAGGATTTTTAACTTGAGATCTGTTGTAAATTAATAAAGAACAATAGATGAAATAAGTAATAAAATAAGAGATGAGATAGAGAAATACAGTGAGAGAAACTGAGATGAGAGAGACGAGATATATATATATCAGTAATAAGATGAGAGAGATATTAGTTATAAATGAAGAGTAAATATGAGAGAGATATGAGACAACATATTTGTTGTATTGATTTCAAGTGAGCTTCGGCTAAACAACCTCTACCATTACAATAGAAGCCATATATATATATATATATATAGGCAATTAGTAGCTTAGTAATGAAGCCAACAATAGAGGCTTGGTGTGGAAGCCAACAATAGAGGCTTGGTGGGGAAGCCATAAAATTACAACACTCCCCCTTGGATTTCCCACCACTCGTATTTTTAATTTACTAAGGAAAACCCAATAGGACAAAACCTTATTAAAATACATACAATGATATTCTAGATCTTGTGGAGTTGGACATTCTTAAAACTATCTCGTTTAAAAACCTTCTTAGGAAAACTCAGTGGGATAAAACCTGAACGAAGGGAAAAAGAGTATAGTGCACATATGTCCGTTCTAAACTTTGCTCCCCCTGATTGTCTCATAAAAACCTTGTCAGGAAAACCCAGTGGGACAAAACCTGATCGAAAGGAAAAAGAGTACAATGCAAATATGTTCATAGTTAATGTTTTCTTCAAGACATTTCTCACATTTATACTTTGTTAGGGAAAACCGAGTAGGATAAAAACTTGAGCAACGATATTCATTAATCTGTCGGATCAAAGTAATATTTATGATGATCTTTTGGATCAAGGTAACATATATACGATGATTAGCAAGATCAAAGTAATAGTTACAATGATATTTTGATCAAGATAACATATATACAATGATCTACTAGATTAATGTAATATTCATGATGATCTTTTATGAATCAAAAGATTTTTGGGTGTGCTTAGGGAATTGTCTCATTAAAACCTTTATCAGGAAAAACCCAATGGAACAAAAGCCTGATTAAAGGAAAAAGAGTACAATGCACTTATACCTCAATATGATTAATAAACTTCATTTGATATGCTCCCCCTAATGGGACGCTCCCCCTGATAAAAATTCTTGTGAAGCAATCTTCTAGATTGCTGAACTTCAATAATATCATAAATGATTGGAGGAAGTATAAGCAAAGACTTGATTTATGAAGTAATATCTATATGGAATCCTTTTCAGAATCTTTTCAACATATTCTGATTGATGGACAAACATTCCATTTGATTTATGTTCGACCTTCAGGTCGTGACAATATTTTCTTTCCCACGTCTTTTTTTTTTTTTTTTTTTAAACTCATTTATAAAAATTCAGAAGTTTTCAAGAGCTCTTTAGGAGCTCCAATTAAATTCATATCAACAACGTATGTTGTGAATATAGTAAATTCGGATTCTGATTTCTTTGCGAAGACACTTGGGTATATAATATAATTATTATACTTTTATTTTATCAGATATTTACTGAGACGGTTATACCACATCCGTCCAGATTGTTTTTAATCCATATAAGGATTTTTGTATATTCATCAAATACAGATTACGAGATCTCGATTTATATGCTTTTAGCATTTTAAATCTTTCCAGGATTATAAATATCTGCATTGAGTGAATCATATAGATAAATGATTACTACGTCTAAAGGACGTATTTCAAGCCTTGTAAAGGCAACCAAATTTATCAAAATTTTGAAACGTAATTGTATATGTCACTATTGAATACCAAGTTTCTGTGAGAAATCTTGTACTACGAGTCGTGTCTCATATCTCACGATCTCGTTTTTCTCATTACGGTTCCGTATAAAGACCTATTAGTATCCAACTAGTTTGACATCTTCAGGTATCTGGAGTACTATTGGTCTAAATATTTTACGTTTGGTATATGAAGTCAATTCTTCTTGAATTGCTTCTTTTCATTTAGGCCAATCATGCCTTTTGTATACAATCATTGATATTATGAATATCATAATTATCATTTATAATATCAGTAGCGCTACTGTATATAAAAATATATTATCAATGATTGTTTCTTTATGATTCCACATTTCTCTTATATGATTTATAGAAATTTTCTCAATTTCAATATACTTGAATCTCTGTTGAGATTTCTTCCATTTCAATGGATTTAGTCACTATATGGACTTTATAGAAATTTTCTTAATTTCATTACAGTTGTATCTCTGTTGAGATTATCTCCATTTCAACGGATTTAGTCATTTCATAGACTTGTATAGAAATTTCCTCAATTTCAATATACTTGTATCTTTGTTGAGATTTCTTCCATTTCAATAGTTTTAGTCATTTCATAGACTCGTGTCTTTTTAGATATTTCAGACTCTTATAGAGTTGATTTAGAAAAAGTGGATTTATTTATAACTCGAGTTTTGTTTACTTTTGGAGTTTGATAATAATACCTTTCAAAAAGGTTTATAAGCTTATGATATGCATCAGATGATTTATTTGTTGTCATTTACTCTTATCATTCTTTAAGAATAATCACCCGGCCGGGGTTTATGAGATGACAACTTATAAAATCTTATTACCTTTAATATATCAAGTAACAGATTAATAATTATCTGATGCTTAATTATCTTTCGTATTTGAATAATACAAAGATTGAAATGAGACACATTTATATATAGAGAACCGAACTAGTATCTCTATTTTGTATAAGAGTAACCCTTCATTTATTCTTTCTGGAGAAACTTTCCATTTGGAAATTAATCAATACAATAATATACAGATTGTGCGTAAAAATATAAACTCTCAGAAGTTTAAAGGATCTAGTAGAAGATTAATCAAAATCAACATTAATCTCATAGTAATATTGAATTCTTATCTTATATCATGCTAGAGTTGAAATAAGAATATATACTACACAATCAAATATGTTAAAAATGTGAGCAATTCAATGACCAATTACAAGTTGTAATGGTAAATACCGATGATAGGTAATGAGTCATAGATGAATGCATCAACATGTAATATAGAATGTCTCATATAGAAATCGGTAATTGTATTGAAATAATAAAGTTCTTGTAATTACCTGGAGACGTTTGATAAATGATTCCACTGATCCGTTCTAATTATGAGTACATGCGAAAACTGGATGTTGAACATCGATCTCAATTGGAGATGTTTGACAATACATAAACATATGATCATCTCATAGATGCATCAATTAGAACCATAAAATAATGAAAGGGTTCTTTTGGTGGATGAATATATCCACATACAACCCGTTTTTGATCAATGATATAATCCAGATGATAAATCACACAGCTTTTCTATAATGAGTTTCTGGCCTGAATTATGCATAGATATTCAACACTCTTTATTATTCAGAGTTTTAATATGGCATTAATAAAGTTATATGCCTTTGATCTAAGCAGATTTCTTTATGTTCTGCTTGAATGATATAAAGTATCATTGATACACAATTTAATATCATATAGTAATAAGATTGTGGCTCTTTTAGAGCCTTTAATCAGATCTGTTGGATATGATCTGGTATTAACCTTATATGCTTTTGAACTAAACATATTTCTTTATGGTCTGCTTGAATAATATCAAGTATCATTGATATATAATTGAGTATTGTTTCATAACAACATCGTGGCTCTTCCAGAGTTTTCTATCAGATCCGTTGGACCTAATACATTATTAAAATTTACTCTCAGCAAAGTCATATTCATAAAATATTTCTGACTCCGCAGAATTGTATGACCCGTTACACTAGCGGCAAGATATATATTTTCCCTTCTGGGAATTTTATGAACATTATTTATAATGTCATTTTATATCTCATCTAAAATGATAATAATTCCGTATAATTGTATAAATCGTTGCACTATCATCATTGCGTGGATATTTTTAATTATCCCATCCTTATAGCAATCATGGCCTGGATCCATGTTTTTAAATTTGCAACAAATATATACATAACACCATTAATACAAATATGGAATATCAATAAGTGAAATAATAGAGAGAATAGTACAAACTTGGATGCTCAGTTCGAGGTATATATCTCTCTGCAGAAAGTTCCGATAAACAATCCAACCGATCAGATTGTAGAAACATGAGTGAGGAACGTTCTAACAAAATTTCAACCTGATCGGACCACGGATCAAAAAGATATCATTCTTCGATGAAACCTGCACAATACTGGAATTTTCTTCCCTGTTTTCTGCCCAGCCCTGTTCGAAGCTGCAGAACTCACCATAGGGACTTCTAATTGACAATCCCACTGTACATATTCAAGAACTACAAGAGTAGGACGTGTTGACTAAATTTTAGCTCAAACCGATCTTAGATGAGGGAGATATAATAGTTTGATCAAGATTGCGCAGTGATGTTCTTCACACAATTTCTTCACACACATCTCATTTTTCTTCTCTTTTCTGGTAAAATATTTCCAAATTTATTATACATGATATTAGGACCTTACATCCCTTTTGTGATACTCACAACACCCTGTTGGATGTGTAGATCCCTCTTTGAATATTGCTCTTCATGAGCATCAAACATGAATGAAATGGATAAAATATTATTTCCAGTTTCACTATACGTTAGGATCTTAAATTATTTTTATAATACTCACAACATCCTGTTGGATGTATAAAACATTTTTTTTTTTTTTCAAATGAATGATATGCAAACATATCACTTCACATATATGAGATAAAATAAAATCATGGATCATATTTTATTTTTTGAACTCTCGGTTCGACCACAAACTGTAAGTTCATATATAAAATTCAGAAAACTTTAGATTCTGAATGAATTTGAAACCCCAGGTTCCAAATAATAAATTATGGAATTCTTGTATATAACACTGGATTTAGAACTCTAGGTTCTCATAGGTTTTCAAAACCATGCTGACTTAAATATCATAATTCCAGAAACTTTAAGTTCTGGTTAGTCGGTCTAGCTAATCTCATATATTGCATAAAAAATAAATGCTAAATATTTAAACAATTTATCTGGAGACACAGCATAAAACCAGTCCTAAGACACAGCATAAAGCCAGTCCTAAGACACAGCATAAGCCAGTCTCATATATTGTATAAAAATAAATACTGAATATTTAAACAGTTTATCTGGAGACACAGCATAAAGCCAGTCCCAAGACACAGCATAAGCCAGTCCCAAGACACAGCATAAGCCAGTCCCAAGACACAGCATAAGCCAGTCTCATATATTACATAAAAATAAATACTGAATATTTAAACAATTTATCTGGAGACACAGCATAAAGCCAGTCCTAGGACACAGCATAAAGCCAGTCCCGAGACACAGCATAAGCCAGTCTCATATATTGCATAAAAATAAATACTGAATATTTAAACAGTTTATCTGGAGACACAGCATAAAGCCAATCCTAGGACACAGCATAAAGCCAGTCCCGAGACACAGCATAAGCCAGTCTCATATATTGCATAAAAATAAATACAGAATATTTAAATAGATTCAGAATATTGAGATGTAAGTAAATCACCTATCAGGGATCCTTTTTACTTACACACACGAATATTGAGCCGTAAGTAAATCACTCACCTAGAGATACTTTTTACTTACATACGATCGTGCTGATAACGTGTTGTAAATTAATAAAGAACAATAGATGAAATAAGTAATAAAATAAGAGATGAGATAGAGAAATACAGTGAGGGAAACTGAGATGAGAGAGACGAGATATATATATCAGTAATAAGATGAGAGAGATATTAGTTATAAATGAAGAGTAAATATGAGAGAGATATGAGAGAACATATTTGTTGTATTGATTTCAAGTGAGCTTCGGCTGAACAACCTCTACCATTACAATAGAAGCCATATATATATATATAGGCAATTAGTAGCTTAGTAATGAAGCCAACAATAGAGGCTTGGTGGGGAAGCCATAAAATTACAACAAGATCCTAATTGTAGTAGATACTTAGGGATGTTTGATTTTTACACTTAAAGCTTAATGGGTCTGAATTGAACAATTTTTCTCTTATGAACACACAACTTTGAGCATACTAATACACATTACCACATTTTTGTCATGTGTATTATTATAATTGAAGTTATGTAGCTGACATATGTCAGCATGTCAGCTACATAATTGAAGTTATGTAGCTGACATGCTGACATATGTCAGCTACATAACTTCAATCATAATAATACACATGGTAAAAGTGTGGTGATGTATATTAATATGCTCAAGATATGCTTAAAGTGTGTGCTAATGAGATAAAAATTTTTGAATTAAAATTATTAAGTTGTTTTATTTGTTTTTTAAATGGTCAAACAACTTTAAAACAACAACAACAACAACAACAAAAACATAAAAAAATCATGACTTTTAACTTAATTCCAAATTACTAGATTGCATTTAATATATTTTCTTACAAGATTATCCTCCAAAAGATAACATATTTCCAATTTTATTATAATTTGTATTGTACAAATTTATTTCTTTCAACCTATTATTTATGATAAACAGTTTAAAAATAAAAATAAAAAAATAATAAAAACATTAATCGCATTGTCACTTTCAAAACCATAGTTGAACCTTAAATTGTTTTATTATTTTTATAAAATAAAAACCATATCTAAATCATTATTTTTTTAAACAATTATTTAGCATATCTTAATCATGAATAATATCTAATCATTATTACATAAAAATGGCTTAGGATTTGTTAATTTATTTATTTTTAACAAAATTTGTTAACTATTTTTATTTCGTTGTTTGTATATATAAAATGAAAATACAAAACAATTAATAGTAACAAGGATATAAATGTCAAATCACTTGTTTTTAAAGCATTTTTCTTTATATATATATATATATATATATATATAATAAAATAAAAAACTTGACACTATATTCAAAGGTGATAAAAAAAAAAAACAAACATGTCATTCAGTTTCAAGTTTCAGTTACTATTCATTATTCATTAAAATTCGAATTGTTCAGTCTTTAGACAAAAAAACAAACGACCCTTTAGATTATGTTTTGTTGGGCAGATAGGAATGGAAAAAGGACCCTAATAAATATTGGAAAAGACTTTCCATTGGAATAGGCTTTCCACCATTTTGGTGGAATGGGCTTTTCTCTCAAAACCCAATGGAAAGTCCTTTCTAATTCTAAAGTAAAATTGGTGTTCCAAAAATAACCCTCTTCTGCCCTAACAATTGGTAATAAAAACTAACAGTTTATGCATAATCCTCATCAAAGAAACTCGAAACTCAAAATTGTTAACAAATCAACAAAACTGAAAATCACAAATTAAATACACCTTTGGCTATATGACTTGAAATATTGATAAATTACACAACTTTTAACTACTTATCCTTTTCAGGAAATAAAAAGAATTATATCATAATCGCCCAACAATGAATTAACAAAAAAAATAAAGCAAAAAGAGATAAACACCCATAATCTGACACACAATTAGATCAATTGAAAACAAAACATATATATATATACAGTTTTCTTATTGTCAGTTCATCATGATATAAAATATATCAGGATGAAGAATGTGGACCATAGATTATGGAGAAATTTTGACAAGTGCATACACTTTGAGTCAAAGTATATAAATCTAATGGTCCACATTTTTCGTCATGATATATTTTATATCAGAACGAACTGACAATAGAAAAACTATATATATATATATATATATATATAGCTATCCATGTATATAAATGATAAAAGAAAAAAGTTAAAAAAACACATCTATATATAAAAAATAAATAAATAAATAAAACACAAAAAACCATGGGAAAAGCTGTTTTAAATCCATTAATGAATTAAAAAAAAGAAGGAGTACCTCATCATAGGGGCTGTTTGATTTTTCACAATAAGACTTATTGCCTCTTATATCTTAAATTAAGATAAATAAGTTTATTTGTTTTTTCAACTTTTATCTTAATTTAAGACATATATGTCTTTTAGAAAAAGTAAAAAATTTTGACTTATCACTTATGAAATAAGTTGTAATTAATACCTTCACAATTACTTCCACAACTAACCTTGTAAAATTAGTCTATTACCAAAAATAACCTTGAATAAAAAAAATCCCCAATTTCCTAACCTTAACCCTAACCCTAACCGTAACCGTAACCTAACCTAACCTAACCTAAAATTGACCAAGGAAGAGGCGGCAGATTCCATGGGATTTGATCGGAGGAGGTCGGCCGGCCTCCTCCTTGCCTCCACCATGGAGGCTGCCGAGAAATACTTTCCACTCGACAACGAATCGGAAGAAGAAAGGATGTTGAGTTTCAAAGAAGCAACAATCAGAAGAGATTAGATGCTGGTGAAGTATTCAGTTCACGCACCACCGGAGGAACAGTGAGAGGTTGTTTATAGGGTGGAGGAGGCGTGGTAGTGGAAGCGTTGCGACGGAGGCAGGGTCTGCAAAATCGAATCTTCACGAGTTTCGTTCGCGATTAAGCAAACAAATCAGTGACTTCAATTGCCGGGGTTTGGTGATCGGTGGCCAACGAATCATTCTAGATCAGCCGTGAAAGGTTGGTTGTGAATCGTGAGAGAGACTAATGGCTGTTGGTTTTTGTTTTTGATAATATACAATATTTTATTTTATTGTTTTTCAATAAATTAAAATATTTTATATTATACTTTATTTTATTTTAAGTAAAACTATAAATGAAAACAAATAAATTTTTTATATAAAAATAAATATTTGTTAAAAAATGAAAATACATTAAAAAAATGAAAATAAAATATCTTAAAAGTCAAATAATTTGCAAGTGGAATGCTTTCAAATAAAAAAACAAACAAATGAGAGTGTCTTAAATATTAAGTGATATTACTTTACTTACTTAAAATAAGGTCTTTTAATACTTAAGACAAAAAAACAAACACCTCCGTAGTCTTTCTTCTCAGCCTTTGGTTGTTTCAAAGGCTTGGCCTTTCCACCTGCACCGGCCATTAAAAGAAAAATAATAATAATAAAGAAAAAAAAACACGAAAATCTCAAAAATCTAAGGGGCCGTTTGGTAATGTTTTTGTTTTTCAGTTTTTGTTTTCTTGTAATCTGAAGTTTTCGAAAAACTGATTTTTGAATTTTTTGAATTCGAAAACGCGTTTGGTAGCAATGGTTGAAAACGATATTCAGAGAATCAAAACATAAAAAACATGTTTGGTATAATATTTTTAAAATCATTTTTAAAAGATTAATATTATAAATAATGAAAAAATGATATTAAAATAATTAAACATTAAAACTAAAAAAATTAAAATTAAATAATAAATAAATTTAATTTTCATCATCAAACCTATCGAAATCATCATTATCCTTTTGGTATAGATCCATGAAGATCCAAAAGATGGATTTGGTTTGAGTAAATTTTATTGCTAAAAAAAAGTTTTCAAGAATACTGAGAACAACAAATTGTTGTTCTCAGAGTTCTCAATTTTTTGTTCATTAAAACCGAAAACTGTTCTCAATGTTTTATAAAAAAGTTTTTTGAAATCGTCCCACCAAACGCGTTTTTCCAGTTTTTGTGACTCAAAAAACAAAAAACAGTTTTTGAAAACGTTAACAAACGCGCCCTAAATAGTGTTGTAAATCTGGTGGCTTCCAGCCTTCCACCATCTTCTAGAAGGGACACATGTCAATGCATGTGTTGTATATTGATTGGATCACTCACATGTGGAATGGTGAAAGAAGCTAAGCTTGGCTGGTGGCACAATGTGTGTGGAAAATTGCAATATACACCCTTTGTTTGTTTGCCCATATATATGGCCTTTGTATTGTTAAAAAAAATGATGCTCTGATATCAATACAAGAGAAAATCTCTTCTTCTCGTCCCTCTCTCATATCTTGTCCCTCTCTCTTGTTTCTCTCTCTCATTTTATTTATTTGTTATCTCATGTTGTTATTTACTTCCTCTTATTACCTTTGTTATTAGTTCATCTATTGCTTTACATGTTCTTCCATCTGTTATCTTTTCATTTCATCTCTTGTTTTATCTGCTATTTTAATTTTCTTATAACGCGTTATCAGCACGATGCTTTTATTTTCATAACCTGAAGTTCTGAATTTATTACCACTAGAACCTAAAGTTCCTATATTTATTACCAGAACCTGAAGTTCTGAATTCATTATTACTAGAACCTAAAGCTTCTAGACTTTTATTGATTAATACCAGAACCTGCAGTTCTGAATTTACTTTCCCGTATTTTATTTTTACACAATTTACTTTCTCGTATTTTATTTACTTTTACACGATTTATTTTCTTGCATTTATTTATTTATACGCTGTTATGAGATTGGCTAGGCCAACCTACCAGAACCCGCAGTTCTGGATTTATTTATTATGCATTTTATTTGTCTGTATTTATTTATTTATCCGTAATTTATGAGATTGTCTAGATTTACTTTTTTCGCATTTATTATTACGCATTTTATTTTGCAATTTTTATTTAAATAGTTTGGTCACCCATCCAGAACCTGAAGTTTATGGATTTATTTATTATTACCGGAACATGAAGCTTCTGAATTTATTTACTTACAATTTAAATTCCTCGAATTTCTCGAATTTTTGTCAGACTAGAAGTTCTGACTCCGATTGTGATTTTCAGATAACTATAAACTGTAATAATGCCAAAGCTTGCAAGTTTGAAATTTGCTACACTAGAAGTGTATGAGGACAATTATATGTCCTGGGTTATTGATGCCAGATTACTCCTAAAATCAGAAGGCCTGTATTACACTATTGAAAATGGGGCCGAGGCATATGAACAAGACGAATCTACTACCATGGTTATTATCCGTCACCATCTGCATGAGGATCTAAAAGCTCAATACCTAACTATTACAGAACCAGAAGTTCTATGGCAAGAACTAAAAGACAATTTTGATAACCAACATGATGTTGCATTACCAAATGCCAGATATCAGTGGCAACATTTACATTTTCAAGACTTTAGATCAGTCTCTGAGTATAATTCTGCTTTATTTAAAATCACTACACAGCTAAAATTGTGTGGTCAGGATGTAATCCAAAATCATCAATAAAAGCAAACAATAGATTTTCTCCCTTTTTCACTTTATCTCATACTATTATTCTCTCGTTCTTCTTCATCTTATTTCTGTTATATTATTTGTTATTTTAATTTTACGCATCTATTTAATTTTATGCAATTTATGTATCTAAGTATGCCAACTAACCAGAACCTGAAGTTTCTGGATTTATATAAATTATGTGTTGAGCCTAACTAGGTCAATCATTAAGTTTTTGGAATTTAAACCAAGCTCGGCTTGACCAACTAACTAGAATCTGAAGTTTCTGGATTTATCATTATAATATTTAAGTTGGCACGGTTTTACAAACCGATCAAAATTTGAAGTTCTAAATTTTAAATTTCAAGTTCTAAATTTTAAATTTCAGTAAAAATATGGAGTTCTGGATTCATTACTATGTACATGAATGTCATACTTGGGACCTGAAATTCCAAAATTCGAATTCTATATAAAACCTGAAGTTCTAATTTTGAATACGAAGTATTGAATCTGAACTTGAAGTTCTTAAGTTTTGAACATGAAGTTCTAATCAGACAAAAAGCTCTGAATTCAATTTGAATTGTGATATTAAAACTTTTATGTCAAGGTTTATTAGAACCATAAATTCTGAATTGAATCAAGTTACGATTCTTTCATCTAGAAAGTCAATTTGTAATTTCTATTTAGAACCTGAAGTTTTCTGAATTTTATGAACTTGTAGTTCATGGTCGAACCAAAAGTTTGAAAAATCAATATGATTTATGATTTTGTTTTATGAAGTGATATATTTTTATATCTATATGTTTATACTTTTGATCACTTTGTCTAATATGCACTTTATTTTTCATTGTGAATAGATATGTCTTTAAACGGTAAATTAGGTGATATTGAAAAGCAAGTTACAAGAGATATATGTCTAGCCAGTAGTGCAATGACACATACGATTATGCGGAATCAGAAATACTTTATGAATTTAACCCTGCTTAAGGCAAATGTTAATACAATATCAGGTTCAGCAGATCTGATAGAAGGCTCCGGTAGAGCCATGATATTGTTGCCAAACAATACTAAAATATGGCTATCACATAAAAACTATAAATGATGAGAATATTGAGTATCTGTGCATTACTTCTCATGATTCAGGCTAGAAACTCATTATGGAAAGGTTGCGTGCTTTATCATCTATATTATATTATATTACACTCTTATAAAAGGTGTAGAAGTTTATGCAGTTATGAACCGGAAGTTCTCAAATCCAAAAATATTTATGCTTTGGCATAACCGTCTTGGTCATCCGGGATCTACAATGATGCGTAGAATCATTGAAAATTCTCATGGACATCAATTAAAAAACCAGAAGATTATTTTATCCCATGAAAATTTATGTACTGCATGTTCACAAGAGAAATTAGTAATAAAACCATCACACTCTAAGGTTGGCCTTGAATCCCCGTCATTTCTATAAAGGATTCAAGGGGACATACGTGGGCCTATTCATCCACCAAGTGGACCGTTCCACTATTTTATGGCCCTAGTTGATGCATCCATCAAATGGTCACACATTTGCTTATTATCAACACATAATGTTGTTTTTTGAAAGATTACTTGCATATATTATCAGGCTTCGAGCACATTTTCCCGATCATCCGATTAAGTCAATACGACTTGATAATGCTAATGAATTTACTTCCAAGACATTTGATGAATATTGCAAATCAGTTAGGATTGATATTGAACATCCAGTTCCACATGTTCATACTCATAATGGATTAGCAAAGTCACTTATCAAGTATCTCCAGGTAATTGCGAGAACTTTATTATTTCAATATAATTACCAATTTCTATATAGAGACATTCTATTAATCTCTAGCCCACTGCTTATCATCATTATTTACCATTACAATTTGTAATTGGTTATAGACATGCTCATTTTAAAGATATTTGATGTATGCCATTATTGCATATCTGACATGATCTAAGATAAGATTTCTCTACCATTTTAAGATTTATGATGATTTTGATTAATCTTTTATCATATCATCTATGCTTCTAATAGTTTATCTTTTTGTGCATGACCTGCGTACTATTATATTGATTAATTTTCATATCATTATAAGAAAGGGAATTTTCTCCAGATGAGAGGAGTAAATGAAAAGTTACTCTTATACAAAATAGAAATACCAATTCAATTCTCTCTATATATAATAAAAGTGTCTCATTTCAGTCTTCGTATCACTCAAATACGAAAGATAATTGATCATCAGATAATTATTAATCAGTTACTTGATATATTAGAGGTGACAAAATTTTATAAGTTGCTATCTCATAAACCCTGGCCGGGTGATTGTTCTTGAAGAACGATCTGAGTAAAATGCAACAAATAAATCATCTGATGAATATCATAAGCTTATGAACCTTTGAAAGGTATTGTTATCAGGATCCTAATGTAAACAAAGCTCGAGTTATAAATAAATCCACTTTCTCTAAATCAACTCAATAAGAGTTTGATATATCTAAAGAGACACGAGTATATGAAATGACTAAATCCATTGAAATGGAAGAAATCTCTATAGAGATACAATAATATAAGAATTAATAAATTTCTATAAATCATACATGAGAAATGTGGAATAGTGAAGAAACAATCATCAGTGATACATTTTCAAATACAGTAGCTACTGAAATGATGATTATGAAACTCATAGTATCGATGATTGTAGACAAAGGCATGATTGGCCTAAATGAAAAGAAGCAATTCAAGAAGAATTGACTTCATAAGCCAAACATAAAGTATTTAGACCAATAGTTCTCCAGACACCTGAAGATGTCAAACTCGTTGGATACTAAAAGGTCTTTATACGGAAACGTAATGAGAAAAACGAGATCGTAAGATATGAGGCACGACTCGTAGTACAAGGTTTCTCACAGAAACTTGGTATTCAATAGTGATGAATACGATTATGTTTCGAATTTTTGATAAATTTGGCTGCCTTTAAAAGGCTTGAAATACGTCTTCTAAACATAGTAATAATTTATATGGTTCACTTAAAGCAGATATTTATAATCCCTAAAGGATTTAAAATGCTAGAAGCATATAAATCGAGATCTCGTAATCTGTATTTAATGAACCTACAAAAATCCTTATATGGATTAAAAACAATTTGGACGGATGTGGTATAACCGTCTCAATGAATATCCGATAAGATAAGGATATAATAATCATATTAAATACTCATGTGCTTATTAGAACTATTGATTCTAATAAAGATCCATTCCAACCAATAAGTCAAAGGTGTGGTCGCCAGAACTAGATATATACTTGCCAAAGATAGAAACGTGGTCGCCGAGGGGTAATACCCAGGAGTGAAGGTGTTCGCTGCATCAGCGTACTGGGCCCGAATCGACTCGGCAAAAACACAGAAATAAACCCTAACTACTAGAAGACCCATGGGAACGAGGAATCATAAAAAGGGGAAAGAGATAAAGCGTATTCGGATTCGTGACGACATAGGAATCCTAGTACTAATCAAAGGGGGAATCCGGGGAATCCTACCACCAACACGGCTAAAATCAAGGGGAAACCCTAAATATCATGTATAAATACAACCATCTATCCCACAAGGAGGGGGTTCAAAAAAAACTGAGAGAAGAGAGCAATTGTATGAGAGATCTGAGTGTGTAACAAAGTAATAAGCCTAGTATTATCTTTCTGCCCTCTGGGGTGCCGTGGTTTTTTCCCATTCAAGGGTTTTCCACGTAAAATCCGTCTCTTGCATGCATTGATTATTTTCTCGTTTTACCTTGAGTTGATATAATTGTTGAGTGCGTGGCAATTCAAATTTCACCATCAATAGTAGTGTTTGTATTTTATTTGTGATAATCATGATTAAGGAAGTATGTTCCTATGTGGCTTCTTTTGTTGAACCTATTGACTTGGATGAGAAAAAGATCAATGATCTTATTCTTGAAAATGAACACTTATCTAAAGTCAATATGTCCCTCAATAAGAAGCTAGATAATCATGGTTTTGGCTCAAAGGAATTCAATGAACTTAAAGTCAAGATCCAAAGTCTAGAATTGAATCTAAAAGATAGCAATGATAGACTTAGCATCTTGAAGCAAGAAATTGAGCAAATGGATAGTTCTCTTGTTAGTGCTAAAAGGCTAGAAAACATGCTTAAGGCCAAACTTAGTGAGCACTTAAATCAAGAGAAAAAGTATGAACTATGGCTTAATAAATCAAGAGAAGATGTTAGGAAAAGTGATGACATCTTAGAAAAATATGCCATTAAAAATAGAGTGCTTAGTGAGAAACTTGGTGAGGCTAATAGGATGATTAACAAGATGTCATCTAGTTCTAACAAAGTTGAAACCCTCATTAGAAGTGGTAAGCATCCATGTGACAAAAGAGGTTCGAGTTATATCAATGAGAAGGAAACTCCTTCATCTAACAAATCTATTTTTGTCAAAGCAGGTATTGAACCAAATGTAGGTACTCTCTCTCATGGTAAAGCAATGAAAGCTACCGGAGGTGCCTCTACATCAACAAGGAAGTTCAATGGAAGAACTCAACAAGATCAAATTCAAAAGCATCAACCTCAAATGGAAGAGGTGAAGCACCAAGGGTTGCTCTTCAAAGAGGTAAAATTGTGAGAAGACCAAATGTTATGGAAGCAAATGCAAATGGTAAAATTCTCAAATTCATACATATTTGTCATCATTGTAATATGGTAGGACATATTCGACCTAGGTGTTTTGAATACATTTGTGAAAATATATATATAAAGCGTGTCTAATATAATCTAGAGGGGGGTGAATAGATTTTACCCAACTATTACCAATTTTCATGATTAGTCAATTTTTAATGAACAACCCCTATATAGTCAAAAAGAGCAAACAAGTGTAAAATGCGGAAAATAAATAACACTTGAGTTTTTACGTGGAAACCCACACGGGAAAAACCATGGGCTGTTATGTGCGCCACACACAAACCTCAATCCACTAATTATGATGGCAATTACAACCTAGGTTGACCATGTCAAACCTTACACGGTTACTAATCTACCAATACTACCCACAGGCCTTCAAAAGCGAATCTAGTCAAATGCTTGCAATCTACCAAATGGAAAAATACAAGACTTGTCTCTAAAGTGAAGAGATAAAACAATCTAAGGTGAATATATGCAATATTCAAGATGCTAAAATGCAAGGTTAGACATTCAAGCTTATCTAGGCATGGATGAGCATGTTAGACATTCCTAGATATCATTTTGCTAGATGACATGCATATAACATAGCTAAACAAGCAACCAAAGTCCTATATGCAATATCTACCACAATACAAGTCACAAACCACAATAAAAACTATCTTGAACCTAAGTCAAGTCATAAAGAAACAATCTTGAGAGTAGTCAAGTAATCAAGGAACTATCTTGTAGAGAAAGAACATGTGAAGTGATGTTCTAAGTACAAGTCATGTGAGCAAAGATGAAAACCCTACAAAAATCAAACTAGAACATGCTAGATGATGTATGAGACATGTAAGAATGATGGGTTTTTGTGATTTGAGTAATATAGATGAAGTCTTGATACCTTAGCTTAGAAGCAACTCAATAGCTCTCAAAATATGTAATTTTTGCTCTCTCAAGACGAGCCAAGGCTATCAAGACATATATATAAGGCAGCCAAAATGAAGTGACGTCATTTTGGAAAAGTGACCAGAAAAAGGCAAATCTGCGCCCTTGATTCTGTGGCCGGTGACCGCATAACAAGGGCGCCGAATACCAATAGTTGTGTTGACTTGGATTATGCGGCCTTGTTCTGTGCCTTTGGTCGCCGAACAAGGGCACTGAATTGAGACCTGACATTCTGGTCCCAATTCGGCGACCTTGTTTTGCGGCCACTAATCGCCGAACCAAGGGCGTCGAAAAGGGACCAGAACCATTGGTCCTAAATTGGCGGTCTGGTTGTAGAATAAGGGCGTAAAAAGCCCATTGGCTTTGCATCTTTAAGCCTTCCTTGAAGCTTTTGATTCCACAATGAGGTCCTTTGACATTTGATGAGGATTTCTTCAATCTTAAGTTACCCTTACAAATTGAACCCCATTGTGATTTTGTCAACGAAATACGCCAATCAAAAGTGAGGCACTTACAATCTCCCCCTTTGGCTATTTCGTGACAAAATCAACACTCACATAGCATCCTCACAAAAACAAAAAATTGGTTGGTCAACAAGAGTTTTCTGCGTTACAAAAAAACTCATAGTCTAAGTCTTGAACATCTTCAAGTCAATCCAAAGCTTGCAGAAAAAACCAACCTACACACAATCAACAAGAAATATACCTTCCAAGACCAAGTGTGTGAAAGGTGCTTATAACTAGAGTAATTGCAATTTCCAAAAAAAATCAATAAAAAATGTAGTCATGCAATGCAATGCAACTCCCCCTAAATGTAACAGCTCCCAACATAGGTTACTATCTCTCAACTCCCCTTAAGTGCAATGCCAAGGAGCACAAAATCTCCTCAACCCTACTCCCCCTTTTTGTCATGAGATAGGCAAAGGGAGTCTCCCCTAATAGGTAAGCATAAGCAAGGAGAGCTTGTAGCACAAGCACATATGCATAATCATATAAGCAATTTTATGAAACTCAATTAAGTAGGAGAGATTCAAGGAGTTTTATGATAAGAAGAAAGATGTGTGACAAGAATGCTTTGCATGCAAGACATGTTGCATTTAAGATCAAAAGCAATGGTATTTGGCAAAGCAAACAACAAAGGTTTCCAAATAAATTCAAACCAATTTCACCCTTTGTCATGGCAAAAGCAAAGATATAGAATTTAAGCATTTCAATTTAAAGAGTAACTATATCCAACTTTATAAGCAAAACAAGACATGAGCGATTTTGTACCCTATTTGATTTTTCCGGGTGAGATACCCGTATGATAGTAGCCTTGTTTTACAAATAAAGAAAGAGAGACTTTGGATTTTAAGATCCTTATTTATTTGAGTCTCAAAATTGCTTTTGCACACATATTTGCATTCAACATTTGCAATCAAGCATTTCACATTTTCATCTCATACTTTTCAACTAAGCATGTCATTAAAAAGAATCGGCATGTCATTAAAAAGAATCATTATGTCATGGAGATCAATTAAAGGTCATTCAAAAAGTACTTCTAAGTACATCTCCTATTCCAAAAATGCATGTTTAAGTATAAATATGACATGGATTGCAAGCAAGGCAATGTAGCACACTTATTTACGAAAAGTACATATAATCATGTACAACCAATCATCTCAAGCAATTAACTAAGAGGCATAAAATATTTTAATGTAGCACAAAGCATGATTATGCAACTTTGCTCTCTTTGCTTGAGCTCCCCATATGGGCTCAAGACATACCATATCAACCCAAGTGACAAATCCCAATAGACTTGCTAAGGTTCTCAAATCTAAAAGTGTCTAAGGGCTTTGTAAACAAATCCGCTAGTTGGTCATTTGTTCCCACATGTTCCAATGCAATGGTTTTGTTCTCAACTAGCTCTCTTATGAAATGGTGTCTAACGTTAATGTGCTTTATCCTAGAATGTTGGACGGGATTCTTAGAAATGTTAATGGCACTCATGTTATCACAAAATAAATAAAAGTACCTTGCTCCAATCCATAGTCGGCTAGCATTTGTTTAATCCACATCAATTGAGTGCAAGCACTACCAGCGGCAATGTATTCCGCTTCAGCCGTGGATAGGGAAATTGAGTTTTGTTTCTTGCAAAACCAAGAAACCAAATTGTTCCCAAGGAAGAAGCAATCGCCCAATGTACTCTTCCTATCATCACAATTTCCCACCAAATCGGCATCACTAAATCCAACAAGACTTGGATTAGTGTCAAAGGAGTACCAAATCCCATGATTTGAGGTATCATTCACAAACCGAATGATCCTCTTCACCGTAACAAGGTGATACTCTTTGGGATTAGCTTGCTACCTAGAACAAACACCCACACTAAAACAAATATCGGGACTACTTGTGGTCAAGTAAAGCAAGTTACTTATCATGCCACGATATAGACTTTGCTCCACATCCTTTCCACTAGCATCTTTGCTAAGTTTCAAGGTGGTGCTCATGGGTGTGTCACAATGTTTGGCACTCTCAAGGCCAAACTTCTTCACTAGGCTCTTAGCATACTTAGCTTGGGATATGAAGATCCCATCATCCATTTCCTTGATTTGTAAGCCTAAGAAGTAATTTAGTTCACTAACCATGCTCATCTCAAACTCATGAGACATGACATCAACAAATTGTTGCACTTTCAAGTTGTTGGTGGAACAAAAAAAAAATGTCATCAACATAAATTTGAGCTATAAATAGCTCATCTTTAGTGCACTTGATGAACAATGTCTTGTCAACACTACCTCTAGAGTAGCCATTGTTAACAAGATAAAGAGTGAGGTGCTCATACCAAGCCTTCGATGCTTGTTTCAACCCATATAGAGCCTTCTTGAGGCGATAGACATGAGAGGGGTGATGTGGATCCACAAACCCCTTGGGTTGCTTAACAAACACTTCCTTATGCAATAAGCCATTGAGGAAGGCATTCTTGACATCCATTTGGTGTAATTTGAATACACATAAGAAATGGATAAGAAAAGCCTTATGGACTCAAGATGGGCAACGGGAGCAAAAGTCTCCTCAAAGTCAATACCCTCAATTTGAGAGTATCCTTGTGCAACAAGCCTTGCCTTGTATTGCACAATGTTGCCATCCTTATCGGATTTGTTCCTAAACACCCACTTAGTGCCTATGACATTGGTGTTTTTAGGTCTAGGAACAAGAGTCCAAACCTCATTTCTCTCAAATTAGTTTAGCTCTTATTGTATGGCAAGAACCCAAAACTTATCTTCCAAGGCTTCATCAACCTTTTTGGGTTCTATTTGAAAGGTGTAACAAGTATAGCTAATTTGATTAGCTATTTGACACCTAATCCTAACACCTTCTCTAACTTCTCCAATGATATCATCCTTATCATGGAGTTTTCTAACCCAAGGAGCGGGTTCATTAGAGTCCAAATGAGGAACTCTATTAAGAGGTAAATCATCATCTTCATCTTATTTAACTTCACACCACTTGAAGTCTCACCACTCTCCTTCCAGGGAAGGTCATCCATCTCACAAACATCCTCCTCATGGTCATCATGTTTTGGCCTACAATCATAAAAGACCACATTTGATGATTCCATAACACTTCGAGTTTTAAGATTAAAAACTTTATAGGCCTTGCTATTAAGTGCATATCCAATAAAAATACCCTCATCACTCTTGGCATCAAACTTGCCAAGTTGATAACGGTCATTAAGTTTATAGCACTTGCTTCCAAAGATGTGAAAGTAGCTAACATTGGGTTTCCTACCCTTCCATAACTCATAGGATGTTTGTTTAGTCCCGGGCCTAAGAAACACTTTATTCCCTATGTAACAAGTTGTATTGATGGCTTCAGCCAAAAGATTTATAGGGACATTGTTGCTAAGCAACATCACTCGGGCCATCTCTTGGAAGACTCTATTCTTCCTTTTAACAACACCATTTTGTTGAGGAGTCCTAAGGGCCGAAAATTCATGGGAAATGCCTAAGCTATTGTAAAAGTTTTTAAAGCTAGCATTTTCAAATTCTTTCCCATGATCACTCCTAATTTTCTTAATGCTTTTAATGTGAGAAGTTTTCTCATTTTGAATTTTGACACAAAGCATTTTGAATTTCTCAAAGGCTTCGAACTTTTCTCTAAGGAAGTAAGTCCATGTAAACCTAGAGAAGTCATCAACAACAACAAGAATGTACCTTCTACCACCTAAACTTTCAGTTTGAATGGGACCCATAAGGTCCATGTGGATGAGCTCCAATGGCTCTTGGGTGGAAAAGTATTTGTCTTTCTTGTGCACACTTTTGGTTTGCTTCCCTTGTTGACAAGGTCCACAAACTCCCTCAACCTTTTTCCTAAGCTTGGGAAGGCCCTTAATAACATTCAACCTATCAAGGACTTTCAAGTCCCTATAGTTCATATGGCCAAGTCTTTGGTGCCACACCTCATTTTGCTCACTAGTAGACAAGTTACAAGAGATGAGATTAGACTCAAGACAATAACAATTGTCACTTGATCTCTTGCCTTTCAACAAAACTTGCCCATTTTCCTTAAGAATAGAGCAATCAACTTTGCCAAACATAACCGAAAGCCCTTCATCACTCAAGTGTGATATGCTAATGAGATTGGCTTGTAAGCTATCAACATAGAGAGCATTGTGCAAGGAGTGTAAACCGGGAATAGATATATTACATTTCCCTATGACCTTTTTTCTTAGATCCATCACCAAAGGTGACAAACCCACCATCCTCTATCACAAGAGTTTTAAAGAAACTCTTGTTTCCGGTCATATGCCTAGAACACCCACTATCAAGGTACCAAGTGTTAGAGGCATTTGCTTTCAAGGCAACTTGGGCCACATAGCAATAATATTCATCATTTCTATTCAACCTAGGTGAAACATAGTCATTCCTAGGAGCCATTGGTCCATTAGCTCTAAATTTCTTAGGTGCATGCATTATGGCTCTTCTAAGCATATTTTTTTCAATCATGCTTTTTTTCTACACATTTTAATATACTTAAAGCAATTAGGCCTAATGTGGCCTTCAATTCCACAAAAATGACAAGTAGGAGTAAAATAGGAGTTCATACCATAGCCTTGTGCAAGCATTTGTGGCCTCCTTCTATTTTGAGTTGCTCTTGGATGTTGAGGCAACTCTCTCCTTTGTGGTTGGGCTAAGTTGGCATGTCTTCTAGGTTAAGCATGAAAGACCCCATGTTGAGCTTGTGGGTTCCTTCGTTGTTGAGGTCTTGGTTGAGGAGCTCTAGGTTATAGTGGAGCTCTTGTTGGAATCCTTGCTTGTGCTTGCTTGGAGGATTCACCAACTTCAACTCACTTGGTTGATTGTTGAGGGGTTTGAGCATTTTCAACCTCTTTGCTCTTGACAAAAGTTGTCTTCTTCAAGGATGTGGCTTCCATTTCTTCCACATATCCTAACCCCTTTCTTGTCACTAAGACTCTTCCCACAAGATAGCATCTTGTCAAGCTTCTCGGTTCCGAAAGTCATCTTAGCAATCAACTCATTTGCTTCCATAAGCTCTTTCCTCAAGCTTTCTTCATTTTTCTTGGCCAAGACTAACTCCATCTTCAACCTTTTATCCATCTCTTTTGCCTTACTCATTTCCTTGCTTAAATAAGTCACTTTGGAAGTCAATTCGAGCTTCTCCCCTTTCAACTTTTGTATCTCCTTTTTCTTTTTCAATCTTGAGTTCTCAAAAAATCTCATGAAGTCATCATAATTCATCTCTTCATCAAACTCAAAATTGGACATTGAGGAGTTGCTCCCACTATTTGAGTCACTTCCTTCTTGCTTGTCCTCCTCTTCTTCTTTGTCACTTATAACTTCATTGCTATTGTGAGAGGATGAGAAAGCAATGAAGTTGGCAACTTGATCTTTATCTTCATCCGAAGCCTTATCTTCCTCTTCTAGGTCATCACTATCACTCCAAGTAACCGCCATGGCCTTTCCTTTCTTTTTCTTCAAATTTACACATTCCGGAGCAATATGTCTAAAGCCACTACATTCATAACATTGGACACCTTTCTTGTGGTCTTTCTCTTGAGGTTTCTCTACTTTCTTGAAAGGAGCCTTCTTCTTCACAAACTTTCCCTTGGAGCCAAAACCTTTCTTTTCAAACCTTATAAATTGCTTAAACTTCTTGGCCATCAAAGCAATCTCTTCATCCGAGTCTTCTTCATCCTTCTCTACCTTGATGCTCTTCAAGGCAAGACTCTTTTGCTTCTTTTGTGGTGTAGGTGTAGGACCCTTCCTAGATTCATAGGTCAAAAGCCTTCCAATTACTTCACTTGGCTTCATCCTAGAGTAGTCATTATTTTCTTCCAAGGCCGTCACTTTGGATTTGAATCTCTCAGGAAGCGATCTCATGATCTTTTACTTGATTCTTCTATCCGAGTAGGGATCACCAAGTTGGTGACTTTGGTTCACTATATCCATAAGCTTCACTTTGAAGTCATTGAAGCACTCATCCTCCTCCATCCTTATAGTCTCAAATTGTGTTTGGAGGACTTGAAGCTTGGAGTCCTTAACTAGCTCGGTTCCTTCATGAGTTGTCTCCAATATCTCCCAAGCTTCCTTTGCTATCCTTGTAGTTTGAATGAGTTTGTATTGGTTGTCATCCATGGCACATAGGATTGTGTGCATGGCTTTGTTGTTCCATTTTGAAGCCTCAAACTCTTGGGGGGTCCATTGTGCCTTTGGCTTGGGAACTTCCTCTCCACCTTCCATAGGAGTCATCATAGGTGGCGTATACCCATCTTCATTTGCCATCCATGCCCGGTCATGAATTTGGCACATATATGCTTCCAGTTTGCCCTTCCATGATGTGTAGTTCACCTCGGTGAGCAATGAGGGTCTTGTGCTAGATGCACCCTCGCCTCCAATTCCATTTCCACTCATTGTGTTTGGGTGAGAATGATATGAATGCACACAAACAAGCTTGACACACAAGACACACAAGGAAATGAAACAAATGCAAGAGACACTACTAAAAGCAATGAATCTCCTAATTATGTTAAGGAACCCGCTCTGATACCAATTGAAAATATATATATAAAGCGTGTCCAATATAATCTAGAGGGGGGGGGGGGGGGGGGGGGGTGAACAGATTTTATCCAACTATTACCAATTTTCGTGATTAGTCAATTTTTAATGAACAACCCCTACCTAGTCAAAAAGAGCAAACAAGTGTAAAATGCGGAAAATAAATAACACTTGAGTTTTTACGTGGAAACCCACACGGAAAAAACCATGGGTTGTTATGTGCGCCACACACGAACCTCAATCCACTAATTGTAATGGCAATTACAACTTAGGTTGACCACGTTAAACCTTACACGGTTACTAATCTACCAATACTACCCGTAGGCCTTCAAAAGCGAATCTAGCCCAATGCTTGCAATCTACCAAATGGCAAAATACAAGACTTGTCTCTAAAGTGAAGAGATAAAACAACCTAAGGTGAATATATGCAATATTCAAGATGCTAAAATGCAAGGTTAGACATTCAAGCTTATCTAGGCATGGATGAGCATGTTAGACATTTCTAGATATTATTTTGCTAGATGACATGCATATAACATAGCTAAACAAGCAACCAAAGTCCTATATGCAATATCTACCACAATACAAGTCACAAACCACAATAAAAACTATCTTGAACCTAAGTCAAGTCATAAAGAAACAATCTTGAGAGTAGTCAAGTAATAAAAGAACTATCTTGTAGAGAAAGAACATGTGAAGTGATGTTCTAAGTACAAGTCATGTGAGCAAAGGTGAAAACCCTACAAAAATCAAACTAGAACATGCTAGATGATGTATGAGACATGTAAGAATGTGGGTTTTTGTGATTTGAGTAATAAAGATGAAGTCTTGATACCTTAGCTTAGAAGCAACTCAATAGCTCTCAAAAGATGTAATTTTTGCTCTCTCAATACGAGCCAAGGCTATCAAGACATATATATAAGCAGCCAAAATGAAGTGATGTCGTTTTGGAAAAGTGACCAGAAAAAGGCAAATCTGCGCCCTTGATTCTGCGGCCGGTAACCGCATAATAAGGGCGCCGAATACCAACAGTCGTGTTGAATTGGATTATGCGGCCTTATTCTGCGCCTTTGGTAGCCGAACAAGGGCGCTGAATTGAGACCTGACATTCTGGTCCCAATTCGACGGCCTTGTTTTACGGCCACTAATCGCCGAACTAAGGGCACCGAAAAGGGACCAGAACCACTGGTCCTAAACCGGCGGCCTTATTCTGCGGCCGCTGGCCGCCGAATAAGGGTGCAAAAAGCCCATTGGCTTTGCATCTTTAAGCCTTCCTTGAAGCTCTTGATTCCACAATGAGGTCCTTTGACATTTGATGAAGATTTCTCCAATCCTAAGCTACCCTTACAAATTGAACCCCATTGTGATTTTGTCAATGAAATACGCCAATCAAAAGTGAGACACTTACAATTCAGAAATGCGAATTTGATAATGCTTTTCATGATATGTCTTTGAATGGACCTAGGCAATCATACATGTATAGATATAGAAATAGACCTAGGAAGACCTTGGAAAAGCATGTTGTGAAGAATGTTGTTGATGACTTGCTAGCTAAATCTTGTGTTGTGCCTCACTCTACTATGCATAAGAAATTTGATAATGCTTTGCTTGATATTTTTGAAAATGTGACCAATGAGGGCAAGGTGCATGTTAAAAAGTTTAACATTGAGTCAAAGCATGTTAGTGGAAAGAGTGAAAGGCTTATTGTGAAGAGTGTATGGGTTAGAAAGGACACTCTAAAATGTCTAGTTGCACAATATGCTTTAAGGGCCAACTCCTCCTACTCTTGGTACCTAGATAGCGGTTGCTCAAGGAACATAACTAGGAACAAAGAATTCTTTAAGAATCTTGTTTTAAAGGATGGAGGATGGGTCACTTTTGGTGATGGTACCAAAAAGAAAGTTCTAAGCAAGAGAACAATATGTATCCCCGGATTGCCTAAACTTCGAAACACTTTGTATGTTGATGGGTTGCAAGCTAACTTGATAAGTATTACTCACTTGTGTGAAATTTTTAAAGAAGTTAGCTTTAACAAATATGTGTGCACTATAATTGATAAAAAGGACAATGTTGTCCTAAGAGTCAAAAGGTCTATAGACAATTGCTATTGTCTTGAGATAGATCTTTTAGCTTGCAACATGGCACATGAGTGCAACAAGCTTGATTTGTGGCATCAACGTTTAGGCCACATGAACTTTAAGGACATAAAGAAGCTTGAAAAAGGTTGCATTGTTAGAAGTCTACCTAGTCTTGGTAGTAAGTTAGAAAGTGTTTGTAAACCTTGTCAATTAGGTAAACAAATCAAAGTGTCTCACAAGAAAAGCACTTCCATAGCTACCAAGAAGCCTTTGGATCTTGTGCACATTGCCAATAATCTTGTAAAGGAACATACTAGGAAAGCTTGGATTAAAAAGTATGATGTGAAAAATGTTCCTAGTCATTCTTCTAAACATGTTTCTAATGATAACTCTTTGAATGTTGTGCATGTTAATGATAATCATGTGAAGAAGAATGTCAAGAAGATTTGGTTGAAAAAGAGTGTTTCACATGATCATATTTATAGTCTTGATGATATTTTTGTTGATGGCAATAATGATGTGTTTAACATGGGTAATATCTTTATAAAGAAGATTGTTGATGTTTTATCTTCTAGATATACTATTACCGTGAGAAATGATCATGATGGTTTATGTGTTAATGCACCCAAGACCAAATGGGTCAAGGGTGAGTGCTCTTACCATTAGTGTAAGATTGCACATGTGAGTTAGCTTTAAGATTAGTGTTAAATTGTTAAGTAACTTAGCTATCTAGCTTTGTTTCTATATAACTTGACATGAACTTAGTTATCTCACATATTTTCTATGATAGTCGAAATCAATTGATTAACTTTTTGAGAAGTTGTTTTATGAAATCTATATGGTAACAATCATGTTATGACTTTTAGAGAAAGTCAATTTTTGTTGTTGTTTGAGTTGAAATGCATAGTCTTTAGTCTCTTGGATCGACACATCAACAACTTGTTGTCATGAGGACAAACAAGCCAAGAGGACTCATAAAAAGGGTGAAGACTTTACATTTGATGGAAAATAGCTTACAAAGGTATCTCTATATCACATTGTTTGCTTATTTGAATTTTCATCTCTCAACTCATTGTTTGCACTATTTCATGAAGCATGTCATATTAGAGAAATAGTATAGTGTTCTTATGATTCTCATTAACATTTGCTCCTTTAAGATCTTTTGATGATAATTGTTCACATTGATCTTAATCATGATATGTGTTTTTGTATGTATGATTGCGGCCGGAAGTGCATGCACAAATTACTTTGGATGAAACAAATCCTTAAGAATTATGAGATAGAACAAGGAAAAATGACACTTTATTATAATAACTTAAGTGCCATTAACATCTTTAAAAATCCAGTTCAACACTCTCGCACATATCACATAGACATTAGACATCATTTCATTAGAGACCTAGTTGAACATTTTATTGTTACTTTAGAGCATATGCCTACTAAAAATCAACTTGCGGACTTGTTCACCAAACCCTTGGACAAAGAGAGGTTTAAAACTCTTAGAATGTTCATTGGCATGATTTGTGTTGATTGATGTCTTTGTGTGATTGTGAGTGGCTTGATGAGCAAAACTTTATTTGAATATCATTATCTTTGAGAGCTACTCACTTGAAAAGTAGTGATCTTTAACAAGTATCTCTTATTGTTTCTAAATCATGCACTTAAGTTTAAAAATCTTATTTTTGAAAAGTGCACTAATGCTTCTCTTATATGTTTTAGTTTTTGAGTATATGTGATTGAATATGTGTAGATTATGGATGCATCTAGAAGCCTATTGCTTAGTACATGATAGATGACCTTTGGTATATATCTATTTTGCTTCGGCACTACATAGTATTTAACGAGCACCCTCATGGAAAGGGCTACACACCTTGGTTGTGAAGCCACCCAATGTAGGAAAGGGCTATGCCATTATGATGAGTGAAAGCCGCCATGAGATATATATGTTTTTGCTAGAAAAATCAAAGAAGTGTTGAAAAGAATCATTAAAAAAAAAAAAAAAAAATTGATTCGAAGCCTAAAAGAAATGAAAAATAAAAGGCTTATTGGTGTATAGTTGAGAATTGTGAAAAGCTCGGGTTGACAAATAGAAACGGGAAAACGAGCTACATGCACACACACGCTCAAATGTTGATAACTATTCTTTTAAAGCAAAAACCCGGATGAATATCGGTTTGACCTATTTTTGAAAATGCTTTAGATGGATAAGTGTGGAAATTGTTTGCATGATGATGTCACAATTACTCCTACTATATATGTGAGAAGCATTCACACACACATTTTGTTCATGTGCTTGATTCATTAGCAATGTGAGAATATTTTTTAGAGATTAATGAAAATCTATGATTCTCTCTTAGACTTTGAAAAGTGTTGAAATATTTTCTCTTATTACTTAATTGTGTGAATGTGTGAATCCCTTGTGAACAAATCTACTTGGTGATAATATATGGAGCATATGTTAAGGGGGAGCTTTAGTTTATTCAACTTCGCTTTCTATACGATTTGTTTGCTTAATATCTCGTTCTTTATCTCTTGTGTTCTTTGTCTATTCCTTGACAAAAAGGGGGAGAAATTGTATACCTCACCATGTTTGATATGGAGGAATCCATGTTTGATATAGGGGAGAAAATTGTATACCTCACACCATGTGTGGAAAAATGTTCCAAATGTGTGAGTCATGTTTCCTTTGTGCTTAATTGAGACTTTGTCTTAAGGGGAAGAAAGAATTCTTTCTTGATAATGTTAAGGAAGGTTAGTCCTTAGGGAGATTTAAATCTTAGGGAGACTAAGGGAAAGCTTTAATATGAAAACTTTTTATTCACTTGAGATGGCATTTTTGTATGAGATAAGAGATGTCTTCTATATTTGTTTTTGGTATAAATATCTCACCATTCTTCTTTAGAGAAGATCTCTTGTTTGGTTTGCTATTTTCTCTCATAGGTACTTTGAAGACCAAAGAGGAATTCTTGAAGACTCATGAAGACTTGAAAACTTTTTAGTCTAAGAATCTCTTTGTAATATGATGATGAGAGTATGCTATCAACTTGAGTTTATTAGAGTGAAACATTGTATGGTGAGGATGAGGTTTTGCCATGGAATAGCCAAATGGGGAGATTGTAAGGTTCATGATTTGTATTGCCTTGATTCCATTGCAAAATGCTCTATATTTGTAATAGTTGTTGCTTAGGATGTTCTTAGAAGAAAAGAAGCTTCAAAGGTGAAGAGCAACGTCTAGTGTAAATATCGTCTTCAAGAGGTGAAAGCGTCAAAGGTATACTTAGACTTCTATCCTCTTGCAAGGTGTTAGCGCACACACACACAATTCATATATGTGTGTCCTTGCATCATTGTGCAAACATTTGGTATAACACGTTCACACACAATTAAGTATGCACATGCATTTTTCTTATATAGGCAAACATTGTAGAATTGCATGTTTTGTGACTATCACTTGGATATAGCATGCTTGTGTGATATAGTGTTTATTTGTTTGTTTGTTTTTTTTTTTTGGGCTTGAACATGATCTCATTTGAGTCCTTATTAAGTCCCGGTCATTTCAGTTACTCATATATTAAGTTTCGAGTCCAAACGACATAGCTAGGCTACTTTGCGTTCTCATTCGTTGAGTTGTTTTCGTCATTGTTTTCCAGGATGAATTCTTAACCTTTTGTCAAAGTTTCTTAGTCGCTGTTGTGCGTGAGGGAGTCATGGTTTGTAATCTGAAAATGGATTCGAATTCGGAGTTCAGATGCCCGAATACGGCTGAAGAACGCGAGAGGAGTAAGATTGGCCGACGGCCAAACTTGGAGGCCACGTGGGTCACACGGCCAGCATGGCCTTCTGGTCACGTGTGCCACACACGGTCCACACGTGGCTGTGATGTGGCACAAGTTGATTGGCCTCCCGTTTTCACTCTCTCTCTCTTTTAAATCCTCTCAATTCCCTCCCATTCATTCTAAGGAGAAAATTTTGAAAAAGATGAAATAAGAAATCTTCTCTCAATTTTAGTTTTCTTATTTTGATCATAACTCTATCATACGAAATCGAAATTGAGTGATCCAAAAATCAAAATTGTTGGTCTTAAAGAAAGCTACAAACCCAAAGCATTTTCAGAGTCATTTGAGTTCGTGATTTTTCACAGCTTGCAGATTTCTGTCCGAGATTCCATTATTGTATGTGAAACTTCTTCTTATCACTTTCTTTTTGATCATCTCTTTTAATCTTCCTATTTGATAGATGATTTGTGTTAAGAATGATGTTAGATCATATTCTAGAGGTGTTTGATCATTTGTTAATTGAGTTTTAGCTTTGTGATTTCTCTTGAACATATATTTGCTAAACTTGATTTAACTTGAAATTGATTCTAGAAATGTTGTATATGATGTGCCTCATGTTATTTTCTAAGTTTAATTTCATCATCTAAGAACTAAGATTTTTGTGTGATATATTGAATATTCATATCTTGCTCTTATTGATTCACATGCTTTGATTTCTAGATAGATTTGTGATTATGTGTTGAAAGCATAATTCTAGTTTATCACTAAGCATGTACATTTAGCTTGATTAATCATCTAGCTTTATTTGATTGTGTTTGCATCATTTGCATCACTTATATCATTGTCTTGTGAAAGGTTGAAGTCTCTTGCAAAGTGAGTGAAGCTTTGTGGAAAGAGCAAGAAGTCTTGGTTAGGAAAGTGTTCCGGATAACCAAGTAAGAAGACTTAGCTATGAGTAGGAAACTCTTGATAGCTAAGCAAGAAATCATCATAGAAGCTTAAGAGCTTTGGATAAGATGTTGCTACCTAGAGGTGTAGGATACATCTTGGATAGGTACTAGGCTTTGTGGTTCACTAGCCCAATGGTAGATTGGGAGTTGATAGCTTTAAGTGAATATCATATGTTGATAGCTTTGAGTGTGTAAGTCCTTATTCATATAGTGGATTGCTTTGCCGATGGTTGTTGTATCAACCCGTGGATGTTTCCTCTTTGAGGTTTTACCACGTAAAAATCCTTGTGTCAATTTTCGCTTTACTTTTCTTTATCTTCCATATCTTACATTGATTGCATATCTTGTATATTGATTTACTCTTACATTAGTTAAATCAATTCATTTGTTGAATCTCTTCAAGTGTGCATTTTCTTTGTTATATTCCGCATTATTTTTGAATAAGGAAGAAATTGGACCTATACCTATCCCCCAACCCCCCCCCCCCACCCCCCCCCCCCCCCCCCCCCCCCCCCCCCCTAGGTATATAATACATTATTGATTAAAGTGAATTTCACAAACAAAGGTCGTTTGGCCGAATCAGAATCTAATGCGCCTCATTAAAACCCAGTGATCACACCTGTTTCATAGTGAACACTTCACGCCGTCACAGGTACCCATGGTTTTTTCCCTTTCAAGGGTTTTCCACATAAAACTCTTGTTCCTCTCTATTACTGCTAATTTTTTCATTAGCAAATCACAAGCGCCACCCCTCAATTAATCAATAATTCAGTTGATGAAAATCATCGTCAACCATATTCTATAAAATCGAGAAAAAATAGTTCTAGCCTACGGCGTCGAGTTTTCTTGAAAGACATCAAAATCCACATCTACGGTGGTATGTTAGAAAATAATCCATTTTATTTTTATATATATTACAGCATATTTTGTCATTTGTCACACAATTTTCTCACACTAACTAGTGGTATTGCTTTCTTAATTATTTATTTATTTTTTAGGGGTGGTTATTAAAAAACTGAAGAGCACCCAACCTGGGAGATCACCCAGGACATACCTCTCCACACATGGAGGGTATGATTCCATCCAAAATTGAACCTCTGATAATTTCAGAGCAAGTGTGGCCAAAGCATGGGCAACACAGTTTGCCTTTCTAGGAACGAAGTTAACAACACCAACAGAAAAACATTGAAAATAAGACATAATATCATCAATAACTAAACCAATATCAGCATTACTAGAAGCACCAGAATTCACCAGGTTGACGACCGCAAGCGCATCCGACTCAAAAACCATACGGACCAAGCCCGAATCAGCCGCGAACACCATACCTCTCAAGATGGCAACCACGTGCCTCTACAACCTGAGGAGTGAAACAAGCCTCAAACCGCTGCGAACCAGAAGCCACCACAAGGCCATGATGATCTCTAATAACCAGACCCACACCAATACCTTTTTTAGCCTCATCAACGTAACAGCAGCATCCGAATTAACTTTATACCATCCCGCACTAGGAGGATGCCACTTAACCAAGCCAGGATCCGTGCTTATTACCCTTGCTTATTACTTGATGATCTCCATAATAATAAATTGATCGATTTAAAAATTAGATTAAATCATTAAGTATCGAAATCAATGAAGACCTCATGTGACTGAAATCAAATGCATCCACCATCGTTTCAATTTTCAAGGCACACCGAAATCCTGCGGTATTTGGGCCAAGTGAAGAACATATGAGCCCACATGTAAGTGACTGGTCATACAATGCAATCAATTAGCGAAACATGGAGGTCCCAGCCCAAAATCTCTGATGGGCCCATTGCCTCTAAAGTAACACACAAATGTCTTTTTCACATTATTCAACATACCTACTTCACTGCACACACTTGATCAAAAAAATAAAAAAAAATAATTCACTGCACACACCATTTCCTCTGCATTTTCTTTCTTTTTTCCCCATATTCACTTGGGAATCATATAAGAATTTCTCATCATAATTAAAATTAGAAAACGCCGGTAAACATGTGGGCATGGAAACTCGAGCTGAGACATTACCAGACTGAATGAACGTGCATTACCATCAAACCACATTAGGTGGGGGTCGTAAATCACCTTCTTATTATTAGCCATCTTCTACAAATTGATGATCAATCAGGACATGTATGAGGAGTTCACAACTCGACTCAAATTGAATATAGAATCTCATGATATATTGATAGGATACAAAAAGCATGCAGGGAGCCCCTAAAAAAGTGCTCTCATGACTCAATCATCAAAATGATAGTGTAACAATATAATACTAAGAACTATAATAATAGAATATATTTATGTACAAAATCATATCTAACCCTAAAAAACTGCAGCATTTATGTAATTCTGTCCAACAATTCTACTATGCCATGCCCTTTTTATTATCCTAATCTCTTTTATTAAAAAAGTTTATTTTTGTTGTTCCTAGAAAAGATGAATTAATTGTGAATTGGAGGTTTTCTTCTAGCAGGAGAATAATCCATTTCAGTGATGTCTGTAATATCCACATAATAATGATCGTGGGAGATCTCATCATCGCTGCTGTGCTCAGAACTAGTAGTTGCTGGTGGTGGTGAATTACTTTCTACATCATCACTTGATGATTTGCTTTTTGATGATGATGCTCTAGGGTTAGCTTTATTCTCTCCAATATTTGTCTGTACATAGAGATCAATTAAATTTAGGAAGAAAGAAGACAAGGATGGCTTGGCTTTCATTAACCAAGCCCTAGTTTTATATATGTAAAATATAATATAGTTGCTTAATATTATGATTAATAAACCAACCTCTGAAGTGCTGGTGGGGGTGGTGGTGGTGGTAATAAGTTTTCTGTTCATAATCATTCCTGCAAAAATAGATATGCAAAAGCCCAATTTAGAATTTGGTGGAATTCTTTGGTTCTCTTTTCTCTTCTTTCTTTTGAATGAATTGAAATTAATTTCACGAGTCTACTACAAAACATAAATAAATAATATGAAAAATAATTATATGTCCAGAGATTTTGAACTCATCCATCCATAAGATCATTACTAATAGTTAGAGAAATTTCTTGGGGACAAAATCACCCAGTTTGTAGAGTACATGTCATGATGTGGGTTTGATTTGAATCTTCTAAAATAATTCATCTACTAGTCAAAAAATTGCTAAGCCTAGCTAACTAGAGAAAGAAAGGGAAAGAAGTCTAATGATGCCTAGGTTTATGATGTCTAGGTCCATAGTAATCTTCATGAATGCTTGGTAACAAGTGTTTTGATTTCTTGGAAACTCTAGAAGTAGTAGTAACTCTTTTCTTCATGGTACCTGTAATAGACTCTCCAATAACACTGCCATCTTCATGACTTGTTTTCATCATCTTCTTTAATTCCTACATATATATAACAACAATATTAATATTCTTCCCATTAATAAAACTTGAGTGATAAATAAATAAAAAGATCAAAACACCCCATGCCAATATGTCCGAGAAAAAAAAATTGAGTACTAATTACATGGATTTCTGCAGGCTCATGATGATGATCATGCCCAAATGACAAGAGTCCTCCTATCTTGAACCGAATTCCTATACATAAATGAACAAATTATTACTATGATAACCTAATCATACAAAGAGAGAATACTATATATATATATATATATATATATATATATATATCTTGAAAAAACAAAATATGGCCTACCTTGAGCCCCAGTAATTAGAAGAGATAAAGCCAGCAGAGAGGCTAATACAACTGAAGAAGGCCTCATCATTTGGAGAAAACAAAGAAGCTAGTAATGGAAAATCCTAAGAGTACTGAGAGAAGAGAGAATGTGGTTTTCTCTTTCCTTTGATGTGTTGTTGAAGGTGTGTCTGAATTATTATTTGAGCTTGTGAGCTTTATATATTGTGAATGGGTGGGTAATGCAATGCTTGAATAAAACTCAAAGTGGACCGGTCTTGATTGTGGGGTCCACTTTGAGTTTTCCTAACATCAACTTTTTTATTGAATTTTTCTCCCACTTTCTTTGGTTTTCCTTTGTCTTTCCCTTGTAAAGTTTTTATTTTTAATTTTTTTAATAATTTTTTTCTTATTATTATTTTTTTTTTTTTGTCAAACAGAAATGACTAACCAATTGGGCACCACCTTCTTCAATAATGTGATGTGGGTCTTATTAATTTAAGACTAGTTATAATATACCTATAGTAAAATCATTTAAGAACATTAATTGGATGATGAAGTTATATAACAAGTTAATGGATTTCTAACATATATATTTTAAAACAAGTTAATTTGTGAAATATATTATATTTTACAATTATCTAGACATAATTATATTTAATAAAACAGTAAAACAAGTAAAATTTGAACATTGGTGCTTGGTTCTCCATTATGTTGAAAGTGAGATTCAAGTGACACAAAATGAGAAGACAAAAAAACTTGAAAAGTGACATCAAAGTATGAAAAGGCACTAAACAAGTAAACTTGGTTACTGTGATTATCCTATTCTGCCCCACACTTTTAGGGTATAAAAGAGGATTTTCAGTATCATGTTCTAAAATTTTAATTGTTTGATAATAAAAAAAAGCACATGTTGTTTCTTTACAAATTCATGTGCTACCATGAAAGCTGCACTGTGTGGAGATGTGAGGAGGTCCCATGCACTATTAATTTAGGATTAGACAATTGATAATTTTGTCAAGTATCAACTACTCTTGGTTGACATCATTGATCAATGACGATGGTGATTAAGATCATGATAAAAACTGTGTTTGAAATGGCTATATATCAACTTTTTTTTTCCCTTTTTAGATGACAATCATTAATCATACAAGATGGGTCTATAAACTATGGGGCATGCACTAGGGTTTTTCCAGTTTTATTGATTAATCAAATCATCATCATCTCTTTTGTCTTCTTCTTCTTCTTCTTCTTCCGGTGGAGGAATTAATGAATATTATGTCATGGTGTGAAAGGAAGGCATAAGGAGAATGAATGAGAAGGTGCCACATCAGCAATAATAGAGAGAGAGAGAGACAAGGTGGGGCTGGAACCCACGAGTCAAATGGGAAACAAGAGGGAGTAAATGTGAGGGTGACAAACAACGTTGAAAGTCCATACATGGACATGCTAGTTTTGTCGTCGGTTGCCAAATGGGCCGGCCATCCACGTGGACGTCCACATCTGTGGGTGTCTACATCTGCTGCGTGGTGACGTGGTGTAATAGTTGACCACGTGGACACTGCTAATTCACGTGTCGTGTTCTTCCTTTCACATGCAAGAAAACATCCTGTAGGCCCACCCCTGTTGGTAGCTGCATGCGCCATGTCACCATGTGCCTTACTTCCCTTTTCATTTAGAGTGCATTTTTCTCACCCATATTAACTAGAGGTAACCATTATCCCCCACCCCTAGTGTTGACACGTGTCCCAAACTTAATCCAAAGTCCAAAATTAACCCAAAATTAATCCAAATTTGGGACACGTGTCAACACTTGGAGTGGGGGTAATGGTTACCTCTAGTTAATGTGGGTGAGCAAAAATACACTCTTTCATTTATTCAACGCGGCCACATATACCACCCTCTGTAATAGGTGAAAAGTCACCACTTCATCCAATCCAATGCCACGTTGTGTCATTTTAGTATATATAATGCTAAATTCGATTAAATGTAATCTATTTTAATGTTTCTAACTTACCATATTTCTAGGCTTATATATAAGGGGAATGTTATCTACCTTTCCTATTTGTCTTTTCCATTTACCTTTCACACTCATTGTTTGATACGTGTACACTTTTTCAATAAATAAAAGGGGAATGCTATCTACCTTTCTCATTTGCCTTTCCCATTTACCTTTCCCACTCATTGTTTGACACGTGTACACTTTTTCAATTAATAAAAAGCTTTCACTTTTTGCTACAAAATTTGTTTACGTATTTACCCCTTATTAATGAAATGATAAAAACAACCATCAAGGGTAAATACGTAAACAAGCTTTGTAGTAAAAAGTGAGCTTTTCATAAATGAAAAAATGTACACGTGTCAAACAATGAGTGGGAAAGGTAAATAGGAAAGGTAGATAGCATTCCCCTATATATAATACTTGAATTCAGTTCCTGCCGATTTACAAGACCAAAATTGATAAATCACCTCCTCACTATACATATATTTTATAAATATATTTGGAGAATTTTTTCTCGATTGTTATATATGGGGAGCGGTACATATACTGTTCGATCTTAGTAGGACATGAAAAACTCCAAACCCAACTATTTGTTATCAGAGTTTGATATAATCCCTCTTAAACAAACAAAACAAAATAAATCGATTGACTTGCAACATGGCCATATTAATTAATTAATATTATATTATTAAAGATCTTAGTTCGTTCATATAGAATTGATAGGATTCTTATACAAAGATATTGATAGTTGCCAAAAAGAGTTGAAAATTGCAACAAAATAATAATAATAATAATAATAAATTAATATATAAAATCATCAACCGATCCCTTCTTGAAACATTCTTCAACTATATATATATATATTCTTTATGTATCAATGAATAATAAACTCGAGTTTCAATTAATGTATTAAAATGCTCAAAGAGAGTACAGTTAAAACCCCTCTAAATTAATATATTAATTTAGAGGGGTTATTAATTTGAAGGGTACTAATTTGTCAACCCGTACGATACACAGACTTTGTTAAAAAATATATTTAAAATTTGCTTTTACTTTTCTTATTTTCTATCTTAATTTTTCATTTCATTATATAATTTAGCTATTTAGGCTAAATTGATGTGCCAAGTGTATTGAATAACGTGGTAAAACAACATAAATACTGAAATGGTGGCTCAATTGCAACCCAATAAATTTTTCCCAAGAAAAATTTAGGGTCTTTGTATGTAAGAGTCTGTTTTATAGTGAAATAAAAAAAAATTAGAGTACATAGAATCTTCAAAAATACAAAAGTCTCCGATATTTATGATTTTATTTAATAAGAGTCACATGTCAATTGGGAAAAGTAAAAGTCAAATACAAATTTGAACCCAAAGTTCAAATATTAAATTCGAATTAATCATATTAAATGATATTATTTAAATTAAAATTCATAATATAGATAAAAATGAATTTTTCAAAAAAAAAAAAAATGGTCATCTTCTTCATCAAGACCTCCATTGGAGGTTGATTTCGACCTCCATTTTACCTTCATCAATGGAGGTTTGTGAAAAGAAAAAGAAAAAGAAAAACGTAAAAATAACATAAACGTAATAACAGAACGAGATGAGGGTAGTTTAGCACTCCTCCATGCATTATATACATTATTGGAGACATATTATTCCACGTGTTTATCAATTTGATTTGGTAAGATCATAACATTAATTTCCAGCATCAAAATATTAGTGGGGTCTGTTTTTTAATTCCAAAAGTAATTAAGAGATTCTTTAAAATAATAATAATTAAGAGACAGTGTTCGAAAACGCAGCCGCCTAGGCCGATTAGTCGGAGCTATACAGCTAGGCGACCGAAAAAACGCCTTGAAAATTGCAAATAAGACCAATTAGGCGGCCTCCGCGTAATCGGACACGTGGCAGAGTAATCGGACACGTGGCCGAGTAATCGAGCTAGGCGCCGTTCTTTTGCACCAAAAATCAGCTGGAATAAGGCTCGGGATCGTGTTTCTGGCGACTGGAATAGCTTGGGGTTCGTTGGCAATGGAGGCAAGTGTGAGGTTGAAGATGAAGTGGAGAAGGTGGGGTGCGTTTAGTAATTGTCTGGGGTGTACGCAGGAGATAGATTGGGCAAACATTTGGGCTCATGTGTTAGGCCTGGCCTGTTGCCCCCTTTTAATGAAACGGCGCCGTTTCACTTATGTGCTTTCTTCACTGATTTGAGTTACAAATTACGAAACGCCCCCTGATCTCTTATAAAATCACAATAACTTCAATCTTCCTTCAATAATTACACTTATACCCCTAATTGATCAACTTTATAAATACCTGGAAAGAGTTTTGTTTGGATTTGATAATTGGAATTTGTTTGAGATTGAATTTTTATACAGGAAAATAAAAAAATAGGCTTAAATTCGCCGGCCGATTAATCGTTCGTTTAATTGCCGACTAATCGCCTAGGCGCTAGAAGGTGGGTCTCCGCCTAACTAGTGCCTAGCGCCTACTATAACACTGTTAAGAGATCAAAAGACGATATGTTAACACAATTACTAACTAATATATGCGATAATAAACACGATTAGTTACCGATTCGACTTTTGTAATGGATATCCTTCGTTCTAGGTCTCGTAAGGTCTCGTAAGGTTCTTTGGCGTTGGTGTTCCGCTTAGGATATGTGTTTGAGCTTAATCTCTTAAATGGACTTTACTGTCACTCATATTTATCGGGAAGGTAACCAAGTTGTAGATAGTTTAGCATCAAAGAGCCCCAGTATCGTCTCTCCTACATGGTGGTGGATCGCTCCAAATTTTTACAATTCTTTTATTTTCAATGATTTTTGTTGTAGACCTTCTTTTAAATTCTGTTTAACAGATTTTTTTTTTTTTTTTTTTTTTTTTTTAATAAAATGTTGGGATGAGATTGATTCTGATCCCCAACAACCTTAAAAAAATAATAATAAAATAATAATAATAATAATAATAAGGACTAATTGCACAAACTTCCCCTGAGTTTAGGCATAATTGCATGTATATGGAATTTTTACCCATAATTGCACAAACATCCCTTGCCGTTAGTTGACTTCCGTTAACTCTAACCGTTGACCACAATTTTAACCCCAAATGACTAAAGTGCCCCTAGTTACCTATTTTATTATTAATTATATATATATATATATATATACACTTTATTATTATTTTTGACAATTTATATATATATATACACTTAAAAATAATAATTATATATATAACACTTAATTTATTTAATTTAAAAAATGGATTATAAAAAAAAGTAAAAAATAGATTTAAATGGATTATAAAATTGGTTAAATAAATAAATTAAGTATTATATATATAATTATTATTTTTAAGTATATATATATAAATTGTAAAAAAATAATAAATTATATATATATAATTAATAATAAAATAGGTAAATAGGGGCACTTTAGTCATTTTAGGTTAAAATTATGGTCAACGGTTAGAGTTAACGGAAGTCAACTAACGGTAGGGGATGTTTGTGTAATTATAGGTAAAAGTTCTATATACATGCAATTATACCTAAACGCAGGGGACGTTTGTGCAATTAGTCCTAATAATAATAATAAAGTTAGCAAAAGTAGTTGACTAGATTATACGATGATTACTGGTCAAAAGTTGGGCATCGATTATGGTGATAATTAAGACGTAAAGGCCTAAAGGGTAATAACTAATAAATGTTATAAAAAGTACAAAACACCAAATATGAGAGTAAAAGAAAAATGGGCCGACAAAGAGACAAATCACATGTTTTTAGGACACATAGGAGAACAAACAAAGTTTTGGACCATATATTACCTCTCGTATTTTCTTCAGCTAACATGTTTTCTGATTTTGTGTCTCGTGACAACCAAACAAATTAATCATCTAATCTGAGTGGCTTAATTTCCTTGTGTTTGAATTAAGAAAATCAAGACGGATTCAAATGATTTCGAAATTCGCATTAAGAAAATTACGCATACTCTGTTACGTAGGTATATTACCGTTAATTAGAAGACAGGTTATGAGAAGATCTGAAAGTACCCTTTTTATGTTTTGTTGTTTTATATATGTATGATATTGAAATATGTAGCAAAGGTGCGGCAAAGTCATTTTGTATGCGTCTGATTTGATATGTGTGGATAGTGGTCGCACGGGTCCTTGTGTCGAATACACAAGATGTTGCAAGGTTGGAATTAATTGTCATTTCCAACTTGGAATGGACTGTGCCCTAACTAGCTCAAACCAACTTCCATGCCAACAACAAGCATGTAATAAATACACAGCAACAACAACAACAAAGCCAAAACTTGCAAGTTGAAATCATATATGCATCCACGTAAACATGAATTTGGATCCTCTGTTGTGCTAATATTTGTCTTCACCTAAATAGATCTTATAACATGTATAATCAATGATTGAGATTTATTTGTTTTTATTTATCTCACTTTTATTATCTTTAAATGCAAAATATTATTTTCAAACGTTTTAGATCAAGAAAAGCCAAAAACATATACTTGACAAACTTGGATCCTTTGTCGAGCCGAGGGCATTTAAAGTATCAACACATAATGTTTAATATAAAATAAAAAATAAATAAATTCTGATAATTTATAGTTTTTTTTTTTTGAAGTGCTACAATTATTAAAATATGATTGTCAGGATCTACCAAGATCTGACAATATATGTGCTGCCCGGTTATCTACTCCCACAAACCGCGAAAAAAACTCTTCACACATGCTTGTAAAATACACATGATGGAACTCGAACCTTTCAACACAAATGTGAAAGGGAGGTGCACTACCATTATTGTTAAAAGGTGATGTGCTAATAATTTATGGTTGATAATACTGATATATATTAAAAGAGGATCTTAGTTCATATATAAGTATGCTATTTGTGTGCCCACCAGATAAAAACTGTGTTATCTCTTGCAATTATATATGTATTAATATTTTTGTTTGTGAATTAATTAAAACATGCAGATTGTAAAAAAGTAGGAGTATGATAAAACTAGTAAATATTTGTCATTAATTTATTACAATTTGCTAGATCTCAGCAGAATGCAAAATCCACATCCATTCTTCTGTTGGTCGATCCGAGGATTAAATGTTGGGCCCAATCACAATTATATGTTGAAATGCTACATAGAAATCAATAAAAGATGGGTCCACAGCAAATGTACTGCAAGGCTAGGTACACTACTATAAATCATTCAAAACATTACCATTTAATGCCTCCACAGTGTATTCTTACAATAGAGGCAATAATTAAAGACATGGTTCATGCCATTTTGGATATGAATCCTCTCCCCACCTCACTTTGTCCTCACCTAAATCAATGGTTTGAATTAATTCTATCTTTTAGTTGAGTAAAACATAAAAATTAATAGAAATAATTCAAACCATTGATTTGCTATATTAAACACGTGTTAATAGATTATGAAAAATGAGGAGAGAAAATGTGAGGAAAGGATCCAAATCCATTTCAGATATATGACACATTAAATGTTTTCATACCAAAAAAAATTGATAAAGGAGAAAAAGGGAGCTAAGAGCATCTCCAATGCAACCGTGGCTTGGGAAAAAAAAAGATGCCACATAGGATTAATAGACAGCATATTAAAATTTGTATCTCCAATGCAACTGTGCAGATACAACATCAAGCTGATGTGGCAAAAAAAATAATAGACACTGTCAACATGCCTGTCCACTTTCAGAGGCTCTTTTGAACATCTATTTTATAGGCTTAGTCAGCAATCCCCGCTTTTTCTTTTCATTAATTTTTCATCTCCCCGCTCTTTCTCTTTGGGCGCTGAAAGACCCACACAAAAAAATCACTCAATCTCTTATGTATTCTCCTCAATTTTCTTTTAGGTCAATTTCGTCTTCCATTTTGAAAGATACGCACTACAACAAATACTGGATTTTATAGCACGCGTTAAATGCTATCTAAGGCCTCTCATAGCATTTAGAAGAAAGTCATAACAGCCTGTGTGATTAAAAGTTTTTGTCATATGATAGCATTTTTGACTTGTGATAGTAATAAGTTCAAAGTGCTATAACATATCCTATTATAGCATGTCTAAAATGCTATTTGGTTTTCATTTGTCATAGCATTTTTGACATGCAATAATTAATAATTCAATATGCTACAACATTATCTCTTATAGCATGTTAGAAATGCTATTTGGTGTTAATTTGTCATAGCATTTTGGACATGTGATATTTACTAATTCAATATGCTACAACATGTCCTACTATAGCAATTCACAAATGCTATTTTGCCACCATTTTTAATAGCATGTTTGACATGTTATACTTCTTGGTTTTGAAGTGCTATAATATATCTTATTATAGCATTTGAAAAAGGTTATTTGTTATTTGTTGTCATAGCATTCTTAGTATGTAATACTTCTAATTTAAAGTGCTATTGAAAATATTATTATAGCATTTTTAAGAAGTCATTTTGTTATCATCTGTAGCATTAGTTAATTGCTACAAATCTCAATAAAAATAATTATAGCATTTTATTACAACAATTTATAAAATCAATAAAAAGCTATAATAAATATATAATTATTAATTTAATGCTACAAAATGCAGTATAATGTACTTTTCTTTTGTTGAGAATAGACCTACAATATTTCACATTGAAATACCATATAAAAAGAACTAATTTTCATTGATAAATGAAAATACTACATTGTCGATCATATTTAAATAATAATAAATCTCCATATCTAAAAAGCAAACAAACAAAAGTCATTAAAAAAATTATCTAAGCATTGATGTGTGTTGTCTCATTTCAAGGAAAATAATAAACTAAAAAGGTTGTCTTCAAAATTTGCAATCCATTTAATGTAATCTACAACCTGCAATGAATTCAAAAAAAAAAAAAAACAATTATAAAACAATGTACTTGAGAAATCAAAATTAAAACATTTGAACTAAACTATCTATAATTCAAAGCAGCCTATAAACTAACTCCACCCAATATACGTACGATGTACCACTCTTGAATAATATTATCAATCTACAAACCAGCAAGCAATGCTAACATCCATTATATAAATTTGTTCATTAACATGCTATCAAAAATACTATACCACACTGACTTACATTTAACAAATCTACCCGATAAAAATTTGCTCAACAACAAAGCCCACTTCCATCTATGCATCTACCTAAACAAATACCAAAGCCAAACAATTTCTACATATACACTTACACACATATCCATTATTTCTACAAACGATAAACTATAAATCACTTTTAAAAAAAATAAATTTAATATTAATAACTTTTAATCTCAAACATATAAAGTTAAATGAAAAAAGATATTACCATTTAAGACGTTAATTCTAACCATCCATACGAATTTTGTCAGCTGGCCATGCAACAGTACTACCCATAGCTTCTTCAATATTTGACATATATGAAGTAGGCCTCCATAAAAATGTTTCGCCCTTTCTTACTTTATCCACCCATACTCTCATAGCATTTGGTCCAATGGGGACATGATGGACAAGAGCTTTTGGATCACTTGAGGACCAACGACCTTCAGCAACTATTTCTCCTGATCCCATCCAATCAAGTATCTTGCAGTTTTTGTTGAGTGGATTCACATTCATAGTCTTTAAAGCAAAAACAAAATTAAAAAAATTGTTGCCATTAAAATATTAAGTAATGAAGTTAAATATTTGAACTTAAATTTTATGAAAATTTAAAAAAATAACATTCTTACATTAGGAGAAGTAATTGGTGCAGTTGACACTTCCTCACATGACTCACTTGATTGATTATGACCCTAAAATTTACAAAAATTAAAAGTGTTATCACATAAAATAAATTACATGTTTGTATGGAAGTAAAATTCACTTACTTGGCCTTTTACTAATTTGTTAATCATGCTTCGTAAATTTGCTACTTCGTCCTTCAAATCATCATATTCATTCTTCATTTGATTCATTTGGTTGTCTCTTTGTGTAAGTATTGACAGTTTTGAGAGTGTAACTCCTTTTCCAAACCCTCTTACTCGACCGCTGTTTTCTGGTCCAAGTACCTTTGCAAGAGCATCTTCTTTCGGATTCATTGAAGAAGACTTTGGTAAATCATCTCTTATACTATTTATCTTAGCCTAAAATTATATGATTATGAAAATCATTAAGAATTTCCATTGAGAGAAAGAAAATAAAAATAAAAATAAAAATCTCAAGATACTGACAATTGTTTCAGCAGCATTTGTATTTACAGCTTCACCATTCTTCTTCTGATGTGCTCTGATCCAAACATCAACTCGAGATGGGGTAGATTCTGGTTTTTCATTCCTCTAATAAAAAGATTTAAATAAATACAAAATTAAGATGATAAATTAATCTCATATAGTAAATTGTTGTATTACCAAGTCCTCGGTAGCTCGAGCAAATCCCCTACGACTAGTTGTGTGGGGAATTTGGGCTTTCTTTATAGCCTGGAAGTGTTTTCTTTTTTCCTGGAACAATTACTTAGATTAGTTATATAAAAAAAATCAATTGTTATTAAAAAAAAATAATAATAAAAAAAAAAAAAAAAAAAAAGATACACCAATAACCTGAAAGGCTGGACTTGTTTTCTCTTTCACCAATTCTTTCCAATCTTTACTTGATTTAATATTATCAGGCTGCAGTGCTTGTCTTTCTTGTTCATTTGGTGCTTTGATTATTTTGCTAACAAATCTTGATTTTGATGCCCTAAAAAGTTCACCCATCTCCTTAAATATATAGTCCTTTTTCCACTGTTCATCTATGTTTTTGTATCTTGCCTGCAAAATATTTTTATGAGTACAAAATTATTATTTACGTACTATTAAATAAATAATCCAAAATGAACTATACCTGAATGCATTGCCATAAAATAGCTCTCGTATCTTTAGGAAGCTTTCTCCAATCTGAAAGTGTATATGGTACAATCTCTCGAACAAGAGGACCTAAAAAGGAAGATAAACTGACTGATCCATCACCATAAGCTTGTCCCAAGCTATTAAACTGGACTTCAATCCGGCTAGAAGGATCTACAGCAATGGTCTTCATTTTAGTACAACCTCTCTTTCTTTTAGATGCTTGTGATTCCTCTATATTAGTTATCGTAACATTTTGCGAATCTTGTTGTGGGAGTTCAAATGGTGTTTCTGAAGTTTCTCGACTTTTTCTTGTTCTAGGAGCCATGGCAATAGTTAAATCCTGCAAAGTTGAAAACTTAAAAAAGCATTAAGGCAAGAAACAACACATATTATATTCAACTCATCTTTTTAAGATTTAGTATTGTTAATATGAAACTAAATAAATAAAAAAATTAAGTAATCCTATAAGACAACATAGCAAAGAATTAGTATAAATAAGTAAAATTCTGTATAGAAAAAAGAAGAAGCAACTAAATATAATAACTAATACAAACATTGAATCATTGTAAAAATTTATTATTGTTCAAAGCCAAACAATTTGCACACTAAACTTTGTTAAGCAACTTGTAAGCAAAATCCTAAACTTGTAAGCAAAATCCTAAACTTGTAAAATGTTACTCTAAAACAAAACAAAAAACAAAAACATAAAAAAAAAAAAAGGTTTGAAGATATATAAATACTTCAAAAGTCACAACAACAATCCCTCACAATCAGTCCTTGCATAATTAACTTCATCATCATCATCATCATCATCGATAGATTGTGAATGAAGTGTTAAATTGTTTTGTGGCATGGGATTTGTATCCACCTTCTCATTGATCTTATCCAACTCATAATAACCCCTTGGAGGTGCCTGTAATAAAACATACCAATTAGAAGAATCACTTTCTCTAGAATAAAAAACTTGCTTTGCCTGTGATGCTAGAATAAATGGTTCTCTCTCGTACTGATTTTGACCTTGGTTCAGGTTAACAAGGGTAAACCCTTCTTCAACCTTAACACCATGACCAGCATTTGCCCAATCACACTTAAATATTGGAAGTTGAAACCTATGGTAATCTAATAGAATTATATCTTTTATGACACCATAATAAGCAACAACATCAACAACTTGTGACGTGTCTTTAGCACTTGATCTGCATATGGTTGTTGCTTCTATAGAAACACCACTATTTTGTGTAACCCTCTCAACTTCTTTTGTGTGGAATCGATGTCCATTGATTATATATCCACTATATCTCATAGCATGTTTTCTAGGACCAAATGCAAGCCACTTCAATGTATCTAGCTCATCACTAGTTGAAGAATCATCAAATGGAATCTGTAGAAAAAAAGAAGTTAAAAGTTAAAACATTATCTATTTAAAAGATAAATGACACGTTAAAACTTCACTGGATATAGAAAATAACCTTTGCTTTTATCCATGTGGAAAATGTTTCTGCATGTCTTTTCCAAAGCAAATTTTCATTCCTTTCCAATTGTCTACTTAATCGCTTTAACTCTTCTAAATGCATCCTAATAAAAAAAAAAAATTATAAATGATATCAAAACTTATAACAATGAAAACAATAGAATTTTTCGTACTTACTCTATATATGGTTCGACCACTGCTGTGTTAAATAAAACATAACGGTGTGCATTTTCTAACAATTCCTCACTGAGAGTAATTGATGTTCCTGATGAAATTGGGCGGCCTTCAATGATAACATCATTGGATATTTCTTGATTACGACATTCTTGATAATGAAATTCATCAGTTTGCTTTAAATACCCACTACAAAATGCAATGCACTCATCTGCAAGATAGCATTCTGCAATACAACCTTCAGCTCTTGCACGATTCCTGACATATCCTTTGAAAATCTTCATATGCCTACACATAATTGTATCTTATAAATATGTTAAATCAGTAAATATTATCAAATGAAAATAAATGAATAACGTTTTACCTTTCAAAAGGATACATCCAACGATAGTGCACCGGTCCAGCTAACCGTACTTCTAGTCCTAAATGAATAGTCAAGTGCACCATAATATCAAAGAATGAAGGTGGAAAGTACCTTTCCAACATACACAAGGTTTCAACAACTTCATCTTCAAGGGTAACCATTTCCTCTCTATCAACGACTCGTTGACATATTCTATTAAAAAATGCGCATAAACGATATATCGCATTTCTTGGTCCCTTTGGTAATAACCCTCTTAAAGCTACAGACAGCAATTGTTGCATTAATACATGGCAGTCATGAGATTTCAAACCTGTTAGCTTGCAATCTTCCACTGAGACACACTTCCCAATATTTGAACTATACCCATCTGGTAACTTTAAATCAAACAATCTCTTGCAAAACAATCGTTTCTCAACTTTAGATAAAGTGTGTGGGGCTGGAGGAAGGTATGTTCTAGTACCTCGGTCTTGTGGATGCAACTCATGTCGAATTCTTAAATCTTGTAAATCCTTACGAGCATTAATCCCATCTTTTGTTTTTCCGTTTATTTCCAATAGTGTACCAATGACACTCTCACAAATATTTTTCTCTATGTGCATAACATCCAAATTATGACGCAATGCCAAATCCTACAAAATAATGATACACAAAATAAAAATAAAAATAAAAATTTAAAAATATATATATGTTAAATGTTAAACAAAAAAGAAAACAGAAAAGAGATCATTTACCTTCCAATATGGTAGAGTAAAGAAAATAGATCTTTTCTTCCACATTTGTACATCTTTCTTTGGTTTGTCCCGTCTTTTTCCCCAATCATTTTCAAAGTCTTTAAGAGCAAGAAAAATGTTGTCCCCTTTCATGAATTTGGGACGTTTTCCTGTTTCTTCTCTTCCATCAAACCAAGATTTTCTTTTCCTATAAGGATGAGTCAGAGGAAGGAATCGCCTATGTCTCATGTATACTGTCTTCTTACTAAACTTTAACCATTTTGAAGCTGTATTTTCCCCACATATAGGACATGCTAATTTACCCTTTGTTGTGCATCCAGCAAGATTTCCATATGCTGGAAAATCATTTATTGTCCACATAAGTATTGCCTTCAAATTGAAAACTTCTTTACTAAATGTATCAAAAACAGCAACTCCATTATTCCATAACTCTTGTAAGTCGTCTAGAAGGGGCTGTAAATATACATCTATGTCATTACCAGGTTGTTTAGGCCCTGGAATTAATAAAGTTAACAAGATATTTTCTTTTTTCATACATAACCAAGGTGGCAAGTTGTATGTAACTAGCATTACAGGCCAACAACTATATGTGGAGCTTAAGTTTGCAAAAGGGTTGAAGCCATCAGTAGAAAGACCGAGTCTAAGATTTTGTGGGTTTGATGCAAAATCAGGCCACTTATCATTAATATGATCCCATGCCAAAGAATCTACTGGATGGCGCATGTGTCCATCTTCACTTTTATTACTAAAATGCCACCTTAAATCTTCAGCCAATTTTGGTGATCGAAACATCCTTCTAAATCTGGGTATAATGGGAAAATATCTCAAAACTTTAGCAGGAACACCTTTCCTAATCTTCTTTGTCCGTTCATCTTCTTGCCATCTTGAAGAACCACATATTGGACAATTATCCTCATTTTCATTCTCTTTTCTGAATAAACAGCAATCGTTTATGCAAGCATGAATCTTCTCATACCCCAAATCAAATGTCTTGAGAAATTTTCTCACCGAATAGACGGACTTGAGAAGTACATTATCAATTGGTAACATGTCATGTAAAATCTCTAGAAGTCCATTGAAGCTCTTATCTGACCATCCATTTACAGCTTTGAGTCTATATAAAACTACAATAGCTGACAACTTTTTGTATTTTGTGCAACCTTGATATAAAGGGGTTTCTGCATCTTCCAAAATTGTAGTAAAATCATCACCTATTTTTTCATCTAATGGTGCTATAAAATCTGCATCTTGCATGTATGCAGTCTCGTACAAGTTAAATGCGTCTGACATTTTCACTTCTTCAAGGTTTTCATCGGAAGCTATTTTTTCGCCATGATGAAACCATGTTGTGTAAGTCAAATCCATCCCTTTTATGACTAAATGCTCAAAAACCATCTCAATAGAATGTTGACTTAAATTTCTACAATCTTTGCACGGACATAAAATCTTATTAGGAATGCCTGCGTTTTTCTCAGCCATTTTCACAAAATTCCAAGCTTCTTTCACATACTCTTCAGAGGTTCTATTAAACCAAAAGATTTCATATATATTAATATACATTTCTACATCATTTATTTATTTTATTTCTATAATTCTAGCTAATTACCTGTTAAGATGTACCCAATCCTTATTCATCTTCAAAACACCAAAATGTAAAGTTTTATCCCGCTATCACCAAGCTAAAAAAAAATAACAGACATTGACCGAACAATACAATACATAATGCAAACAAAAAGCAGTGCGATATTCTATTAAAATTATAAGTTAATATAATTAATATGCTATAAGTAAAATACGAAACTAATAGCAAGCAAAAATAGAACAGATAATAAGTTCTAACAACAGTGCCTAGTACTACTACTACTTGTACAAATTATCCACCAAAAGATTATGTTCCTCATACTCTTGGTTTTTTTTTTTTTTTTTTTTTTTTTAACAGAACCTAGTACCTTTTTTTTTATTATTTTTTATTTTTATAATGTTGTGAAAATCAAATTTTATTCCAAGAAACAACAACCAGCCAAGGAAGGGAAATGACACACCTCTAAGGACAGCACCAACAACCCCAACAACAGAGAAAAGGAAACAGGGAACATCACACAAACAAAACAGAACCTAGTACTCTTGCTGAGATTGATCTAATTGAGACCATGGTGAACCACGGTAACTCTGTGAGTCACCTTTGCAAGTCAAATAATTTCAGGTGAAGGTGACAATGTGACATAGTCAAATTTGACGACTTACTAACTGACTTCAATAAAACCATAGTCACCAAAAGCTCAACATAATTTCAATTTTATTTAGTAACAATTAGCTGAAAAAAAAAAGAAAAAAAAAAGGAATGTTCTACAAAAAAACACCTAAAAAAAAAGTAGTGCTCAACAACCACAATTTTAAAGCCAAATCAACTAGCACAACAACTGTCGTAACATTGCATTTGACATTTTGTGAGGGTTTGTGCAGGACATAACTACTCCATATTCAATATTCTCAAAACTCAAGTGGACACATTTTTAATTCTGTGACTAAATCAAATCTTTTTTTTGAATAGCAGATGTATTACTAGAGGCAAAAGCCAGCAAGAACAAACACAGCACGAGCAGCAGAAAAATAAAACAATAGCACAGCAGCTACAACACGCCACTACAGCAACTGAAACAAAAAACAACAAGTGACAGCAGCAAAGGAAAACTGAGCAGAAGAGAAACACCAAACAACAGAAAACAACACACCAGACCTCAACCCAGGATACTCCATTCTACAAAATCCCCTTCCCTATTAGACCCCTTTTTAGCTAGCCTATCAGCAAAAAAATTAGAGTCTTAAATGAAACACATCCTCAAATCTTATACAAAAACGTTTTGGCAAACTCTAAGTTAGCTCCCATGAGACGAGGTTGATTCGAAATATGCCTCACACAACTGTATCACCAGTAATTTTATAGACTCTTAAGTAATTTTATTCGAAATCTTATTATAGACTGGTAATTTGAATTAAATTACTAGCACCAGTCTACATGTAAGCAAGTCCTAGTGATCAAGGAGCACATAGAAATGACCTCAAGCTTCAGTCGAGAGAAATGGCATCACATCATTACAAATCTAAGCAGGTGTATGTCAAATTTGAAATCAAGAAAACAATAAACAATGCATGTCTCATGGATGAATTTACTGAACACAGAGAGTATTGACTGTCCATGGTTCAATTAGGAGCATTCCATAAGACCGACACATGCTGTGCCTAAGATATAAACTAAGGAGACTCCTTGGCTAATGCGCTACCAATCTACCATCCAAGAACTTCTAAAAGTATCGTCTATCTGGATAACATAATTGATGGACTATACGAAACTCCTAATTTTGGGGTAAGATAACGTTCATGTTAGAGTCACCTGTTATTGGTGGTCACAGTGAACCGACAATTACTATGGAAAGCTCGAGTTAAGAATCATCTAAATTACAAAGATCTTATAACAGATACCAGTTTAGTGCTGCTGGCACATTTCTGGTACCAGGCTCTGAATGAGCATTTCCTAGGTGGTCTAATCTCATTCTCAAAAAGTTATTCGATTGAAAAGAAACAAAATACAAAAAAACATAAGATAAACTCTGATATGAATGATGAACAACATTTTAGTAATTAACGACATTTATATCATTCCATTGATGAAGAAATTCAATTGAATCCATTACAGAACATGTAAACAACGGAAACATATATAGCCTCGTATATCAGTCAGAGCTGTAAACTGAAAATTCGATATGTTAAAATAAGAAAGCTGTGAAAAATCGCCCTAATCTTATCTGAACTTAAACATCAATAGTTAATGGGCACCTCAAACAAAATAAAATGAAGATGACCATAATTAAACAAATAACCTAGGCTTAAAACACTAAAATTCAACAACTGCAACAACAACAACAACAAAACCACCTCTACAACAATCTGAAACAGAAGACCTCTTTTATCCTATGAAATCAAACTCAAAATCACAAATTTAATAATACCCAAAAATTAAAATAGATTACTAAAGAAAAAAAGAAAACGAAGAAGACTTACCTCTAGAGCAACTTCTTCAATTTTCTCAGACTTATTAACAGCACAAATCACTTCAAAAATAAAATATGAAACAAAACATGTCAGAAAGAGAATAATATAGTAGAATATTTTAATCAAAAACAGAGCAATTTTTTTTTTGAAACGGTATTCTTTATTGAAAACGAGCACAGAGGCAAAAGCCAAGAATAGCCAACACAGGCACCACAACGCAAAAACAAAACAAACAACAGCCACCCAAGAAACAGGGCAGGCCAACAACAAGAAGCACAAACAGCGACAACCACACCAGAAACAGAACAACACAAACCCCAAAAGCCAACAAGAAAAACACTCACACACTGCCCAAACCCCAAAAGCCAACAAGAAAAACACTCACACCCTGTCCCATTGCAGAAAATCGAGCAATGTCTACAACACCACACAAAAAGGAACATAAAGAAAACCTTAAAGAAAATTAGGGTTCATGAAATTCGAATTGATAGATTTTAAAACAATATATAAACTATCAAAACAAGATAAAGATTTAATTTAGAACAAAAAAAAAAGAGAAAGAAAGCATTTACCTATTCACTTTTGCTCTGCAACAGTTCAATGGAGTTCAAAAATAAAGTGGGAGAGGGATTTGTAGATATTTGAAAAGGATAGAATGCAAATTGAGAGATAGTGGGACTCTTGAAACTCCAAATTTTTAGGCAATCAAATTGGAAGAAGGTAAACATGGTTGATTTCTGATCAGATTGAGGATTTCTCTGGCGGGAATGGAAATCAATTTGGCGCTTGAAAACAAAATGGGAAAAACTGAGAACTCTTTTTCTTTTCTTTGTTTTTTCCATTATATATTATATTTTATTATTCTCTTTAACGTTTTTTTTAAGACATTTTATAGCTTTTTTATAAACATTTATTACATAGCTTTTAAAATGTATTTTATAGCTTTTTAATTGTGTGGAGACAAGGGGTTTGACGTTCCTTATTAGTTCACAATTTTTTTATTTTATTTTATTACTTTTTTATTATGATTTTATAGCTTTTTTTTAACCTGGATTTTATAGCTTTTTAAATATACATTTTATAGCTTTTTTATTGTGCTATATCAACAACATGTGGTTAATTAATGTTTACAAACTTGATGATTGATGGTAGCAATCACAATATGCTATAGAAATACAAAAAAAAAGCTATTTGAAATAATATGTTATTAAATGAGTAATTGATGTAACATTTAACTATGAAAAGCTATAATAGATACCTATTTCATTGCACAACAAAAAAAATGCTATTATCTTGTGCTATAAAATCCAATATTTGTTGTAGTGGTACGGTAAGTTCTTCATCCTCTCCAAGTTTTTCAGCAATTTAGTTTTTATAACTTAGTGAAAAAAAAAGAAGAAGAAGCTCTCATTCAAAGTATCTCTCTGTGAAATCTTTGACTTGTGTCAATTAGTGGTTTTCGTGGTATTTCCTGGGTGCGTTGCGTCTTTCTGTTGTTTGTGTGCTTGGTTTGTTTTGCTGGTGTAGATGTAGTCTGGTGTTTTTTTGTTTTGTCAGGGGCTGTGTTTGTTAATTTGTTATTGCTGTTGTCAGTTGGGTGTGTGGGGCGTTTGTGGTGCCCTGTTTCTTGGGTGAGAGGCCCTATTTCTAGGTTTTTGTCTCTTGTATTGTGTTGCTGGTGTTGTTTTCCTCTGTTGTTTTGGGGTCCCCATGTTTGCCTTTAATATAGATTCATAGGAAAATTTTTATGTGCAATGGAGATTGAATTAAGATTTAATATTTATCTATTGAATTTATCAATTAATAAAATTGATTTATGATTTTATGGCTATAGTTTGTGTTGCTACAATTTTATGTGATAGTTAACAACTGAGGCTGCTTTTGTGGGGTGCTGCTTCTGTTCTGCTTCTGCCTCTGATTGAACATGATGAAACTCTCATTTCATCACATGTATTCTTTTAAATTATCTTTTGCTATGTCTTCACAGACCTGTGGTATAAAAGCAATAATTGGGGATGCATTGTTTAAATCATGTTCTGAATGAGTATATAAATTCGTGTTCACTAGAGAAAGTATGGCTGTAGTATTTAACCATAATAGTTTTCGTGGTTGCTGAATTTATTGCATTATAAATAGTATCACTACTAAATTTTATTTCATTTATTACCTGCATAAGAAATTCAATTGTAAAGTAGAAAGGAAATATAAGTGGGAAAACTTTTGAAAAGGATAGCTGCTAGGCTATCTTAGTCATAAATGAAAGCATATGAAACTGCTCCTGGCAATTGACTACCGCTAACCATGATATGGTCAGTGTATATCACTTGCCGGCAGCAAATGCCTCAACTGGGAAAGTCTTGGTCTCTTGAGTCGTTTTTCTTTTCTTTTTGTTTGTATAGGGTGAGGTTTGGGGTGTATACGATGGTTTAGGTTGGTTTTGTCAGATGTTTTTGGGGATGAATGGTGGATATCAAATCTTGATCTCTAAGTAATTTCAAACTTTAATTCTCTCTGTAAATTTATTACTTTAAACTTCTAAAATTGCAGAATATCAAACTTTCTCTCTTTATCCCATGATTATGTAAGTTTGCATCTTTATATTATCAATTAAGGTGGATTCTCATCACATATGTGCATGCTCCTGACAAGCTAACATATTATGGGGTTGGTGTGAAAATTGATAAGGTGGTGTTGTATTATTCTTCAAGTAATTTCATATCAACTTTTATGAAATTACTTGGAGAATCAATCAACGTACTGATTGCCTGTGATCAGTTCTCTGTATTCAGGTTATATTATAGTTTATAGGCACTGCTAATTAAGCTTCAAATTAAATTTCAAATGCTTTTTGTTTTTTCTTAATTGATTCAGATTGCTAATGTTGCCCTATTTCCCTGTGTCATTTTTTTCTAATATGCAGGTATTGGCGTTGCATGTGTACTCATTATTTTCTACTTTATAGGACATATATTTATTACTGATTCATGAATGAGAAAATAAATAGAAATACTAACTCAATCACATAAGTAGTAGTAATTTGGCACTTTAATTTGTCTATTTGCATATGGAAAGAATTATCGAATTGAAGCAATGATTAAAATGCATAACTAATATTGATCTCTAAGTAAATTACTTGGTCTCTTGCCGGCAGCATATGTGATGTTTTGCATATCATCTCCTCCTTTGTGAATGGTGAACAAGTGATTCCTTAATTTTACATGAAGTTCTTTCCATATAACTAATATTGTATTAGCTTTCCCTGTTTTTGGCTCTGTTTTCTTTGTTTGTGCGTTGACTTTGCTCAGTTACATATTTGATTTTAAGGTTTGTTTGTTTGTTTGTTTGTTTGTTTGTTTTGAACTTTGAACTTTAATTTGCATTACATGTGATTGAATAGTCATTTCCAATTCTCCTAACTTTGAACTAATCATATGGTGTTGTTTTTGTGTAGGCATTATTTTTGAATGGATTCACAAGAGTCTCAAAATTTCTCACAATTTCAACACCTTCCCAATGACACTGGATATAAAAATGCTAGTGACCCGCTCAATACTCAATATATCTTTAACTCCTCTCAAATCCACCCACAAACCTCTATGCCACAAGTTAACTAATTTAGTCCATTAAACATACCGTTTCAGCCCAACTTTGCCTTTAATTTAATGAATGCTTCATATCCTTCTCATGTTCACCAACAGTTTGGATCTGGATTCTCGTTCCAAAGTCTATTGAATGCTCCCAAACTTCCATTTGACACTCAAACCTCAAATACATCCAAAAAATCCACCAAAAAAATGCAAGGCCACCAAAAAGTCTAATATCTCTAAAACTTCATTGCTCAACAAAAAGTGGACTAAAGCTGAAGACGTTGCATTAACAAAGGCATGGCTATATGTCTCTGTTGATTCTGACATTGGAAATAATCAGAAAAATTCAGCAATGTGGAATCGTATTTTACAAACTTGGAGGGACAATATAGGTTTATATGATGAGGCTCGAACCACCAATAGCTTAGGATGTCGTTGGGGAAAAATACTAGCTGTGGTAAACAAATTTCATGCATTACATGAGCGATTGGAAAGAACTCCACAAAGTGGAACAACTCCGGAAGATATGGTAATATCTTAGCTATTAATATCTAATTTTTTTATAGTTCTCTTTATTGTTGTTTACAAGTACTTACATTAGAAATTTTCATCTGTTATAAGAGATATATTTAGAATTAATGATGACTTACTTATTCTTTTGTATTTTTGCTTTCTCTCTTGTTTTATTTGTAGAAAAGAGAAGCAATACGAATGTATGAGGACCTTACTAATGGAAAACCATTCAAATACGAGCATTGTTGGGAGATCTTAATAACAAATCCAAAATGGTGTTCAAAAGAACTTACCAAGACAAATGACTCCAACAAACAAAAGTCTATCAATGATAGTGATATTCCGGTGTCTTTTTCCAATCTAGGAGATGATTATATGAATCCGAATAATCCCATAACTGAAGGTATTAATTCTGATGGGGTTGTGCGCCCGCAAGGAAGAAAAGGTACTAAAGAGAAAAAGAGGCGGTTAAATGACGAAAAGGGTGTGGTTGATGCATTATACAATTTACAGAGTACTCTAGAAAAGCAAATTAAAGTTAATGGAGAAGAGCTGGAGTTGAAAAAAGAAAAAGATAAGAAAGAGTTTGAGTTGCGAGAACAAACAATGAAAAAAGAGATCGAATTAAAAGAGAAAGCTCAAAAAATGAAGGAGAAAGATCAACAATTGAAAGAGAAGAATCAACGACTGAAGGAGAAAGAACAAAATATGAAGGAGAAAGCTCAAAAGAGACAAGAACAAGACCGCATTTTAAACCAAGATGTCAACAAACTTCCACTAGCGTTACGTTCGACCTTTGAAATATATCAAGCTCAAATATTGAAGGAATGGGAAAATGATGGCCTTTTTGGAAAGGTTTTTACAAGTAGTGATGATGACAAGTAAATTGTCTTCTTAGGCATGATTTTATACAAGTATTTGATTTTCTTAATTAAGAGTATATTGGATTTTTTGTGTCTATTTCTTTTGAATTGACAATTATTTGCTTTGTTTGTTCCTTTTGGGAAGAACCATGTTTGAGAATGAAATATGTGACCAGAAAAATGATGTAGCAGGTTTCATTCTTTTTATTCCAAGTAAAGTTGTCAATAATTCTCATGTGTGCTTTTTCTGCTATATTTTCAAGCTGATGTAGCTTGTGTGTTTTTGCTACTATATTTTCAGGCTAATGTAGCTTTTTTACTTGTATGTTTGTGTTAATTCAGTAAAATATTCACAATAGAATATATATATATATAAATCTTTTATCCCTTTGCAATTAAACAAGAAAAAAAAAAAGTCAAACACGTATCTTTTAAATTAAGGTGAACCAGTTACTTCACCAAGCAAAAAATAAAATAAATATGCCATGTAATTGTTAACGACAATTACTAAAAACAAAAAATAAGAAAATAAATTAAAAGTTAATATCATAGACGTCAAGCCGCTTGTCGATCACCATATATATCCCACAAGTGATTGATGAGATCAATCTTTAAATCTGTGTGCACCCTTTTATCTTGAACTTGTTTCATTCGATTTATTATCCTAGAAACAAGAAAAGTATAGTCATGCTCTAGATAAACATCTTCAACCATTTCATCCCCATGAGGCTGCCAACATTCAGGATTAATTCCTTGTTGATGTTCACTCTCAATGATCATATTATGCAAAATGATACATGTCTTCATTATCTTTCCAAGATCTCTTGCAGTCCACATACGTGCTGGACCTTTAACAATATGCCATCTACTTTGCAACACTCCAAATGCTCGTTCCACATCTTTCCTTGCAGCTTCTTGGTGCTTGGCAAAAATTTTCTCTTTAATAGAAGATGGTTGTGAGATTGTTTGAATTAGAGTGGCATACTGCGGGTAAATTCCATCGGAGAGATAATACCCCATATTATAGTGATGACCTTGTACTACAAAATTACATGGTGGTGCAACACTATTAATAAGATCATCAAATAGCGGAGATCTATCTAAAACAGTAATATCATTATTAGTACCAGCCATGCCAAAGAATGCATGCCAAATCCACAGATTTTTCGAAGCTACAACTTCTAAAATGAGAGTAGGAACTCTTTTAAAGCCATTAGTATGTGTACCATGCCAAGCTGTTGGGCAATTCTTCCAATGCCAATGCATACAATCAAGACTCCCAAGTATACCTGGAAATCCTCGATCCTTTCCTTCTTAGAGCAACCTTACAATATCATCTTTATTTGGTTTTCTTAAATATTGTTTTTCAAAAACTCCTATTACAGCATCACAGAATCGCTTTAGGCTTTCGATTGCGGTGCTTTCTCCAATTTGAACATACTCATCTAGGATATCAGCTGGACAACCATATGCAAGCATCCGCACAGCTGCTATCATTTTTTGTAAAGGACTCAACCCATCTTTTCCAACTGCATCAACCTTTTGTGTAAAATAATCATCGTAATTTCCAATAGCTAGTAAAATTTTCTTAAATAATTTCACGTCCATTCGAAATCGACGACGAAAATGCTCTGATGTATACTTTGAGTGCTCACCTTTGAAATAGTCATTAATAATTAAATCGTGACGCTCCTTCCTATCACGACGAATATAACGTCTACCATATGTTGAGCCACCATGAGGACGCTTTTTACCAATCAACATCGTTGAAACTATTATAGGAACATGGATTGCAGTGGTTTGAACCATATTATGAGTCATCTTAGTACATATTGAACTATCTTTTTCCAATGGTTCATCTAATAATTGTTTAGTCATTGAGAGTGAATCATTGCTTGATGACGAACTGTTAGAGTCAGATTCAAAACTCGATGATGACATTGGTTTATAATCACACCTATAAAAAAAAAACATATATATATATATTAGGAAACACACGATAAACAAACAAATAACCAACAATTTTCTTTTTTAATTGGATTGAATGGTCAGCATACCAATCGTTTGATTGAATATGTGAGCAGCAAAAATGATGTAATATTGGGTCTCATTCTTTGTATTCTAGCATATTTAAACAAATTCATATGTCCATGAAGCCTAAAATGTTTTTATATAAAACGGTAATAATAGCTCAGAAAACCATCAATCTATATACAAGTTTCATTGAGAAATTTTGTCAAATAGTTGGTATGCAAGTCCATCCATATATATTAATTGAATTTATATTTAATTAACCATGAAAAAATTACTCACAAACAATCAAAGAAACAAAAAAATTACCCACAAACAATCAAAGAAACAAAGCTGCAGAAATATTTGAGGCCAAAAAGGCCAAAGCGATACAAAGAAAGCACATCATAGGAAAAGAAAACAGGAAGCCAGAAAGCAGACTAAAACAAACAGCTACAACAAAAGAACTGGAAAAATAACTTACGATATATAAAACCAAAAAAAGATAATAAGAAAAAACAAAACAAATAAAAGAATATGCAAAGTGAGATTCATTGAACAAATGAAAATAATAAAATATAAAAAATAAACTTACTAGAATTTTTATCGAGAGTTAGTCGAATTATTTGTCTGTTGTAATTGAGAGTGTCAGGTAGTTTTAAATGTTAACAGAAAATTGTTTTATAAAATTTGAAATAATTAAATAAATTGACATGTCATTAAAAATAGGTGTTTCACAAGTGAAGCATTGGAGATCAAATTTTAATTTGGTAGGCTGTCAAGTTTTTTTTTTGCCACATAGGAAGCAATTGTCTTGACGGTGATGACATGTCACTATTTTTTTAAATGCAAGCCACGGTTGCATTGGAGATGCTCTAAGGTTCAATTTTTTTGTTTTGTTTTGTAAATAATAAATTTAGAGTAGATTTGATAATACTTTTATAAAAAAGTATTTATTTAAAAAGTACTTATAATAAAGTATTTTTTTTACCCCATAACCGGTTTGCATCTTATTATTGGCAAGTATCACAGGTAATTATTGGTGTTTATTATGTAAGATCAATCAATATTAATTAGGATAGTTGACTAGAATCAATTATAATTAACTGTAATTAAGTAACTTTCCCATTACTCATTTGTATTAGTTGTATAAGAGGAGTATTTGATATACTCTCTCAACCCACTCTCTGTTCATGTGCAGACATGTGGATAACATTAACTGTTTCACGTTAAATGTGTAGCCTGTATAAATGGCCTCATTTTTCATTTTATTTACAATACAAACTATGGGTGTGCATTTTCAATTTGGTTTGGGTTAAAGCTCAATGTCAAATCAAACCAATATGTATCGGTTTGGCTATATTTCAACCCAAACCAAACCAATGTGATTTGATAAACCGATTCAAACAAAACCAAAAAAAAAAAAAAATCGGGTTGGTTTGGATAGATTTATCGGTTTAGGTTTGAACCCAAAAATCATTTTTCTGTATTATTATAAAAAATATATATCAAAAATATTAAATATAGGTGTTATTTAATTATTTTAAAAATTAAAAATATTATATAATTAACAAATTGATAATAACAGGTATCATAACAGAAAAATAAAAAATAAAACATAATAAAACTCATATTCTAAAATGCATCAGAAAGGAAGAGTAATTATATTTTATTTATTAAAAAAAATATAATATATAAAAGAAACAGAAGTGGTACAATACCAAATGGTTGATGACAATGAATGAGAAAAAAAAAAAATTGCTTATATGAGAAGCAAATAAGTATAAATAAAAGTTACAAGAGCCCAAGAAATGTGGATTTGACTTGTATTAAATACATGGGTTGGTCTCCTCTGCTGATCGGAGTTTGGTTTGGTCGGCTTGTTTCAGTCCTCCTTGTGAGGCTGTTTATTGCTTTTTTAGTTTAGTTGTTGTTACAGTCCCTCTCACGTTTGTGAGTTGGGTTTTTGGGTGTTTAAGTCCCTATCCCGTTTGTGGGTTGGGGTTTTGGGTTGTTACAGTCCCTCTCCCAGTTGTGGGTTTGGGTTCTCTCTCCCCGTTGTGGGAGCTATAGTTTGGACTGTTCCCCGATGTATAATCTCGATGGTCCCAGTTGTAGTTGATGGCTGGATCTGGTATCCAGTTGTTGTAACCAGGTGTTATTTCCAATCAAAAAATAAAAATAAAAAAATACATGGGTTGGTTTGGGTTGTATGGCTTTTATTTTTAGTAACCCAAACCGAACCAATTTTTGATCGGTTTGTAAAATGACAAACCGATTTTACAAACCGATCAAAAAAAATTTTATATGTGAAACCGAATCAACCCATAAAGTTTGGGTTGGGGGCTAAAACTTGGGTGCATCACGCTGCACCCAAGACTTTCTCTGGGTTGGGTTAGGCAAGTTGGTTCGGTTTGGCGGTTTTTGGCACACCCTTAATACAAACCAACAACTTATTTCCTAGATTCTCTTTCTTCTTTAAATTTAATATTTTGTCATTTAATATTAGTTTTTTTTTTTTTTTTTTAAATATATGTATTGCTCAGATATTTCTTTTTACCAAATTTCCACAGACATTTCTTTTTACATCACTAGTTAACTTGATGGTTATTGTATAAAATAAATAAATAGTAAAACAAATTAGAGTTAAATAGTTTAAAAATATATTATAAAAAATTCATAAGATGAGACCAATAAAGCTTAATGTCTATATTTAAATTTAAAAAAATAAAAAAAAAATCTATTGTTAAACAAATACTTACATATTTTTATCTTTTAATTTAAAATTGATTTGCTTTAATTTGAAAGATAAAAATTTTGGCTCAAACACATACAATTAGGGTGGATCCAATAAGGGTGCCCGATGTTCACGTTCATCTCCTCAAATGTTAAAAATTAAAATAATAAATTTTAGTTTATATGAATTTTTTATAATATATTTTAAAACTATTTAACTCTAATTTATTTTAATTTTATTTATTCTACAATAGCCATCAAGTTAGCCGGTGATGTTTGGTAACAAAAATTTGGTAAAAAGAAATATCTGAATAATTCAATTTGGGACTATACACAAAAGAAATAAAAGAAGTTACAAAGTCTTAATATATATATATATATAAAGTTGATATTAAATGACAATGTTAAAGTTAAAGAAGAATGGCAATCTACGAAATAAGTTGTTAGTTTGCATTGTAAATAAAATGAAAAATGAGGCTATTTATAAAAGCTACAAATTTAATGTGAAAAAGTTAAAGTTGTCCACATGTCATCATATGAACAAAGAGTGGATTGAGAGAGTGGGTTGAGAGAGTGTATCTAGCACTCCTTAGTTGTATAAATATTTGTAATTCTATATTCAAGAAATATAAATAAAAATTCACAAATTCTCTATTTCTCTTTTCTCCCAAATACCAAATTTTACATGGTATCAGAGCCCTAGGTTCTGAAAAATAATTTCCGCTGCAACTATGGGTCACAAAAACAAAGATAGCAACCAACCAATCGAACTCACTCGCTTTGCACTATTCCAATCATCTCGGTTTGGTTCTTGTCTCCAAACTACTCGAAGGAAACAATTATGGCCAATGAAGTCGTGGAATGTGAATAACTCTAAGTGCCATGAACAAACTTGGCTTTATCAACGGAACAATCAAGGCACCAGCAAAAACCGATGCCAAGTTTCCTATGTGGGAACGCTGTAATCATTAGGTACTTTCTTAGATCCTCAATTCTGTGTCATTCTAATATTACTAGTAGTGTTATATATACAGAATCTGCGATCGATATTTGGAACAATTTACACGATAGATTCTCACAAGGGAATGACTCCCGGATCTATCAAATCCGGTAAGAGATTGTAGAGCACCGACAGGGACACCAATCTTTCTCAATTTAATACACAAAGATAAAGGAGATTTGGGATGAATTGGCCTCCTACCATGACCCAATCACCTATAGTTGTGGAGCTCTCAAGGGCCTTGCTGAAAGAGAAGAGAAGGAAAGGGTTATGAAATTCCTTATGGGGTTGAAAGATTTCTTTTCCACGGTTCACAGATCCATACTCATGATAAATCCTTTTCCCGACACCCAAAAGACCCATGCCCTCATCCTGCAGCATGAGAGACAAGTTGAAGTAGCCGCCAAGCAAGACATCACTGGACACCATGCCGCCCACAGGTCCAAGCCAAAACCACAGAACCAGTCAATCGGAAGTAACTCTAATCAGTTGACCGAAGGAAGCCGAAAAAAACCTTCACTGCTCCCATTACGACATGAATGACCACATAATCAACCATTGCTATTTCCTTCATGGATTTCCCTCTAGACATAAGTTACACGGCAAAGATACCAAACCAAGTGGGAAGAAATCCATAAGCTCTCTAGCTACTTTGAATGAAGAGATGCTAGAGACAAAATAATTCACCGCGAAGGAGTATAACCAAATCTTGACCCTTCTTCGCAAGGAGACCGATAACACTGAATCCCTTATCAATACTTCAGGTATCGATTTCTCATCTATCTATGCAAATAGCACGTGGATAATAGACAGTGGCGCCACCGATTATGTGTCTAAAAATCCATCCATTACAAATAAATTTGCTTATAAATATACCTCTGTACAATTGCCAAACGGAGGACATGCTGAAATTAAATCCATTGGATCCATGAAGTTATGCAATGATATGACTATTGACAATGTGCTATATGTCTCGAACTTCAAATTGAATTTGCTCTCTATTAGCAAACTTACATGAGCCTTAGGTTGCAATGTGACGTTTTACCCTGATTTTTGTGTGATGCAGGATTTAACTATGAGGAGAACGACTGGACTAGGGTGGTAGAGTAATGGTCTATACTATCTCATGGTGAACCGGAGTCCACCCTCATCCAACACCATCCACCGCACATCCAACCTTTGGCATAGATGTCTTGGGCATCCTTCCACCACTCATCTTCAATCATTATCTAAAACTATTCCCGATATTTCTTTTGATTCTCATACATTTTGTGATATTTGTCTTCTTGCAAAACAATCTCGTTTACCATTTTCTAGATTTCAAGCCATGATCCTTTTGATTTAATACATTGTGATATTTGAGGGCCACCCAAAATCTATTCTTATTTTGGGGCTTGATATTTTATAACTATTGTGGATGATTATTCTCGATACACTTGGATTTATCTTATGCATTACAAATCTAAAACTCAACCAATCATTAAGAATGGGTATTTCTATCAATCATTAAGAAATAGAATGGGTATTTCTATCAATCAACGCAAGTATACTCTCGACATTCTTCAAGAGGCAGGATTGCTAGGTTCAAAGCCTGCTAAATTTCCCATGGAACAATCTTTGAAGCTCACTTCTACCAACGGTGACTTACTCAAAGACCCGACACATTATCGATGACTGGTGGGAAAGTTAATATACTTAACCATCACAAGACCGGAAATCTCTTTTTCGGTTAACACACTTAGCCAGTTTATGTAGGAGCCTAGATGACCTCATCTTGATGCAGTTCACCACTTGCTTCGGTACTTGAAAGGTTTGCTAGGTCAAGGGTTATTTTTTCCATCTAAAGACGATTTGAATTTAGTTGGGTTTTGTGACGTAGATTGGGCCAGAGACATTACAACACGCCGATCAGTAATAGGTTATTGTGTTTTTCTTGGAAAAGCTCTAATTTTCTGGAAAAGCAAGAAACAGACTACAGTGTCCAAATCTTCAGCTGAAGCAAAATACAGGTCTACATCATCCATCACTTGTGAATTAACTTGGCTGAGATATTTATTGCGAGATTTACACATCGACCATCCACAACTAGTAACTTTATACTGTGACAACCAAGCAACCATGCACATTGCTGCTAATCCAGTTTTTCATAAAAGGACGAAACACAGTGAGATTGACTGTCATATTGTCCGGGAGCGCATTCACTAAGGAGAAGTCAAAACGACCTACATATCTAGTGAGAATCAAATTACAGATATATTTACTAAGGCATTAGATAAAACATCATTTCACACACTTCTTCGCAAGTTAAATGCTCTTGACATTCACGCTCCAACTTGAGGGAGAGTATTAAAGGAAAGAATCTCGTTGATTATTGACATGTATCACGAGCATTCATTGGTGTTTATTATGTAATATCAATCAATATTAATTAGGTTACTTGACTACAATCAATCAATATTAATTAGAATAGTTGACTGGAATCAATTGTAATTAATTGTAATTAAGTTAGTTTCCCTTTTCTCATTTGTATTAGTTATATAAATATTTGTAATTCTCTATCCAAGAAATATACAGAAAAATTCACAAATTCTCTCATTCTCTTTTCTCCCAAATACCAAAATTTACACATCTATATTTTAACTAATTAAACACGGTAGAATTGATAAATATACTTATAAATTTATGGAGGAATAAAATACCAGAAGGATTTAGGAAGGACCACGGCCCAATGGGTAAAATTGTTCATTCATCTGACATGTCATATATATATATATATACATAAATTTTCAAGTCAGTGCATCCTAATATAACTTCATGAGGATATTGAATGTGAATCACTAGTTTTACTTGCTTTGAGGGTGTATGCACTTGTCAAAGCTTCACCATAACGAGTGGCTCACATTCAATATCCTCATAAAGTTATATCAGAACGTGAAAATACTTATAAGGTTATACTAAACAACCTAGGGGGGGGGGGGGTGAATAGGTTGACACACCAGTTTTAAAAACTCTTTCGTGACTTGTGTCAAAACCTTAGTGAACATACAAATTAACCTTAAACAAGATTGTTATGAGAAAACAATTAACACATGTATGCTCAATTCACCAACATTAGTCTACAAAACATATACCAACAAACAATGTATCTTATATACAAGATGTTCAATTACGATCAAATTCCAAGTACACTAAGTAGAACTACTACAACTTGCTAATGAAGGAAATATATTAAAACCAAAACAAAGAATAAATGTATTCACAATAATGTCCAATATGTACAAGTATTAACCTAAATACAACTATACAATAGAATCAAAGAATATGAGAATTGTATTTATATAAACGAATTGTATATATAAATATGATCAAAATGAATATTGATCATAAATCACACTTTACACAATCTTGCTTCCAAATATATCATAAGTTAATATTGTACCACAAGATTAAAACATGCACATAAACATATATAAAAGAGGGATAGAAAGAATTGACACATGAGATTTTTTTACGTGGTAAAACCTCCAAGGAGGAAACATCCACGGGTTGAACTACAACTATTGGGTACTATATATATTGGATGATAGATTAGAAATTCCTCAAAAGTGACTAACCTTGATCTACTTCCTATTGGAGTCTATGTCTACCCAACCCTATTGGAAAGTACGAAATCCCTCAATGATGCGGAACCACCATATATTGGAGATCATACCAAACCAACATCGATGAAAGATCAGAAATTCCTCAAGAGTGCATAAACATCCCATGTAACCCGCTCTTTTGGAGTCTATGTCTATCCATACGCCTAGACCTACCAATATTGTAGCCAACTCCCTATCCAAGGCACTCATGCCTCTAGAGAGCCTCCCATGCATAGCTATCCGGACCTTCCCGATCCTAGCCATGACTTATTGCTTGGTTATCCGGACCTCTTGTTCTAACCAAGACTTCCTTGCTCGACTATCCGGACAACTTGTCCTAGTCAAGACTTCATGTCTTTTACAATGACTTCCTAGTGTGATAATGTGAATGAAAATGATGCAAACAATCAATTCATCATAGAACATGTGATCAATACATTCCATGGAACAATTAGACCTAAACATGTGAGAACACAAGTAATATAGTCTAGATGCCAAAACATGAATTAAACCTAGATCATGTGAAAAACATCTAACACAAAAGCTCGTAGTTTCATTCACACAAATAACACTTGAATAAATCATAATCATGAAGCACATATTCAAGATGTTATGAATATACACAAAAATGCTAGAATCATAAAATGTATTCAATGAATATTCTAGCCAAAGATTTAGAGCAAGGATATAATGATAAATTAATTAAATCCTAGATGTCTCTAAAAACACATACAAATGAATTAATCCTAGATTTTATCAATCAAAGGATCAAAACACATTTCAAGGATTATTAATCATAAAATGATTCAATCAAGTCACAAATAATCCTAGATATCAATCTAATCACAATACAACTCTCAAACATGTGAAAAACCTAGAATCTAATAAACTAGTTCACATATGTCTCTAATTAGACTTTTGATTAAGATTGATTATGAAGCTATCTTTCTTAATAGAATTCGCCATACATATACATACATAGAAGAAGAAAGCCCAAGCAAATTGAAGGTTATAAAAGAAGAAATCTCAAAGATATGAACACTACCTTGCAATCACGAGTTGGTTCATTTTTCTGGGTAAAACCACCACGAAAATCAATCAAACAGCTACAAGACCACTTGGAAAAGATAGATGACTCGATTACAAACAATCTCCAACTTGAATCAACCAATTTCGACTTCATATGAGAAAGTTATGGTGTTTGGAAGGTGAGAAAAATTGAGAGAAAAATTCTAGTGAGAGTTCAACTTTTTCTTCTTGAAATGAAATAGAGGGAATTGGAAATATTTCAAAGGAAGAGAGAGAGGGAAGGGAACCGGCCAATGAAAAGTAGCCACATCAGCCCTTGGGCCGTGTGGGGTGTGTGTGGCACACGGGACCAGAGGGCTGCTCTGGCCGTGTGGCACACGGCCTTCACACGTGGTGGCCAAGGCATGGCCTTTGGCCATGCACGTCCCTCTCGTGCACCTCTCGTGTTCTTCGACTGTATTCAGGCCTCTGAACTCCGATTTTGAATCCATATTTGGATTATAAATTGTGACTCCCTCACGCACAATGAAGACTATGAAACTTTGACAAAAAAAATTGAGAAATCATCTCGGAATACGACGACGAAAAAAACTCAATGAATGAGAACAAAAAAAAGCATAGTTACATCGTTTGGACTTGAAATCTAATGAATGAGTAATCGAAATAACCAGGACTCAACAAGGAATCTTAAGAGACCATGTTCAAGTCCAAAAACAAAAATACGGAAATAAATAAACACAAAATCACACACGTATGCAATTTCCTAGACATAGTCCTAGAACATGCAAATTACAATGTTTATCAAATTAAATCTAATGCATGTGCATACATTACCAAGTGTGTGAAAGTGATATATAAATTTTGTTCAACCATGCAGGGACACATATGAATGCCATGTGTGTGTGTGCCTGTGCCTTGTAAGAGGAATGAGGTCAATTATACCTTTAATGAGCAATGAAGCTAATTCCCCTTAACAAGCCACCACCTTGCATGAACCGTAGCCGAGTCTTTCCTTGAAGTTTTGTATCATCATGATAAACAACCACTAAACAATACAAGATAAACATTGTTTTGATATGGAATATATGCTAAGACAAACCAAAAACTTAACAGGACGTCCTGACCAGATCAGGATTATATATGTATATATAGGAAATAGGGCTTTTTAGTCAAAAATTAAGCGGCATTATTGTTTTTTTCCAACATTATCATTTTTATTATTTTTGTCATTAAAAGGGCCATGAAGACAAAATTGCCCCTAATTTTTTTTCTTTACCTCTTCTCTCTCCTTTTCTCTCTCATTTTCTACAGAGACTTTTTTCTTTCTTTCTCTGTCTCCTTTTCTCTCTCACACCTTCTCTCCTTCTTCTCTCTCTCTCCTCCTATCTCCTCCATCTTCTCTCTTTCTCTCCTCTATTCTCTCTCACGTCTTCTCTCCTTCTTCTTCTTCTCTTTCTCTCCTCTCTTCTCTTTTTCTTTCTCGTTTTATTCCAGATTTTTTTTTAAATTTCAGATTTTTTTTAAACAAAAAATTTCAAATTTGGTTGTGTTTAAGTTTGGGTTTTCCGATCGTCGGTTGTCCGATCTGGGTTTAAGGGTGGTTATGGTTTTATGAATGGTGGTTGTTGATTTTTTTTTTTAAAACAAAAATTTCAGATTTCGTTTTTTTTCAAAGAAAATTTTCAGATTTGAGGGTGGTTGTTGTGTTTATGAATGGTGGGAGTTGTGTTTGTGTTTGGGTTTTGTTAAAAAAAAAAAAATTTGATTTTTACTTTAAAAAAAAATTCATATTTGGTTTGCAGATTTTTTTTTTTTTAAATTCAATTTTTTATTTTGAAAAAGTTCCAGATATTTTTAAGGGTGATTGTGGTTATGCTTAAAAATAACATTTACTAGAGGGTGGTGGTTGTTTTTATGAATGGTGAGAATTGTGTTTGGGTTTGGGTTTTGTTAAAAAAAAATTCAGAATTTTTTTAAACAAAAAAATTCACATTTGATTTTTTCAAACAAAATTCCAGATTTCATTTTGTTTAAACACACCAGGCCACCAATTAAACACACTACGTCAACCCAATTAAACACATTGGGTGTAAATCAATTAAACACATTAGACTAATTAAACACACCAAGTGTAAATCAATTAAACACACTAGGGCAACCCAATTAAACACACCACGACAGCCCAAATTAAACAAACCATGGCAACCCAATTAAACACACCAGGTGTAAATCAATTAAACACACCAAGGCAACCCAATTAAACACACCAGGGCAGACCAATTAAACACACCAAGGCAACACAATTAAACACATCCGGGAAGAAGAAGAAGAAGAAGATGGAGGTCTAGGAAGAAGAATAAGAAAAAGAAAAAAGGATAGAGAAAAAAAGTTGTTTTTTTTTTTTTTTTTAATAAAGAAGGGCAATCTTGTCCAAAAAGTAGATATTTTGACAAAAACAATAAAATGATAATCTTGGGCAAAAACAATAAACCCACTAATTTTTGGCTAGTTTTAAAGTTCTCCCTATATATATATATTTATACAATTTTTCTATTATTAGTTCGAACTGATATAAAATATATCAGTTCCTTACATGTGAGCCATTGGATTTAAATGCTTTGACTTGGCTGCATGCACTTGTCAAAACATCTTTTAAATCCAATGGCCCATATGCATGAAACTGATATTAGTTCGAACTGATAGTAGAAAGACTGTATATATACAGATTTTCTATTATCAGCTCGTCTTGACAATAAATATATCAGGACAAAGAATGTGGACCACTAGATTTACATACTTTGACTCAAAGTGTATGCACTTGTCAAAACTTCTCCATAATCTGTGGTCCACATTCTTCGTCCTGATATATTTATTGTCAGAACGAACTGACAATAGAAAGACTGGTATATATATATAAACACCAGTATGAAGGGGTATCATGTACATGCCTGATCTATGAATTAACCTAATTATAACAACAAATAATGGAAGCAAACCTTGAATGGAGAGTAGGAACCCAACTTCTTCCCACAAAAGAAAATAAAATTGGAACCCTGCCAATAAGACACTGAAATTTCAACGATTCTCTTGTTCTCCACAAGTTTCACTTCAGATCTTTAGAAACATAAATATTCCATGTTTTTGACAAAAAAGTTTATAAATATATGCTTGCATGCATGCTTGGAGCTTATCTTCATGTCTCTTTCTTGTTCCTCATTTTCCATGTCCTCCCATACCCTGTGTGTGCATTGTGTTCATCTTTCACATGTTTTTTGGTACATTGTCACATGGGGGGGGTGAGCCCTGCCATAGCCAGTCGTTTACTAAACCATTTTCGACGCGGTTTAGACTTTAGGGTTTGTATGTATCCGGCTAATTTTATTGTAAACTTCACCGACCAACCGTCCGCCTTGCATCCTCTAACTCAAAGTCATCGCGAGTTTGTACACTTGATAATCGCATACATGTTATCTGCTACATATTATAAGCAATACTCGATGGATAATTTATTTCTTCTAATATTATAATATCGAGATAGATTATTTGAATGATATCCTACATTAATTGATACCAATTTGGTTGAGAAAATATATCCATCGTTATCTATCAGCAGTTTCTACAAGTAATAGTTGTTTTCTTGTGCTAGTAATGCGAAAAACGAGAAATTTCAGATGATACTTCTCAAAATTATAGATGAAAATGACACGTACATTGAAATATCCAATCATTTTATGTAGTGGGAATTGTTAAAAATGACCACATATAATATGGAAATTTTATTTTTAACCACAAACGAAATTTTAATTGTTAATAACCATGTTTTTTTGTAAAATTACTTGATTGCCCCCATATAAAAACCATCCCAAACACACTCTCTCTCTTCTTCCTCTCTTTTCTTTCTCTCTCCTCTGCTCTCTCTCCCCGATCTCTCTTCTCCCTGTCCAAACTGACGCCTGTAAATCAACGCCGTTGTCGTCACCAGCGTCTGCAAATCGTCAACGGCATTTTGCCCGTCAAAACCAAACCAAGCAAATCGTCACCAGCGTCCTCTCTCTCTCTCCCCCGAACTTCTCTTTCTCTCTTCGCGTCGTGCGTCGTTGCTTGGCGCCGTGCATCGTCGTGCGGCATGCGGTGTGCTTCACCTGGGCTTCATGGCCGTTGGAGCTCCTCCTCCGCTGGCGAGTTGATCTGCAAGAAAAAGGGTCAACATTCAAAAAAAAAAAAAAAAAAAAAAAAAACCTAATTTGGGGATTTGGGGAAGAAGGGGTAGAAGGGAAATTGGGCATGATTTCAAGTTTCACATATTTCATTTTAGTCATGATTTCAAGTTTCACATTTCATTTTAGCCATGATTTCAAGTTTGAGGTTTTTGTTTTTAAAAAACTAATTTCAGGGGTACTCATGTAATTTACGGACATACACTAATTTTTTTTTTAAAAAGTGGTTATTAACAATTAAAGTTTCAAAAGTGGTTAATAACAAAAGTTTAATATTTTCAATGGTTAGTTTTGGTTTTCTCTCTTTTATGGATGATATATAAGGCCTATTCAAGAAATTGTTCGAAAAATCTTTTGTTAATATATAATAACTTGAAAGTCTTAAAGTGTGAAATTACGTTTTGTTGGGTCAAATTAGAATAAATAATTCAAGTGACCCACAAGTAAAATTTACCTCAATTTCAGTTCTGGATGTACTATGTCCGTTTGGAAGAGCTTCTCTACTGGCTAAAAGAGCTTTTTTAATTAAAAATGCTCTTTTCAATTTTTTTTATATCGTTTGGTTGTCACCCAGTAGAGCTTTTGATTGATTAAAAAAGTTGTTTTACATCTACTTGGAGAAGCTCAAATTTTAGGCTTTTCCAAGTAGATCTTTTTTAGCTTTTTTAGTAACACTATCATTTACAATAGTTTTTGAATATTTTGATAATCCTACCATTTAAAAAAGCTTAATTTTTCTAATTGACAACCAAACGACCAACAACTTCTTATTAAAAGCTCTACTTGTAAAAGATCTACTAAAAAAAAAATATACTCCTAAAAGATCTATTTGAAGAAGCTCTTTCAAACAAAGCGAACACAATTAAGCTAGCTAATTTCTACCCTTACAAAAATTATCTTAAAAATTACATTGTACAAACTACCAATAATAATTCTCATTGATTTTTGTTATATGTGTAAATTCGACTGAGTGACATGTCAGAAAAGATAGCAAATAACACAGGCATATGGTGGTGCCACGTCATCAAAAGTTAATCGGTCAACCAAAGGGGCATTGACCAAAGACACGTCATCAGGTCTTGACATGTGCTAGGAAAGTCCACAAGCTAGGAATGTGTTCGCCAAGTAAAATCATTTGACCTAGCCTTAATGAGCAAAGATTATGCTTGCCGAAGATCTCTACTCAGCAAGATCTACTCTGCTAGAAAAGGAAATATAATCCTATCAGGATATGTCGTGTCAAGCAAAGATCCATTCAGATACGGAATTTAAGAATCACACTCCAAGAAGGAAATATTGTTATTTCCTCTCAAGTTTCTAGGAATTCCATTTGGAAAGAACTCAAAGCTTTTAGAAGTATAAACACCAAACATGAAACAAGTCTTAAACGACTTATTTAACTAGAATCCAATGAAAATTCTAGTTATGAATCCTTTAATTGCACGACAAGGACTAAGGCAACACCTTATCAATGCATATAAATACTAGTGAAAACAATGTACAAAGATACGAGCAATCTGTTATAGAGAAAGTGAGCTTTGAGTGTGTAATACTTGAAACTCATAGTGATATTCTTCCTGCTGTCTTCAGCAGCTGTGGTTTTTTCCATTTCTTACGGTTTGCCACGTGAAAATTTGTGTTATGCATTTTAGTCATTTCTTTATTATATTTAAGCATCATTGTCATTAATATTATTGCTATCTAAAAAATCTGGTCTGACTTTCGAGACAACAGTTGACCACGAAGTACATGTGCTTTGTGGCTAGTTGGGATCATGTAAGGGGTAGGTACGGTGCTTCCACGAGAGAGGTGTAGTTCCAGATCCGATAAGGGCACTGGAACGGGAAGAGCTACTTGAGAGTGGGAGACCAGAGTGAGCACTCTATCTACCCGTCCTCTTGAAAATGATTAACTGGCTAGGATCGACACCGCGAGAACAGAGACCAATCCTAAATGGTGGAGGGATGCACACGAGTGTCGTACGTTTTCATTAGTTGCAAAAGTCAAGTTACATTGTTCATGGCTCCGTAGAGCTTACAATTCTCTAACAGATTTTATCTATGAAGTGGCCAATGGAGCGGGTGTGTAGGAGACTAGTAGCCAAGTAGCATTCACTCTTGTGCTAAGTCTTTTTCTTCTTTTTTTTTTTCTTTCAGAAAATCTCTCTCCCAAAGAGGGATCCCTTGCTCATGTTGAGTTAGGGTATTTATAAGGGTACCTATTGTCGGTATGTGAGGGTTATCCCTCTTTAGGCGGGAAGGGCTTCGTTTGATCCTCATCGTCCCTTTGAGTCGGGCACGTGGGTGGCATACGCCTTGGAGGGTCAAGATTGTTCCACATGTGCCTTATTGCTGATTAGGCGCTTTAGTGGGTAGTAGTCATGACGCCGGTTTGGTTCCAACTGTGGAATCAAATCGAAACCACCCTCTTCAGAATCGAACTAGAACCAATTTTCCAGTTCCAAAACTGAAACCGAACTGTGAATCGAAACTAGGGAGGTTCCGATTTCGGTTCCAAAAAATGACAAACCGGATTGGAATTATTTGTAATTGTTTTATTTGTAATTATTTTATTTGCAATTGCTAATTTTTCAATTAATTTTATTTGCAATTACTAAGTTTCCAATTCTCTCCCAAATTTATTTCCATCAATTTTTTCACATTTTTTCTTCAAGGATTTTTACAATTCAATTTTTAAAGGCAAGTGGAAGTGGAGACAGTCAAAGGCATTCCATTTCAATGAAACGTAAGGGTCGTATGTCGATATTGCCAGAGCCGGACAATATTGATTATGACGACACCGCCTATGCTGAATCCAAAAACTCTCCTCATCCCAGTCATCCCTCTCCAATAATTTTAAATAAAGCAATGCACATGTGATAGATAAAAATATATGTGGTGGTGGTGGTATATACTCAGAATCCTCATCAATCTAGTCAGACTCAACTATACTCTTGCTTCTTGCCAAGACTTCCTAATTGCTCGGAGTTACCGAAGCCTCTTGTTTCTTGCCAAGACTTCCACGCTTATCTATTCGGAGCCTCTTGCTCTTAGCTAAGACTTTGCTTGCTTGACTATTCAAAGCCTCTTACTCTTAGTCAAAACTTACTTGCTCAAAATTAAAGAATACACTCCAATATGAGACTTCCACCTTTTACAAGGCAAGTGATCTAAGTGATGCAAATGATGTAAGCACAACCAACATATAACATATGATCAATATGAAATATGGAAACTAGAAATAGACAATGAGCACACAATGTATGATATTCTAGCTTATAATCCAAAATATGCAATCACACAAGATGATGCATGAACATATGAAATGTATGGATTATGTACACTTCATGAAGAACTAGGCATAGGCAACAAAGTTCATAACAAGAATAGTCTAGGTCTTAACATATGAAAACCAAAATCTAGTATATGTCAAATCACCAATCATACTTAAATCCTAGATTTGATTCATGCAACTAAAGCTTGATATTAGACATGTTCATGAAGCGCACATACAAGCCTTTAGTACAAAAACTAAAATGGTAGAGAAATGAGATTAGATCTACAAACTTCTTTAGAAATCAATTATAGCATATATTCATTAATCAATCAAGTGAATCTCATTAATGCTCAAAACATACAACAACTTGTGGTATTTTTAAATATGTTCAACCAAGGACATATAGCACAACTAGGAATTATTAATCATTAGAATATCCATCATCAATGCACAAAAAATCCTAGATACAAAGCTAATCACAATACAACTTACAAGCATGTGAAAACATAGGTTTTAGAAAAACCTAACTCACATTCAAGATTCTAATATAGCTCAAATTAGCTTTTAATTGAAGCTCACAAACCTAATATCATTTGATCAAGAATATACACATATAGAGGAAGAAAGCCCAAGGTAATTGAAGATCATTAAACTCAAAACACAAAGGATTTGACAATTACCTAGAACAATAGAGTGCAGTCCTAATTTGGTGTGGAACCAAATGAAAACTTGATCAAATCACATCAAGGTTGCTTAGGGTTTGTAGAGGACTCCAATACAAAGATTCTCCAACTTGAATCACTCAAATCGGATGAAAGATGAGAGAGATATGGTGTTTGGAAGTTGAGAAAATCTTGGAGAAAATTCTGCACTTTTCTCTCTTGAAAATGGTTGAAATGTGAAAGTGAGAGAGAGGGAATATTTAAAGGAGAAAGGGAGGGAAAGTGAAAGAGAGTGAGACCCACAAAGGAGGGCTGCCTCTTGCCTTCCCATGGAGGCCGTGGCCACCATGGGGAGGCCGAGAGGCTTCCTTCCCGTGGTGGCCACACACCTCCACGGGAAGGCCTCCCGTGTTGGCCTTCGCTTCTTCACTCCACTCCTCGCGTATCTCTCGCGTTCTTTGACCATCCCTCGGCCTCCAAACTCAGAATTCGAATCTGTTTCCGGATTACAAACTGTAACTCCTACCACACGAGGAAGACTACGAAACTTTGATAAATGGATATGAACTCGACTCGATACACGACGATAAAGACAACGCATTGTAAGAGAACATAAAGTTTCGTAACTTCCTAGTTTGAACTTGAAATCTAATGAGTTAGTAACCGAAACAACTGAAACTCAACAAGGAATCATATGAGAACATATTCAAGTCCAAAACACTAAAACACAAACAAATAAACACAAGTATGCAATTTCCTAGAGATAATCATAGTACGTGCATTTCTACAATGTTTGTCAATTTGAGACTAATGCATGAGCATACTAAAACACGTGTGTGAATGTGTTATACCAATTTAGCACTACAATGCAGGGACACAAATGTATGCAATATGTGTGTGTGCGCTTAGGCCTTGTAAGAGGAAAAAAGTCTTATTACCTTTGTAGTCAATGACGATTTCCTCATATGAAGGCTTCACTTTGCTTGAATCGTTGTCCATCTTCTTTGAAACTTGATAAATCGTACAACTTAGATAACTCAATAATACAAAGGAAATAACGTTTTGATGTAGAATAATGCCAACTAGACTCAAAATCCTAACACTTTTCACCTGTATTTTCAATTTCTAAACTCCATAAATAATTTCCATCACAATGAGAGACTCAGTCTCTACACAAAATATTAATACATCCCTTCTACATCATGGTTATAGTACAACATACAAATAGTTCCGAATTTACATCATTTACAACTCAACTTCGAGTAATACATATATCCATAAATACAATCCTCCAATTATATAAAAGGAATTCTATCTTCAGAGAATCATTTCTAACTCCAAGTTTAAACTAACACTAATACAAGATATTGTAAGAATTCCAAACATTATTACAACTTCACTTTGCTTGAATCGTTGTCCATCTTCTTTGAAGTTTGATAAATCGTACAACTTAGATAACTCAACAATAACGTTTTTATGTAGAATAATGCCAACTAGACTCAAAATCCTAACACTTTTCACTTGCATTTTCAATTTCTAAACTCCATAAATAATTTCCATCACAAGGAGAGACTCAGTCTCTACACAAAATATTAATACATCCCTTATACATCATGGTTACAGTACAACATACAAATAGTTCCGAATTTACATCATTTACAACTCAACTTTGAGTAATATATATATCCATAAATACAATCTTCCAATTATATAAAAGGAATTCTATCTTCAAAGAATCATTTCTAACTCCAAGTTTAAACTAACACTAATACAAGATATTGTAAGAATTCCAAACAATATTACAAGAGTCCCAAGATTGTATAATTTACAATTCCCAATTATACATATATGTTTCTCATAGATTACTCTATCAAATAGAATAAAAGAGAACTATTTTACATATCCTACTAATAGTCCAAAACAGTGCTTGATTCAGAGTTTCCAATTGCTAACACCTCACTTGAGCAAATTCGTTAATAATTCCTAAGGGGAGAAGTGAAAGGAGTGAGCTTTACAAAGCCCAGTAGGAAAAATCTAAATTCTAAACATAGTTTATTAGAGAAATATACAATGACCATCAGGCTTTAAGTCGTATATAAATATACACATATAGTTATTCTTCGTTACCCGACCTCTCCCCAAACAAAGGTATTGGAACAATATCACTCATTCTAGGTTGCAAACCCAATTCACATTTTCATTAATTCTTTGATTTTAAACCACTACAAACCACAATGTACTAAACATTTATTTCACAATTTAGATATATCAATGCCACAACCTATATCATGCTTACTTAACAATTTCCTTTAGGCTTGAGTTTGAGATTTACAACTCAAACGCCTACATACCCTATACTCGATAAGGATCAAAGCCCTCGTAGTTCATTAATAATAAATCCATCGTGAAAGCCAGTATCCATGGCATATAATTTAAAATAACCATATTCAGTATATTTCTGAAACTATGTCTAGTAGATTTATCTTTGTAAATCTATTCTCAGAACAACAATAGTATATTAACCAAATACCAAATATATTTTCTTCGGTGTCATTGTACAAAATAGAAGTACAAATCATGATGTTCCAGTAATTGCCTTCCATTATATTGTATAGGATTGTTCATGGGGCACCAAGGGTTACACCCTTACCCGCATCATTATATCAAGGGCAATGCCCTAATTTCCACCGCCACGTACACAAGAGCGTACAAGTACCGCATAACAAGGGTACTATCTCATCTTATTTAGCATGAGATGAATAACAAGTACCACAAAACAAGGGTACTGCCTCATCCTATTTGGCATGAGGATGCTACAACAATCTCATACCATAAGATACAAGGCCATTATTGGATTCAAACAATACTTATTCAAGTTTTCATTTTTAAATTAATACTCACAATTCCACAAATATCTTGAATCATAGTACGATACCTCATTTCATCATGGCCACATATTACAAATGAGACACAGTATATTCTTTTACATTTCATAAATATAACACGTGCAATACACGTAATACAAAAATCATATAATCTCAATCGTACAATAGCTTACAATAGAATTTCACAATTCCATATATTTCGTAATATTTCATAAGTATAATACACAGAAACCTCATCATATAATTCAAAGACATTTTTCAATATTTCTATAATCTCCGAATCATAGTTCATACTCAAATGATTTATATACTGACACGTGAAACACAACTACGATTCATACTACATTTGATATAATATTCTTTCATATTATCAATATCATACTTATTTTCTTTTCTTATTAGAACAATAATGCAATCAATAACTCATTAACAAAGTCAATGGACACATAATTTAAATCAAGTCCATACTTAATTTGGAGTTTAGAATCCCCCAACATTGGTCACGAGTACTAGGATTTTAACTTTCCTGATTGAATCCACTCCCAGAACATTCACAATTACCTCCACAGTAGGTAACAACATGTTGGTTCCGGGAACCGAAATTGGTATCTACGCAGCGAAAGGGCGGTGGGCCCGATTTTTAAAATTTTTCGTAAAAACAAAAACATTTTAGCCGGATTATTGTAATTATGTTGATTCTAATATTTAATATAAATAGTAGGGAAAGAAATCGTTACCCTTGTAGACTTTTCCTGATTCACTCGAACTGAGTTCCTCCACTGTAGAATTTTTGTGATTCCCTCGAACCAAGTTCTTCCACACCGAATCTCCAACACCAAAGAACCGACGACTGGGCGTCTCAGTATTGAATAGAAATATTCGACTCTCGAATTTCTGTACTTGTTGTGTACTCAACACTTGAGACAACTGGAAAAATATTGAGATACTATCTCACAATATTCTTTAGAGGCTTAATATTAAAAAATATTTACTATTTTTCTTTTCTCTGAATCTCTCGTATAAGAAAAATAACAAGGACACAAAACAAAAAAAAACAAAAAAAAAACTTTCTTGGAATGGTGTATTTCTCTCTTATAAATGAAAACCAAAGAACCTTTCTTTGTTCCCCTCTCTCTTGTGTAAGAACAAGAACCCTTCTTGTTATTCTTTCATCTATCTTTGTTTTTCAAAACCAAAAATCTCTCTTTCAAACTCTTTTTTGGCGTGTCTCTTAATATTAAGAGAGAGAGCAATGCACCACCTTAATCAATAATGGATCACCATTCATAATGTGAAAACATTTTCTTTTGATGGGATGTGCTCAAACTTGACTTTGAAAAATGAGAGCTTGAGTATTCACAATGCTTTCTCTTCCCTTTTGTATTAATAAAAATTAACAATTAAAAGTTTATTTATAAAACATGTTGGGTGGCATGTGGGTGTTGGAACAAAGAAGGCAAGAAGCATGGAGTAGGAAAAGCTTTTCAAAATTTCAACCTTGCATTTAATGTCAATGAAGAAAACAAAACAAAAACCGAATATGTTGAAAAACAAGAGTACTTCTTGCTAGCTTTCCACCCTTTTTCTTTTTTACTATTTAGAAACAATATTAAAATCCACCAAAATCAACTACCCTAAAAATAATGTAATATATATATATATATAAATAATCTTAATATTATTTAATATATATAATTAAATAATCAAACATTATTTAATTAATAAAACAATACATAAACTTCTTTATACATAGATGATTAATTCCAAATTAATCACTAAGCCTTAGTATACCTTAATATTCAATACAGTGTTATAGAAATAGTATGGGGACACATGGACCTATAATTTCAAGCTCCAATAAATCTTTACTATTTAATTAAACTCTTTAATTAAATATTAGATTTATTAATTCAAGATTTATTCCACTAAAAAACTGGAACTGCACTCTTGTCATTATAGAATTAATTACTCGAATAGGAATCAAACAGTCCATTGATATAATCATTACATACAGATCAATCCTCCATACACAGTTCATAATATGAGCTAGGTTCATATCCGTTGACCTCTCAATTACGTCTTTATCCTTGAGTGCCCGTGATTTTCTAATGAACAATTATTTATGATCTTATCATAAATTGAGCGCTCTATCATTCAAGACCCGAATCATTTACTCAAGAGAATTGTTTGTCTACTTCAATTAAGAAGGAATAGATTCCATCCTATATATTATCATTCCCATCTAAGTATATTATCATGTCTCCAAGATACAAGGTTTTAGATTTGGCAATATGAGCAAACCATACCGAGTAAGTCAAAAGACACAACTCCATAAGTAGGAGTCTGTTAAATACTCAACATTAAGATCGTTCCATATATGACCATCTATTTGATAAAGGGGAATACTTTGTTTCAAGACGGAGATTATTAAAGATTCCAATTTATCGTGTCCATGTCTTGTATAATCTTATTATACAAAGTACATTCATTCTAATGTCACCACATCAACAGTTCGGATAAAACCGTTCCATTCTTAATGGGAATGAACTGTACTAGTAATTTTAATTAATTAAATATCCCAACTTTAATTATCAATTACAGACAAATAAGATTATATATTAAACATAATCCTCATGTATATAACGACTTATACATTATGTTTAATATTACATTTAATAATCACGGAATTTTATGTTACTAATACAATATTAATAACATTAAATGCACACAAATATGTAATAGAATGTCAATCTAATTATTAATTCAGCAAGAAGATTAACAACATGTGTTTTTAGGGCATTATCCCCAACACAACATACCTACAAGATTACGAAATCTATATTCAAAACAAGTTAAGGTAATAATAATCTCAATTACCCAACATACGAAATTATAGACAACTCCTAACCTCAAATATCTCCTCTAAGGTTATTAATCATAATTTCATAATATACTACTTGAGAACCCACTTATAATAGATTTTTAAACATTTCCAGTACTTGGAAGTTATCCATTTCCAATTAAATAACAATCCAAAGGCTATCTCATTCCTCTATTTCTTATTTTCGAAATTCCACAAACCTCATATAAAATTGACATCAAATATTTTAAACAAACTAAATATTCACCAATCCATTGATGTCACAATTATACATAGCTAGCTCTTGGATACTCATTTAAAAGATTTCAGTGAAAACTCAATTGTTTTCATTCACAATTTCCACTTCCAAAGTTACTGCAATTATAATGTCTTGTCTAATATTATTCAAAATTATTTATCCAACTTGTAAACCACAATTTAACCTTAAATTTCTCTCTTACAAGAGTATTCATTTCTAGAGAGAGAAAACTCCATAAAAATGACAACAATAACAAATTAGGAAATCAAATAAACTTTGAACACTTACCTTGAAATCCCATAGAAAAGTTTGCCATTTCTCTTGTCTTCCTTTCTCCTCTCTCTCTCTTCTCGGCCACTCTCCCTCTTCTTTATCTTTTCTCTTTTCTTTCTTTCTTTCTCAGTTCTTCCATCTTTCTCTACTGATTTCTATTTCTCTTTCTCATTTGCACTATCAATTGAATCAAAATTGACTCCACCGAAGTCAATTGCCCATTTTTTTATTTTTTTATTTTTATATTTTTCCTTCCTTTCACTTTACACATGTCTCTAATGCACTTTAAGTCATCAAATTTGCATGGCAAATTACATTTTCATCCCCTATATTATTCCTTATTCCTTTTTTTAACTCATCAAATGCATAGAAAATTACAATCTCACCCATTGAATACACTAAATTCAGTTTTGGGCTTGGATCAACATATAATTATTTGGGTTAGAGCCTTAACATTAAAATAAAATTAGCCCAAATACCAATTGATTTGGGTCCAGTCCAAATCATTACCTCACTTATCATAATTTAAGCATTACCAACACCATCATTTTGGGCCTCATGCCTTTTAGAAACTAAATTAAGTCAAAATTCATAAAAATTGGGGGCAACTATTTAAAAACGGTTTGACCCATTTTTCAGGATATTACAACTCATGTAGTGACATGGGAATGAAGGCACCTTATATGATGAAATCATATAGGACAGAACCACGATCAATATGAATCTCTCTCCAAGATTCATTAAATGCATAAATTCATATATATCGACAAATGATGGCTATATATGGGTGATCCTAATCCTGAGTGTCTTAATGACTCCTTCATGTTGGATTGTGGCTTTTGACATATCACGGGTGAGATCGGACTAACATTCCCGATCAATAACTCCGTATCTTGGAGTCACAGTTTAGCTTGTGGCTGGGAAGGTTTGAACACAATAAAGGAATCCACTCCTTCTTGCGAGAAGTAGAGGAGTAGTTCCCTTAGGGGTTGATTCGGGGCTTGAACAATTAAGAGTGCTCTCCTTCTTCCGTAATGGAAAATAGGATGTAATTGTTATTAGAGAATCAATGGTACTTAAAGGAAAAGATATAATTAGAGAGGTATAACGGACTTTATGATCTAGCTCTAATTATGAACTACTTGTGGAGAATCATACCATATGTAATAGCTATATCAATGGACACTGATATTTTGGTTTGTGTAAAACATCTGCAGTTACGAGAGTGCAACCTCGGGTTTTTAGTGAAGTAACTCCGAGGTTAATAATCATGAAATATTAATTAAAGAATTTAATTAATTTTTCTAAATGTTATTGGAGCTCAAAACTGTTCCATTAGGTCCCTTTGCTAGCCCTTACTATTATTGGTAACAAGGGTCACGGTTAATTAATTGGATAGCCAATTAATTGTGTTACAAAAGTGACATAGATTTATTCTAGGAATAAATTAAGTAATATGATTATTTAATTAATAAATCGATAATTAATTAATTAAATAATATGATTATTTAATTGATAAATTAATAATTAAGAATTATTAATTGTTTAATTGTTAATTGGAGGTTACAGGTTCAAACCATGACCAAAGCAAAGGAATAAAATAATAAAGATTATTTATTTACTTTAAAGAGGTCAAAGGTTCATGTTTGAGTGGCAACAAAGATTTGAAGGGAAAAACGATTGCACGCGGCAGAAGCAAGACTAAAATAGAGTTTAGTATAGTTTAAATTTTTTCCATAATTTGAACCTTAACCCTCTAATTAATTAACATATAATACTAAAGATATCATACATTTGTCGCATGATCCGATTGACATTGCATCGATGGTAATCCGTAAGATCTTCCAATCCAATCACGAACGTGAATCACCTAGGAGCGTGGTCTCCCTTCTCTTTGAATTGTGTACCTAAGGATGGATTAACAAAACTTTTTGTTTTTCGTTAGTCACAACAAGTTCCAAGAGACAACAAAGAATGTTCCGGTCACTTTTGAATTCACAATCTTTAGATCGAAACTCGCGTGAACCTTATTCAAAATTGTGCACAAAACCTTTTGATGTAAAAGTAACTAGTGCACTATCGAAATAAAAACAAACTTTTCTCTCTATTCCTCTTGGCCGAAAATCACACTAATCTAAGAGTTGGATTCTATTTTTCAAGCTAAAGAAAAAAATAACTCTCCAAAAAAAACTTATTAGGGTTGCCAAATATATTACATATTTATAAGGTGCGATTTCCATGCACAATATATTAAATATATCTCTTGTGCGATTTCATTGCACAATATATTATATATATCTAGTACAAAATCTTTGCAATCTTATATTCTATATCGTTGCACCATTAAACTTGCATGTATATAATAAATATATCTGCATGCTCTTTAAATATATATATCACGAATTCTGCATGCAATTATATAATCTATATAAGTCAATATATATATATCCAATACTGCATGCCACATATTAAATATATCTGTCAATATATATATCCGGCCAATTGCCATATATATCTCATATATTGTGGCCGAAATCCTTTACCATGTAGGATTTGTCTTTTGACTTAAATCCTAACCCTAGGTAGACTTCCTTAGAATTCCAAACTCTAATCCAACACTTTAGTGTATTTGTGACTATATAAAAGACTTCCTAATTTAACTAGATAAATAAATCCCTCATTTATCTACTTACCAAATAAAGTCTTTTATATTTAATATACTACTACCAATAGTATAACACTAAGAAACATATTTCCTAGTCTGAAAAAGATTTTGATTTTTAATTAAATAATTAATCAATCAATTAATTAATTTTCATTTAATCAATTAATAAAAATAAAACAATATAATATTATATATATCTCAGCCATGTGCCATATATATTAATATATCTATATATTGTTTTTCTATTTTATTAAATCTATTGGACCTTAATAAAAGGCCCACATGTGAACTAGGCCCATTCTTACTAAAAGAAATAAGTCCACATGCCTTAATACAATTTTAGATGGACCCATAAATAATCCGATAGAATATATCAAGTGATTCATGAAAGTCCATGTGGATTGGGGATCTTGGCAGGCCTATCTAAATTTAAGCTCCAATAGACATAACCCAATCACAATAAACAAATGATTCACTTAGGTTCAATCTATTAATTTTAGTTCATTCCACTAAAGAACTAAAATTACACTCTTAAATAAAGATGGAATAAGTAAATGATTCTCATTCATACCCTAGATAATCTTATAGGAGATAGTGAATCCTCGTGAAGAATATCAGTAATCGCCAAGAGCTCATAGACCACCTATAACTCTCCAAGTTACCATATTTACTCATATGACCACACTTTGAACTTGGATATATATTATGACTTGTCCAGAAGTCATCTTTCAATAGTCACTATTGAAAACTCAACGTTAAGATTTAATATCCAAAACCTCAAAACATCCATATGATGATATTCTACTCACATTTAATAAATGGAGCCACGATGTCCATATCTATAAATGAAGTCCTCTATCGATTAACAAATGAATATCACCAAACTATCGAGGATAGACTATGCTATATAATCGTACTCATTGATAACTCAAATGATACCACTTGCAACCATAAGTCCATCATTTATCTCAGGATTAAGATAAACTCTCCGATTATCCTGATAATGAAAAGACTATTATCTATTGACGGTTCTAGATAAAGTATTTCATTGTGATCCAATTCAATGCACCCAGTGCACTAGATTCTTTTACTCGAAGACCCTCCGATGATTTTAGACTCATCATAACACATTTGATCCCACTCAAATGCTAGTAAAAGAATTCTACAACTTTAACAAGATAAATGTGCCCAACCTTTATCTTAAGTTGTGAATATTATTCAAGACTAACTAAAAAATTGTGTCTACCTTATACATATCCAGATGTACGAACAATTCTTCTTTTCTCATAATCTTTTGACCTTATGATTATTTACTTTTGACAATTATAATATTTAATCTATAAATACTATAAGATTTGTTTAAATCAGAAATCACTTTATTAATATGAAAAGATTGTCAAAAACAATATTATACTCTTGCTATTGAGCATTATCCTAACAAGATTAATATAGGATTTAGAATCCTATCTTAACTTGGTCACTTAAACCCTAGATAGTCTCTTGATATCATATAAAGATATAGTATCAGGAAACAAAAATAGGTAACATACAAAAGACAGAGAAAGAGTGCGGCAAAGGAGAAAGAAAAAGAAAAAAGAAATAATATTCTTCTTTCTTCATCAAGGTGGCCGAACCCTAGAAAGAAGACAAGGGAGTTGTCTTCTCCATCTTTGTTGCCTCCATTCAGTACTCCCGGAATCCGTGACATGCCCCACACAGTTGCTAGATCGCGGGTCATAGCTCGGAAGACTTTGTGGAAACGAATCGAAAACAAACGAAAGAGAAAACAATAAGGTATTGATTGAATCCTTCCTTATATTCGTGTATATGGAAAAGGTCGTCCAAAATAAATTTTAAAACCTATATTTTTCCACTGCATTGATTTTATGAAATCAAAACTCTATACTTTTATTTTTCAAGGGACTTACAAAATCACGGTTGCCGGTGATAGCGAGGAATAACCTTTCAATATGAAAAATGATTTACAGAACTCTACTCACATATATATATATATATATTTATATATATATATATATATGTTTGAGATATGCTATACATATATACACACACTAAATATAATTATTCGTTTCAAACAACAAAAGAAAAAATTCATTTCCAAAAAATATCTAAAATAAATTAATGTCATCTACTTATTTACCAAAATGCCACTCATTGGATGGAATAGCCATGCCCATTAATGTAACAGTGTTAGCCAAAAATGGTCCATTTTGAAACCAATTCCCCATCTAATGACTATTTTGATAGTGGTGACCCAAGTTGATGGCCATCGGGGTAATTATCCCTTATTATTATTATTATTATTATTATTATTTTGGGTTAAGTTATCAAAAACAATATTTTATTTAATTATTTATTTATTTTTATTTTTTAAACCTTTTAATTTCGTGTACCTTTGAATTAAAATACAATATCTAATTTTCATTCAAGCAACTATAACAGTTACTATATAGTAGCTAGACTCATATTATTATTATTATTATTTGATATACCATCTATGAGTACGACGACTTAAACCTGATACATTGTTCCACCACGACTCACGAATATTATTATTAAGTTGGATTTTACCAAAGCTTGATTGTTGTTAAAGTATTATGCAGGGGTGGAAAGTACAAAGATATATAAGCTGGATTGGAAATTTCTCATTTTTGTTTAAGGTAATGATTTTTCTTGAATAAACTTTAATTTATATATATATATATTCTTGGACGGCCGTGAGAAGCAATTTCAACAACGAGAAAGTGAGAAACCCAATTTGAAGCTGAGAAGGTGAAATTTAATTAGCAAAAAAGAATGGTGATGTTCTTGGTCTTTTTGTTTAACTAGTGTTGTTTCAACAGCATGCAAACTGAAAGGAACGGTCACGTATGCATCTACATTTTTCTTTAAAAAATATTGTTATTTTAATTTGTTACTATCATGTGTAAGTCAGATTGAAAATGAGGCACTTCATGGAAAAAAAATTCGAGTTGGAAAGGAAAACAAAGGCCAAGACATTATTGGAATTGGAGATGGACTCTTTAAGATGTGATATACAATAGATTAAATAAAGTTTGTATTTAATTTCTTTACATTTTAACAAGAATTTTCTGAAAATATTTGTAATGATTTATCCTCACCTTGAGTGTCCTCACTTGATGTAGAAGAGAGGTGCACTACCATTTCTGCTATGAGATGATGTGCTGAATTATTTCTATTATTTTTATGTCTTTACCAGTGTTCGAAAAATTGGCCACCTAGACCAATTAATCGGTCCAATACAGCTACTCGGCAGATCACTGCGGCGAAATGGTCAAAATCAGCCTTATTAGTCGGTCTCCGACTACTTGTCCAAATAGTTGATTAATCAGCAAGTCGGCCACAGGCGGCCAAGCTGGAAAAACAAACACCAAGGGAGAGAGCACAACAACACCATCCAGAAACAAAGCCACATAATCCAAAAATCAGGCAATCAAAAGAAACAAAAAACAAAGAGCAAACCAGAGCCCAACCAAAACAGAGCACCACAAAAAAACCAACAAAACATACTTGCACCCAAAGAAGCTTCATGCCGCTTGCTACCATTCAATTGTCGAGATCGCCGAAAGCTACTGTCTTTTGTCGTCACCATCGCCAGCTAAACGATTTTGCACTTCACTTCTTCTTCAACCAAAGCTGCCGAGATTGCCGAGATCATTGAGATCGCCGAAATCGCCATCCACTTTCAGTCGCCGATATCGCTGAAAGCTTCCGTCCGTCATCGCCAGGTCGCCGCCATTGTCACTCGTTCGGTCTTCCTCCAGTCTCCATAGTCTAATAAAAGTCAGAGCATCGTGATTGAGAAAAGAAGCTGATTGAGAAAAAGATAAAGATGAAGATGAGTTGGAGAAAAAACAAAAAAGATAAAAAAAGATGGATTTGAAGAGAGAGAGAGAGAGAGTGGAAGGGTTCGAGTCTTTGAGAAGAAGATTAGTGAATCAATAAGCCAATAAGGAATTAAAAAATTAGTGATGATGGTCTATGATGTCAGATGTGCCCCACCAAAATTAGCAAACTGATAAGGAACCAATAAGAAACAAAGCATAAGAGGAAAACATTTTTTGATTAATCGCCAACTAATCGGTCTAGGTATTAGGTGCCGGATCTCCGCTCGATTAGCGCCTAGCACTTACTAGAACACTGGTCTTTACACTACAAAAAGATATAATTAATTCAAACCATTGATTTAGGTGAAACATGATGAGGTGAAAAAAGGGATCCAAATCCTTTAATTTAATATCTAAAAGATAATTTTAATAAACAATACAACTTTTAAAACTTAAAATTTGTAACTTAAATATAATCTTATATTAAAAAAAAAGAAAAGAATTAATTATGGTCCACATGCCGGCACAACACAAGCACGATATGTATTGGGCCATATCGGCACACTGGTCATGCTGGGATATGTCTACAATTGTCATGTCTGGCCCGACACTACACTATTTCATGTCGTGCTTGACACGATGATACGGTGGAAATAACGCAAGCAAAAGTCGATACACATAAGGGATAAATGATTCGAGTCCATTGATTCGTGTACGAATACCGAAAGCGAAACCTTTTATTAATTTGTTAATCTGTACACAGATACCAGAATCACAGACATCAAAATTCGTTGAGCCTCGCAAAGGTACCGAAATTTGGGATAAAAAGAGAAAACTCTCTATCTAAAATTTTATTCATTCAAGTCTCTAAACAACAAACTAAACGGTCAAATTTGGGCCTCCTACGATCCGTTACGGAGTCTACGTAACATCTATAGGGCTTGTCTTGGGCTTTCCAAAAACATATTGTAATAGCGATTCTAAGCCCGTTTGTCCTTTTTAGAGGCCCGCAAAGTTCAGCTCCGTTTTAGATGGTCTAAGCGACCCAAGTGCCACCTGATCCGTGTCACATGACCAGTAGCTAGCAATGGGCCTTGCAAATGTGGGCCGTGCTGGCCCAGTACCGCCCATTTTACACCTTTGGTGGCAACATTACCATATATGAGTTACCCGTTCAATTTGGGTTTGAAAGGACTACTGTACAACGAAGTATAAAACATTGCTGGACAAATTTCTGACCCGGCCCACCCAGTTTACAGGTTTATTTGATTCATATATATAAACCTAATGTTGTAAACCAAAAGCCCTTTACAGTTTACGCTTCCCTCTCACTCTCTAAAGTCTAAACCCCCACCCGCCGCAGACTCCCTCCTCTTTCGTCGCTCGCGCAGCAGCTCCCTCCACAGATTGGTCCTATTGTGTGCTCGTACAACTTTTCTCAAGCTGCAGGTATAAATTTCTTGTCTTCTCTTTTTCATGTGAAAATTCATTTTTTGATGAAGAAAATTCGATTTTGTAAGTAGACTGCTGTAAAATTGATTCTAATCTGGGTCCGGATTCGGTTATTTGATTTAGGGCATCTATACCGAAAGACGCAGAGTAGTGATGGAAGGTCAGAACGATTATATGGTTGACCTTGGTAATCTCATGGCTTTCAACCCTTCTCACCATTTTCCTTCTGTCCCATCTTCAAGGTTTGTATTTTTCCTCTTCCTTAATTTTCCATTTTTGTTTATATTTGTATTGGAATTGTATCAATATTTTATTTTTCATTTTTATGCTACAGTTATTATGTTTCTTGTGTTTTAGGGTTTAGTTTGATTTGAATTTTATATTTGGTAATTTAAAGTTTTTAGTGGAATATCTGTGATAGAAAGAGACCTTCTGTTTTTGTATATTTTGTGTGCACTCTTTTTGTAAGTTTTTTCAAGTGTGCTAGCTGCTTTGAGTTCATAATTATCTAAGCAGTTGAGGTGTTTATGTTTGATGGTAACCCTTTGATTATTAAGAATTTGACCAATCTTGCAAATGACAATTTGATAAGGGTTTTCAGGTTGTTCTCAGAGGTTTAGTTGGGTTCTTAGATTTTCTAAGTATATTTGTTATTGAGTTGTGTATTTGGTTTGAGGTGACCTTATTTCGTATTCTTATAAGAATTCTTAATCTGCTCAGGGAGGATCTTGTGAAGGAATGCCTACAGGAGGGTGTCAAGTTAGTTCAAGCCATTGCAGATCAACTTTTCAACTTACCTTCAACTGAAGATGTAGAAGGACCTATTGTTAGATTGCCTCCGCCGACAACAAAATTACCTAGAGAGAAGCATGTAAGCTACCCCTTTTATTAACTATTTCATGGTTGTAATTTTTGTGTTTCAGCTTGTTTGTGTAATTAATATCACATTCTTTAATTCCTGGATTCTGGTAAAATGTGGAAACTGCTTTACAATTGGCTAGAATGATGATTTATAACATGAAAACTAAGTTGCATGTTGCTTTTTTTTTTTTTTCAGTTACCAAAGCCAAAGCCTCCTACAAAATGGGAAGTGTTTGCCCAGAAGAAAGGTGAGTTATCTTTTTAATTATATGTGTCATAAATGATCTTTTTGATTTAAAAAAGTTTCATCTTTTTATTTTCCAATCTAAAATGTGAGATATGTAATTTAAGGCTTGAGATCATCAATGTAATTGTTTTTGAATTTTTGACAATAATGATTTCAGTTTATTTATTTGGGTTATCATTCATTGAAATAATAGGTTTTGGAATGTCTTGCAGGAATCAAGAAGCGTAAAAAGGACAAGGTTCTATGGGATGAGCAAACTGGTACTTGGAAACGTAGCTATGGATATGATCGGGTTAATGATGATAGAGATGTGCCCATCATTGAAGCCAAGATGACTGATGGTAAGAATTTAAACAAACCCTTGTTACATTATATGTTATTTATACCTAAAACAAATGTGCCTGGACATGTTGAATTGAAATAAATATGCTCTTCTTTTAATATTAGTTCCTGAATATCATATCAGAATATCACACCCATTTATTCAATTATGAAATGACTTATCTGAGCCCAATTGTTACTACTTCCAGAACCAGGGGAGGATCCTTTTGCCAAGAGACAAACAGAAAAGAAACAAAGAGTTGATAAGCAAGAAAGGAATCGGTTGCAGAACTTGAAACAAGCTGCCAAAGTTGGTGCTTTGCCAAGGTTTGCCCTTCCATCCCTTGTTAGGGTTTCTTTTGGCTTAGGAAGATTCATTTTGCCTTAACTTGATGTTAGATAAAATCAATATTTGGTCATGTAACGCCTTAACTGCCTTTGGGATTTTATTTAATTGTAAACTTTTACTGGTAGTTTGTTTTACATTGTTTTTATTTTATTTTATGTATTCTGAATTATGGGAAAACAATTGTTTAGGCATTTTCCAATTGAGTGTCTAAATTTTATTCATTAGTACTGTAAACAAAGCCTGGGTAAACTCTTCTCTGCAGCCATGTTCAGCTGGCTGCCACAGCTTTGCCCATCACAGGAACCAATTCTGCACCAAAGAAGATTACCAAACATGAACTAGGTGATGTAGCTGGCATAGCTTCTACATCAACAGCTAGTGGTGGTAAATTCGATAAAAAATTGCCAGGAGAAAAGGCTCCCAAAAAACAAGGAAAGCATCGCAAGGTTTGTACACTTACCCCTGGACATGCAATAGCTTCAATTTGATTGTTTTTGGAATGTCGTCAGACTAACATGTTTTGTTTTTGTCCAGTACCTACCGGTAGTGGAAGGGAGAGGAATTTCCCAAGAGAAGGAGCAAACTGAGAAAGTTCTGAACAAATTAATGTCTAAGCATTCACACGAGATACTTAATGTTGACAAGGTTTGTTGGAGCCTTATCTTTGATTTGATCAAATTTTAGTTATTGGCATGAATGGAAATTTATTCACCTTTGAAAAAATATAGGCTATTAACATGTACAACGTGAAGAGAGAGAAGAAACAGAGGAACAGGAAACCGAAGAATGAACAAGAGAAGTCTTCATCGAACTCAAGCAAGTTGAAACCAAAGAAGACACTCGATAAGAAGTCGGTAAAGAAGGGATCGTCGTCGAAGAAAGGGAAAGCAAAATGAAATCATTAAGTTGTTGTAAGCTTGTAGAATTTTGGGTTGCTCTACAGTTTATTAGTTTTTGGAACAAGAAAAGGAATTATGATATTTATTGTGTATTTCATTTATAATTTGCTACCCCTCTCTCGGTGCAGAGTTTTGATTAGCCTTGAATAACTTGATTATATAGTCTTATAAGAAGATAAAGAAGAGGTTAATTTCTTGATTAGTTGAAGAAATAAAATCTGATTCCTGCATAATGTGAGGTGAATAAATGTTGTAGATTACATCAAAGGGAAATTGTTATTTGGTATGAGAAATGGGTGATTGTTGAAGAGGATAGTTATCAACGAAATGATAAAGTTGATCTTCGATACCGAAACCGAGCATACGAGCCATGTCACTTGTCTTCAATCTAGGCTTTGGGATATTATGATGCTTCAACCATGAGTATGCAACAAACACTTTGTTCATTATGAAAAGCTCCAATGCCTCTGGATTAAAGACGACGCCCATTTTCATACTCATCTGCACAACATTTCAATGATTGAGATTTGACGACATACTCATAGAAGTATATGATATATATTATATTAATACCTGGTGTGGAACTAACATGGCAGCATAACGAGCAAGCTCTCCGGCTCGCCAATCCAACAAAACAGGCAGCCAAGGATAAGCAGCATCAAGCCTCACAAACCAGAGTCTTATATCTGGGAATTCTGATAGTTCCCTAGGGTCATTTGGATCTTCTCTTGTGTAGTTAATGGTGAATCCAATTGTACGGTCTAGAAACTCTTTTGGCTCAGCTACAAGGTTATTATTCCATATAACATTATATCAAACCCAAACCCAAACCCAAACCCAAACCAAAACCAAAACCAAAAAAATAACTCAAATCATCTTGTTTATATATATATATATATATATGAATATGATGCTAATTACCCAATGAAGGTGAAGTGATTCCAGTAGCATCGTGAAATGGTGATAAATCAAGACTGCGAATGGCTTTGTTATCAATAACGACGTCGAATCTGCCTTCTGTTGGGGGCATAGGAGGTTCAACTTTAGATGAATCTGTCAATATATATATATATAAAAAGCCATTATATATCTACTCTAAATCTCTAATCAAGGTCAGGATTGAATAAATTAAAGGAGAGTTGTGCTACCGTCTTGTTCATCGAACATAGAGATATCAAAATTCCCCTGAGGATTGAAAGCAACAGAGACTGCAACATGTCCTCTGGCTCTGGTGAGGCTTGAAAATGGCAAAGTAGTGAGTGAATCTGACAAGGGTTTGCATGAAAATAAGGGAGTTGAAGATGGTATGGTCTGGTTTGTGGAAAGAGAGAGTGGAAGGAAAGGTTTAATAGTGGTGGAAGCCATGGAAGGTGTGGAATAAGAGGTTTCTCTATCTACTCAGTTAATATTAGTTTATCTACTACTGTGGCTTGTGGTTTGTGGTCCACTGGCCTTCACAAAAGTAAAAACAAATGGGGCATTCCGAGAATCGAACTCGGGACCTCTCGCACCCAAAGCGAGAATCATACCACTAGACCAAATGCCCATTTGGGATGAGTTCTTTCCATTTAATAATTTATTCGTTCAATTTGAATCTCATAATCGAGAGTTAAGCTTATTTATTAATGAGTGCGGATATTGGACGCCCATAAAACTTATTAATACACCCATTTTTATAAGTACATTCATGTTCAAAATTTAAAAAATAAATATTACTATAAGCACCCATCCTAATGACAATAGTACCCTCATTGAAATAAATATATTCATTTTAATACATATTATTTATAAACACTTTTAAATTATTATCACATCCGATTTATATATATATATATAATCATATTATTTTTAGAATCAAATCCTTTTTTAATAATGGTTTAATTTATTTTTGGAAATATTTCGAATATTTATCTAATACTTGCCATCTGTTCTACTTTTGAAAGTAAAATGTAAGTAATTTTTGGGTGTGGATACTGGATAGGACAAATATATGAATGAGAGTTCTTCTGCTAAACAAATTTGTTTCTTATTTAACTAAAACCTTCATCTTATCTTCATGTTTGATTGAAAATAAAGCTTTGTTGTTCATAATATTATAATAAAATAAAGTAAGTCGTATGCTCGTATGCGTCACCGTCTCCACACAAAACAGAAGAGGAGAGGAGAATCAAAAGAGTCATCAAAAGAACATGGCCACAACTTCCTCTTCTTCTTGTTCTTCGTTTGTCTATCAATCATCTTTATTCCCAAAACACCCTCGCCTTTCTCCTAATTCCTCCTCCTTCTCTCCTCGCCGTCTCCGTTTTTCTCCTACCGTCGTCCGTGTCACCTCCGCTATAGCTGTCGAACCGGTACGTTTTGTGAAAACATTAGATTCTTATAATTAAGAGAAGAAATTTTAAATCATTACAAATGAAATGAAAGTTGTCGAATTTTCAGGAATCAACTAGGATTTCCAGCTTGGAAGGTCAAGTGTTTGCTTGCCCAGTCTGCTATCAACCTCTTATAAGAAAAGGGCCTCCTGGTTTTAATTTGTATATAATCAATTCATTATCAAAATTCTTTCTTTTCTTTTTTGAAAATTTAAAGAGATCGATTGAAAACGCTTGGTGAATCTGCAGGAGAGCTATCTACAGGTCGGGTTTCAAGTGTCAAAATTGCGACAAGTCATACTCCAGTAAAGATAACTATCTCGATCTCACTGTCATTGCCGGATTGAAGGACTATGTCGAACTCAAACCTGCTCGTACTGAGCTTTTCCGGTAATTTTTTTTTTTTTTTTTTTTTTTTTTTTAAATTTTGGGAATGTTAAACATGTCATTTTTTTTTATCTGGAAGCTTAATTAGGACAAGAAAATGCTTAATGTGTTACTTTTCACATTTTGGTAGGAGTCCACTTGTATCTTTCTTGTATGAAAGGGGCTGGCGTCAAAATTTCAATCGCAGTGGCTTTCCTGGTCCTGATGAAGAGGTATACATTACAGTAATGCTTCCATATTTATTTACACACAATGCTAAAACAACGAAACTGAAATTTAACGGAGTTTATTGATATTATTGTGTAAATTACTTGTGTTTTATATCGAATGCAGTTCAAAATGGCTCAGGAATACTTCAAATCTGCTCAGGGTGGCCTTCTAGTAGATGTTAGTTGTGGGAGTGGTTTGTTTTCCAGAAAATTTGCCAAATCGGGGACATATTCTGGAGTTGTTGCTCTTGATTTTTCCGAAAATATGCTTCGACAATGTTACGATTTCATTAAGCAAGATGAAACCATTTTGACTACGTAAGCTGTCTCTCACCAGTAATAACATTAAATGATCGATGTTTGAATTGTGTGTTCTATATTCTAATTAAGTAAGAACTGATTTGTAATTCATTGGAAAATATGTAGCAACCTTGCTCTTGTTCGGGCAGATGTTTCTAGGCTTCCCTTCTCATCCGGTTCTGTTGATGCTGTTCATGCTGGCGCTGCCTTACACTGTTGGCCATCTCCTTCAAATGCTGTAAGTGTTGTCTCTTCCGACCATTTTCTCCTGTAATTTTGATACTTGACACCTCTAGATGTGTTCAAATGATTGGGGGGTAGGCAATGGTGACCTAATTGAATGTGAAGCTGTGGTTGGGATGGGTGGAGGGAGTAGGCAAGGCCTTGAGTCATTAGGAAAGATGAGTAAACATCTGTGGTAACGTGGTATTGTAGCAGGGATTGTTGCCTTCTAGAGCCTGAATGCAGGGCATTCTTTTATCACAAAAGTCTCGAATGGATGCTATAGGAAGGCACACCTCTTTGTAGAAAAGTATATCTGGAGTGCGTTTGGTGGCTCATCCAGCAGTCCTTAAGATGTTCTATATGGAACATGGGGCAACCTGCAGTTATTGCAAGTCATAAGTCAATTCCCGCATCTGCTTTGATTCATGAACAATTAGCTTATAGAAGGCAGCATCTGCAGCCCCATGTACATGCAAGTCCTTGTCCTTCAACCAACCTTTTTCTATAGGATAATCAATTCTTGAACCATGTAACTCTTATGTCAGTTAAACTATTTGAATGGGTTTTACTATTGACATCGATAATATGTTAGGTTGCTGAAATCAGTCGTACATTGCGAAGTGGTGGAGTATTTGTTGGTACCACTTTTCTTCGGTACACTTCTTCTACTCCCTGGATACAACGGACTCTGAGAGAGGTAAAATTTGTTCATCACCTTTGGCTTTACTCTGTCTAGGCACTATAGCACAATCAAAATGTGCATTTTCAATTCAAATAATAATGTAGAGCATATATGTATGAACAACCAAATGTCGCAGAGGATTCTACAAGGTTATAGTTATCTGACGGAAGAAGAGATTGAAGATTTGTGCACATCATGCGGTCTAAGCAACTACACCAGCAAAGTTGAACAATCTTTCATCATGTTTACAGCTCAGAAGCCTTGAAACATCATTTGAATTACAAAATCTCCATTGTACCATATAGACCTCAGTTGAAATTGAATAATACAGTAGCTGAAAAAGTGATAACCTGGAGAGGGTATAGCATAAGAAATTTGTCTGATTTGGACATAAAGATTGTATAAAATACTATAGCATTCAGTGATGACAGCTATTGTGATGGCCAGAGTTTATTCTTTAGTTTTTTGTCTTCCATTCGATGAGCTCATGGTATGTATTTGCTTGATTAGACTGAACCAATGACATTATATGTGAGAATTGAGATGAGGATGAGTGTAGCCGTAGGTGATTAATTCTGACTGTATGTAGTGTGCAAGTGGTGTATAAAAAATTAAAAATTAAAAAAAAAAAAAAAAGGGCATGCACGTGAGGAGCATTAAAGAAATAGTTAAAAAGAAGAGAGGGTGAGTCAGTCACACAGAGATCCCCCTCGTGCGGCTGCGGCTGGTTCTTCATTTTCACTGCTATCTTTGACCGTTGACCAACAAAACAGTATTCACACAGTTTTAATCAAATACATATTTATATTATTAACATCCTTTGGATCCCCTGCACGTGAGGCCTCTACCTTTCGGCTCTTCACGCCACGTGAGGGTGGATATATTTATTCACTAGATTGGAAAGGGCACCTTCATGTTTCTTATCAAACTTTTGAACCCAAAAAAATGTTTGTTGAAACAGTTAAATTCATCATGCGGAATGCAAATCGAACTCTGAATCCATTATGTATCGATGTAAATTGCAATTTAAGGAGTTTAGTTTCCTATCATGTTTTAGTTAACATGATACAAAAATATAGTCATCTACTAAATGTCTGACGTATCATTATATAAAATATGATTCAATTGTAAGAGCGTTCATTCACCCTAACAAATGTCCTAGATTCAAGTCGTTGTCAATGCAAATGGTATATCAAACAATAAATAAATAAATACATAAAAGTTCTAATGTGATAATATATAATTACATATAACACTTTTCCTGGAAATCCCTTAATCAAGCCCCTTAGTTTAATTTAGTGAGGAGCTGCAATTTTTACAGCTCCAAGAGATCTCTTAACAACTCTCTTAAATTATTAACACACTCGATATATATATATATATATAATAACATATTATTTTTGGAATCAAATTATCTTGTAATGATGGTCCAATTTACTTTTGGAAATGTCTAGATTGTAGGAGCCTTATGAAAGGAAAGATATAGAATTGGATTGTATATTGGGTCATGAGATTGAGTTCATAACTAGACATAAAAGAAAGACAAAAAACAAAAAAAAAAGGGTTAAATAATACCTACCTCCGTATGATTAGTGTCATCTAAAAATTCTTTTTCCATCTACTTTGTTATATCATAATCATGTAATTATGAAAAAGTTTGATACTTGAAATAAAATTAGAGTTTAATTAGGGTTTGCCATAAAAATTAGGGTTTATCATAAGTTTCTTTAAAAAATAAAATAAAGAGATATAGTTAAACATATAGGTGTAATTAATGAGTGTATATATTTGATTTATTTTAATTAAAGTAATTTGTCATTATTGGTAAATTTCTATTGGGATATTTATATATATAAATTATGGGTGTATTAATTAGTTTTATTGGTGGCAATATCAGCACCCAAAATGTAAATATATATTGCTTTTCAAAAAATCAAATTAAATTAAACACGTAGGATCCACTTAAGGCGCTCCTCCCTTAATTAAGCTAAGGGGGTCTCCAAGGGAGATAAGGATCCTCTGATGTACTGATCTTTTTTCTGATATAAAGCACTTGAGAAATTACAGCCATTGATTACATATGTCGGTAGATCTATATAGGTCAGGACAAATATTAACTCAGCAGATGATCCAAATTCCTTCGATAGAGACTCATGGAGATGCTCTAACACTAAGGTGTCATTTGTTTTTTGCACATAAAACTTAATAGGTATGAATTGAAATTATTAAGTTGTTGTGTTTGTTTTTTTAAGTGGTAAACAACTTAATAATACCAATAATTTTTTTTTTTTTTTTTAAAAGTAAGAAATTCTAACTTTTAACTTAATTCCAAATCACTAGATTTCATTTAACATATTTTCTTCTAAGATTATCTTATCAAAGATAACATATCTCTAATTTTATTATATATAAGTTCCTCAAAGTTTGATTGGCTTATTTCGATGACAAACCACAATTGGGGTTTGTATTGTAAGGGTAGCTTAGGTGCATGATGATCAAGCTCAAAGGCCCTATCAAGTCCTCAAGATGATAAGCACTCAAAAGGTATATTTCTAGTGCTTAGTTTTTCATTGAAGAGATTTAGTTGCACGCACACACTACAATTGTTTGCATATGTATGCTTTACTTTTGTGTGCATTCTATTCACATGTCACATTTCACACTTGCACTTTGTTGTTGTATTTGATTGTGTGTTAGTGTGTCTAGTAATTCGTTTTTTGAATGTTGTTCAGAAACGTTCGCACATGCATGATGGTGCGCTTAGGTAGCGTGATGACTGCCTTCGGAGAATGCCCTTAGCTCTCCTTTGGATTCATTAACAGTGGTGAAACAATAGTTTGATTGGCGGCCGTGACTGTCGAATGAAACTGCCGTTCTAATCCAAAAGTTTCTGGAATGATTCTGCGATTACGATCGGCGGTTTCCAACCGCCATTCAAAACCGCCGTTTAGACCTGATCGATTTAAAATATCTTGGGTCGAAAACGGCGGTTATGATCGGCGGTCATGAAACCGCCGAATAAGACCGCCAATGTTCCCATGTTCTCTCGGGTTCAATTTGGCTGTTGAATCGGCGATTTCAAAACCGTTGAATGAAACTGCCGATCATGCGTGTCGAGGGCAAACTTGTCTTTTCACATGCCCTATTCTTGATGTCTATAAATATACCATTATCTCTTTCTCTGAATTTAGTTCCTTGACTCTAAGAACCCTAAAGATAAAAAGTGAGATACTTGAGAGACAATCAATCAAGAACTCACCTTTAAACACTCAAATCCATTTTCATATGCATCAATCTTCATCTAGCATCTTCTAGCATATCTAGGATGCTTGCTTGCATGGGTCTTGTGTAAGGAAAAATATCGGACTACGCAGCGGAAGCGAGACTAAAATCGATTTAGTATGTTTTAAAATTTTTCCTTTGATGAACCTTAACCCTTTAAATTAATTAAACATACATATAAACTAACAAAAAGAAGAATACCTTTTGTCGCGTGATCCGATTGATTTACGTCGATGATAATCTGCAAGATCTTCAATCCTAGCACGAACGTGAATCACCTAGGAGCGTGGTCTCCCTTTTCTTTGAATTGCGTACCTGAGAATGGACAAACAAACTTTCTTTTTCTTATTGTTAGTCACAAAACAACCAAAAGACTACAAAGATTATTCCGGTCACTTTTGAGTTCTCAATCTAATGATCGAAACTCGCGTGAACCTAATTCGATGTTGTACACACAAGCCTATTGATGAATAAGCAATTAGTGTACTATCAAAAGAATAATCTCTTCTCTCTTTTGTCTTGGCCGAATAATCAAACACTTTTCTATGAGTATGAGAAGAAGAAGAAGAAGAAGAAGAAGAAGAAATTGATCTAGTAAACTCTAGGGGGTGGCCGGACCCTATATGATTGCTTATATAGGGTGGCCGAATTTTACTTCTCTTTTAATTAGGGTTGCCGAAATCTCCTTCTAATGCTATTAGGGTTGGCCGAAAATCCTCTACAAAAAGGATTTGTGCTTTACCCTAATTCCCATCAACTTTAGACTCATAACCCTAATTCAACTCATAAGTGTTTTTATTCTTTTTATTGACTAAATAAAAGACTTTCCTATTTGATTAAATAAATAAAACTTATTATTTATTTTCTTACCAAATAAGTCTTTTACCTTTAGTATAACTCTAGGAAATATATTTCCTGATCAGAAAAAGATTTTGTTTCTTAATTAAATAATTAATTAATAAATTAATTAATTCTCATTTAATCAAACAATAAAATAAAATAATATTTTTGACTAAAAAATTAGCCTTGCCGCCCCACATTATATATATGGGCCAAATATTATTTTCTTATTTTATTTAATCCATTGGACTTTAAATAAAAAGCCCACATGTGAACCAGACCCATTCTTACTAAAAGAAACAAGCCCACATGCCTTTCATTAATATATTAATATAATTGATCAGCCCATTAAACAAATAATATGCAAATTATATTCTTAATATATTAAATGCAATTCTAGATGGACCCATAAATTGGTCCAGTAGAATATATCAAGTGATCCATGCAAGTCCGTGTGGATTGGGGATCTTGGCGGGCTATCTAAATTTAAGCTTCAATAGACATAACCTAATCACAATAAACAAATGATTCACTTAGGTCCGATCCATTAATTTTAACTCATTCCACTAAAGAGCTAAAATTGAACTCTTAAATAAAGATAGAATAAGAAGATGTTCCTCATTCATACCCTAGACAGTCATGTTGGAGATAGTGTATCCTCGTGATTAATATCAATAATCGCCAAGAGTTCATAGACCGCCTATAACTCTTCAAGTTACCATATTTACTCATATGACCACGTTTTGAACTTGGGTATTTTGACTTGTCCAGAAGCCATGTTTTCAATAGTCACTATCGAAAACTCAACGTTGAGATTTAATATCCAATTACCTCAAAACATCCATATGATGATATTATACTCTCATTTAATAAATGGAGCCACAATGTCCATATCTATAAATGAAGTCCTATATCGATTAACAAATGAATATCACCAAACTATCGAGGATAGACTATGCTATATAATCGTACTCATTGATAACTCAAATGATATCACTTGCAACCATAAGTCCATCATTTATCTCAGGATTAAGATAGACTCTCCGATTGTCCTGATAATGAAAAGACTATTATCTATTAACGGTTCTAGATAAAACTTTTCATTGTGATCCTGTTCAATGCACCCAGTGCACTAGATTCTTTTACTTGAAGACACTTCGATGATTTTAGACTCATCATATCTCATTTGATCCCACTTAAATGCTAGCAAAAGAATTCTACAACTTTAACAAGATAAATGTGCCCAACCTTTAACTTAAGTTGTGAACATTATTCAAGACTAACTAAAGAATTGTGTCTACCTCATACATATCCAGATGTATGAACAATTCTTCTTTTCTCATAGTCTTTAGACCTTATGATTATTTACTTTGACAATTATAATATTAAACTATAAATGCTATAAGATTTGTTAAACTAGAAATCACTTTATTAATATGAAAAAGATTGTTAATTACAATATTACACTCTTGCTATTGAGCATAATCCTAACATCTTGCTCAACACACTTGCTTTGGTATGCTCTTCACTAATTTCATCTAATCTTAGTGTTTTACTTATCAAGGCATCTCTTTTATTACTTGTATGTTCTTAGATTATAATCTTATATACAAGATAGAGATTGTTGTGTTGTTTTGTGATAGCTAAACTTAGGATTGTTTAATCTATGTTAGCTAAGCTTTATGCCATGTCATTTAGATATTAATATCTATGAGTGATTTAATTGTCATCTTATCATCCTAGATAAGCATATAGGGTTCCCTAACTCTATTTGCATTTTGGATATCATACATATTCACATAGGCTTGTTCATCTCTTCATTGAGAACTAAGTCTTGTAGCTAAGGTAGCTTAGGCCACAAGCAATTGGACTAGGTTCATTTTTATAGGCTTACGGGTAGTGGTGGTGGGTTATAGACCGAGATTAGGTTGTAAACACCATTGCAATTAGTGGATTCAAGGTTCGTGTGTGGCGCATATAACAGCCCGTAGTTTTTCTCAGTTTGGGTTTCCACGTTCGTAATATTGACTAAACACGAAAATTAGGTAATAACGAATAAAATCTATTCATCACCCACCTACCCCCCCCCCCCCCCAAATAGATAGTTTGGGATATTTTCGTAATATTGATTAAACACGAAAATTGGGTAATAACGATTAAAATTTATTCCCCTTCCTCTAGATAGTAACAAAGGTATAAATGTCAAATTACTTGTTTCAAACCATTTTATATTTAAAAAAACAAACAAGTTGACATTCTATTCAGAGGTGATAAAAATAAATAAATAAAAAAACAAACATGTCAGTTAGATTCAAGTTTCAGTCACTATTCAGTTTTCAGTAAAATTCAGTATTGTTCAGTATTCGGACAAAAAAACAAACAACCCATAAGAGCATCTCCAATGCAAATATGCATTTTTGAGTTTCTAAATAGTATCACATCAGCATTTTTATTTATTATGGGCCCACTTTTGAAATTTTTTTTAGAGAAATGCATATTCACATCTCCAATGCAATTATCTAAAGTCAAATATGCATCCATTTTATTTCCAATCATAATAAAACAATTATTACACTCTCTCTCCTTTTTTATTTTACAATTAAATGAGGTTTAATTTTATTGGTGGAAAGAGTGGAAAGCTTTAATCTTATTGATGGAAAGAGTTAGAAATTCTAGTCAGCATTTTTAAGAGAGTTTCTAGAATTAGAAATCTAACTCCATATTCTCTAAATTTTTTTTGGCCGCATCATCTCTATATTCAACTTAGATAATAGTATTGGAGAGAGTTTTTCTAACTTTTTTAATATCTATCCTATATGACACTCCATTTTCTCCAAATGCATAATAACATTGGAGATGCTCTAAGTTAATAACTTAAGTTTTAATAGTATTAAAGTAGAATAACCAACAAAATTGCTTATTGACTTCATGTTTCCTTTTTCATTATTTTTTCTTAAGAAACAATGAAGCGTCTCTCAAGAAAATTACAAAGGAATCACAATTTTATCTCTATTGTAAGAGATTAAAACAAGAAGAAATAAAAAAAAATCTAGAAAGAACATAAATTTGATAAAAAGGAAACAAAAAAAAAAAGCAAAATATTGAGAAACAAAAAAAAAAAAAAAAAAAAAAAAAAAATTCAAACAAAAGTCATGATCAAAGGAAAATAAGCCACGATCAAGTGAAATAAGTCACAACTAAGGAAAATAAGTCATAATCAAAGGCTCGAAAAAAAGTTGGTGACTTATGTTGCATTAGTGTTTGAAGGGAATTTTTACCTGGACGTATTTTTTGTGCTATTTTAAATTATTAAGTTAGTACTAATCTCACAGAATCTACAATACTAAAATGTATATATACACACAAATTACTTATTTATTTATTAAACTTTGATGGATTGGATTAATTGGACATATATATACACACAACAGAAATGACCGAGTTCATAATTCATTTCTATTATTGATTATCTTATTTAGAAATTAAGCTAACTGGCTCTTGATGAAGTAATTAATTGAGAAATTTGGTTACGAGATTAATTGGATATTTTGAATACAAGAGGAAACTAAAAGGGTATAAAGGGAATGACAAAAGATTAACAAAACCCAAGAAAATAGCTTAAAGGCACACTGAACAAGGTTTCCTTAATAATAAAATATTAGTTTATTGAAATAAGTTTGCTCTAATTACTAAGTGCTTAATGAGTTGTGTTTGTCTGTCAAATGTTTTGTTATAAAACCAAAACCCACATAATTATTAAAGCACACTTCTCCTCATTAGTGGAGTAGTTGGTTCAATGTTGCCATGTTTGATTCCCCAAAAACCGGATTTTTTTTACAATCTTAAAATTTTAATAATTATTTTGTTGCTAAATTAACCAAGATAAATATATACAAAACCTAAAAATTCATTGGATGACCTTTTAATGAAAAGAAACCCTAGATAGTCTCAAAAGATATTAATATAAAAAGAATTAAGATTTAGTAAACTTTTAAATACAAGGATTAATGTCTTTCATATCTTGTTAACAGGGTGATGCTATCTTCCTTGTGCCTTTTTGTCTTTTGACTAAGACATAATTTGGGTCATAACAATCATTAATATTGATCTTATTTTTGTCTGGGCCAAATTATTTTCAATATGCTCAATTATTTCAGGCACACACTTTAAACATAATAGTCCCACAACACATGTGAGTAAAATGTAGGGAAAAAGATGTTTGATTTTATATATTACTCAAAAAAAAAAAAAAAAAAAAAAAATACAATATATATGTATAGCAACTTGTATATACATGAATTGATGATCATAATAAGCACTAGTTATAACACAATTGCTTGTGACAAATGTTTTATAGTGAATATATGTCTCTTAATTTCCATAATTAATTTCAAAGTCTTGATCACAAGATGAAAAATGAATAAAAAAGATATCATGTAAGGCAGCTATTTCAAGGAAGGATTTTATATATATAATGAAGTTATAAGAGAGAGCTCATAAGCCAAGATGATGAGAAGAATAGTTAAATTAAAGAGATCAATGGGAGACACACAAACTGCTCCCACGTTCTCTTCATATCTTACTCTCTATCTCACACAAATCAAACACTTATATAATTAATATAAAGCCCTTTTTATTGGAATTTGACCGATATGATATTTTTCCTGACTTAAATAGATCTAGTGATATTGTAATCAACGGCTAGATTTACTTCTTTTATTTATTTCACGTTTATTATCTTTAAATATATATAGAATATTTTCTTGAAATATTTTAGATTAGTAGAGGATCCAAATCCTATTCCAATTACCCTTCTTATTGACAAGATGTTGTGTTGTGCAGACTCTCTCTAAGGAATTAATAATAAATATACATACCCTTTTCTCTCTTCTCTTGTGAACCTCCATAAATACACTCTTCTCCATAACCCTAGTTCCTCTCTTTAGTACTCTGTCTCTTCTGTATTGCTCCCACTTTCTTGATAACAACAGCTCAAAGAGAGGAACAGGCCAGGAGGGCAAACTCTGTCTTTCAAGTTAATTTACATCTCCATATGATCATGGTGTGTGTTTTTTGTGCGCGCGTGTGTTTCTTTATCTCAATTACCCTTTTAACATAATTCTTATTGATCATTGCTATATTTTTCTTGGTTGTTCTTATAATTAAAAGGTGTATATAGATATAATAATTCTGATCATGGTTTGATTTTGAAGGGAATTCAAAGGCCTGCTTGGTTGGAAGCCCTCTACACACAGAAATTCTTTGCGGCATGTTCGTATCATGAATCAGCAAAGAAGAATGAAAAGAATATTTGTTGTTTGGATTGCTGTACCAGTATCTGCCCTCATTGTATACCATCTCATAGATTCCATAGGCTTCTTCAGGTTCGTCGTTATGTCTATCATGAAGTTGTCCGATTGGATGATCTGCAAAAGCTCATTGACTGCTCTAGTGTTCAGGTAATTAATCAATCAATTAAAACCACTACTTTGAATTATAAATTATTTAATATCTCATTTTATTTCATAATATATATATATAATTCAGCTATTCGGGTTGGTATTTAATTAGCTGAATTTTGGGATATTTATACACAGGCCTATACTATAAATAGTGCCAAAGTGGTGTTCATCAAGAAGAGACCTCAAAATAGACAATTCAAGGGAGCTGGAAACTATTGCACCTCCTGTGATAGGAGCCTTCAAGAACCCTATATTCATTGCTCTCTAGGTTGCAAGGTAAATTAATTCTATTTATTCAAGCCAAATCAAAATATACGTGTAGAAACTGTATAATTCTCTAGCTTCACATACATATATAATAATTACATGCAATAAAACCCTTGACCTAGTTAATTATTTACAGCAAAATTGACTAAAAGAAACAAAGAATTAATTAATTCATGTTTTGTGAAATAATTTTTGATTATGATGAATATGTAGGTGGACTTTGTGGTGAAGCACTATAAGGATCTCTCACCATACTTGAGAACATGCAATACTTTAACCCTAAGTCCGGACTTCATGATTCCACAAGAGATGGGAGACGATGAAGTGATGACAAATGAAACGCCACACTCAACAATCGTAGACAGCAGCGATCACGAGCCAATGAGCTGGTCATCAGGATCGTCTGGGTCGGAGAACATGAGCGTGGCATGCACATCCCACATCGTTAGAAAGAAGAGAAGTAGTAGTAGCGGGTACTATGTGTGTGCAAGATCAGCTGATTACAACAAGGTTTCTCATGATCATGAAGATATGGCTACAAGCTGCATCAGTAGAAGAAAAGGCATTCCTCAAAGATCTCCACTCTATTAGATTAACAAACATTAATTAACATTATTATTATTATTATTATTATTATTATTATTACTTTACGATTAATCCTTTTTTTTAAAAAAAATTTTGTTGCCGATGATATTTTGATTGAATTAATCGGTTCTTCGATTTTAGTTAATTAATCACTTGGTCGGAGGATTTTGTCTTAATGGTATCACGTGATTCCCAATTCCAATTTATACTACATTACATATTTTTCTATATAAATAAATAAATAATAATAATAGTATTAGTTAATATCTTCGATTGGAGAGGACCATATTGTTCCGTACTTCGATAATCTCAAACATATATTTTATCATCTTAATTAATTAAAGATTAAAATTCGAAATGTATGTGTAGAGGAAATTAATTAAGAATATATATGCAAGTACAAAACCGTAATTAAAATAGAACAAGTTGTTGAAAGGGTTTAGTTTGATTAGCAATTAAGCACCGTCTGTCCTCGAGAAGAGAAAGAGAGAGAATTGAATTAAAGGCAATTAAGCAGAGGCAGTAGTGATGATTTTGACCAGTCAAATCCTACCAAACTTAACAACTTAAAGAAGAATATAATTAAAGGGGGAGATAATTCAAATGATTAATGAAAATGGAAAACAAACTAATTAATTAGACAGCTTTTAATTTTATCATGCATGAGTGTGATTTTATGGTAAAAGTCGTTAAGTGTATCAAATCTTTTGAAGTAAAACAAGAAGCTTTTCAAGAATGGATTTGATCTTGGTGATGTGGATGCCAAATAAATCAATGACAAAAAGTTATGAAAATGACTATCCTCTTTCAATGATGTCGGCCTACTATCTCCGACCACGCATCTACTAATTACTACTTTCTTTTTTCTTTTTTCTTCTTCCATCTTCCAGAGGTAAGGAAATTGTTTCAAAACTTTTGTTACATTATGTAGAGTTGGGATAATTTTCTGTATATTATTGATCAAGCTTAATGCTATATTTATACAAGAGGTATTTACTTGAAGAAGAAGACTTCGTATCCTAAGTATGCTGGGAGACTTAGAGATAAGCTTATAGATAAATACAAATACAAGATTCAAGTATAATCAAACTGGATTATCCTTAATACGCCCTCTCAAGATGGTGGATATGTTAGAGACACCAATCTTGGACCGTAATAGAGTGAAACAGGGCTTTGACTGTGGTTTAGTAAGTAAGTCAGCTAGCTAATCTGATGAAGCAACATGAGATACACAAATTTGGCCCCGTTGAACTCTCTCACGGACGAAGTGGAAGACAATAGCTATGTGTTTCATTCTTGAGTGGAAAACTGGATTCAAGCAGAGATACTTCGAACCAACATTGTCACAATAAATCGTTGGTGGAATGGTGGATGGGATTGACAATTTATACATTAGAGAAGAGAGCCAGAGCACTTCAGATGCAGCTAGAGCAACAACTCGGTATTCCGCCTCAGTGGAGGATCAAGCAACAGATCTATGCTTGCGAGAGAACTACAAGATCACATCTGACCATAGGAACATCACATATGCACTTGTCGAGGTGCAATCATCCTGGTTACCAGCCCAATCTGCATCGGAGAAGGCATGTAATGATAGCGGTAAGTCACGACGCAAGTGCAAACCGTGGCCAAGTGTTCCACGCAAGTAACAAATAAGGCGTTTGGTGAGGGACCAGTGTCCAATTGTTGGGCGATGCATGAAATGAGCAAGTTTGTTGATGGCAAACGCAAAGTCTGGCCTCAGTTGCAGCGGTTAGAGATGTGCCGTCAAGAAGTTTCAGAGTTTGGTCTATTGGGAGTGGCGTCTGAACCGGTTTGGATTCAAACATTTTGTTGCGGACCAGGAGATCAGTTACATACTTCTGTTGAGATAGAAATAAACCATGCAGAGAGGTAAGAACTTCAACCCCCAAAAAATATGATAAGCAGCCGAGATCCTTGATTGAGAAACGCTGAGCTAGTGAGGTAACAAACTTGTCCACAAACACCCCATCACTTCCAGTTACAATTATGTCGTCAACATATACCAACAGAAAAGGTGTACAACCATTCTCATTAAAAATAAATAAAGAGGAGTCAGATATGGAATTGACAAACCCGGTTTGGAGAAGGTATTGACAAAACTCATTGTACCATGCACGAGGAGTTTGTTTTAGACTGTAAATTGCCTTTTTGAGATGGCACACATGAGATGGGTATGCGGGGTTAATAAAACTCGGCGGTTGTGCCATGAAGACATTTTCAAACAAGTGTCCTTGAAGAAAGGCATTGTTCACGTCCAGTTGGCGGAGAGGCCAACCATGAGAAACGCCCACACTTAATATAACTCGAATTATAGTTGTCTTAACCACCGGACTGAAAGTCTCTGTGTAGTCAAGGCCTGGCCGTTGATGAAATCCCTTGGCTACTAGACGAGTCTTGTATCTGGAAAGAGAACCATCTAGGGATTGCTTGATACGAAATACCCACTTGCAACCTATAGTATTATGAGATGAGTGAGAGGGAACCAAGTCCCATGTACCATTCTGAACTAGCGCATCAAATTCATCCGACATTGCCCGTCACCATTCAGATATCTTTAGAGCTTAAAAAGCACAAGTTAGTTTAGTCTGTATAGGTGATGTTAGCACACTGGAAATGGAGAGCTTTGTGAGAGGTTTGTGGATGTTGTTTTTCGATCTGGTAATCATGGGATGGCTGGTATATGGTGTGGTAATCATGGGATGGCTGGTTGGTGTGGTTTTCGCTAGAGGTTAAACTGGTGTGGGTTCAGGTGGTGGTGGCGGTGGCGGCGGCGTGGTTGCTGCTGGTGGCTGATATGGTATGGGTTCAATAGGTAAAGGTGCAACGCTGGACAATGTGGGAGCTAAGGTTGCAACTCAGGCTTGAGAGCTTGATGGAACCGCCGAATGGTGAGCCTCATGCACAACCGGAATGGTGGACATGCTTTGCTCAACCGGCACAACGAACGAATGTGCGTGATTGGTGGGTACTAGGTCAGACGGTGGTGATTGCGGCAACCAAGACATAAGAGACTCAGTGTTAGAATGAGCAGATTGACTATGACATGTAGTGTATGGAAAGACAGACTCAACAAACGTAATGTGACATGAGACGAATATACGATCATTCTCCAAGTCTAAATAGTGATACGCACTCTGAGACAGGGAGTATCCAATAAAAATACACGTTCTAGACCAAGGTTCTAACTTGTGATGACTGTATGGTTTGATCCATGGATAGCATAAGCACCCAAATACACGTAATTTTGCATAAGAGGGACGCCTAGAGAAAATCTTCTCAAATGGTGATAGCATGTCTAGTAATGGAGTTGGCATTCTATTGATTAAGTAAACGTTTGTGGTAAATGCATAAGACCAAAAAGTGAGAGGCAATGATGTATGATTGAGAAGTGAGAGACCTGTTTCAACAATGTAATGGTGACGACGCTCGGAAACACCATTGTGTTCCGGTGTGTGTGGTGGTGTGGTGTAATGTGAGATGTCATGAGTGGAAATAGTATGTTTTAATGCAATGTATTCATCACCATTATCGCTGAAGAAAGAAACAATGGAGTGACCAATTTTTTTTATTTCAACTAGTGTTTTAAAACGTGTGAATACATTGTGAACATTGGACTTATTCTTTAAGGGATACAACCACATGTATTTTGTAAAGTGATCAACAAATAATACATAATATTTATAACCATCTTTAGAAATAATTGCAGATCTCTAGACATCTGAATAAATTACTTCAAGAGGTTTCGAACTATAGACAGTTGAAATCGAAAATGGTAACTTTATGAGTCTTATTACATTTGCATGCATCACAATGAAAACTAAACCTAGTAAATGACGAAACAGATAACTCTTGAAAAGACACTAACTTATGAATTATTTTTTGTGATGGATGACCTAAACGGTGATGCCACTCCATAATTGAAGCTTTGACACTGGAAAAGACGATGATGGGGTGGGTGGGGGTGACTGAGGCTTAGCATGAGACGGCCATTCGTAGACACCACTTTTATACCGTCTTTACAGAAGTTGCGCCCCTATACGAAGAACCTTCACAGTAAAGGAAAAAGGTGAGAATTCAAGAGAAACTTAATTAGCAATATAGAATTGAGATACAGAGATTAGATTTTGTTTCATATTTAGGACACATAGCACATCAAATAATAAGAAAGCTGTAGATTTAGAGGGTAAGTGAAGGGAACCAGTGTGCGTGATGTGTAAGCCTGAACCATCACCAATCTTAATATCATCAAAGCCACTGTATGGAGAGTGGAGCGACAAGTTGTTAAGGTCAGAGGTGACATGATGGGAAGCACCGGAATCAAGAAGCCACTCAGGAGAAGTGGTGTTGTTTGGAGCGGCATAGTGAGCTCACGGCTACCACGGTCTAATGGATTGACCGGTTTAAGACCTAGAGTTTACAGGACTTGCTGTGAACATTGAACATTGGTTTGTTATGTGACCTTGCTCACTGCAGAGTTGACAAAAACTGCGGTACGAGCGAGGCTTGTTTGATTGATTCAGAGAATACCTGTGATGTTGGTTTTGAACGTGGGGTTCAGCCTGCTTGGTGTGGTTGTAGGTCGGATTGTGAGTCAAAGTGTGGTTCTGGTTGTAGGTTTGACGAGCATAAGTGTTTTGATGATTTCTGGAGAATAGCCTTGGAGCATAGTTTGCGGTAATGGGAAGTTTTTGATGTTTCGCATGTAAGTCGCGTAGTAGAAAATTCAAGAGTTAAGAACGATAGGTTTTAAAAAATTTATCGTCTTCGGACCTTTTGTATACACGAATATGAAGAAGAGATTTGTTTTCATACATTTGAAGAACACTCATTCGTTTTCTTTTCAGTCCTTCACCACTAAGCCTTCCAAGCTATGTATCGCGATCTAGCAACTGTGTGTGTGGGCACGTCACGGATTCCATGAGCAGTTGAATGGAGGCTTAAGAGATCCAGAAGACAACACCTTGCTTGCTCTTGTGAATTCGGCCAAGCTTCAAGGAAGAAGAAACTTTTTTCATTTTCTTTTTAGTGTAGCCGCACCTCTCAATCTCTCTTAGGGTTTCAATTAGTTTCTTTTTCCTGATAAGTATATCTTATATACTAGGATCCTAGGGTTTAGTAAACCAAGTTAAAATAGGATTCTAAATCCTTTTTAATTCGGTCACCACTAGGGTTTGAACCTTTGACCTATTTAAAGCAAATAAAAATAATCTCTTATTATTTTATTCTTTTGCTCTTGTCAATGTTTAAAACTTAAACCTCCAAATAACAATTAATAATTCTTAATTATTAATCAATTAAATAATCATATTATTTAACAATATTTAATTAATCAATTAATTAATATATTAATTAAATAATCACATCATTTAATTAATTCCCATAATATATTTAAGTTACTTTCGTAACATAATTAATTGGACCATCAAATACTTCGTGAGCCTTGTTACTATCAATCGTAAAGGGCTAGCAAGAGGACCTAATGGACCCATAGTTTTGAGCTCCAATAATACTTAGAAAAAATTCTTTAATTAATATTTCACAATTATTAACCTTTTAGTTATTCCACTAATAACCCAAAGTTATACTCTCGTAACTGTAGATGTTTTACACAACCAATTTATCAATGTGCATTGATATAGCTATTACAATATGCATTGATATAGCTATTACATATGGTATGATCCTCCACAAGTAATTCATAATTAGAGCTAGTCATAAAGTCTGTTATACCTCTCTAATTATATCTTTTCCTGTAAGTACCATTGATTCTCTAATGAATGATTATATCCTTCATTCTTTTACGGAATAAGGAAAGCGCACTTAATCGTTCAAGTTCCGAATCAACCCTTAAGGGAACTACTCATCTACTTCTCACAAGAATGAGTGGATTATATTATTGTGTGCATACCTTCCCAGCCACAAATCAAACCGTGATTCTAATATACGGAGTTATTGATCGGCAATACTACTCCGATCTCACCCATGTTATTTTAAGAAACACGATCTAACTCAAAGGAGTCAGTAAGACACTTAGGATTTAGATCACCTATATACAGCCATCATTTGTCGATATATATATATATATATATATATGAATTTTTTCAACTAATGGATCTTAGTGATAGATTCATATAGATCGTGGCCTAATCCTATATGATCACATCATATAAGGTGCCTCCATTCTCATAACATCATATGAGTAGTCTAGGATAAGACCACCATACATTACGGAATGTACCGCAGCTGTAGATTAACCACAAATAAAGTACCTAGCTTTATTTGCTTTATACGGACTCTTTAGATTGCATGTCTCAAAATGAATTCCTCTGTATATGACATTTATATACTCGGTTTGAGATTACATCTAGCACTCTTGAATGTTAGCACATATAATATAAACGTATGAGTTATGTTAATTGAATGAAATAACTACTTCTTTTATTAATGAATTTATAACATTGACAAATTACAAGCTTTAGGACATAAATCCCAACATCAGCCTCTTATGTCATTACTGCCTCACAGTTGATGAGTTTCTCATGGAGTTCCTCAGAGGATATTGTAGTGTCACAGGAACAAACGGCAAAGGAGATGTCTTTGAACTCATCATCCAGATCATTCAATATCTTAACAGTTAGGTCTTCAAGATTCTCCGAAGCATCGAGCATAGCCAGTTCATCGGCGATGCACTTGATGTGCTGTATGTATTCGGTGATGGTTTGAGTTCCTTTTGTAACATTGGTAAGAACACTTTTGAGATGCACGATGTGGCCTCTGGAAGGTTTTGCATACGTGTTGGCAAGCGTAGTCCATGCATCACGAGTGGTTTGAGCGGAAGCAATGAATGGAATAATGGATGGAGATATGGATCCAAGGATTACATTCAAGAGCAATTTATCTTGTCTGGTCCATAATGGTGGGCCAAATTTGATGTGATTACATCGCTGGCCGTGATTGTTGTTGGTGGACATGGATTTCGGCCATCAATGAAACCCATGAGATCGAATCCCACAAGAAGTGTGTGGAATTGTAGTTTCCATGACCTATAATTGGTTGTCGTGAGCTTTAGAGGAGCTTGAGCAGCAACGTTAATGGAGATTATTGTGTTTGAAGAGGTGGTGATGCTGTGTGAGGAGAAAGACGATGAGATGATAGTGGTGGTCTCGTTTGAGTTGGTATTGGCCATGGCTGGATCAGAGGGCTCGTTTGAGTTTTGGGTTGCTCTGATACCATATAGAATTGAAATAATTTTCTGTATATTATTGATCAAGCTTAATGCTATATTTATACAGGAGTTATTTACTTGAAGAATAAGACTTCGTATCCTAAGTATACTGGGAGACTTTGAGATAAGCTTATAGATAAATACAAATACAATATTCAAGTATAATCAAACTGAATTATCCTTAATACAATACATTTATTAATCATGCATATGATCACATAAATGTCAAAAACATTTCTCCATCGATCGATTTCATAAATCAAATAATGTTTATGATATTTTATATTATGGGATGTGATTTTAGATATCAATAAGCTATTTTAAAATGAGATGGGATTAATAAACAACATTAACATTTCAGTTTCATTCTTTCGAACTAAGAACATTGTCAGGTGGAATGAGCACCATTTATCACCATTCATCGAACCACATTTGGTGGACCAAAAGTGTTAGTTAGCAACTTGTAGCATTACCATTAATAATTAAAAACTTATGGGCCTTGGCTTTTTCTCTTTTCGGCCCATACCCCAATATCACATGCATATATGCATTTGGGCTTCTTTGTAATAATATTGATTATTGAAAATATAATTTATTCATTTGATATATGATTTTGTGAGATGTCAATACTCAATACATGTCTGGCACTTACATTTCCATTATGAAGTTTAGTTTCATTTAAGTAATTTTAATTCTTTTAGAAGTTGGAAGAGATTGTCTTCCTGTTGCATTGAATTTTTGGACCGCCATTTCGTCACTCCATAATAATACCCATTGAAAAGATTAATTCAATCCCTCTTGGAATGATTAGTCTGATGACTTTGTAATTTATTGGATTGATTAGTGCAGTAGTATAGTAGGATAAGTATTCCATATATTTATATGGATTATGACTCATAAACTTATATGAAATTAAATCAAAGTAAAGTATGATTAGACTTGTGTAAAACGAACCGCATAAAAATGAATGGTACAATAATCATTGAATTTGAATCACATAAAAATGACAATAGTCTTCAGTAGATTATATATTACACCCTTTTTGCAATGAAAATTCTGATTTTATGAGAAAAGTCTACATCTATATATATATATATATAACAATTTTTCTATTATCAGTTCGAACTGACAAAAGATATATCAGTTCTTTGCATGTGGGCTATTGGATTTAAATACTTTGACTTGGCTGCATGCACTTGTCGCAGCCAAGTCAAAGTATTTAAATCCAATAGCCCACATGCAAGGAACTGATATATTTTTTGTCGGTTCAAACTGATAATAGAAAGACTGTATATATAAAAAGTTTAAAGATACTCCATACTAAGGCCCTGTTTGTTTTTATATCTTAAGTATATTCAGGACTTAATTTAAGTTAAATTCAATAGAGACTTAGGCTATGTTTGGGATTGTTTTGCTTAAGAAAAAGTTGGTAAGTGTTTAGTAAACTAAAATTTAAAATTGCTTAACTTTTGAAAGGATGAAAAATGTATTGAACAAAATTACTAAAATAGACATCATTAATAATATAAATATAAAGCATATAAAAAGAAATAAATAAGAAATTTAAACAGAAATATATATATATATATATATATAACTAAGTCAACTCGCTCATCTTAACACTAAGTTACTGAGTCAACTCGACTAAGTCAACTCACTCACTCAAGCTTTGTTAATGGAATCTCTACAACTCAACCTCCAAATCCGCCACCATCTCTCGCTCGCTGCTGACATCAAGAGATCGTCATCCTTCATCCCTCGCTGTCGAGAGCGTCGCCATCACTGGCACGACGAAATCGAGAGGTAGATCTGGAGAGAGACTCAGCGGCGAGGAAGAGAGACGCACGGAGGCAGTGGCTGCGAGGGAGGCGAGGCGGCGTCGGCGTCGGCGTCGGTGGTGGACATGGAGGGATCTCCCCCAGCCTCCAACTCCAGTGGTGGCCACCATCATTGTTCAATTTTTTTTTTTCTATATTTTCATTTTTTGTTTTTTAGTTTTTTATTATATTATTATTAAATATAAGGGTAATATTGTTTTTTAATAAAATAGTGAGGGTATTTTGGACATTGCATAAGCAATAAGATAACTTCTGCTTCAAAAAGCAACCCCTAGCCAACTTCTCAAAAGTTGCTTATTGGAGGGGCAAATTGTAAAATAAGTGCTTTTGGGAAGTTTACCAAACACCCATTTGCTCAAAACTTGAGAAATAAGTGATTATTTCTAAAGCAAAAACAATCCCAAACATAGCTGTTGACGGTGAAATTTGGATTGTCACACACTCAACAATTATATCAATTTCAAAGTAAAACGAGAAAATAATTAATGCATGCAAGAGACAGATTTTACGTGGAAAACCCTTGAATGGGAAAAACCACGGCGCCCTAGAGGGCAGAAAAATAATACTAAGCTTATTGCTTTGTTACACACTTAGATCTCTCATACAATTGCTCTCTTCTCTCTTGGTTTTCGAACCCCTCCCTTGTGGGATACGTGGTTCTATTTATACATGATAATTAGGGTTCTCCCCCTAGTCCTAATTGCGCTGGTGGTAGGATTTCCTCTTTGATTCGTGTTAGGAATCCCACCTCATAATAGATTAGGGTTTTTCCTTTATTCTAACTTCTCCGTCTTGAACTTAGACTTCCCTCATTTTCTTATGATTTCTTGTTGCCATAGGTCTTCTAGAAGTTATGGTTTATTTTCGTGTTTCTGCCGAGTCGGTTTGGTCCAGTACGCTGATGTGGCGAACAACTCCATTCCTGGATATTACCTTTCGGCGACCATGTTTCTATCTTTGGCGAGTATATATCTGGCTCTGGCGACCACACCTTTAACTTATTGGTTTAAGAAGTTGACATACTAACTGGTCGCGTATTTCTCCCTTGACTCGGTCAATGAATGATGTGTCAACCTTTTCTCCAGCATTTATTGACTCTTTTGATGACGTGTCTGCGTGGCGAATTCATACATACAACAATACCCCCATAAATACTTCGAGCTGAGTGAATGATTTGGTCTTTTAATTCGCTTGCCTCTGCGAGCAGTATTTATATCCATGCTTTTAAGATTTCGGCGCGTTTTATAATTAACTCCCCTCTTTGTCCTTTTCACCACGTGTTGTATTGATTTTTGATTCTTCCGGTGCAAGCTTTTAATTTTAGCTACACAACCTCTGGTGCTTCCACTTACTTGACAGGCGACGATACACTCTGTCTGCTTGATGATCCCCGAGACGCCACATGTCCGTTATTTGGTGGTGACTGTTGCGGCTGGTTACTGTGACCGTCACTCACATTAATTGCGTATCCTTTATCTGATTTTCTTTTTTGAATTTCAAAGTTCCCTCTTTTAGGGCCCGATCGATTCTTCTTCCTCATTTTATTATTTTCATTTATTCTTCTATTGTCTTCTTCTTTTTCTCAAAACAGAGCTCTTTCATTCTCTTTCATTCTTCCCTCTTAGAAGTTTCTGCCACAGCTTTCTTATATTTTATTTCATTGTCGGACAGCTCGCTTTGAAATCGATCGTGCTTATCTTTTGACATCCCCAAATCTCCTGCTCATTCTCCGAACCTAGGGTTTTTCTGGTGAGTTTTCATGGATCCCTCCTTACGTTCTTCTCTTTTTAATCGAATGATGCAAGCTATGGAGCTTGGTGATAAATGTACTGCAGACAAAATCGAATCTTTGATTCGTAATTTTCACCTGGATTCTCCGGTCCCAATTTTTGTTTTCGTTCCGTCTTCTAAAGATGATTTTATTCCTAACATTTCTCCTCCTTCGTCCTCCAGTAGTGATTCTCCAGTGATGCCAAGGTCTTCTAAACCAAGTGGCAGGAAATGACGCGCCTCTAGGGCTCCTCGTGAGTCCCTACTGGATGCGCAGACAACTGCTGATTCTGACGTTGAAGACCATCAACGGGATAGACTGCATTTTTCGTTAGATCGTTCGTGTTCCTTTGACACGGAAGTTAATATGGTTGGCGAGGAAGAACTCCGAAAGTATAGGAGTCGCTTTGAAATTCCAGACTCGGTGACCTTGATGCTACTTGGTGATCGAGTAGTATGGAATCCTCTCGAAAATACGGTCGCCATTTATGGTGCCATGCTCAGCTGTGGGGTAACCCTTCCTCTTCAGCCCTTCATCGCCCGGTTTCTTATGGAGGCTCAAATTGCGCCGGCACAACTTGCTCCAAATAGTTATAGGATATTGATGTGTCTGTGCCTAATGTGGAAGTTGAAGGGTTATGGGCCTCCTACGCCTCTCGAGATCCGCCATTTTTATACGCTGAGACAGGCGGGCAATGGTGGCACGTATTTTCTTCTTTCCTCACCTGTGGAAAACTGGATCCCTGAGGGTGTGGCGAACCCTAGACAAGTGGAGATTTCTAGTGATGAGAAGAAGAAAGACTTCATTTGGGGCTTTCCCACTTCGAATAAGAGGTGGAAAAATAGTTGGTTTTTTGTTGGTGGCGAGTGGGGTCGAAATGTGCCAGCCAGCAGTCGCCGTAACCTTTCAGCGAAGAAAATTCCCAGACACTTCACATCCCCTGAAGCCTGGTCGAAGGCAGCCCCCGTTTTGCTAGATGGGGAGATTTCTCACCTTGCCACGGTAGCCGTTCTTCCTTTGAGTTTGAGAGATAGATCCTTCCTCTTGGATGAGGAGAAAATGATTGCCGAACGGGTTTTCACACGCCTACTTGCTAGGCTTCCTCGTCGTAAGTCTTATCAGTTTTTTTTTTTGTTTGTATTACTGTTTTATTTTATTTTGTTAGTGACACCTGGTTTATTTTTCTCAATGTATGACTTTGATACCGTTTGCCATTTGTAAACCCGGGCAGTGAAGAATTCCGAGGCTGCCAGTAAAAGACATGCTGTTGGTTTGGCCAAGGAGGAAATTGCTAGCCCGGATGGTGATGATCCCTCGTACAGCGAGGAAGCCGGTGATGTTACTGGGGGAGGTGTCGAGTCGAGGCAGCCTCCTATGCGTACAGAGGTTGCTGCGAATACTCCTGTTGCGACTACTGCTGCGACTACACCTGCTGTGACTACCCCCAGCCATAAGGGTAAGGAGAAAGTTGGTGCTTCAGGAGGGGTTAGTGACGTCCCTATTTTTGCCACGGATGTTCTCGAGACTCCTCTTGACCCTGCGAGTGATCTGGCCCCTAGAGCCAGTAAGGGTAAACGCCCAGCTGAGGGTACCCCTGATCATGCTGCTCGACCCCCTAAGCGGGCATCAAGGGTGGTGCAGTATGTTGTCTCTTCGGACGAGGAGGGTGCTGATGAGCCAGCTCTCGCCAAAACTCCCTCTGCTCCAACGGTTGTTCGCGAGGGTCCTGCTAAGGGGACTAATACGGCGGTGCCTCCCACCCGAGGAGGTTAATGAACTAAATATTACTGCCCCTACACCGCCCAGAACAGCCTCTCCTACGGTGGCCATAGGCGAGTTAAATGCTTCTTCAGATCAGCCTGGGCCATCTGGTCGGCCAGAATCGGTTGATCGGCCAGGACCATCGAAGCAACCTGGGACTTCTGGTTCTAGTTCTAGTGTCGCCCATGAAGCCCCTTCCGCGGGACCAACTGAAGTCGAAGAAGGGACCGTGTCTCTTTCTAATTTTTCGTCTATCGAAATTTGCTCGCACTTGATTAACAATGATGTATGTATTGGTGAGGACTGGGGGCATATTAAAGGCAAGTCTTGCAACAGAAAGATGGAATTTTTCTTCAACTGCCACTTTCTGGTAAGCTTCTCGCCACATATCTGCATATCTCTGTTTCATATATACTTCCTAATTCGGCCGTTTTTCTTTTTAGATGATGTCTGAGTTGGCTGAGAATTACAAGTATGGGAACAAAGCTTCCCGGGAGATTAAGCATCTACGCGAGCAGGCTTCTACTTTGGCCGCTGAGAAGCTCTCTGCTGAAGAATCCCATGCTCAACAGTTTGCTCAGCTAAGAGAGTCTACAGATGGTCATCTGTCTGCTCGACTAGCGGCCGAGGAAAAATTATCCGCTGCTGAGGAGGAGATTCGCTTGCTGAAGGAGCATTTGTCCGCTAGTCAGGAATCCTTCACAGCGCGTTTAGAGGCTGAGCGGGTGGCTGAGGAGGCTAAGGAAAAAGCTGAACATGAGGCACAGGATTTGCGCAATCAGTTATTCTCGCGTGAGCTCATCTTCGATAGTTTAAAGGCCGTACTGGAGGCTGAAACAGTTGATCATTTCAAGAGATCCCCTGCCTACGATGCGCTTTTGCTGCGCGATTTTGAACGAGGCATGAGGCAGTCAAAGAAGTTCTTTGCCATGAAGGACCATTCGAATGAAAAGGCTCTAAGGCGCTTCGACAGGTCTCTTCAACAGCATATGGCCAGCAGAGTGGATTCGATTAAAGAGCAAATAAAATGATAGAAAGCTCACTGCCGCTATAACAAGACTGAACTCATCCCATGCATTTAGAAATCCCCAGCAAGCGCGCCTTCAATACTTACTACTCTGGTCAGAAGGGCAGTTTTTCTAGTTCTGGTTCTGGTGCTGAACCTGATTTGGGTCCTGTTGCTGGTAGGGATTATAGGTCTTTTATGCCGGATGGGGATGAAGAAGTTACCTGGCCTTCTGAAGAGGAGATCGAAGATGAGGAAGACAGCGAGGGTCCTCCTGCGACTAGTTGAGATTTAAGTCTTAGAGATTGTAAATTTTTGTACCTTCAATTGTAAATGACTTTTCTGTTTTATTTATAATACTCCTTTGGCTTTATTTTTGTTCAGCTGCCTTTGTTGAGTTTTTGGCTTACTCAGTGTTTCACTGAGTTTTTAACATTTTATAGCTTTGTTCTTGTTCAGCTGCCATTGCTGAGTTTCGGCGTACTTAGTGTTTGTCAGGACGTATCCGAGCATACACCGAGTTTTTAACATGTTATAGCTTTTATTATTTGTTCAGCTGCCATTGCTGAGTTTTCGGCGTACTGTGTTTGTAGGGATTTTATTTTTCTCGCCAGTTCTCATTGCTGCGAGTATAAAACTCATCTTTACGCGATGGTAGTGGTGTACGACGGCGAATGCCCTTTGTGTCTGGCGAGTCAAATCACGAATTCTTAGTAATAAATTACACTTTATTGAATACTTCCTGCAACTTCTGTTAACATAGTCACAGAGAAAAGATGCTAAAAATGAAAACTGTCTAAAAAAAAGTTGAAATAAATCCTAAAAGTAACGAAAAAAGGTCAAGGGTAATATATCTTCAAGTACTGCGCGTTGCATGGCCGAGGTAGTTCGCCTAAACCCTCTCGAGTAATGTGATAAGCCCTGTGACCAGCTATGCCTGTAATTTGATAAGGCCCTTCCCATTTGTCTGCGAGTGATCCTACAGCTTTGTCTCTTGTTCCTGGGTTTACTCTTTTCAGCACCAAGTCGCCAAGCGCGAATCTCTTTTCACGCACATGTGAGTTGTAATATCTAGCTACCCTATATTAGTACGCAGTATTTCTTATTTGTGCACGTTCTCTTCTTTCTTCTAATTCATCCAGACCACATTTTAACATATCAATGTTGAGTTCCGGTTGAAAGAGTTGTACCCTTGGCGAAGAGAAAGATGTTTCCACGGGAATGACAGCTTCAGCTCCGTAAGCCATGGAATATGGGGTCTCACCTGTTGATCCCCTTTCTGTGGTTCGATATGCCCAGAGTACTTGTGGTAATTTATCTGCCCAGCTACCCTTTTTTACCGCCAATTTGGCTTTCAGGTTGTGTTTTATGATCTTGTTAACTGCTTCAGTTTGGCCATTTGTTTACGGATGTGCTGGGGAGGCGTAGTAGTTGTTGATGCCATACTTGTCACAAAGCTCCCTGAATTTTCTACCATCGAATTGGGTCCCATTGTCCGTGATGATGGTGTTTGGTATCCCGAATCTTTACAGGATGTTTTCCTTCACAAAGCTTATAGTGTTTGCTTCTGTTATATGCACCAATGGTTCGGCTTCTACCCATTTCGTAAAATAATCCACGGCTACAATAGCGTGCTTCGCTCCCCCGGTTGCTGTTGGCATTGGGCCGATTAAGTCAATTCCCCACATGGCGAATAGCCAAGGCGAGGTGATACTTTGCAAGAGTTCAGGTGGTTGGCGGATGTTGTTGGCGATTTTTTGACACGCCTCACATCTTGTTGCCACCCTTTTAGCGTCGGCGAATAGCGTTGGCTAGTAAAAACCCTGTCTTAATGTTTTGTGAGCTAGGCTGACACCCCCAGCGTGATTTCCACAGTTCCCACTATGTATGCTCCTCAGGATACCTTCTGCTTCTTCAGGCCCGACACATCTCTACAGTGCCCTTGAGTACCCCCTTTTGTACAGTTCTCCATTGAGTACTGAATATCTCGTAGCCCTATATTTCAATCTTTTTGCCTCTAACGGATCACTTGGGAGTATATCATTGACGAGGTACTCTTTGATCGGTGTAATCCAGCTATCTCTCTCGCCAAAGACTGCCCCAACTTCCTTTAATTTGACTATACTCGGCTGCAGTAGGCGGATCATAGAAATAGTTTTGGGCCAGATGTTGATTGTGGCGGATGCCAATTTGGCCAAGGCATCAGCCTGCTCGTTTTCTTCTCTAGGGACATGAACAATTCTGTATTCTTTGAATCTTTGCAGTAGTTCCTTTGCTAATTCCAGGTAGGTGATCATGCTTTCATCTCTCGCCTGGTATTCATCTAGCACCTGATTGACAACGACTTGAGAGTCGCTGAAGATTTCCACCTCATCTGCTCCTAGGACTGTGCAAACTTTTAATCCCGCTATGAGTGTCTCGTATTCAGCTTGATTGTTAGTAGCTTTAAAGTCAAAACGCAAGGCACATTTGACTGAATCTCCTTCCGGGGTTGACACCACTACCCTGCCCCGCTGCCATGCGTGTTTGATGACCCGTCCACACGGAGTTGCCATTTGAATACTTTCTTATCTTGCTCCACCATCATTCTCGCCACCTCTATGTTTGGCTCAGTAAACTCTACTACGAAGTCTGCCATCGCTTGGGCTTTAATTGCCGTCATTGGAAGATACCCTACATCGAATTCACTTAACTCGATCGCCCACTTCGTTAATCGACCGGATACTTTTGGTTTTTACAGAATTAATTTTAGTGGGCAGTTGGTGTATACTCCGATTTTGTGAGCCTGGAAGTATGGCCTTAGCTTCCTTGCTGCTGTTATTAGAGCGAGTGCCATTTTTTCAGCTGGCGAGTACCTGGTTTCAGTTGGTAATAGTGCTTTGCTGGTGTAGTATATTGGTTTCTGGATTCCTTCTTCCTGTCTTACCAGCACGGAGCTTGTGGCTGCTTCAGAGACGGACAAGTACATATACAACGTTTCTCCCGTTTCTGGTTTTGATAGTAGCGATGCTTGTCCAAGGTAATTTTTCAAGGCCTAAAAAGCTCTTTCACAGTCCTCATTCCACTCGACTCCCTTTCCTTTCTTTAGAGCTTTGAAAAATGGTAGGCATCGGTCTGTTGATTTAGCTATGAACCTGCTCAGTGATGCCAGGCACCCCGTGAGTCTTTGGACGTCCTTCAAAGTTCTTGACGAAACCATTTTTGCTAATGCTTGGATTTTTTCAGGGTTCACCTCTATTCCTCTTTGATGCACTTGATATCCGAGAAACCTCCCAGATGGTACGCCGAATACGCATTTTGCTGGATTCAAATTCATCCCATACTTAATCAACACATCGAATGTTTCCTTCAGGTCATCCATATGTTTATCTGCTGTGATGCTTTTTGTTAGCATATCGTCAACGTAAACCTCCATATTTCTTCCTATCTGTCTGGCGAACATTTTGTTGACTAAGCGCTGGTAAGTTGCTCCAGCGTTCTTCAGGCCGAATGGCATAACTGTGTAACAGTATAACCCTTGATCTGTGGTGAACGCTGTCTTCTCTTCGTCTGGCTTGTGCATTTTTATCTGGTTATATCCTGAGTATGCATCCATGAAGCTCAACGTCTCATGTCCGGCTGTTGCATCGACCAACTGGTCAATCCTTGGTAGCGGGAAGCTATCCTTAGGGCAGGCTTTGTTCAGATCGGTGAAGACAACGCACATCCTCCATTGGCTGTTCTTTTTTTTCACTAGAACTACATTTGCCACCCATTCCGGGTACTTTACTTCTCTGATCGATCCTGTGGCGAGCAACTTTGACACCTCCTCTTTTATTGCTGCACTTCTTTCTGGGTTAAAGCTTCTCCTTCTCTGCACAACCGGTTTGCATTTTTCATTTACAGCCAGGTTGTGTGAAATCACGCTTCTGTTAATTCCCGGCATGTCTTCATGGCACCAAGCGAAAATCTCCTTGTACTCTTTCAACAAGTTTGTCACATCTCTCTTAACTCGTTCAGTCAGCCTTGCTCCGATCTTGACTGTTTTGTCCGGTTCTACTTCGTTTAAAATAATCGACTCAGTTGACTCTTCCTTTTCTCTACTCGTTTTGTCCCTTGGGTCCAGTTCAAAGGTTTCCAGATTATCTTCCTGCACCTCCTTGTTTACCTCGAATATGCTTAAGGTTTCCATCCCTGCCCTATCTTTGAAGATTGATAGGTTGGAGCGGCGAGCCATCTCCTATGACCCTTTCAATTCTCCAACTCCAAATTCTGTAGGGAACTTTATTTTCAACGGGTGGGTTAAAGTAACAGCTCGAGCTTTGTTAAGAAACGGTCGGCCGAGCAAAGCGTTGTACGGCCAATTATGGACGTCAACTACAACAAAGTCCAGCAGAATTGTTCACCGGCATGGTGCTGTACCAAACCTCACTGGCAGCTTCACAGTTCCCAATGATCTCACTTCTGCGCCCCCGAAACCTTTCAGTGGCACATGGAAAGGTTCAAGGTCTTTTCTGTCCAGCCGCAACTCATCGTATACCCTGGCACTTAAAGTATCAACTGAACTCCTATTGTCAATCATTACCCGAAGGACATCCCTGTGGGCTATTCGAACCCCCACTACGATTACATCATTAGGCTTTGCATCAATTCCGTCTGAGTCTTCTGCTGTAAACGTTATGGGGTCATGTCCTTCTCTTCCTTTCTTGGGGTTTCTTTGCACAAAATTAATCTCCATGCTTCTGTTTTCATACATTACTTCTCGGACTTCTGACATCCTTTCTCGATTGCTTCTCCTAGTATGGGGCCCGCCAAAAATGGTGTTTATAGTGGCGTTAGGGCTGTTTCTCCTTGGACTCTTCCTTTCCTGTCCGTTTCCTTGGCGGCTATCCTGGCGACCACCATGCTTGTCCCCTTTCAAGGCAAAGTCCTTCAGGTGCCCATCTCTGATCAAGCTCTCAATGTGATCACGGAGCTAGAAACATTTTGAAGTTTCATGCCCATGATCTTTGTGAAATCGGCAGTACTTAGTTGTATCTCTCTTGGCATTTGCTGATTGCTGCCGAGGGTATTTAGCGAGTCCTTTGTCTTCTACCATAGAAAGTATTTCCTCCTGATCGCCAGTTAAAGGGGTGTAATGGTTGTACCTTCCTCGAAACCTATTGGTTCGAGCGTTTCCCCTGCTCTCTCTTGGATGTCCCTTTTGGCCCTTCTCGTCTCTCTGGCGATCAAGTGGCTGCGTTTTCTTGTCATTCTTATGGTCCGATTTTGAGTCAGGCTTGTGTCCGTGCACGTAGCTACCCCCTTGCGCTACTTCTTCTTTTTCTGCCAGTGCATAGTCGCCAGCTATTTCCATCATCTCCTCATAAGTTTTCGGCCTATCTCTTCGTAGGTCAAAGGATAATCGCCCACTTTGTAACCCATTGGTGAAAGCGGCGATCACAGCTACATCACTGGCGTCCTCAATTTGAGCAACCTTCTTCCCGAATCTTGCTAGATACTTCTTGATCGACTCATTGTGCTCCTATTTTAAGTTTGATAGATGGACGAGTGACTTTCTTCTCTGCACACTTCCCATGAATTGCCTTATGAATGCTTTGCTGATGAATGCTTTGCTGAGGTTTGAGAAACTGCTTATACTTCCGGGTGGAAGTCTTCCAAACCATCTGGAGGCAAGGTCGCCGAATGTTTGTGGGAAGGTGAGGTACAACAGTCCGTCATTTGATGAATACTGGGCCATAATATTACGGAATCGGTGAACATGTTCCTTCGGATCTCTGTTCCCCTTATACTGCTTAATGGTTGGCATTCTAAATCTGTCTGGAAATTGGGTGCGAGCAATATTTTCAACGAATGGGCTATTTGACTCATCATCCGAAGACACGTTACGACCATATCTTCGTGCCATCGCTGAAACCTTTTTTGATAACTCTTGTAGGGTGACATCTCGCTGACCAGTTGGTTCTCCTGCTGGATCGAGTCTGCTTTTGATTGTCATTCTACCATGATTGCCTCTATCATCCGGACTCCTTCGATCTTCTGTGCTCTCGGATCTCCTTCACTGTGCTCTTTTGGATCGTAATTCCCTTCGTGGACGAGGGCTCTTATCTTCAGACGAGATAGAACGGTGTCTCCGCCGGTTCCTTTGGAATGTGTCACTGGAATTGACCCCATGTGTTCGTATCTGGTCTCGTTCCTCCCTAAATTCTTCATTCATCACACCTTTTCCCTTCCTTTGTTTTCCCCCTTCGAAATCTTTAGGGTGGTCCTGGGGAGTCTCTTCAGTGGATTGTCTTACATGAGCATCAGGGGTTGCAATGTGAACTTTTGACCGTAGTCTTCCGGGCAGCTAGATTCCAGGAGTGGTTAACTCATAAGGAGAAGAAACTCCCAACCCTATGGGGAGCGAAAGCCCTATTTTGCTAGCCTCGCTAATTAAGTTTATCAGTGCAGTTTGGAAGTGCTACAGAACTCCGGGGTCGGCTGCCCTAGTTCCTGGCATTGCTGCCGATTGTTCTCCGATCGCCTCCGCCCTATCTCCTGTCTGCGCGGTTGGTTCAATAATTAGATCTCCGCTGGAGTTACCATCTTTGTCACTGTCGTTGTTCATATTTTTCAATTCGCAAGGGTTCCTCGAAGTTTTTGTTCAAAGTCCTCCTTCTTCTAGCGCCAATTGTTGACGGTGAAATTTGGATTGCCACACACTCAACAATTATATCAATTTCAAAGTAAAACGAAAAAATAATTAATGCATGCAAGAGACAGATTTTACGTGGAAAACCCTTGAATGGGAAAAACCACGGCGCCTTAGAGAGCAGAAAAATAATACTAAGCTTATTGCTTTGTTACACATTTAGATCTCTCATACAATTGCTCTCTTCTCTCTTGGTTTTCGAACCCCTCTCTTGTGGGATACGTGGTTCTATTTATACATGATAATTAGGGTTCTCCCCCTAGTCCTAATTGCGCTGGTGGTAGGATTTCCTCTTTGATTCGTGTTAGGAATCCCATCTCATAATAGATTAGGGTTTTTCCTTTATTCTAACTTCTCCGTCTTGAACTTAGACTTCCCTCCTCTTCTTATGATTTCTTGTTGCCATGGGTCTTCTAGAAGTTATGGTTTATTTCCGTGTTTCTGCGGAGTCGGTTTGGGCCCAATACGCTGATGTGGCGAACAACTCCATTCCTAGATATTACCTTTCGGCGACCATGTTTCTATCTTTGGCGAGTATATATCTGGCTTTGGCGACCACACCTTTGACTTATTGGTTTAAGAAGTTGACATACTAACTGGTCGCGTATTTCTCCCTTGACTCGGTCAATGAATGACGTGGCAACCTTTTCTCCAGCATTTATTGATTCTTTTGTTGACGTGTTTGCGTGGCGAATTCATACATACGCAACCCCCAGCCAACTTCTCAAAAGTTGCTTATTGGAGGGGCAAATTGTAAAATAAGTGCTTTTGGGAAGTTTACCAAACACCCATTTGCTCAAAACTTGATAAATAAGTGATTATTTCTAAAGCAAAAACAATCCCAAACATAGCCTTAATAAATAAATAATGAAGATTTTTTTTTAATTGCCTTAAAAATAAGATTTAAGTGTTTGTTTTTGTCATCTTTTAACATCTTAAGAGTAATAGTTTGACAATTTTATCCTTATAGCTTTTCCATGCCTATAAATCTAATAAATAGGAACAATTTACAAATAACAATCCAAAAACATTTCTTAAAGATTAATAATATTCAATAATTTTTTTTTAAAGGAAATTGAGTAAATATTAAACTTAAAATATTAATTGACCAAACATGAATTCCAACGTCAAAATTAATGTTTTTTTTTTTTTTTTTTTTTTTTCTCACTAATAAACAACAAAACTAATTATGTGTTTGAAAAGAGTTGATTCACAATTTGTTCTCGAAGCCCCTGCATAAACAACTATTCTGAAGGTCTAAAAGAATTATCCATGCTTTGTGTTTGATTTTGGGTTGAATTCTCCAACTGAACTTCTTCATCATCATATTGAGAAAATAATTCATCATTAATTGACGTCTTTCGAAGAAAGTTATGTAGTGCAAAGCATGCCAACACTATCCTTCTCTGGGTGTCGAATGAGTTCGATGACATCCTTTTTAATATTGAAAAACGTGCTTTTAACACACCAAAAGCATGCTTAATAATATTCCTCAGTTTTGAATGACATTGATTAAAAACCTCCTCTTTAGTGTTAGCACGACCACCACTATGAAATTCATTTAACCAATGATGGGCATTGCGATATGGTGCCATAAATCCTCTAGTGTATGTATACGCTGCATCCACTAAATAATATTTATCTAAAAATAATATTATTTCAATTAATAACAATAATAGAAAAAACTTCAATGAGCTATTATAATAAATAATATAAGAATGTAATAAATAATATACCGGGTGGTGGCATGGGAAAATTATGTCTTGAATCATATATCGTTTCTCTCAAGACTCTTGAATCGTGTGTTGTTCCTTCCCATCCGATGACAACACACTTAAAGATCATATCAAAATTACAAATTGTCATCACATTTTGAAAACATTCTCCTTTCTCATGACTCCTATATGACACTTGTTTATCACTCGGAATGCATGCATGAACTAAAGTTCCATCAATTGCACCAACAACATCCTATATAAAAATAATATTGTTACCGTAAAGAATAATATAAGTATGAGATAAAGTAATTGTATTAAAATAATAAAATAATATATATACCTTAAAAACTTGTCTGAGTCGGCGATTGGAAATGCCACTCAATTTATCATTAAATGAAGGAGGAGTAATCATTTCGTTAGAAAACTTCATCATGGCATCCGAAACTTGATGAAAGTATTTGTGTACTGTTTGACTCGAGTGTTGGAAACTATTTTTAACAAGCCTATTTCGAAGATTATGACTAACAATCATTAAAAACATTGTCATTTTCTCCTCAACTATCAAATGTTTACTATTGACAAGCCATCCCCTTTCTCGAAACATTTGACACAAAGAAACAAAATAACTCTTCTCTATCCACATTAATTCATAACATACAGTAGATGAACCTACTAAAAGCTTTTGAATAAAATGTGAACCTGAAAGGGATGATGTACTAACAGGTACCTTACTAGTAGATAATAATGTCGGTGATTATAGAATCAATCGTTTTCGTAATATGCTTTTAAGCTTCACATTCACATCATCATCTTCACTTGATGACGATGACATAGAACTACTTGAGTAACCGAAAGGATTTCCCATAGACGTCTATTATAAAAAATAAAAAATAAACAAAAAATAAAAAAAATAATAAAAAAAAATTCTATAGTAAAGGCATAGTTTCGGCATCTTCACTCCACTACAAGATAATAAAAACATAACAATGAAAGAAGACAATTAAGCTAATCCATATGCAGAAAGTGCAACATGCAAAGCTATTAAAAATCTTTGTTTATATTGTTTAACATCTCTGTACAAATTCAATGCATGTCATTTTATCCCCTCTCATAAATACACATTGTTCCTAACTAATCACAAAAATCATAAAGAAGCCTTGCACAGCCTATCAATGGCACAAAAATCATCTCTGTATATACATTTCACACAAATCACAGCCATGAAAACGTTAATGATTAAACATTTGAACACCAAAAACCAACAGTCTAATCCAAAACTCGAAAACAACAAACAATCCCATCAATCAACAAACCCCACTAAGGGTATCAATTATTATATGATCATTAAATCCAACATAATAAGCAAAAACTTAATCCAAATCAACACATACACCACAAATATAGTCGGCAATTACAAACAAAGTACATTAAGGTTTTTTTTGTTAAACTACTAATCCATGCAATTCATTCTTCATCAATTGGCATGCCCATCCATAAGACTTGATACTCCTTCTGCTTACATAAAGCATTAGTTGCGACAAAATATTATGGATCCTCATATGTTAATAGCCTTCGTAAAATTTCCAAACAATCATCCACCGATGGTCCTTTATCTTTCTCCAAAACCTCTATGATTTTACACACTTCTTCATGTATTTGGTCCAATTTCCTCCCTAAATAACTTCTTCTATGACTTTGTACAACTATTGAACCTCCCCAAATAACTTTTCTCTTTGGCAATGTCATGGCTAGAGGTGGCAATGGGGCGGGTCGAGGCCGCCCCAAACCCGTAACCCGGTTTTTAAAGGTTGTCCCAAACCCGACCCATGACCCGGCCGGGTCAAAAACTTCCGCCCCAAACCCGCCCTGTTTGACCCGTTTCATCAAAAAAAAAAAAAAAAAAAAATTTGCTAGTAAATTTAATTTTAACATAGCACAATAACTGAGTTTAATAAACACTAAATTCATAAGTAAAGTTTAAAATACAAATCCCAAAATAACTTAAACAAAAATACAAAATACATAAAACATTTTCGGTATCAATAAAATCCATTCAACATCTTCACTAAAATAGTTTAAACATAAAATTTCAATAACAAAATCCATCCAACATCTTCACCATCACTCTATCTTCTTAAAAACAAGCATGATTTTTTCAAACACGAATCTGTAGAAAAAAAAAATTAGTAAAATTAATTAATTGACATTATTAATGTACAATATTAATTATATCATTACCTCTTCACCTAAGGTTTGAATGCAGTGGACTTTGAATTTTTTTCTTTCAATTTTTTTTTTTTCACCTAGGGTTTCTTGTCTTTCCTTTTATATTTAATATATATATATATATATTAAATATATATATATATATATATATATATATATTCCGGGTCAAAATAAACCGCCCCAAACCCGACCTGGTAACCCGGCCGGGTCACAAAATGTGCCCCAAACCCACTCCGTTACCCGTTTTCTTAGCCCCAAACCCGCCGTAAACAGATCGGGGCGGGTTTGGGGCGGGTCGGGTATTTTTGCCACCCCTAGTCATGGCTGACCAAATCATCACCACTCCTCTTCCAATCTAATCAATTTCTCTTATAATTGTTTTAGGAGATGAATATCACAAGAGATACTAGTGGATTTCTGGGTTCTAGTAACATCGGTGGATTTGGCTATGGCATATGAGTCTCGGTTGGAGTTCTCTTGCTCATCACAACAATCACTTTAGCTTCCTATTTTTGCACTCATGCCCAACAACCCATTCAAAATCATCATAAAATCGTTTCCGCCAAAATACAACAATTCTCATTCAAAATTATCACAAAAAAACACAGACATAGACAAAGAAGCAGAGCAAATTCACACATACAAACCTATATAGAAATACAATCAAACATTCAAGCCCAAACATTTCAGATCAGAGAATCGAAGAAAATAAACTTCAATTAAACCGAACCCGAAAAAAAAAAAATCAAAGGTACAAATGTACTGATTCTGCTCATAGGTGGTCGGAAAATAGATTCCGGCAAGTAATGGAGGATTTGTTAGCTCTGGAAGTTTGCTGCGGCTACAAAAAGAAGTTCTCGATAGAGCTGATATTGACAGAAATGTGATTTTTATGGTTTAATTTTGGTTGGATAAAATTGTAAATGTATGAGTTGTTAGAGGGCATTTGTGGAAATGTATCTTGGAGACTTTAATTTAGTGCTTCTTAAATAAGATAAATGCCAAAAAATGACTCTTTTTTAATAGACATATAAATCTTAAAGTAAGATTTAAGTAAAAAAAACAAAAAAGCAAAACTAATTATCTTAATTTAAGTTAGAAGAGCTAATAAGACTTATCTTACAAAAAAAAACAAATAGCCCCTAAGTGGGAGTATTCAATTTAGATTTCAAAAGACTTTTAAAGACTTTTTAATTGGATGACTTTTGTAGAATTTATAGACTTTACAAAATTATAAAAAACTTTTATAGACTTTCATAGACATTTATAGATTTTCATCAATATTTATAGACTCTCATTGACTTTACAATATAATATATATTTTATTGTAACAAAATTATATTTCTCATGTCAATAAAAATATTTTCTCAAATGAATCAAAAACTAAATCACCGTTAATGTCTATAAAACTTGACGAAAACATTCATGCATACATACATACATATATATATATATGTGTGTGTGTGTGTGTGTGATATTTAATTTTTTTTATTTGTTTATTTATTGTATTTTGCATCGTAAAGACAATTATGTAACTAAAAGTTTTTATATTTAGTCAAAGTATGTTTGTAAAATATAATTAAAAAAGTTAATTTTCTTTGTTCAATTTTTTGTTTTTTTTTTGTTTTTTATGATTAGTCAAAATATTATAATATATAATAATAGAATAAAATTAGAAAACCAACAATAGTATTAACGTTTATATATCTCTGTAAAAGTACGACAATATGTATAAAAACTCTACCAAAAATTAATTCAAATTACCGAGCCAAAACCTAAAAATAGCATCTAGTTGTTGAACAAGATTCATATCCAAAAGTGGATAGTTGGATATTGACCATATTTACATAGAGCCATGCTTATACACGGTTTTGATTATGGCATACTCGAGTATTTGTTTTTGCCTTTTATTATTTAAAATTAACATAAATGATGTTCATTTGATTTTTTAATGTTGTTTAATTGCTTTGAAAATAGAGATAAAAATAATAAAATCTTACGTTTTTTTTTTTTTTTTACAACATCTATTAATTCGGGACGGTATTTTTTTGAAAGTTTGTGTCATTGGTAGGATTTGAGCCGCTGATCTGGGAGTTATTTGTCCAAACTCTAAGCTCGTCTATTTACCAGCTGAGCTACACCCCTATTGGAAATAATAAAATCTTACGTTCTTAATTGTAGAGCTGGTAGAGAATTGTTTTGTTTTATATTAATTTTTTAGTTTAACTTTTTGTTTCTTATAGACCACTAATGTTTGTATTCCCTTTTTTATTTTATTTTATTATTATTATTATTTTACAATGTGTGTTAATTTTAAAAGTAGTTCATTTTATTTTAATTGAGAAATTTATTAAGAGTGAGTGTGCTCTTGTGTTAATAGAGCATATGTTTGATGGTTGATATTTTTCAATGAGTTTTATGTATTTCTTGAGAGTGAAAGTCTTTTTGTTATAAAATAAATAAATAAATAAATAAAAATTCTTTCAAAGTCTTTATGAAGAATGAAAGATAAATTATGATATTTTTTATAACTAAAAGTCATTAAAAGTCATGACATTTTTAATGTCATTAAAAGTCGTTGACATTTTGAATATATCTTAACTTTCACAGACTTTTGAAAAATCTTGATTGAATACCTTATTATTGACTTTTTAAAAGTCTATCAAAGTCTGAATTGAATATCACATGACTTTTATAAGAGCATCTCCAATACAAGCTTGGCTTGTGAAAAAAAGAGATGCCACGTAGGATAAATAGACGTTATGTTAATAATTGTGTCTCTAATGCAGCCGTGCATATTCAACCTCAAGCTGATGTGGCAAAAAAAATATTAGACATTGTCAACATGACCGTCCACTTTCAGACGGTCTGTTGCACATCTATTTTTTAGGTTGACTCAGTAAATATTTAAAACTGACATTAATTTTTCATATATTTTTGGTAAAGAAATAAAATAAAAAAATAAAACAGGAAAAAAAAAGTAGACATGTCATTAAAAAAATTGTGTTTTTCAGACGGTCTGTTGCACATCTATTTTTTAGGTTGACTCAGTAAATATTTAAAACTAACATTAATTTTTCATATATTTTTGGTAAAGAAATAAAATAAAAAAATAAAACAGGAAAAAAAAAGTAGACATGTCATTAAAAAAATTGTGTTTTAAACGGAAGCATTGGAGACCAAATTTTGAGTTGATTGTCTATCAAGTATATTTTTATGCCACATAGGAAGAAAGTCTCTTGACATTGTTGCCATGTCAACAATTATTGGTATGCAAGCCACTTTTGCATTGGAGATACTCTAAAATATTTAAAAGTCTACATTAAATACTCCTAAACTTTTAAATTCTACAAAAGTCTTTTAAAATCTAAATTGAATACGGCCTTAAAGAGTGTGTTTGGTATGACTTTGCTATTGCTTAAAAAAAACAGTTTTTTTTCTTTCTTTTTTTATATGTTAAATACTCCTCAGTCGTACATTGCTGAGAGTTTCAATTGTGATTAAATAAATAATTCACCAAAACATTTTGGAAATTTTGATATTTCATATACAACAAAACATGCATTGCATAACACTTAGGCCTCTTGCCAATGTGGTTTGACCTTCCCTTGTGAGCCTCCACCACCACGGTTCAACGCCCGGTGTGTGCATGTATATATATATATATATATATATATATATATATTATTTGTCCCCCTTGGTCATTAATCCCAAGTGTGGGTGTTGTCCCACCTATTGTGGGTGCTCTCTCCCCGTTTGTGGGAGCTGCAGTCTGAGTTGTGCTAGTAGAGCCTAATCTCGCCGGTCCCGGTAGTTATTGTATATTCAAAAAAAAAAAAAAAAAAAAACATTCATTGCATATATAAATATCTAAAGACGAATACATATTGTCTTAGCAGATTAAAAATCACATCTAATGTAAAAGAAAAAAGAAAAAAAGTGCAATGCATTGCATTCTTTGTATCATCCATGTAAAAAAATCATTTCAAAATTCAATAAATATCATTAAATTTCACCAAAGATGATATAAATATATTTAAAAAAACTGAACAAAGGGGCTTATTTTAGGTTTTCGCCTCAGGCATCAAAAAACTCAGGACTGGCCATAAGTGTAGGTGTGAGGGGTATACCACTAAACCAACCTCATCTCGCCCCCCTTTAATTCTATTACTTGATACAAAAAACCCCTATAAATTAATATCATCTAAATTAATAACCTCTCTAAATTAATAAAAAATCCCAGTTCCGACTCAAGTCAATGTAAAAAATTAATAAATCCCTCTATCGTAATAATTAGTAAAATTTTTGAAACATAATGTAAAATTTCGATCCCGACTGTCGTATAGATTAATAATTTCATAAAAGTACAAAATATATTACATAATATTCGAGAACTAGAAAAGTACTTCAAGATGCTAGTTTACACAAGGCCTTAATGTTTAATATTTTTGACTTCATCCTTCCTCTTTTAAATTATTCTCAATAAATCACATTCCCATCTTTTGAACTATTTATAGGGTGAGTATCCTTGATCTCTAAGTAATCACATTCCCAAAAGGAATTGGATATTTCTTTAACAAATCTTCCCTAAACAAGGAATCTTGAGGAGAAAAAAAAAATTATATGAATAAGAAAACCGATTAAATAAGGAATTCCGAAAAGGAACCTTCCCAAAACAAGCAAACCGACTCCCACACGTTTTCTAAGATAAAATAACACTTTACAAGTTAAAACCTTTCAAATTAATAATCTCTCTAAATTAATACTCAATGGTGGGTTCCAATAATATTAATTTAGAGAGGTTTTACTTTAAAACAAAAATGATATATGGGTGCCACATCATGTAGTATGTAGCCAGTAGCTATAATATGATCGACACATAAATGATAAAATGTTATCATCATAAGAAAACTGGTTTTGGCCAATAGGGACGTAGCTCAGCTGGTAGATGGACGAGTTTAAGGTTTAGGTAAATGACTCCTAGATCAGCGGTTCGAATCCTATCAATTGCAAAAACTTAAAAAAAAAAAAAAAAAAAATCCAATCCCAAATTAATAGATATTGTTAAAAAAAATAATAATAAAAAAAAATTAAAAAAATTAAAAAAAACTGGTTTTGCATTTAATTAGCAAGAAATTTCTACTTGTAGATTGATTTGTCCATCCATACGCATCACGCATGCTTTGAATTTTCCAAATTACACGTACTTAATGCCTTTAAATATTACTTAAATAGCTTATTACTCGGGAAATTAAATCTTACTTTCTTTGCTCATTAATATCTGCATTCTAAAATAGATCTTACAAAATAAACCCAATTATATTTTCAATAAATAATAATAAATAAATAAAACAATTTCAATCGGTAAGTGTTTTTTTTTTTTTTTGATGAATTACCACTATTGCCCGGGACTTAACGAGATTAGACTCTATAAACACGGTTTGGAATACTATTCCTACAATCGGGAAGATGTTACATATACAGAAATTCTATTATCAGTTCGAACTGACAAAAGTTATATCAGTTTCTTACATATGGGCCACTGGATTTAAATACTTTGATTTAGCTGTATGCACTTGTCAATCAAAGTATTTAAATCCAGTGACCCCATATACAAGGAATTACAATTCTCATAATCGGAGAAAGGGCTGCTCCCATTTTTATGAGAGGGCTCCAAACACTTTAGGATTTTATGGCCAAAAATAGGAAAAACATTTACGACTACCAAGATTTAATCCTTGGTGGTGGAACTTCACCTTGAAGACTCCAACCACCAAGGCAAGAGGTTTTTGGATTAGTAGATTTATATGCAAGAATTTATAAATTATTTTGTTCCGGAAGGTGTTATGGCTGAATTAATAATCATAAATGGTAAATATATAACCGAAATTTTCTTGTGTGTATTTATAGATAAGAAATACTGTTATTATTATTTTTTTATATATGAAAAAAAAAAAAAAATAGAGCACAATTAACATGCTCCATCCACTTAATCACATTCCAAAATTTATGGAATTAATTACATCCCTTAATATTCCAAAGAAATTCGAAAAGGCCTTTTATATATAGAGTGGTGCTATTGGCACACCCCCTACTGATCTATTTATACCCCTTTTTATAATTATTTAGTTTTTTTATTTTTTATTTATCAAAATTACTAAAAGAGACATACAATATAAGAAAAAAAAAAAATAAAGTAAATCTAATAAAACCCCACATTCCTTAAAATAAAAAAAATAAAATAAAATAAAAACCAACATTCTTTTAATCAGTTTCTTGAAAAAAAAAAAAAAATTCTTAACTCTTAGACCCTAAAAAAAATTCCTAACTTTTAATCAGTCCACAACACATGGATTTCTCTAAAGAAGATGTGGATATCTTAGGAGAAGAACACGAAAACAATCACGACCAACAACAAGCCGAGGCCGTTAGTCCCTACCCTTGGCTCTGATAATTTTGATAGCACCACTTGTTAGCTAGTCACATGTTGCTTCTTTTCGAAGAGACCTTGTTTAGCGAACTCGTTAGCTAGTATCCTGTAATCTCTAGACACCTCTGTAACATGGAAGTCTTCGAGATGGTAGCCAGTGAAGAACTTGTCGAGATACTTCCAAGCGGTGCCGGGATGGTAGACAAGGAAGGCATCGGTGACGTCTTGGCTGGCGAGATTCATAAGAGGAATGTCGCCACCTGGATGCTCATTAGCCCAATCTGTGACATTGTAAACTTTTCCTTGGATTGAGATCCATAAATCCTCACGCTTGTTGTGCTTTTGAAGCTTTTCAGTTGTAATGTATTTCTTCTCGTTCTCCATTGAAACGAATCAAATAATGAGAAACAAAGGAACTAAAAAAAGACAACATATATATATATATATATATATATATATATATATATATCAGATGGAGAGATTTTTTGTTTGTATTTTTTTTAATGAGATGATAAAGATCTCTATGGCTCTGATAATGAAGATTACTGCAAAACCACCACCATTAGTCCCTACTCTATTCTGGGTAATTTCAAAAAAAAAAAATCTACGAGTAATTGGGTTTTTTTTTTTTTTTTGGTTTATCAGTCGATTTTGAAGTTTGCCCAATTGAGTTTTATTGGATTTTTAATTGAGTTTGTTGATTTTATGGTTCCTAAACCTTTGTATGTTTTGAATTTCATTAGGATTTTGTCACTGTGTCGGTGACACTGAAACTGAACTCTTGCTGCTAGTCTTACAAAAATGAAGAAATTAAGTTTGAAAAAGATGTCTGAGATAGATAGAGATAATTGGGGTTTATTAAATTTGAAAAATGAGTAAAAAGGGTAGATTTGGAAATAAATAAAATAAATTAATAAAACAATTTAACTTTATTTAATTAAATCAAAATTAAAAAAAAAAAGGGTGTAAATAGATCAATAGGGGGTGTGCCAATAGCACCACTCTTATATATATTATCATAAAGTGTTTTATTTTACCTGAAAATTAAGCAATAAAAAAGCAGTCTGAAATTAAATCAGAAAAGCTAGTTTAAAGCAAAAGCACCTTTAAACTCCCAAAACAGAAATATAGGAAATTAAGATGTATCTAAAAATGGAGGAGACCTTACCAAAAACCGCGGCTCTAGACTAATTATAGATACTTAATTCATTTAGACAACCCAACCAGGCAACCAAATCTCTTCTCTCTCAAAATTAAAACCTGAGGAGAGGAGACGAAAACACACAAGAAATCTATCAACATGAAGTTGTTCTTCGGATCATGTCTTCTTCTTCCTCTTCTTGTTGTTCTCTTCTCCCTCTTTCCTGCAGGTACGTGATTATGTTTTTTATTTTTTATTTTTTATTTATTTTTTTTATTAACAGCGTATGGTGGTGCAGAGAGCGAGGTGACGCCATGGAAGACAAATACTAGATTACTCGCTGAGGTTACATCAGAGAATCACACCTTCATTTTGGCCGGAAACAGAACACAGAGACCTGACCCTTTTAACGATTACAACACTTACAATGGTGGATGGAATCTCACCAGTAAACACTATTGGGGCGTAAGTTTTTATATTTGTCCCCCAAAATTGGGGATGGTTAAGTGTTTGATATTTTTCCTGCTCTCTGTGATTACTGATTTTACAATGCATGCATGCAGTCTGTTGGTTTCACCGGAGCGCCATTCTTCATTGTTGCTGCTGTCTGGTTTTTGGTCTTCTTATTAACATTGTTTATCATATGCATCTGTCGTTGCTGTTGTCGAAGAGAGTCTTACGGATATTCTCGATTGTGTTATGCACTCTCACTTATTTTCCTCATATTCTTCACCATTGCTGCAATGTAATTTATACTCCTTTCCCTTAATTTGTATTAATTATTATTCACCATTGCTCTCTAATCACTCAAAATGTTCAGTGCTGGATCTGTTGTTCTCTATACCGGTAATGGGAAGTTCACAATAAGCATAGATGACACACTTGATTATGTCGAGAATCAAGCAAAGTATACCTCTGATAACCTCAAGAATGTCTCGAATTATCTTGATACAGCTAAGACTGTTGCCGTAAATTCTGTTTTTCTGCCATCAGAAATTCAGCAAGCTATCGATTCTATTGACAAGATGATCAAGTCCGCCAGTACAACTCTTAATGATGCGACATCCAATAATTCAAAACGTATACAGACTGCAGTGGATAACATGTAAACAAGAACTCTTTAAACTTGTTCATCTTTTCAAAATTTCTATCATCAAAACTTATATATATATCTTCTTCTTCTTGTGTCCTGCAGTGGATTATCTCTTATTATTATTGCTGCTATAATGCTTCTTCTTGCGTTTCTTGGATTTGGTAAATCCTTTTCTCTTATTGCTGCTTTTGATCTTATCATTGCTGCTTTTGAATTTTGATCAATATGGCATTTTTGTGACTATTGTTGTCGCAGTGTTCTCCATTTTCGGATGCTCTTGTTGCGTATACTCGTAAGTGACTATCACATATATAATATATTCACAAGCTATGCACTTTTTTTTACCATCACTTGTGTAAATTGTTACTGCAGCCTGGTGATCTTTGGATGGATTATGGTTACGGTCACATTTGTTTTGTGTGGAGTATTTCTTATTCTCCATGTGTAAGTTTTTCTTCTAGGTTTCCCCCTTGCAATTTAACTACTGTATCTTCATTCTCTGTCTGTTTTTTACAAGTACTGAACACATTTGTTAGTTGTCTCTTGTGCAAACACTAGATGCAGCTGTTTTCATTCCGAGTTCCTCATTAAAAGTTATCTGGCATTTGATTTTCCTGTATGCATAGTGCGGTAGGAGATACTTGCGTTTCAATGAATGAGTGGGCGCAACACCCCGCTTACAAAACAGCTTTAGATGATATACTCCCATGTCTGGATAACACAACCGCCCAAGAAACCAAGAGAGTCGCGGAGACAGTCACAAGTCAGCTTGCCACTGTGGTTAATAGTGTGATTGCCAATGTCACCAATATAGATTTCCCGCCAGAAGCTGCACCTTTGTATTTCAATCAATCCGGTCCATTGATGCCTTATCTTTGCAACCCATATAATGCTGCTGATTTAACAGAGCGGAAATGTGCAGATGGGGAGGTGGAAATGAGCACTGCTACTGAGGTATTCCCAAATATGATTTGATTAAGTTTAGCCTGTAACACATAATGATTGTTATTTTGTTTTGTGAAACAGGCATGGAAGAAGTATGTTTGTGAGGTTTCAGCATCTGGAATTTGTATTACTCCTGGGCGGTTGACCCCTGCCATATACAGCCAGATGACATCCGCTATAGATGTAACGTATGGTTTGTATCGTTATAGTCCATTCTTACTAAGCTTAGGAGACTGCAGCTTTGTGCGTGATACTTTTACCGGCATACACACAAACAATTGTCCTGGCCTACGCCTCTACACTCGATGGGTGTACATTGGACTAGTATTAGTATCGGTAGCTCTGATGCTGTCTTTGATCTTCTGGATTATCTATGCAAGGGAGCGCAGGCATCGCATATATAATAAGAAGATGGCTGCTGGCTTCTGAAATTAAAGTTTCTATGGCCCCAAGGACTAAAAACAAGGCCTTGTGCTTGTGGTGATTTCTTTCTTTTTTCAAGTATTAGATGAGACAGATATATATTAATTTCAGAAGCCTTTTTTATTTTATTTTTATATACAGGAAAAATATGATATGATTTCAAAAACATCAAAAGCACCAAAGACTGGTACTGGACCATCATGGTTGTAATCTTGATATAATAACAACTGAATGGACAGTCTGTCATTCTTGTATATCCAATCAATGAGTTCCACCTCATTGTTTACAATGTTTAACCTGGGAGTTGAGACACTCAACCATATAAAATCTTCATCTTTTGGACCAACGGATTACATGTCTTGGTCTCACTCAACATCCAACCTAATCACTTTTCCCACACACACACAACACTTTTAACTCTTCGAGTGAAAGAAAGTTTTTTTATTTATTTATTTATTTATTTTTATTTTTAAATAACAGACTTCATTCACCAAACGAGAAAGAAACAGAAGGGCTGATATTCATCCAAGAGGGCTCCTTAGCAGAGGAGTAAGCCAAGGAGGCAAGGTTGTGAGCCAAGCTATTGTCACACCGGGGAATAGCAAGACAGGAGACCACACCCACCTCCTTAAACAAGGCTTTAATATCATCAATAACATTACAAGCATCCCCTAAATAAAGCAAGTCAAAATTAAGAGCGGATGCCACTAGAGAGGCGTCAACTTCTGCAAGCTGGATAATAAGATTGTGCTGCTTAGCCAGGAGTAAGCCTTCACGCAGGGCCAAGAATTCTCCCATTTCAGCTGAGAACATTCCCATAAGGGGCTTAGAAATAGCCCTCACAATTTTACCACAGTGATCTCTGATGGCAGCACCCACACCAATGAAGGAGGCTCCAACATGAACTGAGGCATCAGAATTGAGCTTTAGAGAGCCAACGGGAGGAGGGATCCATTGTGGAATTCTGGGAGGAGGGTCAGGAGGAGGTCTTGAGAGTAAGACCTGAGAGGAGTGATGGAATTTGGCTAGAAAATCACTAGCCTAGAGCACAAGATCAGCAGGCTTTCTCACCTTCCCATTATGGAGGCTGGCATTTCTATTTTCCCATATACACCACAAATTCACGTAGAAAAGAGCCAGCTCACTTTTCCCAGCTCTAGCTCGCAACCCTGAAAGAACTTCAATCACTGGGAGCTCCTTAAAGCTATTCAGCAAGGACGCAAAAGTGGTGTATTCCCAGATTTTACGCACAGCTTTGCACCACAAGAGAGCATGTTCTACTGACTCCAAGCTGCCACCACACAACCTGCAAAAAGCACAAGAGACTACATTTCTTTTCAAGAGGTTAGTCAAAGATGGCAGAGCATTACGGCAAGCTCTCCAGACGAAAATTTTTATCTTGGGGGGTATATGAAGGCTCCATAGAGAATTCCACCATTTGCTGATAGCTTGGGTGTTTGAGGAAGAGGGCTGGAGATTGTTGTTGAGAGCCACCTGGTAACCACTCTTAACCGAATAGATCCCTTTCTTTTCAAAGTGCCAGGCTAGAACGTCTTTGCTGCCCCTAACACTGACTGGAATTGAGGAAATAGCTTCAATATCAACTGGAAGGAACAGGTTCCTCAGTTTTTCAGCATTCCAGCAATGACTACTTTGGTCAATTAAATCTGCCACTTTAAGGTTTGAATCCTGACCAAAAGAGATTGGCTTGAAAGATGAGGGTCTTGGGATCCAAGGATCTGAGAAGGCTTTAATGCTGTCACCATTTCCAACCTTCCACCGCAGTCCTTTCTGAAGAATGGATCTTCCCTAGATGATGCTTCTCCAAATATGGGAGCAGCCAGGCTTGAGGGTGGCATCAAGGAAATTTTCTCTTTTGAAATACTTGGCCTTCAGCACCCTAGCAGCCAAAGAATCAGGGCACTTCAGGATTCGCCATGCTTGTTTGGCAATGAGGGATTGATTAAAAAGATACAAGTCCTTGAAACCTAATCCTCCACGGCTTTTTGGAAGGCATAGGTCCTCCCATTTGATCCAACTGATTTTCCTTTTCCCTTCCCTAGAACCCCACAAAAACTTAGAAATTAAAGCACCCAACTCCTTACATAGGCCAACCGAGAGCTGAAACAAGCTCATAAGGTACCTTGGGATAGCCTGAGCGATTGCCTTAATGAGCACTTCTTTCCCACCGAAGGAGAACAAGCCACCTTTCCAGCCACGAACTTTTTTCCAGACACGCTCCTTAATATCATCGAAGATTTTCCTCTTGTTACGCCCTACTAAGGTTGGAAGCCCTAGGTACTTGTCTTGCATATTTGAATCAGGAATTTGGAGAATCTCTTGGATGTCCTTTCTTGCTCCAGAGGTAACGTTTGGGCTGAACGTGACTTTGGACTTTTTTAAGTTCACCTGCTGACCTGATCCCCTTTCATAAACTCCCAAGAGGTTTCTAATAAGGGAGCAGTTGTCCGTCGAAGCCTTGCAGAACAGCAGGCTGTCGTCAGCAAAAAATAGATGGCTTACTAGAGGGCTACCCCTTGTGCATCGAATTCCCAAAGATCTTCCATTTCCTTCTGAATTCCGGATTAGGCTAGAGAGGGCTTCCGCACAAAGAATAAAAAGGTATGGGGAGAGAGGGCACCCTTGACGAAGACCCCTTGAGGGCACTACACAGCCAACAGCCTTCCCATTAAGCAAGAAAGATAACTTGGATGAAGAGATACAGTCCATAACCACTAAGATCCAAGACTGAGGGAACCGCATCTTTTCTATAACAGCTCGAAGGAATTCCCACTCCACACGATCGTAGGCCTTGCTCATATCCAACTTGAGCGCCATTAACCCCTTCTCTCCTTCTTTTCTATGGTTGATAGAGTGAAGAATTTCGAATGATACCAGCGCATTATCAAAGATCAGCCGGCCTGGAATGAAAGCTGATTGGTTTTGGGAAATAATGAAGGGAAGGAAATCCTTGAGTCTATTAGCCAGGACCTTGGTTATGATTTTATAAACAACACTGCAGAGGGAGATTGGTCTGAAATCAGTCATGGATGCAGGGTTCTTGACTTTAGGGATAAGGGCTATATTAGTTCCATTGAATTCTCTGATTGAGGCTTTCCCATTTAGGATGCTAAGGCAAACTCTTGTTACTTCTGGGCCAACCACACTCCAGAATTTCTGGAAAAAAATAGCTTGGAAGCCATCAGGGCCCGGGGCCTTTGTTGGATTCATCTCAAAAATCGCCCTCTTCACTTCTTCTGCCTGAAATTCTGCCCCAATTCTCATTTGCATATCATCGTCCAACCTGCCTTCAATAAAATCTGTAGCCTTAAGGATATTTGAGTAACAAGGTTCGGAACTTTGGAAGGGTGTTGAGAAATGCGCGCATATAATTCTAGTTAACTTTTCTTCTGAATCCTGCAGGATACCATTCTCATCCAACAGCTTCAAGATGAGATTCTTCTTCCTTCTCGCCGAAGCTCTCTTATGAAAAAATCTGGAATTTCTATCTCCTGCAGCTAACCAGTCAGCCCGTGCCCTTTGACGCCAATAACTTTCTTCGCAGTCAAGGAGGCCCTCAAGCTCCTTTTCTAGCCCTCTGATCTGATCCATAATACCAGGGGAATCACTTCTGGAGTACATTGAATCAATAAGCTTTTGCTTATCGTCTATAGATTTCCGTAAGGATCCGAACCGCTCTTTGCTCTAACCTAAAAGCTTAGCAGCACACCAATTTAGCTTAGATTTCAGCTCAGAAGAATTTTGGGAGGGACTCTTATCTGCCCAAGCAGACTTGATAACATTAACAATATCTTGCTCCTTCAACCAGAATGGCTCAAACTTGAACCCTCTGCTCCCACTATTTCTCTTACAGCCATTTATTCCAAACCTTAGAAGAAGGGGGCGATGATCAGATAAATAGAATCCAAGATGTTCCACACTAACCTGGGTAAAAACATTGAGCCATTTTTCGTCCGCCAACACCCGATCCAATCTTTCTTGGATATTATTGCAGCCCTCTCTTTTGTTGTTCCAGGTAAATTTTGGTCCAGAAAAACCCAGATCGATCAGATCACAGTCTTCAACTACTTTTCTGAAACCCCTCATGTTCAAGACCGATTTATCTGAACCTCCTATTTTCTCTGATAGGCTTAGGATGTCATTGAAATCTCCTCCACACACCCATGGGAGGTCATCCACAGCACGAAGTCTTCGCAAAAGATTCCAAGAATCGGCCCTGAGAGTTGGGGTCGGGCTGCCATAAAACCCGGAAAAACGCCATCTGAAACCATCTTCCATTTTGATCCTAGCGTCTATGTGACCAGGGGAGAACAAGAGGATCGTAACATCCAAGTTATCTGACCAAAGGAGCATTAAACCACCACTCTTTCCTTTACTATCAACACTCATACCACCTGCAAAACCCAGCTTCTCACGAATGTTATTAGCCCACCGACCACTTAACTTAGTTTCTGACAAAAAAACTAAATCCGGGGAATACTTTTTAAGCAGCCTTCGCAAGGCCGCGAACGAACGGGGATTCCCCAGTCCTCGAACGTTCCAGCTTACGCCTATCATGGCTCCCGGCGGGCCTGCTCCACAGGCTCCGCCGATACATTAGAAGAGTTTATGTCCTGCACAACCTTTTTCTTTTTTGCCTCCCTCAGCTCAACTGACAGCCCCATTATCCCTTTTCTTTTTGAATCACTTGATACACCCGATTCGTAGGATAAAGAAGAATTCCCCATAATGGGAATAGGGACCAAATCTTCTAAAGTTGTTGGGGAATACTCCAAGGAAGAGCCCAAGTTCCTTTTAGATTTTGGGGATTTTTGGTTTTGAGGAGAATTACCTTTCTTGGGGCTTTTCCTAGTTCTTTGTCTTGCTGCTACTAAGCAGTGCAACGGGCTAAGAACTTTAGCACTTGGTTGAGGGCTTCTGATGCCCCTGGCGATCCGCTTCCACTTTTTAACATTCTTCTTTTCTGGACACTCCTCATTTAGGCTGACAGTATTAACTTCCTTCTTTTCACCCGACTCAGAATTCCCTGAATAGATCACCACTCCCTCCATGGCAGAAATAGAAGCAGACGCGCCATTGTGTTCTGTGTTCCTTTCTTCTTGTTGGTGTGTCCCTCCAGAGGTGTTGCCTAATTCTTGAGACTGTCCAACTAGACTGGTTGAGTCCTCATAAGCAGGCTCAATCATCTTTCTACCATTAAGGCTTTTGTCTCCCATTTTGTCCAGCATGTTCCCATCTATATCCCCACCAACTTCTCTTGCAATAATCTGTTTTTGATTGAGGTCTTGCTTACTACCGCCTTCTTTATGAGGGGGACCATCTGATAAGGAAAGGGATCTGTTCTCGCTTGAGTCAGGGGAGTTCTTACCCCATTGTCGTTGTTGAACTGCTTTTGGGCGATCCCTTACAAATGCCCTCATCCATGACCCGAACTTGGTGGATGTTCCTTCTAAGGCTTCAGTCCTGGCCTCGTCATCAGGGCATTTTCTGGAAGCCGTTCGTACGTTAAGGGTGCTACAATTGGTTTTCCTGACTCATCAACACTCAGTCTGATAAACCTCTTCAGGGGTTGAGAGATATCTATCTGAACCTTAACCCTCATAAATCTGCCTCTACACTCCTTTGAATCAGCAGGAATTTCTATGGGCGTTCCAATTTGCTCAGTGATTACTTTTGCTGCACGACGATTCATACACATGATAGGAAGATTGTGGATTTGGACCCACATTTCTACCAAATTAAAACTTAAATTAGAAATATCCCCCGCTCCTTTTGGCTTTTCTAGAACTATAAGGTTTTTGTCAAAATGCCATGGGCCCCTTGCCTAGATTAGGTCTCGAACCTCAGTATTATTGAAATAGAAAACAAAGATGTTGTCAGCTAAAGCTTCTACTTCAACTTGTCCAAATGGATTCCATAGATGCTCTATGACTCCTATAAAAGCTTCTCTATTTACTTTTTTTGTTGACAGAACCTTTCCAACTAAGCAATGGACTACATCAGAGATGCCTACCTTTTCAACTTCGCCCTTGATCTGTAATATCGGCTCCTTATCTGAGAGAGACAAAGTCTCACACAACTTTACTAGATCTGGGGTACCCATAGAGAGAAGACCCCACCAAGGCACAAAAGTGTAACCCCACACGGATATGAAAGAGACAGCCAAGAAAAACACCGCAACTGAAAGTGAAATGAGAAGAAAACAAGAAGAAAAGAAAGCCACCACCCTTCTCCTCTCAACAAAAGAGACTAGAAACCCCTAGGGACCACTACTTCCACGACCGCTCTGCTCAGACGAGAGAACTTTCGAGAAGACTGAGTGAAAGAAAGTTAAAAAGCATAATCTTAAAAGGAAATGCCACTTCAAATGCATTTTGGAGCAGCCCAAAAATGCTGTAAACGACTTATGTTGGGGTAGTCCAAAAATGCTGTATAAATTGGAGTTTTAAGGCCAAAAAAATCTCAAATGCAGAAACTATTCCACATGAAAAGAAAATCAAATTGAACAAAAATAGAGAAGCCAAATAAAACATGCTATTGCAATAACATTAAATTGAAGAACAAAATAATATAACCAAGAATATCATTTTACAAAGTCTACTACCAAATATGATTTTACATAGCTTACTACTATATTACATATATAGACCAAATCTAAAATAACATAACTTTAAGCTTAAGCCACACAATAAATCTTCTAACTAATTGACAGCCGATGAAACTGCCAAGTAGAGCCTTCATGTGGTCTCCACTCCATGGACTTTAATTTTTCCTTTTCGATATCAAGCTATGGGCAGAAATGTTTTTTGAAATAGTATTTTTTGTCAACCCTATAAGGAACCCACCAAGTGAATGAATAATCTAAGATATTTTAACATCTAAGTAGCTAACAAACTTAAATCTATCCAAGAGTAAAAATAATAAAAAATCGAAATTCTGAATCATCTATTATCCTTGAAAGAAAAGATAAGAAGCTTACCTGAACTCTATTGGCTTCTTTTGTCTGCTTTACCCTTTCAATGTTTCATGGAGTAATAAATTACTAGAATCTACAGTTTCAACACTCTAGAGAATGAAAAAAGAAAAGCCACAATCTGACATATCAGAAAAGCTACTATTACTATTGAGATCTAAGAGAGTGAACCATATAAAATGACCAAACTAATTCGAATCTAATTCAGCAAGTAAAATAAGACTATTGCAAATTAATTAGAAACAATATTTTTGTGTACTGACTTGGACAATAGCTGGCCATCGTCAAAAAGCCTCCTGCACATGAGAATAACGAATTATAATGTAATTAATTTGAGCTAATATAATGCTTAGACAAATCTTTCAGTAAAAAAGAAATTATTGACCATAAATGAAGAACTAAAACACAAAATCATATCCTCGGAGAGAGAGATAGTTGGGTTTGCCATTTTGGTTACATATCCTCGAAACCTTCTATACGGCTATACCAAATACAAGAAAGAGTAATGCTAGAGGACCCAAAAAACTAACCCAAATTTTGAACCCAAACCTATGTGGCAACATCACATGGGATCTTTGGGAAGAGTGACGTGGGCCCATGTTGTGTGTGATGTTACCACATAGGTTTGGGTTCAAAATTTGGGTTAGTTTTTTGGGTCCTCTAGCATTACTCTACAAGAAAAACAAATAACTTAACAATTAGAGAACACCAATATATGATAAATATAACTCCTCCAGCACTGAAGCTTATTCAAAAATCATCAAAATCAGCCAGTAAATTAGTCTAGTGTATCTGCCATTAAGACTTCATTTCTATTTAATTTTAATACAAAAAACTGGAAAAACTGCAATAGTAATTGATCCCTTAACTTATCTCGATTGACACCCGGAACATCAATACCATTCTGACATGTGATCGGATATCGATTCCGGATCCTTAAAATCTCTCAGTACCCATCCAGCTCTTTTAGTTGTCTAATTCAAATCAGAAGATTAAAAACAAATTAACCATAAAAAAATCCTAAACTAATCCTAAATTTTTTTAATCTTCATATTTATTTCAAAATTTGAGTAAACAAATCCTCCATTTAACTAAGCTAAACATAATTATCTAAATTTAACGGTTGAAATTTTTACGTATCTCAGAAAACAAAACTGCTCCGTGTCTCAGCTTTCTCAGCAACCAAACAGTAAATTAAATTAAATTACTTTTTTTCTACACTCGCTTAGTCATTTTCTCACTAACCAAACAGAAACACGAAAAATCACAAAACCAGAAACACTTCCCCACCTTCCCCACCTTAAGGCGATGGCAGAGGGAGAGAAAGTCGATAGCGGAGGAAGCAGAGGAAGAGAAAGCTGTGTTGCTTGACGAGGAGGAATCGAGAGGATTGAATGATTGATACAATCATCACCACAGACGGACGACGACGACGAAGAAACCTCTGTAGCCGCCATTCGATAAGCTTTAGAGGCTGCGATTGTTTTGTTGAATCTGAGCTGACTCAGCTGAGTCGAAGCAGGAGACGAGAAGAGGAAGACAATGAGGATGACGATCTACAGAGCAACACTCCTCGGCACAATTGATAAAATTTAAGGAGAGAGATCAACAAAAATTGAAGAATCATATATTAGAGTAGTCAGAAATTAAAGAGAGAGAGAGAGATCGACCAAAGTTGGAATTGAAAAACTCAGAGATTGATAGCGTGTTTACTAATCAGGAATGGAGGGAATCGGAATTAAGTTCCACTGAAAAAGGAATGGATGAGAATCGTAATTAAGTTACGAAATTCCATTCCAGTGTTTACTAACAATTTAGGAATCAGAAATGGAATCAAATTTATTCCCTTTCTAGTGTTTACTTCAACTAAGGAATCAAAATGATATATAGGTGATTACAAAAATACCCTTGTGTATATAATATGTTGAAATATAATTTTTATTATGAAAAACTATTTTAAACCGCTCATAACGCTATAACTAATAATTAACATATTTATATTGTAAAATTTCAACTAATTAGTTAATAATAATTAAAAATTGAGGAGTAATTCAGATTTGAAAGTATAACTAATTTGATGTCGAATTAATTTCTCACATTTATGTGCTTTTTTTCCTTCTCTCAAGAATTAAAACACAAAATAACTCAACATATACAACTATTAGCTCACACAATACTTAATTAATTATTATTTTTTTTATAACACTTAATTAATTATTAACTGTGTGAATGAAAAAAAAAAAAAAAATTAAAGTTACTGTAGTTAGTGTGTATGTGTGTATATATATATGCAATACATCCTTTACAGAAAAAGAAAAAACAAATTAAACAAAATGGTATATATTATATATATGCAATACATGCTTTACGGAAAAAGAAAAAAAAAATTAAACAAAACAGTATATATAAAATTAAAGTCACTATAGTATATACAGAAATTCTATTATCAGTTCGAACTGACAAAAGTTATATTAGTTCCTTGCATGTGGGCCACTGGATTTAAATACTTTTACTTGGCTGTATGCATTTGTCAGTCAAAGTATTTAAATCCAGTGGCTCACATACAAGGAACTGATATAACTTTTGTCAGTTCGAACTGATAATAGAAAGACTGATAGTATATATATATATATATATATATATATATATATATATGCAGTACATGCTTTACGAAAAAAGAAAAAAAAAAAAAAACTGTTTTACTTAAACAAAACAGCGTGAAAAATATATATATATGAATATGTAATACGTAAAAAGAAAAAAATACATGAATATTATAAGTGAGGATATGAAAGGGAGTTTATTTATTTATTTATTTATAATTATTATAAGTGAGAATATTTTAGTAAAAATACATGAATTCCTTTTTTCATTCAGGAAAAGGAACTTGATTTTTAGGGTGGGTGGGGGGAATCAAATTCCCTTTCCATCAGTAACTTAATTACTGATTTGAGAGTGGGGTCTACGTAACTTAATTCCCTAAAAATTTTGTAAACACTGGAATTCACAAATCAATAACTTAATTCATTTTTCTAAGTTTGATTACTGATTAGTAAACATACCATGATAGAACTTTTTTGTGGAAATTAGCAAAAATAGAATTTCTCAACATTCACTTTCTAGGAAATAGCCCCTCGGATAAAAAATTGCATATATAGCCGCTTTGCCAACCCTATTTACCACTATGCCCTTAAGAGGCCCTCACATGGAAATTCCCTAAATACCCTACTTAAATGTTTGAACAAATAAAAATTGGTCACATTTACTAAATTACCCTCCCCATTCGCATTCCCCACAAAATGACTAAACTGCCCTCTGATTTCCCACAAAACTAACAGTTTACAACACAATTGAAAACAAATTCAAACTATGCTCTGTGTGATTACGCAAACCCAAACCCAAACCACGTTGCCGTGACGCAGAGATACAGTGATGCACAAGCCCAAACGATGAAACTCTGCTCTGTGTGAAATCGTAAACCCAAACAACAACAAACCAGAAATAGAGAGAGGAAGGAGAAACACCAGGTCGTCGTTGTCCTGGTCGTCGTTGTCCTCGTCGTCGTCGCCGTCGCCGTTGCCATCGGCATTGAACGAAGCACCAAAACCCTAGACGAAACGCAAACCAATTTCCAAGGTACTAATTTGTTCAAATTTGTGTTTTTATTGGAGTTTGTTCTTGTTTGTGTTTTGGGATGGTAATTTGTGTTTTTGACTTGTTGTATGTGTATTTGGAGGTTGTGTGTTTTTATGGTAATTTGTGCTGTGAACACTACACTGGAAATTTATAGTGGGAAGGAGGGAGGAAAGAAAGATATACGTTTGTAGAGTAAATGACCGATGTTGCATGTAATGGTAAATGCATATGTTGAGCCTATGAATGATTGTCATAAGCTTAGGGCCGATGGATGGATGATGCATGTATTATTTTGAGTCTAAGACTGATGTTGAATGTGTATTATTTGAATGATTTTCATAAGCCTAGTACTGATGTTGAGCCTGGGACGGATGATACATGCATAATTGTGAGCCTAGGACATATTTTCATAAGCCTGGGACTGAAAATGACTTATCTTGCACGGAGAGAGCATAGGTTTAATGGTGAATGTATATGTTGAGCCTATGAGTGATTTTCATAAGCCTAGGGGTGATGGATGGATGATGCATGTATGTATTATTTTGAGCCTAAGACTGATGTTGAATGTGTATTATTTGAATGATTTTCATAAGCCTAGTACTGATGTTGAGCCTGGCACTGATGATACATGCATAATTGTGAGCCTAGGACATATTTTCATAAGCATGGGACTGAAAATGACTTATTTTGCACGGAGAGAGCCGAGGTTTAATGGTGAATGTATATGTTGAGCCTATGAGTGATTTTCATAAGCCTATGGCTGATGGATGGATGATGCATGTATGTATTATTTTGAGCTTAAGACTGATGTTGAATGTGTATTATTTGAATGATTTTCATAAGCCTAGTACTGATGTTGAGCCTGGGATTGATGATACATGTATAATTGTGAGCCTAGGACATATTTTCATAAGCCTGGGACTGAAAATGACTTATTTTGCACGGAGAGAGCCGAGGTTTAATGGTGAATGTATATGTTAAGCTTATGAGTGATTTTCATAAGCCTATGGCTGATGGATGGATGATGCATGTATGTATTATTTTGAGCTTAAGACTGATGTTGAATGTGTATTATTTGAATGATTTTCATAAGTCTAGTACTGATGTTGAGTCTGGGATTGATGATACATGCATAATTTTGAGCATAGGACATATTTTCATAAGCTTGGGACTGATGTTTTTTTTTTTTTTTTTTTCATTGTTTAGATGCCGAAAAATTCGATTGCAGACTTGTGGCGGTTCCAAGACCATGAGAATTGGGTTCCCGTAAGAGTAAACAGTGGAAGTCAAGCCCGTTTCGGCCAAGAAGAATTTTGTGTATGCAGTGGTTTGAATATGGGACAACTGCCCGAAGGTTTTGCTAATAACAATCAAGTACGAAAGGATTCGATGCTTAGAAGTATTTTCAAAGGAAAAAGGCCGACTGCGGAGCTATTGTATGCCACTTTGAGGAAAATGACATCCGAACAGAGTGAAGATGCGTATAAGATGTTGAATATATATATGGTGAGCCAATTCTTTGGCACGGATGACAGACGGACCATAGCCATATCGGGGTGGCTGTTTTCATTAGTTGAAAACGAAGAAGAATTCAAAAATTTTCCATGGGGTTCTTACATATTCAGGTTTACACTATATTTTTTGAAGGCTGTACTTCACAGACGGCCATCCCAACTGAGAGGTGAAGCAAAGAAGGGAGGTAAGAACGGGAAGCTGCAGAAGAATAAGAATACAGAAGACTCAGAAGAAGAAGACTTAGAAGAAGAAGAAGAAGAAGAAGAAGAAGATAAGAAGAAAAAGAACAAGAAGAGGAAGAAGTGTAGGGAAGAATACGGTCACGCAGCGGAAGCGAGACTAAAAACGAGTTTAGTATAGTTTAAAATTTTTTCATAATTTGAACCTTAACCCTTTAAATTAATTAAACATATATATATATACTAAAAAGTAGAATACCCTTTGTCTCGTGATCCGATTGACATTGCGTCGATGGTAATCCGCAAAATCTTCCAATCCAATCATGAACGTGAATCACCTAGGAGCGTGGTCTCCCTTCTCTTTGAATTGTGTACCTGAGGATGGATAATAAAACTTCTTCTTTTTTGTTAGTCACAATAAATTCCAAGAGGCTACAAAGAATGTTCCGGTCACTTTTGAATTCACAAACGTTAGATCGAAACTCGCGTGAACCTTATTCGAAATTGTGCATAAAACCTTTTGATATAAAAGTTACTAGTGCACTATCGAAAATAAGAACAAACTTTTCTCTTTTTTTCCTCTTGGCCGAATTCTCACACTAGTCCAAGAGTTAGATTCTATTTTTCAGACTAAAGAAAAATAACTCTCTAAAATAAATTAGGGTTTTACGAATTCTAATCACATAATATATATATTAAGTTACCGAATCCTCTTTTGCACAATAATATATATATATATATATATATATATATATATATATCGTGCACCAATAAACTTGCATGTATATCATGAATATATCTGCATGCTCTTTAAATATATATATCACGAATTCTGCATGCATTTATACAATCTATATAAGTTAATATATATATTTCCAATATTGCATGCCACATCTTAAATATATATATATCAATATATATATCCGGCCAATTGCCATATATATCTCATATATGGAAAATGGTAGACATCCAACACTCTTGTCCAACTTTTGTATCCAACTTGACGTGGCAGCTGACATGGCACTTCCTTGTCAACTGCCACATCATCACATTGCCACGTCATTACAACTATTAATTTTTTCAAAACCCTAATTTTTAAATCCATTCAATTTGTTCCTAATTTAAGTCTCTCCATTCTTTGGCAAGACAAAATAGCAGTACATCAAAGCTTTTTTTAATTTGTTTTCTTGGATTCTGAAGAAGATCAATCAGAAGAAAATGTTGCAGCCTCAAGAAACCCAAATTTTGGCTCCAGGTCTTAATTTCTTCCCAACCCTAAAACCCCCAAACAAAATCCTATCCTTTCACCGAATCTATAATCTGGTCATCACCTTCTTCGTTTACGCTTCCTTTCACGGCTCCCACAAACCGTCAAGCATCGTCAAGAGCGTTCTTGAACCTTCAAAATCAGCAAAAGGGAGCTTGGAAGAAACTGGGTGGGCACCATTCAATGACCCGAACGGGACCCGCAGACTCGGTGAGCTTGATTTGGCATTTCTAACTTCATATGCTCCAGGCATGTATTTTGCTGTACATGTAGGTGATAGGATTGATTTGAGGTTGTTTCTTGTATTTGGGATGGTGGGTAGTGGTCTTCTTACTGTAGTTTTCGGATTCGGTTATTGGTTTAGTGTGAACTTGTTAGTATACTATATAGCTGTGCAGATTTTATGTGGTTTGCTTCAGTCAATTGGGTGGCCTTGTGTGGTGTCAGTGGTGGGGAATTGGTTTGGGAAAGAGAAGAGAGGGTTGATAATGGGACTATGGAATTCGCCTACATCTGTTGGCAACATTGTTAGGTCTGTTGTGGCATCTGCTGTTTTGGAGCTTTCTTTGTTTGATTCATCATAGATGATGCATTTGTAGATAAAATACTTTATGGCATGTTTGTGAGACTGAATTTGACAGTTACTTAATGATATAAATTGAGACAAATTGGCTTGTTGTGTTTTATGTTTGAGTACTGTCAGCTGTTGGTTTTTGTGTTGCCTGGTGATTGTGGTTTGCTTGTCTGGTTTCTTTGTTTGTATTTTCCTTTAATGTGGTGCGTTTGGTTTGTGCCCTAGTGGTGTGGTTTCTGTGGTTCCTTGTCCACTGCTAGCCTCGATTTTGTACAATCCAGCTCCCTGTACTCTGCTCTTATTGAGCCATTTTTTCAATAATACTTTTCTTTCAAAACAAATGTATGAATTAGTGTGAAAATTATTCATCTTGAATAAGGCCATAGTAAAAATCATCACAAACAACAAAACTAATTTTACACAATTAGTTGTGGCAATGCTTGAGCTTTATTCATCATAAATGATGTATCTGTAAACTAAAATACTCTGGCCTTTTGGTATTGGAGCTACTTTATTTGCTTGAATTTTGTGAAAACAACAATCTGGTTTGTTTATATTTGTTGTGGCGATGCCTAGCTTTTTGTTTGACAAGTTTTGGATGCTATTATTCATTACAAGTTTTGTTGGAATTACAGGTGTTGCAGGTAAGCAGTTGTCACACAAAACTGCTGGGATACTGATCTTGACAAGTTCTGTTGCAGCTGATCTTGGCACTCAGGACTCAAACAAAGGGAATTCTCGTGTGCTAGCAACGGTGACTGCCATTATAGATGGTACCGGTTCTGTTGGGGCAGCTCTAGGCCCACTTTTAGCTGGGTATATATCCACCCGGGAATGGAACCGTGTCTTCCTCATGCTTATTGTTTCCATTTTTTTAGTAGCTTACTCTTGATTTGTGTTGCAAAGACTGAGATTCAGCAGAAGTTGAGCGAGGGAAAATGGGTTTGGAATAGCATGACCTAACAGTAATGGAGAATTTTCTCAACCTTTTTGTTTTCTGGTATAGAACATTAGAGAAGTAGATATCATATAGGAAAGAGTACATAGATGGTGAAGTTTCTCAGATCATTATACATGTATGTCTGTATTTTGTATCTCATTCTTTATACACAAACATCAATTTACTTGTACATGTACAATTGTATGATTCATTCAAGATGGAATTCTTAAAAAAAAAAAAAAAAAAAAAAAAATTGACTGCGATGAAGATGACTGGTAGAACAATGGTCAGGTGAATGTAAGCATAAACGGGAATGTAAAATGGCCTGTTGAGTGACCTATTTGAACCAGCTTGGAAGATAAAACCATTATATTCACCGATGACAATATATTAAATTGAAAATCATACATCAATGTTTGACAAAAGAAACAAGAAGATCATACAATGTTGTCAACAAAAATAGAATTTAATTTTGTTTTACATCATAGAATGAAAACAATGAAAACAAAAAACCAAAACACATCAAAAACGTTAAAAGCCATAAATTTTGGTTCTTTACTCTGCCCCGCCTACCAAATCCTCCTCTTTCATATTGGCCTTCTATGTTCCTCACATGTAGAAATATTCTGCAAATTTGTATTGGCCTGCATTTATGTGCATTTAAACAACGAAGAGAGATAAATAAGCTCCTTTTCAAATGTAAAAATAAATAAATTCAATAACAATATAAGATAAAAAAAAACATACCCAACCATGTGCCATTCTGACTTGTAATTCAGAATTTTGCGTTTGCAATGGAGCATGTGTAGCATCATATGCACCCCATGTTGGAAGTTGGTGCTGGTGAAAATTATAATCATAATATAAGTTATTTAAATAAATTTAAGACTTTATCAAGTCACACTGACAATAAGGAAAAAAAAAAAAAAAACCTGTAAATTATTTTGCAAAGTGGGAATTGAACTAGTAGCTTGATGCATTCCATATTGTTGGCCATAAACCGAAAAGAATGGACTTTTAAGTCCTCCATGGAACACATTAAAGGAGGATACATCCTCATGACAAACTTGTTGGGTTTCAAAATCCTATAAAATAATAGGATACTAATGTTATATGATGAAAACTTAGAAAATAATATATGTTGCTTATATCGGGTAGGTACCTTAAGCACAGGTTCATTGTCAGCATCAACCATTTCTACACTTTCTACAACTCCAGAATCCTACAGAAAGAGAATAGAAATTTGTTAAGAATTTTTCAAAACAATAACGTAATAATATATAACGTTGATTCATATTTTAGTTTTACCTTCATTGTTTGTCGATAATCTAATTTTTTCTTTCCATTCTTTTCTTTCTTGTTTCGACAAATTTTCTCAATCTTTGATGTCTTTCTTTTGCACGGGGGACGACCTTTACTTCGCACTTGTTGTGGTGAAAGAATGTTACGATTCTCTTCTTCGGCAAAACCACCAAGCTCCTTACCATTTGTCATAAAATTAGTTGAAATGCCATTGTTTTCACTGCAACAAGCAACATTGCTTTTTCCTTGCAATTTTGTTTTCAATTCTATTAGCACCTTCATCACCTCATTGCAATTTTCATCACTATCCACTGCCAAATCTGCCACATCATAAAAATAAGTGCACATTTTATCGAATCTATGCCCTTCAGATTTGTTGCTCGAGTCCACATAACTAATTTTCACTTTTGTATGACATCTTTTCACATCTTTCCTCCAACGCTTGAAAATGTACTTTTCTGGAACACAAAATATTTCTTGATCAATTAATGCCATAATTGCATGCCGACATAAAACTCCCTTAAACTCGAATAGACGACAACTACAATTAACTTCGCAAGTCGCCACATCCAAATAAACCATGAAAGTAACACGATGACAAGTCTCTACAAGCTTTACATCTTCTTTTACTTCAAACTCTAGATTTGAACCACTCTTTTTATTCAAAGATATTCCACAATGTATTCAAGCCTTCATCTCTTCTTGAAATTCTTTGAATTTTGCAATAGTATAAGCATTTTGAAATTGCTTCTCCATTGAGTAATGAGAAATGCATGGGATATGTGAATTACAAGAAGCAAAATCAGCTTGACGCTCTTTCTCCACCTTGTCTCTCAATGCATTCTCATATTGCTCTACAAACTGCTTCAATGTAGTCTTTGAATTCACATATCCATCAAAAAATGCATTTATACCTTCGCTACGTTGTGTAGTAGACATTCCAGCCAAAAACACATCCTTCACAAAAGCCGGGACCCAACGTTGTCTCTCATTATACAACCCATGTAACCATTTATTATCAGAAAGATTATATTTTTTTATGAAATTCTTCCAATTTTCTTCAAAATTATCCCTTGACAATGAGTCATATACTGCATTTAGCATAGCAAACTTAATAGATTCATACTGTTTGTAGCCCCTCAATTTTTCTGGTAACTTCTTCAAAATATGCCATAGGCACCATCTATGTCGAGCTTCTGGAAATACAACCTCAATACCCTTTTGCATGGCCTTATCTTGGTCTGTGATTATAGCTTTTGGAGCACAATCAAACATACATGTCTTCCAATTTTTAAAAAGCCGTATAAATGTCTCTGTATCTTCATTAGAGATCAATCCACAACCTAATAAAGTCGATTGCCCATGATGATTAACTCCAACAAATGGAGCAAAGGGCATATCATACCTATTAGTTAAATATGTTGTGTCAAATGTCACAACATCTCCGAACTCTTTAAATGCAGCTCTACTCCTTGCATCTACCCACAAAACATTCTTCAATCGACCTTCTTCATCTATATCTATAGTGTAAAAGAAGTTCGAATTGTCACGGTGCATTTTCAAAAAATATTTCTGAAGTGCTGCAGCATCCCCATCCCCAAGTCTCAATTGTCTTCTTTTCTTTACAAGATTCCTATAATCTTGCTCTGTAAAAGATAAATTTTCATGCCCACCAGCTGCAACCACACAAGAATTAAAACTCTTATTTGTTCTAATCCCAGCTATATCATTCACATCCAATTGCCTCCTTACAAATGCGTTTATTTTTTTGTTTTTCCTATAGTATCGAGTTTGGCTTGGAGTATTAAGTATATGGTTGTGTTCTAAAACCACCGAAATCAACTTCCACTTTCCATCATTGTGTAAAGAGGCAGAAAGTTTAGCCTTACAACCTATCTTTGTTATTGGACGTGTGGTAAAGGCTTTTTCAGATTTTGATTTTCTTTGACCCTCACAAGCACATGTCAAACATATGTACTCCAACTCCCCATCGTATCCCTTTCTTGCTGTTCTTTTAATGACTTGAAATCCCGTTTTATTTCCATACATCTTGTAGTATTCATACAACTCTTCCATCGAATCAAAAATCATTCCAGGTTTAGGCTCTTCTATCTTATCTTTTAAATCTGTTGACATGTCTATCTCTTTCTCATTATTTACCTAAATAAAATCAACATATCAAATTACAATATAAAAAATAATAATAGCATATCCATTAAAATAAAGTCTGAATAATTTACCGTAAAATGTCTTCAAAACATTCATCTTCTTTTTCTATTTCAAACTCCTCCATCCTATTGCACTTGGAAAACAGTAACTCCCTATTGATAATCATTTATATATATTTTTAGAAACAAACTTTATTCAAACAAAACATAGCACAACACCTCAAACAAGGAGGACAAACAAGCACACCGCCAAAACGGCATCAAAACACAAAGAAGATGGGGAAGAAGGCAAGAACAAAACAAAAAGCCACGAAGGTGGCCCTTTAACCTTGTGTTAACAAAAACTTATCTCTGGACTCTCATGAGTCTAAATATATTCATATATTTCAATTTTGAGAATCTTTATGTTCAAGCTCTATACCTTTTTTTTTTTTTTTTTTTTTTTGAAAATAAGTATTTTATTAAAGGAAGCCAACGCAGCAACAGGCTGCAAGCCAGCAGCAAAGACACCTCAACAACCCAAACAAGCGCAAAAGGGCCACAAGAGAACAAATGGATATTTACACTAAAACAAATGGATATTTCAAGAAGTAATGAAAACAGAGGACAAAAGCAAACCCATTCAATTTCTCAATAAACCAAACCAAGATCAACCCTGCTCAACAATGATGATTAACTTCATGGGTATTCATTCAAAACATTAAAAGAAACTGAAAAAGAAGCATACAATAATTAACGATGCACATAAATGTAGAGCTACAAGAAACTACTATTTAACGAAAACAAAAATGTTGAGATGGAAAACAAGAAACTCACTGTAACCGGTGTTGAGAGAGAGAAGCAAGCGAAGCTGCAGAGGATGGTCTTCAAGGTGCTAGGGAATGGGACAAGCGAAGCTGTAAATGATGGACTTCAAGGAAACATACCCAAAGGAAACAGGGCAACAGCACAACCAGACTAAAGCCCAAAAGATACCAGGGAAACAGAAGAAAAAAAGAAAAATGAAAAACGAAAGAAAACACAACAGAGAAGCAAGAAAAGCAAAAGCAAAACCAAGCTAAGGGAAATCCCAACTCAAAGCATCTCCCTTAGAACCCAACCCTTGTCTTGCCAAAGAATGGCACCTGTTCGTTTCAACTTCTTGAGCTTCCTGGAGAGACTTTTTTTTTTTTTTTTTTTTTCTTTTGGGTTATATAAAATTAGGAACAAATTGAATGGATTTAAAAATTAGGGTTTTGAAAAAATTAATAGTTGTGATGATGTGGCAATGTGATGATGTGGCAGCTGACAAGGAAGTGTCATGTCAGCTGCCACGTCAAGTTGGATACAAAAGTTGGACAAGAGTGTTGGATGTTTACCATTGTCCCTCATATATTGTGGCCGAAATCCTTTACCATGTAGGATTTGTCTTTTGACTTAAATCCTAACCCTAGGTAGATTTCCTTAGAATTCCAAACCCTAATCCAACTCTTTAGTGTATTTGTGACTATATCAAAGACTTCCTAATTTGACTAGATAAATAAATCCCTTATTTATCTAATTACCAAATAAAATCTTTTATATTTATTATACTACCACAATAGTATACTACTAAGAAACATATTTCCTAGTCAGAAAAAGATTTTGATTTTTAATTAAATAATTAATTAATCAATTAATTAATTTCCATTTAATCAAATAATAAAAATAAAACAATATAATATCATATATATATCTCGGCCATGTGCCATATATATTAATATATCTATATATTGTTTTTCTATTTTATTAAATCCATTGGACCTTAATAAAAGACCCACATGTGAACTAGGCCCATTCTTACTAAAAGAAACAAGTCCACATGCCATAATACAATTCTAGATGGACCCATAAATTAGTCCGGTAGAATATAGCAAGTGATTCATGCAAGTCCATGTGGATTGGGGATCTTGGCGGGCTATCTAAATTTAAGCTTCAATAGACATAATCTAATCACAATCAACAAATGATTCACTTAGGTCCGATCTATTAATTTTAACTCATTCCACTAAAGAGCTAAAATTGAACTCTTAAATAAATATAGAATAAGTAAATATTTCTCATTCGTACCCTAGACAATCTTATTGGAGATGGTGTATCCTCGTGAAGAATATCAGTAATCACCAAGAGCTCATAGACCGCCTATAGCTCTCCAAGTTACCATATTTATTCATATGACCACATTTTGAACTTAGATATTTTGACTTGTCCAGAAGCCATGTTTCAATAGACTCTATCAAAAACTTAACGTTAAGATTTAATATCCAATACCTCAAAACATCCATATAATGATATTCTACTCTCATTTAATTAATGGAGCCACGATGTCCATATCTATAAATGAAGTCCTCTATCGATCAACAAATGAATACCACCAAACTATCGAGGATAGACTATGCTATATAATCGTACTCATTGATAACTCAAATGTTAACACTTGCAACCATAAGTCTATCATTTATCTCAGGATTAAGATAGACTCTCTGATTGTCCTGATAATGAAAAAACTTTTATCTACTGACGGTTCTAGATAAAGTATTTCATTATGATCCTATTCAATGCACCCAGTGCACTAGATTCTTTGACTCGAAGACCCTTCGATGATTTCAGACTCATCATAACTCATTTGATCCCACTCAAATGCTAGCAAAAGAATTCTACAACTTTAACAAGATAAAGGTGCCCAACCTTTAACTTAAGTTGCGAACATTATTCAAGACTAACTAAAGAATTGTGTCTACCTCATACATATCCAGATGTACGAACAATTCTTCTTTTTTCATAGTCTTTTGACCTTATGATTATTTACTTTTGTCAATTATAATATTCAATCTATAAATGCTATAAGATTTGTTTAAATCAGAAATCACTTAATTAATATGAAAAGATTGTCAAAAACAATATTACACTCTTGCTATTGAGCATAATCCTAACAAGAAGAAGTTAGTAGAAAAAGAAGAAGAAGATAAGAAGAAAAAAAACAAGAAGAGGAAGACGAAGTTATTAGAAGAAGAAGAAGTGGAAGTGAAAGGGAAAGGGAAAGGGAAAGGGAAAGGGAAAGGGAAAGGGAAAGGGAAAGTGAAGCCGCGGGGTAAGGAAGAGAAGAAGGAAAAGAAATCAAAATATTATACATACAATTTGTCCGGGGTCCCTCTAGTACTTCAGGTAAGTTTTAGAAAATTTTTGCATGTTATCAAACTTTTTTTAATGTTTCTCGTTTCATACTTTGTTGGATTGAAAAACATTGATTCATAGTAGTTAGTTTAAATTGTATAGGTATGGGCCATGGAGATGATAATTCGTTTTGATGATCACGTTGGAAAGCGAATTGATACGGGGTATCCACGGTTCACTAGATGGCAATTTTGTGCAACGATTTCAGATATTGAATCAAAATTCAATTCATTGGTGTGTACTTAATGACAAACCTTTGTTTTTAGTTAATTATTTGTAGAAATTCGTTAACAATTGTTTGTTCCTGATATGTAGATGGCTTTATTTCCTTGGGAAGTTGAAACTTATGAAAATGGTACAAATTACTTCAAGTCATTGAACCTGAAATACATTTGTGAGCCACTACCTGAAAATAAGAGGGAGAAATTGGCTCTGCCAATACATCCAAGTGAACAGGAAGAAGATCTTGGTTATGATGATGGAGTTGATGATTATCAGACAGGCAATGACAGTGATGGGATATGCGCTTCTGTTTTGAAGGAGATAGGAGGCTCTATGGGGAGAAATAGAAGCACATTTTGTAACGAATATTCCCCCCTTCTAAGAAGCGTCTGTTCTCCGATGGAAATTCTAAGGTATGATTGCATCTATACTATTTGGTTTTAGACTTTTAGTATGTTATTCTTGTATGCATTGTATTAATTATTGCAAAATTTAGGTGCCTTCCACAATCCCAGAACTATATGTTGCCATGCTTGATAGCGAGAAACGTATCATTGCCTTTTATAGAAATGAATTTGCAAAGATTAGGAAGGAGACAAAGGTTAGATATAAAGTTGTTGAAAATTATATTATTATTTATATATAATAGTTTAGTCCTTAATAAATTCTACTAATTTATTGATGTTGATGTTTTCAAGGGTGTTGAGCAAGATGATGAGGCTGTTGGTGATAAGGCTGTTGTTGAGGAGGATGTTGGTGGTAAGGTTGCTGGTGATAAGGCTGCTGTTGAGGAGGATGTTGGTGGTAAGGCTGCTGGTGATAAGACTGCTATTGAGGAAGATGTTGAAGAACATGGTGACCAGCAAAATGTTGAGGAGGATGTTAAAGAAGTGGGTGAGCAGCAAGATGTTGCTTTTGTTCGTAAGGCTGGTGAGGAAGATGATGTGTTTTGTTGTGGATGCTAGAAATCAAAGTGTTATTGGTGGTGAGCAAGATTATGTTGGTGAGGGTGTTAAGCATGGTAAGGGTGGTGAGGAAGATGAGGATATTGTTCAGGGTGTTAAGGTTGTTGGGTCTATTGCAATCGAGGGTGATGGGATGGTCGAGGTATGATTTTGTCATGTATATCTATAACATAAAGTGTTTATGTTATGTATATGGTCGAGGCCTGTGAACAATTCTGTTAGGCCTGAGAACAATTTGTTAGGCCTGGGAATAATTCTTCCAGGCCTGGGAATAATTTTTTAGGGCTGGGAACAATTTGTCATGCTTGGGAACAATTCTTTCAGGCCTGGGAATAATTCCTTTAGGCATGGGAACAATTATATAATACTGTTCTTGTCATGTATATGAGTATATCAATGGTTTGTACTTTACCTACTACATATGTAATTTTATGTAGGACTCGGGGGAAAAATCTATCCTTAACTTGGAAGAACATACATCCCCGTCCGTGTGTTTTATTGCCCAAAACTTCCCTAGTAGTGTGGTAGCACTTACTAAGGCCGACCCGCATGTTGAATACAGAGACGTCGACAAATAGAGGGCTCGAAAGCAGGTAAGGTATCTTGAAATCCTGTACACAGATCCGATGCCCAAGAAGACAAAGAAATCAAAGTCAAACGAGGAAGATATAGACTTAGTTAAGTTCACGTCTTTCCTGAAGAACGACAACCAAGTTAGGTAATAATATTCCATTCCTATACTCTGTTATATTGCCATGATTTTCAATGTATTCATTTTTGAATATCTGTCCTAATGTAATTTATTCATTTTTTAATAGTTTTTATACGAGTTATACGGGTCAAATCCTTCCCATGACACGTCAACTTTTTCGAGAGCTGGTCAACGTCGACAAGTGGATATCAGATATGGTAACATAATTAACTATCTATTTCTTCCTGGTTATTAAGGCTTTATGTTACTTATTTCATAACGTACATCACTGCATTTACATAGCACATTCATAGTTACTTTGATATCTTATGGAGGAGGCGATCGAGCAGTGAGCTTAGCTACGTGCAAAATATTGGATTGGTCAACACATCTTTCTTCGTAAGTATCACCCTAGTTATATGATGTGGTATATGAAAATGTGTTATAATGCATGTATTTTTGAAGTCTAGGAATTATCTCAATAAATGTATTTTTTGATGACAGACAAGCATAAACAGTAAGTGCGAAACTGAAATAAAATCGCTAGACAGCTTGAGGGAGAAAGCAAAGTCTCTGAAGGATGACCAAGAAAGAAGTAAGCCGAAAGAAACTACTTCTCCTCAACAGAAAAAAGATCGCAAAAAAAGGGTCAAGAAGACCACTGATGCTTCTCCTAAAGCAGTCAATGTCTGGGAAGAGTACCCCGAATTTGTTCCTTTAGATTACCAACCCAGTACAAACGTCCTTAGACATATTACAGGGCATGAACTTCTATACCCTCAACCTTGGTGGCAACTGGATTCAGTAAGTTGTTGGAAATGACGTTGCGTTGTCATTATCTATTTCCTTAAATAAATTTTATCTATTGTATATACAGGTGCTCATTTCGTACCACGTTCACGGGCATTGGGTGTTATGCCATGTACTTCTGAAGGAAGGAAAAGTTAAATTATTTGACTCATTAAATGAACGGAAGAGCGAACTTAGTAATCGACTAAAGGACATTCGTGGCCTGCTTTACCTATTGCCATCTGTGTTGAAGCTTGCCAGTTACTACAAATAAATGAAGATTGATCCTCATGCCACCCCGTTCACAGCTAAAAGCATACACAGTGATCTCATTCCACAACAAGATGATGGGTATGTTTGACATATTTATTTACTTTTTATTTACTTTATTTACTTTCCTTAAGATACTTATGTTTGACATATCCCATCATTTAATAGAAGCAGTTGTGGTGCCTTTTTAATGAAGTATGCTGAGTTGATTATGGCTGGAGTACCAACTCCATGGAAATCAATTTTTGGACAAAAGAATATCAAAAACATTCGTAAGGCCATTGCAATTGACATTTTCACCAATGGTCAAATCCATAATTCCCCATAGACTTGTACAGCTTGGGAATCATGTATTTAGGCTGAGAATGTTATGTACACTTCAAATTTGGTGGGAATGTTTTGTGCACTTCAAATGGGAATGCTTATGATGTATTTTGTGCCGTGAAAAATTATGTTAGGCCTGGGAACCACTCTTCTAAGCCTAGGAGATTTCTTCCCAGGCTTAGTTGACTTGTAGTCATCAACAATGGTCACGGTCACCATTTTTGTTACTTAATCCTATTTATCCAATAACTCTGAAAAATCAATATTGAAAATGATCTTGACTGTAATGAGAGACTCATTCACATTAGATGCATATATATATATATATATATAAACTCATTGTTAATTTGATTCAACATGCAACAATGTCTATAATTACACGCTGAAAACTTGATTCAGATGAAACTATGACAAAGATTACACGATGGAAAATAATCTTCCTTACATGATACATTGAATGTAGCATGTAACCATGATTACTTATCAGCGTGTAATCATTGACCAGTTGCATGTTCAATGTCCGAGGTTGTTGACGGTGATTTTTGATGGTCACCAAGTCAATGATCTATTTTTGAATTGCTATAGTTTATGAACAAGAACGATTTAAAATCAAGAAGAAATAACAAGCGATTACGTGGTAAAACTCCAATGGTTGGAGAAACATCCACGGATTGTTGTCTTAGCAACGAAGCCAAATTCACTATCAAGAATGGTTACAAGAATATTACACAATAATCTCTCTCTCTCTCTCTCTCTCGCTATTTTTCACGTACCCCCTGTTTGTGTACAGTGGGGGTATTTATACATGTTGTTTTTAGGGTTTTAAGGTGGCTGCTAGGGTTTAGTGTTGTGGTGCCCAAGTCTCAAGCGGTTTCCTAGTCCTAATTAGATTATGTTTCCTCTTTTGGCTGAGTCCAATTCTGGACGAGATTCTTTCTCCTTTATTCGCGGGAGAACTGCTTGTTTCCTTGTTAAACTCTAATGGTCCACATCGTTGCTTATCGTGGATGTGCTGGTCGCTGATTATGTTTGGCATACGAATGTTGGTGACTGTCTCATTGATTCTCGAGTATGCCTGAGTGTGCCCGAGTGTGATTTGCTGCCCGAGCTGATCGTCTTTGTTTGTGGTCGGACTACTTACTCTTTTTCCGAGTAGGTTATCGTGGGGGGTTTCTGCTCCATAAGTTGACTTATCTTGACTCCTGCTTTCTTGGCCTTTCGTGCTGATGACGTGTCTTTCACCACTAATTTTTACCTATAACAGAGGTCAAAAAATAAATGGCACCTTTTTAAGATGGGTTTACAAGAATGTCACCATTTTAATAAGTTATGTTTAAAAGGCACCGAGATTTTTTTAACACTGTCTGAGACTTCTATCCGAGACTTGTATATATTTTCCGTTAAGTTGGAACCACCATTCACTAACAAGTTGTTATCTCAGACCTTTGAATGAATTTTGTTATACATTAACAAGTCGATAAGATGAGTGAACCGAGGGAAGGTATAACAATTATACCTTCTCTCAATTCACTCACCATAACGGTTAGTGAATAACACAATTCACACAATGAGAGGCACAGTGGAAACATATATAGGCAACTACACGATGGAAAGTAACCATAATTACAAGTAAAATGGTCACAGCATGAATGATTTCATGTCACTTTGAAAACATGATTACACGATAAAATAAAGGGTGCATGTAATCTTTCTTACAAATTGGTGTGTAATCATTGACTAGTTGCATGTCGAATCATTTATAATGCAATTACATGATGAAAAGTAACCATGATTACATGCTACATTTAATGTATCGTGTAATCACGGTTACTTTTCATCGTGTATCACACTGTTGCATGTAACTAAATTTTTTTTAATGATTGCACGAGGGAAACAAACCATCCTTACAGGATACATACATTAAATGTAGTGTAATCATGTTTACTTTTCATCATGTAATCTTTGAGAGTGTTGCATGGCTAATTCACAATTCACATTTGATTCTTTATATATATATATATATATATATATACATATTTATTTATTTATTTATGAAAAAAACTTCTAGCACAGCAAGCAAAGTAGCTCATAAGTAATCAATATTTCTAACATGGAAGGAATGATTAAATCCAAAAACTTTTCATGTATATACCAACAGTAGGGACATAATATCACCTTCTCAGTGCTTCCATTACATCAAAGTACTTAAAATCTATACATTTCCATATGTAAACCTAGTAGTTTTAAGGCATTTAATCAAGATGATGGCAATTCAGCATGGCAAGATGATGAATGACAGCAAGTTGATAAAAACTAGGAGTATGAATTAGATGTCATTCTTTCACTTGGATAAGATGATGAACTATGTTTGAAGGCTGTTTGTGCCCTCAACTCTCACTCTGGTTAAGCAATATATTGATTAAAATATGATTCTATGGTTGAGTGAGAGTGTTTGTTGCTCAGTCAGCTAACCTAGTAAAAAAGATGATTATATTTCCAGGCATATAATCATCTTTTCAATGCTTCCATGAAGAAGGCTGATCTCTCCGATAATGACATCGACACCGTCACCGCCACCACCTCAGTATAATTGGATAGAACAATCAGGGTCAAGTCTACTAGTGTGGATGAGTTCTTCGTTAGTTGGCTAGAGATTTCTCTCCTAGTAACCCCCGAAAAAAGAGAAACTGTTAACAATATCACAAAACTGAAGAGTTGGATTGATATTGATATTTTGTTATAGAACGAAGAACAAAACAGAGAAGAAAATATTTTGAAGCCTCATTCTTTTCTGTCAATCAACTTCATGCCTTGAAAAATTCCACACAGTAGCTGCTAAATATATAGCATTACAGATGACACATTGAAATAATAATCAAAGGACACTTAGAAATAAAACAAAGGACTTTTAAACTTTTTAGGTACTTTGACACAGGACTTTAATATCCCAAGATTCATAAATAAAGTTCAACTTTCCATAGTTCATGAATCTTGGAATATGGAAAGTTGATTTAACTTTCCAACAAGTGAAAACTATACAGGAAAAAAAAAAAATTATTGACTGCCCGTCTACCAGCATCGAATTGCCTGCAACAAGCAATTTGAAGTCTGGAATTTTGATTTTAAAAAAGAACTAACAAGGGGGTATAAGAAAAAAAAAATGTTACAAGAATAAAAATAAGAGAGGAGAGGAAGAAGTTTTTTGTGGAGAACTTCTTAATCTGTCTGCAACAAGTACCACAACCCAGTCTATATAAGGAGAAAAACTTGCATGGGACGGTCTCATTGACGTCGCAATGGGACTGTCCAATGAATGTATGCCATATATATAGTGATATATGCCATATATCAATGAGACCGTCCCATGCAAGTTTTTCTCCTATATAAGACTCTGGACGGTCCGACTCTCTCACTTAAAAAAATAATATTTAATATATCACTTCTAATCTTGTCCTATCAATGAAACTGCCTTTCACTTATCTAAATAAAAAAGTTTCACATGCGAATCTCTATAGAATGTACATCATTTCCAGTCTTCCTCCCTCATGTCCCCTCAATCAAACAGTGAAACATTTATCCAAAAAAAATAGTTTCCCATGCGAATCTTGTAGGGAAAAATTATTGCACGCAGCGGAAGCGAGACTAAAAACGGTTTAGTATAGTTTAAAAATTTTCCTTTAAAGAGAACCTTAACCCTCTAATTAATTAACATATAATACTAAAGATATCATACCTTTGTCGCGTGATCCGATTGACATTGCGTCGATGGTAATCCGCAAGATCTTCCAATTCAATCACGAACGTGAATCACCTATGAGCGTGGTCTCCCTTCTCTTTGAATTGTGTACCTGAGGATGGATTAACAAAACTTTTTCTTTTTCGTTAGTCACAACAAGTTCCAAGAGACAACAAAGAATGTTTCGGTCACTTTTGAATTCACAATCTTTAGATCGAAACTCGCGTGAACCTTATTCGAAATTGTGCACAAAACCTTTTGATGTAAAAGTAACTAGTGCACTATCGAAATAAGAACAAACTTTTCTCTATATTACCCTTGGCCGAAAATCACACTAGTCTAAGAGTTGGATTCTATTTTTCTCTAGCAAAAGAAAAAACTCTCAAGTCCAAGACATTAGGGTTTTTGAATATATAATATATATATATATATATATATATGTAGGACGAATTCCTTGCTGAATATAGTATAAATATATTCAACGAATTATGCTTGCCATATAAATAATATATATATATATATATATATCTTAATATATCCGAATTCTGCATGCCACTTGGAATATACATATATATATTGCGCACCATGTCTGCATGCTTATAAATATATATCTCTTCATGCTTTATATATATATATATATATATATATATATATATATATATATATATATTCCGGCTAATTGTCATATATATTTCATATATATCTATATATTAAGATCGAAATCCTTTACCATGTAGGATTTATGTCTTTTGACTTAAATCCTAACCCTATGTAGATTTCCTTAGAATTTCAAACCCTAATCTAACTCTTTAGTATATTTGTGACTATATCAAAGACTTCCTAATTTGACTAGATCAATAAATTCCCTTTATTTATCTACTTACCAAATAAAGTCTTTAATATTTATTATATTACCACAATAGTATACTACCAAGAAACATATTTCCTAATCAGAAAAAGATTTTGATTTTTAATTAAATAATTAATCAATCAATTAATTAATTTCCATTTAATCAATTAATAAAAATAAAACAATATAATATTATATATATCTCGGCCATGTGCCATATATATTAATATATCTATATATTGTTTTTTTTATTTTATTAAATCCATTGGACCTTAACAAAAGGCCCACATGTGAATTATGCTCATTCTTACTAAAAGAAATAAGTCCACATGCCTTAATACAATTCTAGATGGACCCATAAATTAGTCCGGTAGAATATATCAATTGATTCATGCAAGTCCGTGTGGATTGGGGATCTTGGCGAGCCTATTTAAATTTAAGCTCCAATAGACATAACTCAATCATAATCAACAAATGATTCACTTAGGTTCAATCTATTCATTTTAGTTCATTCCACTAAAGAACTAAAATTGCACTCTTAAATAAAGATGGAATAAGTAAATATTTCTTATTCGTACCCTAGAAAATCTTATAGGAGATAGTGAATCCTCGTGAAGAATACCAGTAATCGCCAAGAGCTCATAGACCGCCTATAGCTCTCCAAGTTACCATATTTACTCATATGACCACACTTTGAATTTGGATATATATTATGACTTGTCCAGAAGTCATCTTTCAATAGTCACTATTGAAAACTCAACGTTAAGATTTAATATCAAAAACCTCAAAACATCCATATGATGATATTTTACTCACATTTAATAAATGGAGCCACGATGTCCAAATCTATAAATGAAGTCCTCTATCGATTAACAAATGAATATCACCAAACTATCGAGGATAGACTATGCTATATAATCGTACTCATTGATAACTTAAATGATACCACTTGCAACCATAAGTCCATCATTTATCTCAAGATTAAGATAGACTCTCTAATTGTCCTGATAATGAAAAGACTATTATCTATTGACGGTTCTAGATAAAGTATTTCATTGTGATCCAATTCAATGCACCCAGTGCACTAGATTCTTTTACTCAAAGACCCTCCGATGATTTTAGATTCATCATAACACATTTGATCCCACTCAAATGCTAGTAAAAGAATTATACAACTTTAACAAGATAAAGGTGCCCAACACTACAAGAAAAAAGAGGTTTTATGATGGAGAAAAACCGTCATAATAGGCTGTTTATGACGTTTAAAAACCATCATTAATCTCAGCGTCAAGAGCAGTTTCTTAACGGTTTTAAAAGCGTCATAATTTTATGACGGTTTTTAATATCATCAGTTCTTGACTGTTTTTAAACGTCATAACTTTATGACTATAATTATCCATCAAGACAAGCATCATTAAATTTTGATGTTCAATTACCGTCAAAATAAGCGTCATTACTTCTTGACATTAATAGACCATCATAAATATATGATGGTTATAAACTATCTTCAACTTGTTTTTTTTTTAAAAAAAATAAATAAACAAACAAATAAAATTTTATTACTGCCAACAATAATAAATAAATATTATATTATATATAATGGAACTTGTACGGTATTAAAGCCACAAGATGTATCAAAAAAGCAAATAAAAATTCAAATAAACAAAAATTGTATTATATCAAATGTTATCAAGTATGTTTGATGTCTTGAAAATCTAACTAATTAAAATCTAATTACATTCAAAAATATAAATATTCTTGGACAACATAATATCTTCTTCTATGAGATGAATGATTTGATGTGACCAGCCCACTCCATGCGTACCTCATCTATTTCCTCTTACATATAAGCTAACTTTCCATTAACTAATGAACATTTTATAAGAACAAACAATGATCATTAAAGTCTATATTATCAAGCATACTTCAAAGAAATTCAATTTAAAAATCATCTCACCTTATCGGTAAGTATACTCGGATTTTCAATAATTTCTTTTATATATCTGAGCACATAATAACCAAACTCAACATCACCACACTCAACATCACCATGCTGTTTAGGTGTCTGCATCAACAAACTTGGGTAAATACTTATATTCTCTTATAATTTTAAAAATGTTATAAGCAATAATTCTTACCTGTACAACTCTCCATTTAATATCTTTTTTAATTCAACTTCTCTACACTTCATCTAGATACTTTTCAACAATACTACATACAAATTTTTTTTCACAACTACAACAACATAAAATTAACGATAAGCTGATCTTAAGAAAAACCCTTAGCTTCATTCACACCATTGCCATATTATTATATTAAACATTTTCCAAATACCCCATGAAGGCAACCTTTATTTGAGGAAAGCAATAATTCTTAGGTAGTATGTCCAGAAAATATAAAAAAAAGATAACTTTTTTCTGTAATGTGTTAATATGAAAGATCAAATCATTATTTATTTAAATCTGCATGCACGGCTATACTCACCCTACATGTCGTATCAAATCCAAAACTTGTGGGGACTTCTTTGCACTTCAAGTCACCATCAATGGTTTTTGGGCACCCAATGACCCAAGTTTTCAAATTTTTACTCTTGATTCAATAGAACATAAATCAAAATTATATGAAAAGGATCAATTAAACAACTATAGCAGAAAAGCTGAACTTCTTTTCTCATTATTGCATCAAAGGTTTCACCAAAAAATATATTAAAACAACTAATTAAATCTTAATCTCAGAATTAGAATTAATTAAACAACATTATATCATCACACTATACTTGAAGTTTTCAGCAAGGAGGCAAGCATTTGTGTTCGAGTCATCACCACTAATAACCACAAGGCCATCCAAATCAAGCTTCTTTGTTGTTTCCTCAGCTTGTTTAAACTGGAAACCATGTCAAGTATAAATCATCCAAACTTTACTAATAAGAATCGAATATAGATTACAAACAAATCACTAGTCTCACCTGCTCTGGAGTTTCGATCTTGTCTCTCCCACTGCAGATCATATCAAAGCCACCCTTTGAAAGTAAATAAATAAATAAATAAGTTACAACCAATACTTCAATAATTGAGCATGCATGTTTGGAATTTACTATTACATAGCCAAAACAGACACAAACTTGCTCAAAATTCTACATTTGCTTGTCAATGTGCAATTCAGATCAAAACATATTTATTTTCAATATTTTAACTACTAATTATTATCATTACTATATAAACAAATTATTGCAACTAGTACCAACTACTTATAATCAAACACAAACGTAAACAGAACCAGCACTCAACAAGAGCATAACAGACAAAAGGTGACTACTATGCTGTTGTTATCTACACATGATTTTGAGACTCGATGAAGAATAAGAGAGAAGAATTGATTTAGAAAAAGCATCTTTTGAAGGAAAAAAAAAAAAAATTCCAATGTAAATTAAAATTTCACTTAGACATTTTAACAAACATTTTACAGGCACAAATTTAGTATAAAAATATACTCAAGTATAAAACATTAAAATACCTATAATTTGAAATCAAATACATAAAATAAAATCAAACTCATAAACATCAATTATCACAGTTAAATAATAAACAACACAATAAAACAATACTCAAGGTCCCACAAACATAAACTTCCAGGACCACAAACTATAAACTACAAAACCATAACAAAAAGTTTATCAAATTCTAGGCCCCACAAAATATTAAAAAAGAATACCATAAAGTTATTCGGAAAAAAAAAAAAAAAATCCAACAGAAGACATGAAACGAACCTGATTTCAACAGTGAGGAATCTAGAAGTTTGGGGATTTGGGGCTTGTTTTGTTAAAGTGTACCAAGATTTGAAGAACAAAGGTTGAGAATTTGAAAAATGTTGAATTTGATGATTTGAAGAACAAAGCACTAGAGAATCTGGAGACTATGGATTTTGTTTTCTAAAGTCTTGATGAACAGAGCTGTATACGTATGTAAGCTAGCTAGGGCAATAAGTAATTAGGGCGAAAAATAAATATTAGAAACCTACATTAATCAGGAAAGAAATTAAGATGGCGGTAAAATAAAACCCCACCCGCCAATTAATATGTTCTTGCATTTTGCTATTGTTTTTTTTTTTTTTTTTTTTTTTGTGCTTTTTAAATGATTTTTACTAATTATTTAATTACATAAATTTGACATTAATGATGGTTTAAAACGGTCATCAAATTATGATACAAAAAAAACCGTCAAGACTTTCTTGATGCTTAACAAACATCGAGACTTCTTGATGGTATTTAAAAACCATCAAGAATAAATGATATTATTAATAAGCGTCATTAAAATATGATACATTTAAAAAAGCATCAAGTTTTTATAATGGTTTTTAAAAACCATCATATAGGATTGATGGTTAAAATAAACCATCATAAATAAGTGTCATAAAACCTCTTTTTTCTTGTAGTGCAACCTTTAACTTAAGTTGTAAACATTATTCAAGACTAACTAAAGAATTGTGTCTACCTCATACATATCCAGATGTACGAACAATTCTTCTTTTATCATAGTCTTTTGACCTTATGATTATTTACTTTTGACAATTATAATATTCAATCTATAAATGCTATAAGATTTGTTTAAATCAGAAATCACTTTATTAATATGAAAAGATTGTCAAAAACAATATTACACTCTTGCTATTGAGCATAATCCTAACAATCTCCCACTTGCGCTATAGCAAATGTGTCATATCTCTCATTCCCATGTTCTCTAGGTGCCCATCAAAACTCTTATGTGGTAGAGCCTTTGTGAAGGGATCCGCTAGATTTTCTGCTGACGCGATTTTGGTAATCGTCACGTCACCCCTATGCACAATCTCCTTAAGAAGATGATACTTCCTTTCAATGTGTTTTCCTCTCTTATGACTTCTTAGTTCTCTCGAATTAGCCACTGCTGCACTGTTGTCACAGTAGATAGTGATCTGCTTATCCGCACTAGGAACCACTTCCAAGTCAATTAGGAATTGGCGAAGCCAAACAGCCTCTTTGGCAGCTTTGCATGCAGCAACATACTCAGCTTCCATGGTGGAATTAGCAACACAAGATTGCTTGATACTCCTCCATATGACTGCTCCTTCTCCAAGAGTAAACATAGATCCTGATGTGGATTTTCTAGAGTCAGAATCCGACTGGAAATCAGAATCTGTATACCCAATTAAATCCCCTCCTGAGTATACAAGCATATTATCTCTCGTTCTCCTAAGATACTTAAAAATATGCTTGACTGCCGTCCAGTGATTAGGACCAGGTTTCGATTGAAACCTACTAACTACGCCCACTGCAAAACAAATATCTGGTCTAGTGCAGAGCATTACATACATGAGACTTCCAACTGCCGAGGCATATGGAATCCTACTCATGAATTGCTCTTCATGCTCATTCTTAGGAACTTGTTCCTTAGAAAGTTTGATTCCATGTCTGAAAAGTAACATACCTTTCTTGGAATCTTGCATGGAAAATCTAGATAAGATTTTATCTATGTATGAAGCTTGGGATAATGCAATCGTTCTATTCTTTCTATCCTTTATTACTTGGATACCAAGAATATAACTTACTTCTCCTAAGTCCTTCATATCAAATTGTTTTGCTAACCATTCTTTTACTGATGTCAATACACCTACATCGTTTCCGATGAGTAGTATATCATCAACATAAAGAATTTAGGAAAACCAACTTGTCACCATTAATCCTTTTGCATACACAAGGTTCGTCACAGCTTGATCAAACCTTATGTTCCAGGATTAGGATGCTTGCTTTAATCCATATTTGGATTTTTGCAACTTGCATTGCCTTTTGCCAATGGCTACCATCAACATGCTCCATTGCTTCCTTATATGTGTAGGGATTATCGTCGTCTGGGAGATTCTCCATTGATTCTCCCAAACTGATGTATCTCTCGGGTTTTCTACTAACCCTCCCACTACAACGAGGAATGGTAGGTTGTTGATTTTGTGATGGTGCGGAACTTACAATTGGACTAGGTTGTGTAACCTCTTGTGGAATTGTATCTCCTGACATCTCATTCAAGACAATTCTACTTTTGGGTACAAAATCATTCATATAGTCCTTTTCCAGAAATTTAGCATTTGTTGAAACAAATACTTTAAGATCTGAAGGACTACAGAAATAATATCCCTTAGTTTCTTTTGGATACCCCACAAATATGCATGTTTCCGAACGTGACTCCATCTTTTCTGTCTTTCCTTTTAACACATGCGCAGGACAACCAAATATCCTTAAGTGTTGTAAACTAGGCTTTTGCCCAGTCCACAACTCATGCGATGTTTGAGGAACCGACTTAGATGGTACATCATTTAGAATGTATATTGCAGTTTGTAAAGCATATCCCCAAAAAGAAATATGAAGTGTTGAATAACTCAACATAGACCTAACTATATTCAAAAGAGTTCTATTTCTCCTTTCTGACACCCCATTTTGTTGAGGTGTATATGGTGTAGAAAACTGAGAAATAATTCCATTATCAACAAGATATTGCTGAAACTCACCAAATGGATATTCTCCACCACGATCAGATCTCAAGATTTTTATATGTTTATCTAGCTAATTTTCCACTTCAGCTTTAAATGCTTTGAACATGTCAAAAGCATCAGACTTATGTCTCATAAGATATACATAGCCAAATCTCGAGTAATCATCTGTGAAAGTGATGAAGTACTCATATCCATCTCTAGCTTGAATGCTCATAGGATCACATATATCAGTATGTCTTAATCCTAAACATTCAGTGGCTCTTGTGCCTTTGGTCCTGAACGACCTTTTGGTCATTTTACCTTCCAAACAGGATTCACAAGTTGGTAGATCATCAACCTTTAAGTCACTTAAAGGTCCATCACTAACCAATCTTTTAATCCTATTAAGATTAATATGACCTAGGCGCAAATGGCATAGGTAGGTTTCATCTTATGGTTAGGTTGCGTTAATTATGTGTCTAACAAGTGAGAGATATTTCTATGTAAATAGAATAGACCATTTTCCAATGTACCTTTGCAAACAAATTTGTCATCTTTACTAATAATAAAAAAATTTATTAAAAGTAACAGAATATTCAAATTTATTTAAACAAGAAACTGAAATTAAATTTCTCTTGAATTGAGGTACATAATAAATGTCTATTAAATCTAAATGCCTACTAAAATCTAGATTAACTCTAATATCTCCCACTGCACTAGCAGACACCAACGCTCCGTTGCCTAAACGGTTGATTTCATTCTTATTCAGCCTTCTCCTTTCTTGAAACCCCCATAAGGAATAACAAACATGATTATTGGCTACTGAGTCTACGATCCAAGAATCTGTAGAATCTGCCAATAAACATGTTTCAAGATAATTCACATTACCTTGTTCCTTCTTATTCTGAGACTTTAGGCAATTACTTTTCCAATGTCTCTTTTCACCACAAAAGAAGCACTTCCTTTTGATCTTGGTTACTTTCTTAGTCTCCTTTTTGGTAGGCCCAAGTTGCTTCTTCTTCTGTTATTCCTTGACTTTCTGACGGGTCTTAACAGTAGCAACTTTACCAACCATATGAATCTCTTCTAGAGACATCATCATATCAGCAACAAACCCCATTCCTTCATGCTGTTGTTGCAACACGTCGGAGATGGTAGCCATTTGGCCATCTCATTCGAGGTCTTCCACTACTCATACTCGTCTCTTTGCATCACAATAGATTCATTAGTGGGAGCAGGTGGTTTTTAGGAGTAGTTAGAACAAACTTATGTTTTTCAGCTTGCAGCAACAACCCAATTTTCCTTTTCCATGTGACATAATTATCCCCAGTTAAAGTATTATCTTTTAAGATTTTGATTAGGGATGGGATCATGATTTCTGAATAAAAACAAAAACATATATGAGTAAATAATCATGATAAAGCACTTTCGAATATTTATCTTGAATTAATGAATAATTCAATCGTAAAAATTCAATGGTGATCCAACACCCATAAATGTTACGCCTCCTTTGGGAGTTCGCACCATTTACTAGTTAGACTAGGCTCCACCTAATTGTTAACATAACAACTAACGTTTTCAATTTTAGCCTTGTGATTTTATTAACAAGAACTCTTGGGAGGATATCAATAAAACCACATTGAGTGTATTACCAAGATTTCAACCCTCAATATTTTCCCTCACGAAAATCCCTCCTTGGGGAGTAGATCTCGTTTGAGTCAATTGTCTAGTCTATCCTTGTAAGGAAGTATCTTGCTAAATTCTATTCATGGACGCCCCTTGGGGGGATTACCAATAAATAATAAAGCTAAACTAACCTTGGAGGCCATAGGTGTTGCAAAACACCTTCTCCAACTCAATTATTTAAGGCGTGTGATTAAACCCATAGAATGATTTACCAAGTTATCTAGATGCCAATTTAGATACCTAAATCATTCAATGCATGTTCATACCAAAAGAGATATATGAGTGGCACTCCTATTCTATATGACATGTTATCATACAATAACAAATATTGTAATAATTACAAAAATAAATAGCCACAATTTTGATCCATCCTAGAAAAACAAGTAAATTACATTTGTTTGGAATACAAAAAACTCCTTTCTTGGTGAACAAGTCTTCAAGCGGCCACCGATCACTTGCGCGTCCCACGGCTGCCCCTATGGGCGTGCGCACTCCACAACCCCAACAAGGGCTGCCGTGCGCAGCCCACAGTCCAACATGCACAGCTGCGTGCAATCTTGCGCGCATGCATGTTGCTATGGTGCGCACGGTCCCAAACTTGTTCCAGTTGCTTCCAATTCTTCAAGTCTTCGAATCTTCGATGCTTGAACGTAGTACAGCATTATTTAAACAATAAAATACTGCAGGTTTTTTTTTTTTTTTTTTAATCACTGCAGTATTTAATACAAAAAAAAAAAAAAACTGCACAATATTTTAATACAATAAAAAAAACTGCACTTAATTTTAATACAATAAAAAAAAAAAACTTAGCAACTACCAAGAAGGAAATTGTGACAATAATAGGCCACCCTTCTTGTTACAATTCCGAAACAAAAATACATTGAAATTCTAGGATCAAAATTGAGTAATGACAATTCACTTTATAACAACATATAACATATATAAATCCATACATTCCAATGTAATTATATATGAGAATACCTAGAGTGCCATCTCTTTCTAAACATGAATAATCACAATAAAAAAAAATAGATTCACGTACATATACGTTAATTAATTAAAGGGTACAACCAAGGCTTTGATACCAATTGTAGGGAAAAACGATTGCACGCAGCAGAAGCGAGACTAAAAACGGTTTAGTATAGTTTAAAAATTTTCCTTTAAAGAGAACCTTAACCCTCTAATTAATTAACATATAATACTAAAGATATCATACCTTTGTCGCGTGATCCGATTGACATTGCGTCGATGGTAATCCGTAAGATCTTCCAATCCAAACATGAACGTGAATCACCTAGGAGCGTGGTCTCCCTTCTCTTTGAATTGTGTACCTGAGGATGGATTAACAAAACTGTTTTTTTTCGTTAGTCACAACAAGTTCCAAGAGACAACAAAGAATGTTCCGGTCACTTTTGAATTCACAATCTTTAGATCGAAACTCGCGTGAACCTTGTTCGAAATTGTGCACAAAACATTTTGATGTAAAAGTAACTAGTGCACTATCGAAATAAGAACAAACTTTTCTCTCTATTCCTCTTGGCCGAAAATCACACTAGTCTAAGAGTTGGATTCTATTTTTCTCTAGCAAAAGAAAAAACTCTCAAGTCCAAGACATTAGGGTTTTTGAAAATATAATATATATATATATATATATAGGACGAATTCCTTGCTGAATATAGTATAAATATATTCAACGAATTATGCTTGCCATATAGGACGAATTCCTTGCTGAATATAGTATAAATATATTCAACGAATTATGCTTGCCATATAAATAATATATATATATATATATATATCTTAATATATCCGAATTCTGCATGCCACTTGAAATATATATATATATATATATATATTGCGCACCATGTCTGCATGCTTATAAATATATATCTCTTCATGCTTTATAAATAAATATATATATATATATATATATATATATATTCCGGCTAATTGCCATATATATTTCATATATATCTATATATTAAGGCCGAAATCCTTTACCATGTAGGATTTATGTTTTTTTGACTTAAATCTTAACTCTAGATAGATTTCCTTAGAATTCCAAACCCTAATCCAACTCTTTAGTGTATTTGTGACTATATCAAAGACTTTCTAATTTAACTAGATAAATAAATTCTCTTTATTTATCTACTTACCAAATAAAGTCTTTAATATTTATTATACTACCATAATAGTATACTACCAAGAAACATATTTCCTAGTCAGAAAAAAATTTTAATTTTTAATTAAATAATTAATCAATCAATTAATTAATTTCCATTTAATCAATTAATAAAAATAAAACAATATAATATTATATATATCTCGGCCATGTGCCATATATATTAATATATCTATATATTGTTTTTCTATTTTATTAAATCCATTGGACCTTAACAAAAAGCCCACATGTGAACTAGGCTCATTCTTACTAAAAGAAACAAGTCCACATGCCTTAATACAATTCTAGATGGACCCATAAATTAGTCCGGTAGAATATATCAAGTGATTCATGCAAGTCCGTGTGGATTGGGGATCTTGGCAGGCCTATCTAAATTTAAGCTCCAATAGACATAACCCAATCACAATCAACAAATGATTCACTTAGGTTCAATTTATTAATTTTAGTTCATTCCATTAAAGAACTAAAATTGCACTCTTAAATAAAGATGGAATAAGTAAATATTTCTCATTCGTACCCTAGACAATCATATAGGAGATAGTGAATCCTCATGAAGAATACCAGTAATCGCCAAGAGCTCATAGACCGCCTATAGCTCTCCAAGTTACCATATTTACTAAGTTACCATATTTACTTTTATGACCACACTTTGAACTTGGATATATATTATGACTTGTCCAGAAGTCATCTTTCAATAGTCACTATTCAAAACTCAACGTTAAGATTTAATATCCAAAACCTCAAAACATCCATATGATGATATTCTACTCACATTTAATAAATTGAGCCACGATGTCCATATCTATAAATGAAGTGCTCTATCGATTAACAAATGAATATCACCAAACTATCGAGGATAGACTATGCTATATAATCGCACTCATTGATAACTCAAATGATACCACTTGCAACCATAAGTCCATCATTTATCTCAGGATTAAGATAGACTCTCCGATTGTCCTGATAATGAAAAGACTATTATCTATTGACGGTTCTAGATAAAATATTTCATTGTGATCCAATTCAATGCACCCAGTGCATTAGATTCTTTTACTCGAAGACCCTCCGATGATTTTAGACTCATTATAACACATTTGATCCCACTCAAATGCTAGTAAAAGAATTCTACAACTTTAACAAGATAAAAGTGCCCAACCTTTAACTTAAGTTGTGAACATTATTCACGACTAACTAAATAATTGTGTCTACCTCATACATATCCAGATGTACGAACAATTCTTCTTTTCTCATAGTCTTTTGACCTTATGATTATTTACTTTTGACAATTATAATATTCAATCTATAAATGCTATAAGATTTGTTTAAATCAGAAATCACTTTATTAATATGAAAAGATTGTCAAAAACAATATTACACTCTTGCTATTGAGCATAATCCTAACAAATCTCTGGACAATTTACATCTAGACTGACAATATCTGCTAATAGTAGAACGAGCCATTGTATAATATCTTTGACTCTGTTATATGTGATTGGTTACACGCTGAAAACTAAGCATCATTACACGATCCTTCATATGTAGCATGTAATAATGATTAGTTTCCATCGTGTAACCATTCACACTGTTGCATGTTCAATCATTCAACAAGCAACAGTGTGAATGCCCATAAGGTCAGACCAGCAGCACAGAGCACTCTATCCCTACTATCATTCCATTAAGTGTTGTAATTTTATTTTTGTGGATTCTAGACATTGTAATTTCAAAAAGTGCTATTATTAGAAACGTAATTTACATATTGATGTAAATTTGGTATATGATGTGGTCGTTTATCAAGCATAGCTAACAGGTATATATTTACATGATAACTGAGAACACTCTGATTACACGTAAAATGGTCACATTATGAATGATTACACGCCACTTTCTAAACATGATTACACGATGCATTCAATGTATCATGTAATCATGGTTACTTTAAATTGTGTAATCATTGACCTATTGCATGTTCAATCATTCATAATGCAATTACACGAAGAAAAGTAACCATCCTTACATTAAATGTATCGTGTAAGCATGGTTAGCTCTCATTGTGTAATCATTCATACTGTTGCATTTTCAATCATTGAACATTAAGATTACGCAATGAAAACTTAATTCAACATGCAACAACGTCAATAATTACATGCTGAAAATTTGATTCAGATGATACAATGACAAAGAATACACAATGGAAAGTTATCATCCTTACATAAAACATTAATTGTAGCGTGTAACCATGCTTACTTTTCAGCTTGTAATCATAGACCGGTTGCATGTTGAATCATTAATAATGCAATTACATGATGAAAAGTGACCATGCTTACACGCAACATTAAATGTCTTCTTTGAAATTGTTGCGAGGTTGATACAATGATTCACATTTCATTCTTTATATTAAAGTAGGTTGAATATTTTTGTGTATATTTACATTTCATTCGCAGTATTAATGTTTATTTTTTATTTATTTTTTCTTACAAATAAAATCATATTTCTAACATGGAAGGAACTTCCAGCACAGCAAGCAACATCAATGGTGGTCGATGGAATGATTAAATATTTAAACCCAAAAACATATAATATACATATCAACAGTGACATAAAATCATTTTCTCAGTGCTTCCATGAAATAAAAGTCAAGTCAAAATCTATACATTTCCTTATATAAACCTGTTAACTACACAAAATGCCATTAAGATGATGGCAAGTTTGGGAAGATGATGAACTGCCTGTTTAAAGGCTGTTTGTGCTTTCGAGTCTCACTCTGACAGTGATTCATCAGTATATGGAGTCTCGGTCATGTCTCATTTTGATTCAGCAGTAGTGACACTGTTTGGAAGCTCAGCTAGCTAACCTAGTACATATTATATTACCTGGCATATAATCATCTTCTTAGTGCTTCCATGGAGAAGGCTCATCTCTCCGATTATCAACACGACGCCATCACCGCCACCACCTCCTCTGCACATTTCCGTTTAATTGGACAGAACAATCAGGGTCAAGTCAACTAGTGCGGATGAGTTCTTTGTTAGTTGGCTAGAGATTTCTCTCCTGTTCCTCCCGAAAAAAAAAAAAAAAAAAAAAGACATTTATTCAAGCAAAAATAAAATTTATTACCAAGACGCTGTCGGATGGAGCATGAGAACTAACAAGTACAAGAAAATAGATTATAATAATAAAAAAAAAATCAGAGTATTTCCAAACTTGAAATAAAAAGTTAATAAAATAGATTAACTTTTTTATTTCTGAGAGAACAATTGCTTTGCCTAAAACAAGCACCACAAACTGTATATAAGAATCTCTTGGACGGTCCAACCCTCTCACTTAAAAAACAATATATTTTCACTTCATCTAGACTTGCTCCCTCTTGTCCCCTCAATTAAAACAGTGAAACACTTATCGAAAATGAAAAAGGTTTCACATGCGTATCTCTGTACAATCTAGATCCAGACTAGCAATATCTGGCAATAGTGGCACGACTCAACGTGTAATCATAACGTGTTGCATGTTCGTTGATCCAAAATCAACAGTGTCAAAGGTTACACGATGATATTAACCATGATTACTTTTCATCGTGTAAGGATGCTTACTTTTCATCATGTAAAATTTGACACTGTTGATTTTGGATCAACAATGTCAACGATTACACGATGAAAAGTAATAAACCTTACACGATATAATAAATGAATCGTGTAATGATGCTTACTTTGCATCGTGTAATCTTTGACACTGTTGATCCAAAACAACAGTGTGAATGATTACACGATGCAAAGTAAGCATCCTTACATGATTCATTTAATATATCGTGTAAGCATGGTTACTTTGCATCGTGTAATCATCGGCCATTAAGTGTGTAATTATCATTCATTCAAATACACAATATACAAACACATTTCTTTGAGAGTGTTGCATGGCTGATTCACGATTCACAGTTGATTCTTTATATTTATTTTCTTTTATGAAAAATATATATATTTATTTGTTTTGATCATGTAATCTTTGACAGTGTTGCATGGCTGATGCAGTGATTCACTCTTTATATGAAAGTAGGTTTAATTAGTGTATTTTTACATTTCATTCATTTTGGTAATGTTATTTATTTATTTTTTTACAAATAAAATCATATTTCTAACATGGAAGGAACTTCCAGCACAGCAAGCAACATCAATGGTGGTCGGTGGAATGTTTAAATATTTAAATCCATATAACATATATTATACATATCAAGAGTGACATAAAATGATCTTCTCAGTGCTTCCATGACATAAAAGTCAGTCAAAATCTATACATCTCCGTATATAAACCTATTAAACTTACACAAAATGCAATTACGATGATGGCAAGTTTGGGAAGATGATGAACTGGCTGTTTGAAGGCTGTTTGTGCTATCGAGTCTCACTCTGACAGTGATTCATAAGTGTATGGAGTCTTGGTTGTGTCTCAATCAGTCCCATCATTTTCAAGATGACGCCCTCTACACATTTCAGTGTAATTGAACAGAACAATTAGGGTCAAGTCGACTAGTGCAGATGAGTTCTTCGTTAGTTGGCTAGAGATTTCTCTCCTGGTAACCCCCAAAACAAGGGAAATTGTTAACAATATCACAAAACTGTAAGAATTGGATTGATATTGATATTTTGTTACAGAACTAAGAACAAAACAGAGAAGAAAATATTTTAAAGGCTCATTCTTTTCTATCATTCAACTTCATGCCTTGAAAAATTACACACAATATGTTGTTTGCTATATATATTGCTTTACAGATGACACATTGAAATAATCAAAGGACACTTAGAAATTAAACAAAGGACTTTTAAACTTTCTAAGTACATTGACATAGGACTTTAATCTCCCAAGATTCATAAATAAAGTTCAACTTTCCACGGTTCATGAATCTTGTAATATGCAAAGTTGATTTAACCTCGAGTGAAAACAACACAGGAAAAAAAATAAAAACATTTATTGACTGGCTATAGACGGCCACCGACTTACCTGCAACAAGCAATTTGAAGTCTGGAAATTTGATTTTCAAAAAGAACTAACAAGTACAAGAAACCAACAAAAAAAAAAAGTTACAAGAATAAAAAAGAGAGGAGAGGAAGAAGTTATTTTTTGAGAACTTATTAATTTGTCTGCAACAAGCGCCACAACACAGTTTATATAAGACTCAGGATGGTCTGACCCTCTCACTTTAAAAAATAATTTTTAATATATCACTTCTAATGATGTCCCATCAATGAAACAACCTTTCACTTATCCAAATAAAAAAGTATGTAACCTTGCGAATCTCTGTAGAATCTACATCATATCCAGACTTTCTCCCTCTTGTCCCCTCAATCAAACAGTGAAACACTTATCCAAAAAAAAAAAAATAGTTTCCCATGCGAATCTCTGTACAGTCTACATCCAGACTGGCAATACCTGCCAAGAGTAGAACGAGCCATTGTATAATCTTTGACTCTGTTGCATGTTCAATCATTCAACAAGCAACAGTGTGAATGGTTACACGCTGCAAACATAGCATCATTACACGATTCTTCATATGTAATGTGTAATAATGATTAGTTTCCATCGTGTAACCATTCACACTGTTGCATGTTCAATCATTCAATAAGCAACAGCGTGAATGCCCACAAAGTCAGACAAGCAGCACAGAGCACTCTATTCCTACTATCATTCCATAAGTGTTGTAATTTTATTTCTCTGTGGTTTCTAGATATTATAATTTCCAAAAGTGTTGTATTTGTGCTATACTATCAGAAACGTTATTTTCATATTGACGTAAATTTGGTATATGATGTGGTCGTTTATCAAGCATAGCTATTTAATAGTTATATATTTACATTATAACTGGGAACACTTTGATTACACGTAAAATGGTCACAGTCTGAATGATTACACGCCACTTTGTTACCATGAGTACTCGATACATTAAATGTATCGTGTAATCATGGTTACTTTAAATCGTGTAATCATTGACCAAATTGCATGTTAAATCATTAATAATGCAATTACACGATGAAAAGTAACTATGCTTACACGCTACATTAAATGTAATCTTTGAAATTGTTGCGTGGCTGATACAGTGATTCACATTTCATTCTTTATATTAAAGTAGGTTTAATATATTTGATGTATATTTACATTTCATTCGCAATGTTGATTTTTTAATTAATTTATTTTTTTACAAATAAAATCATATTTCTAACATGGAAGGAACTTCCAGCACAGCAAGCAACATCAAATGGGAATTGCTCTTGGAAATCTAGTGGGTTTGACTCCGCATGTGTATCTGTTTTGGTAGGTGGAGATGGTTGTCGGCCACGCGTTGCGGACTGGGGACAAACTGGGGACCTTTGGATAGATCAACGTCAATGTCCGCCCAATAATCTTGTTCTGCCTCATGTCTCGTGAGGTGTAGCTCTTCTAATTCAGTAAGCTTTAAAAAATAGTACAAATTTAGTATGGATACTAGTCGCAAACAACACTAATGCCAACTTAAGAGCATCACCCCAACGCTTAAACCTCTCCACCAAAGACGTATCAAGAACTTCCGTTTAATTGGATAGAACAATCAGGGTCAAGTCGACTATGGCCGATGAGTTCTTCGTTAGTTGGCCAGAGATTTCTCTCCTGTTCCCCCAAATAAAAAAGGAAATTGTTAACACCGTCAGAAATTAGTTGGCCTGAGATTTCTCTCTTGCAACCAATCTCACATTTACAAGATTGCAAGTTACATTTCAACAATATATTGTTTGTTTGACAACGGAAGAATAAGAATGCTTAGTAGTAGAATTTGAAGTCTGGAAATTTGATTTTCAAAGAGACCTACCAAGTACATGAAAATAGATCTATTAAAAGCAAAAAAATAAAGGAAAAAAATCAGACGATGAACTTTTTCATTTTTGAATACAACTACTTTGCCTACAACAAGCACCACAACCCAGTGTATATAAGAATCTCTTGTACGGTCCCACCCTCACTTAAAAAACAATATATTTTCACTTGATCCAAACTTGCACCCTCTTGTCCCATCAATGAAACAGCCTTTCACTTGTTGGAAAGATAAATCAACTTTGCATATTCCAGGATTCATGAACCATGGAAAGTTGAACTTTATTTATGAATCTTGGGAGATTAAAGTCATGTGCCAATGTACCTAGAAAGTTTAAAAGTCCTTTGTTTTATTTCTAAATGTCCTTTGATTATTTCAATGGGTCATCTGTAATGCTATATACTTTTCACCATGTAATCATTGACCAGTTGCATGTTCAAATATCCAGATGAAACTATGTCAAAGATTACACGATGTAAACTAATCATCCTTATACGATACATTAAGTTTAGCGTGTAACCATGATTACTTTTCGGCGTGTAATCATTGACTAGTTGCATGTTCAAATATTAAGATGAAACTATGTCAAATATTACACGATGGAAAGTAATCATCCTTACACAATACATTAAGTGTAGCGTGTAACCATGTTTTTCCTTCGTCACATCATCAATATTGGGGCTGATAAGAATGAACTAAGCCTAGGATGTTAAAGGCCTTGGAATATGTACTTTAAGCCTATGAACAACTCCTAGACCCATTGTGGATTTAATTTCGATTTAAATAAATTTTTTTAATATTTTTTTTATTCCGATTGCACGGGATGTTTGAAAAAGGCGGTGTGCACCCATCAGACTCGATTTCGGAAGTGTAAATCTAATACGAGAGATCGATTCAAGCAACTAGAACAACTTACAAGGTTGTGAAACCACTCTTAGGCACTTAGGGGTTAATATTTGAAAGGGTTGTTTGGTATATGTAGTGTAATGGGTATGGGTGTACTTGTTCGACCATTTGATGATCTCGAAACTTCACGTACATATTTCCATTGATACCCCTTAATCGTTGGACGGTGCTGATCGTTGAGATTTTTGCGGGCCCCCTATAATTTCATCAACGGAGGAAATCTGTAAGGCCTAAGAATAATTCCTAGGCCCAATATAATTTGTTCCTAGGCCTATAACATCTTTCCTAGGCTCAAGGGTTTTTCCTTCGCCACATCATCAGTATTGGGGTTGATAAGAAGGAACTAAGCCTAGGATGTTAAAGGCCTTGGAATATGTACTTTAAGCCTAGGAACAACTCCTAGGCCCATGGTGGATTTAATTTCAATTTAAATAAATTTTTTTAATATTTTATTTTTTTATTCCGATTGCACGAGATGTTTTAAAAAGGTGGTGTGCACCCATCAAACTCGATTTCGAAAGTGTAAATCTAATACAGGAGATCGATCCAAGCAACTAGAACAACTTACAAGGTTGTGAAAAACTCTTAGGCACTTAGGGGTTAATATTTGAAAGGGTTGTTTGGTATATGTAGTGTAATGGGTATGGACGTACTTGTTCGACCGTTGATGATCTTGAAACTCCATGTACATATTTCCATTGATACCCTTCATCGTTGGACGATGTCGATCGTTGAGATTTTTGTGGGCCCCCATAATTTCATCAATGGAGGAAATCTGTAAGACCTAAAAACAATTCCTAGGCCCAGTCTAATTTGTTCATAGGCCTGTAAAATCTTTCCTAGGCGTTGGTGTTTTTTGTCGACACTGTTCATTTATGACACGTGTCACGAAGGATCCCACATACTATCTCGCCATGTCATCAATTGTTAGTGGATTACAGATGGATCCCAACAAATATTCTTTTTCTGTTTACAGTATGGATCCCATGTTTCCTTCATCTTCGTCCTTAGTCAAATGTAACCCATCTTCTTCTTCTTCTTCTTCTTCTTCTTCACATGTTCCAAAACAAGCAAACTTAGGGTTCTTCATCTTTTTTCACTTTGTATACTTGTTGAAGGCAAACCTGATTGCTTCTCCCATACCCCAACTCTTCCACACGTCCACTGAGAGGGTTTTGCCTGATTTACACAACAAGGTTTTGCCTGAGTTCCTTCCTCACTTTTTTTCGATTTACAGATATTTGTAAAGTACGAGAACACCAATGGGGAAGAATTCTATTTATGTGGTTTTCAAAGGAAGGAAAACAGGTGTGTTTAGTTCTTGGCCTGAATGTCATGAACATGTAGATGGTTTTCCAGGAGCATCTTACAAGAAGTTTAACTCAACCGATGAAGCATATAAAGCGATAAGTAGCTGTTCCAGACATTCAAGCCATTCTTGGCCTCAATCTTCTGTGAATGTTGCTGAGAAGAGTGAAAGCATTGGTGTGATGTTGTTTTTATTTGTATTCGTGTTTATTTTGGGAGTTTTAGTAGGCAAGATTGTTTGAAAGATCTTGTTTGTTCTGTTCTGTTCTGCTGGCATGAGTAATGAAGGAGCATTTTATTTGTTCTGTTCTGCTTGTATGAGTAATGAAGGACCATTTTATTTGTTCTGTTCTGCTTGTATGAGTAATGAAGGACCATTTTATTTGTTCTGTTATGCTGGTATGAGTAATGAAGGAATATAATGACAGTATGTGAAATGTGTAAAGCATGTGAAAACAAAACCAATAACTTCCATTTATATGCTTAGACGGTACAACATGTGAAAAAACATTAAAAAAAAACCATTGAGTTTAGGGTGATGGTGGAATGTTGAAGTCCATCAACTTCTTCTACATTTGTTCAACAAGTTGGTAGAGTCCATTGAGTTTGTTGTCCCTTTCTTCAATCTCAACGTTTAAGTTGATGATTTCAGCGTCCAGATTCTGAAATTTCCCCATCAAAACAATATAATCATCACGTAGCCGTTTTGCATTTTCACGCTCCTTGGTGATGGTCTCCTCAGCGTTTGCAACCCTTTCACGCATCACTTCAAAAATGGCATTCATCCTGTGACAGCTCCTACAGTTTGCTTCCATTTCCACTTGTAAGCTTCAAGACTTTTCTGACCAATATATAACTGATATATTGGTTTTTATAATGGAAGAAGATGACCCATATCAGTGAAAACTGAAGAGTCACCTCTTACATTAATTTCATTAAAGAATGAACCATTGTAACCTTTCTAATACCTTTATATTTGAAATGAACAATTGTGCCTTAAATAAACCATTAAACTTATCTTAAATGAACATTTATTTTGTTATTGTAAACTGAACGGTCGGTACACTAGGGAAAGCCACCAATTTATTGTTCAGCTCTTTCTGAAAATGAAAAGCAACGACTTATTTGCGGCCTTGGAACAATTCTCCTAAGCCTGAGAACAAATCTCATAGACCTACATACAATTCTGTTAAGCCTGGGAACGATTCTCCTAAGCCTGGGAACAAATCTCCTAGGCCTACGTACAAGTGGAACGAGATGACCATACCAGGGAAAAGTGAAAAGTCACCTTTACTAATAAACTTTAGTTAAAGAGACCCTTGTACGGCTCTTTCTGGAAATGATTATCCAAGGCCTGGAAGAATTGTTCCAAGCCTTAGGAGAATTGCTTTCATCGGCCTAGGAGTTTTATATGCTATGTTTTCCTGATATATGGTGTATATATATATATATATATATATATATGCAACTAAGGCCTAGGACTATTGTTGATGACTACAAGTCTCCTAAGCCTTGGAACAAATCTCCTAGGCTCAGAAGAGTTGTTCATAAGTTGCCCAAAAGTAATGGGCCTTTGCAAAACTGTCACATCTCAATAAGTTAACTTTTTTTATCCAAGAGAAAGTTTCTTGGACAAGTATACCCTTACTGCAATTCCAATGTGGCACTTAATTACGGCTAATTTTGAAAATTGAAAACAATAAAATACATAAAATTGAAATGAAATTAAAAACGTTTTTGGCCTTTAAACTTCGAAAAGAACGTGTGAGAAAGAGGTTTTCAGGAAGTTGTATTGTTGAGTGGGAAAGTGGTTTTCAGAAAGTGAAGATTTGTTCATCGCTGACAAATTGTTCATCAACAACTTCGCCGAAGAACTGTTCATCAACAAACTGTAGGTATGAACTTTGGATTACAGATTGTTGAACTTTGGGTTTTATTTAATTTATTTGTTGTGAACAATGTTGTGTTTTTTATGATTGATTTCTTATTTTGACCTTCAAATTACCCAGAATGGTTACACACTAAAATGAGTTTACGATTGAGCGTGTAAACCCTAGTACAAGTATTCATGTATAGAAGATTGTTATTCAGCGTGTAAGGATTCTGGATTCAATTGTGGAACTTGTAAATTACCCAGAATGATTACACGCTACTTTACATTTGAGCGTGTAAACCCTTGTACAAATCATCGTGTAACGAAGTTTGTTATACAGCGTGTAAGGATTCTGGATTTGATTTATTGAACTTTGTATTACCCAGAATGGTTACACGCTAAAATTACTTTAGAATTAGCATGTAAACCCTTTTATCTATCATCGTGTAACTATGTTGTTAATACAGCGTGTAAGGAATCTGGGTTTGATTGTTATGTTGGAAATTATCCAGAATGGTTACACGCTAAAATGATGTTGCAATTGAGTGTTTAAAAACTTGTATAGCTCATCTTGTAAAGAATTTTATACTACAACGCATAAAGATTAATGGTTTCATTTTTATTAACTTGTATGTGCGTCATCATGTAACGAAGTTTGTTATAGTTTGTAATAATCCTGAAAATATTTTCAGTTTGTAACCAGATAATAAGAACATACAAGAGAGTGAGAACAAACCAGGCAATGGCAGAGAATCAAGACCTTGAACAGAACCAAAATGTAACAAAGAATGTGAACGTACCAGAAGCTGAGAACCAACCAGAGAATGTGAACATAGCAGAGAATGTAGCAGAGACTGACAACCTAGCAGTGGTGAGCTATGTAACACAAAACAACGAGCATATACAACAGACTGAAAACGTAGTACAGATTTAAGATGCATCAGAGAACGAAGACCTAGATCAGTATTTGGTATACCCAAGGAATACATGGGCGTATGACATAACCATAACAGTGCATTGCAAACTAAAATTCATCGTTGACATCAAGAGGGTGTTGGAGGAACAAGGTGAGTTGGCACGTTTCAAGAGAGGATGTTTCGGGCATTACTTGGATCTACTAGGACACATGCAGGCTTTATTTCAAATGCATTACATACATAACCTATTGCTCCACCAAATTCGGTTCCCAGGTGCCAGTGAGGATGAGATGTGGTTTGCTTTGCGGAAGAACAAGGTTAAACTAGGAAAGAGAGAGTTTTGTTTGTGCACTAGGTTGAAGTTTGGTGTTTTGTCAGATATCTTTTTGAGAGATTACGTACCAGTGTCGGATGGGATCCACATCCGATATTTTTGTGGATAAGGAGGTTTATTATTGCAAGATGTGCTATCTAGGTTCTTCAGTGGGAGTTTTAAGAGAGAGGGTGATGCTTTGAAGATGGCACTTATGTTGTTTGCGAACAACATTCTCTTCGGCCAGGATTACAGGAGACAAGTTACGTATTGGCTAATGTCGTTGGTTGAAGACATAGAGGCATTCAATTCATTCCCATGGGGTCATTACGTATTCAAAATGACATTGCACTACATCCGAAGTGGTTTTAAGGGGCTAAAGCCATTGGGTCCTACAAGAAGATACAACCTATACGGTTTTGTTTGGGGATTTCAGGTATCGTGCAAAGTTGACAATATGTCGAACTATTCTTATAGTTTTTAAAAATATCATCTTATTCATCTAATAAACTGGTTTTGTTTTCTTGGTAGTTATGGGCAATGGAGGTTATCCCTTCGATGCGAAGAAAATTGGGCAACAGGTTTGCTCATCACGGATGCCCCCGTTTTAAAAAATGAGAATTTATCAAACGGGGATCAACTATGTCTAAAACATGGTTGGAGAAAGAGGTTGACGGAACGGTAAATGTAGAATTGGTAGATTTTTTTGAATTTGTTTGCTATTTTGTTACTAATTGAAAGGGTAATATTTTACAACTCTCTAGATTAGCTGAGGTCTGGCCTACTCGAAGGGAGGAAAACGAGGACTACTGGAAGGGCATTGACAATGACATATCCAAAGGACCTCGGTTTGTACCGTTGAAGGATTTCGTCGGCAAAGAGGACAGAGCAGAGCCGTCATCGAAACAACTCCATAAGAATAAACGAAAGCGGTACCATGGTCCTGATGATCCAATTAAAAGACGACGGAATTTTTTTAATGCATCACCACGTATGCGCACCACTCGGCATGTCCGTGACAGACCTGATCTGTCACCCCCACCTCTTGACGAGACACACTCGCCTCTCTGTCATCCATCCTCATGAGGGACATAGACCGGATTGCTGTAGTCTGGCGATAACCACAAGACTTCATCTACTACTCGTCAACCTCAACCTCAACCTCAACCTCCACCTCCACCTCCACCAGTTGATCGTAGACATCAATCAAAGAGATCAGAGGTGATTATTTTCATTATGTTATTCTCTTTAAATAATGATCATTTTCATGAAAATTAATATTGTTTAGGGATCGACCTCTACTGCAATTCCGAATCAACTACTTGACCAAATGCGCATCACCGTACGTGAGGAGGTCCAAAGCGCGATGCGATCCGAGTTTGAAACTCTTCGGACCGAATTGTTTACATTTGTAGGTATTCCAATATGTATAACTCCACTACATCATTTTGTAGTAGTTTAAATTTGGTTATATTATTTTGAATAAACATTTTCCTTTTCACAGAGACGTTCCCGTGGAAAGGATCGTGTAGAACAGGTCTCGGACCCATATTCACATTCAGATCCTTTCAAGGTAGCCACTCGAGGTTTGGATGCAGCCCACACTGAGGGATCCACCCACACCGAGACAGCCCCCGCAGATCCCACCCACACCGAGACACCCCTCGTATCCCTCACCCATACTAAGACACGTCTTGCATCCCCTACCCAAACCGAGACACCCCCCACATCCCCCGCAGACCCCAAGACAGCCTTTGCAGACCCCACCCATACCAAGACACCCCAGAAGCCCCCACAAACCCCAATATAGCCCTCGCAGCCCTCACTCACCCCGAGACAGCCCCTGCAGACCCTACCCACACTGAGACACCCTTTGTATCCCTCACCCACACCGAGACAGCCTCCACATACCCCACCACCCACACCGAGACACCCCTCGTATCTCTCACCCACACAAAGACACGTCTCGTATCCCCCGCCCAAACCGAGACACCCCCCACATCCCCCGTAGACCCCAAGACAGCCCCTATAGACCCCACCCACACCAAGACACCCCCAGAAGCCCCCCGTAAACCCCAAGACAGCCCCCGCAACCCTCACTCACCCCGAGACAGCCCCCACAGACCCCAAGACAGCCCCCGCAGACCCTACCCATACCGAGACACCCTTCGTTTCCCTCACCCACACCGAGAAAGCCCCCGTAACCCCCGCCCACAAAGAGATAGCCCCTGCAACCCCCACCCACCCCGAGACAACCCCCGCTACGCCCACCCACCCACCCCGAGACACCCCTAAAAGCCCCAGCAGACCCCACCCAAACTAAGACAGCCCTAGTAGCCCCCGTCCACACTGAGACAGCCCCCACCCACGCCGAGACAGATGACATACATACCCCTCTACCACCCTCACATGACATACATACCCCTCCACCACCATCTAAAGAACTCAACCCAAACCCAATGGCTCTGAATCAAGACTGCCCGATGAATCCACTTCCAATCGAGGGAATCCCAGAGCTTGTCTTCCACCACATGACCGGACAGAAATTGCTAGGGAGCGACGGGATTCAAAATGGTTAAGAAGTCCATAAACAAATCCCTCCAGAGCAATGAAGGAGATGGAAGTAAACAAGAAATATAACGCCTTTATGAATGATCTGAACCTGTTGTTGTAAATGTTTTTAAAAGTTCTTTGTGTAGCATGTCATTTAACATTTTGTACAACGCCACTAATCGTACTCACATGTTTTTTAATGCAGACGTAACATCGGCATCGAAGCTTGTGTTTCACAATCATTTTTCAGAGAGTTAGAAGATCCCACGGAATGGTTGGGCATTGAGCATGTGGATGCGTACATAAACCTACTTTGCAAACGGAAAAATGACCCAATGGAGAAAAAACAATTTACAGGCAAAGTAGCTGTACTTGATTGCGCTTTCTTTGTAAGTAGACTTCATTGTAGGATTCATTCCACTTAATACAGTTTTATACTATATTTAAAACCCCCACTAACCCGTTTTGTTACTTCGTTGCAGAATGACCTTACACTTATTTGGCGTCAATTTAAACTAGATTTCCACACACCACTGACGAGACCATTCTACCCGGGAGATTTTGATGTCCCATTATACTTAATAGTATACGCTATCGGTGACAAACCAGCCTGGGGGACGGCATGGGCTAGTGTTGATGATGTAAGATAGTTGACTTACTCATTTGAATACATACTCACTTCAATATGCTAAAACAACTTTATTTGTAACAGGTTATAGTCCCTTGCGTTGTGGGAGGCAGCCATTGGGTATTTTGTGTAGTTCATCTCCACGAATGGGTAATTACAATTTATGACTCAAACGCACATCTACTGCCGGACAAACCAGAGTATAGACAACAGCAGGTATTGCCTCTACGTCGGTTATTCCCACTCATTTGCAAAAAGTCTGGTTACTACCATGTAACTAATTATAGCACGGTGTGTATAAAACTATCTAGAGGGGGGTGAATAGATTTTACGCTTTTTACCCAATTTTTCGTGTTAGTCAAAATTACAAAATTACCCCTAAATAGATAAAGCAATAAATCAAGTAAAATATGCGGAAATTAAATAACACTTGATTTTTACGTGGAAACCCTCACGGGAAAAACCACGGGCTAGTAAGTAAGCCACACTCGAACCTCGAATCCACTAAATGTGTAAATGATTACAACCTAATCCCGGAAGTAATCACACACTTACCTAATCCTGGTATGAGTGAACCTAGTCCAATTTGCTTGCGATCTAAGCAACCTAATCCCGGAAGCTACATACAAGACTTACTTTCTCTATGAAGAGAATACAACCCTAAGTGAATATATGTGAATATCCAAAATACAACATAGAGCAAGGGAAACCTTATATGCTTATCTAAGATGATTAATATGCAATTAGAACAATCCTAGATATTAAAAACTAAATGACATGTTCAATCAAATAGTTTAGCTAATCAAGATTAAGCACAAAACCTAATTAGCTATCACAATACAACTTCTCAAACATACATCACACTAATCTCAATATTGTATCCAAAGCATACAAAATAACATACAAGTAATTAATTGAGATTGCTTGTTAAGAGAAACACAAAATATGTAAGATATTAGTGAAAAGCTTACCAAGCAAAGTATGATGAAGAATCCATGCAAGAAGACATCTAGATGATCTAAGATGATGCTATATGATGATTGATGATCATGAAAAAGTGTTTGAGATGATAAAAATGAGTTCTTGGAATTTTTCTTCTCTTTGAAAAATATCCTAAGTATGAAATCTGAATATGAACTCTTGTGATTGACCTAAAGTCAAAGTGGCATATATATAGGGGGCCAAAACAAAGTGAGGTCGTTTTGATAAGTTGGCCTAATATTTGCCTTGGGCGCTGTACGTAGGGCGCTTCTGTACAGCACCTGTACAACGCCCCTGCTCTGTTCTCACGAGAAAACAGAGGGGCGCTCTACATAGAGCGCCCTGTACAGCGCTTTGTACAGCGCCTGTACAGCGCTCGTACAGCGACCGAATTAAATCGATCAGGTCTGTACAGCGCTCAACGAGGGCTGTTCGTACAGCGCTTTTGTAGAGCGCTTTTGGGAGCGCCTAGTGCAAAAATGCAATCCTAAGTCTAAGCATGACAAGGCAATTGGATATGCAAGATGCAATCAAACTAACATGCAAGAAGAGATGTTAATGAGCATTAAGACACACAAATAAGACACACAACATACAAGGATTAAACATATGCATGAGTTGTGAGTTTGTGCAACTATCTCTTCAAGACAAGTAAGCACTTAGAGTATTACCTTTGGAGTGCTTAACACTTGCAAGGGCCTTGAGCTTGAACACATTCCTAAGCTACCCTTACATGATCCCCACATATGGTTTGATCACGAAATAAGCCAATTAAAAACTACGGGAATCCTTACATACCACGTTAGTAAACGCAAGAAACAAGGTTTGACTTGTATGAAGGCTATGAGATTGGCCCCCTATCAATTCCCATGTCAGGTGGATGGTAGCAGTTGTGGTGCTTTCATGCTAAAGGGAATAGAGTATGTAATGATGGGGAAAGAACCCAACTTCAATTTTGTCCAGCAGAACATCTCGGCCTTTAGAAAACAAGTTGCTAGGGATATCTTTGCCAACTCTATGGAAATTGAGTAGCATGTAAAATATTTTTTGATGGATAATTACAATTTTGATGTTTTTAGGATATATTTTGAAATGTGTTTGTATATTGTGTGTTTGAATGAATGATCATTACACACTAAATGGTCGAAGATTACACAATGAAAAGTAACCATCCTTACACGATATATTTATATATTTAATATATCGTGTAAGGTTTATTACTTTTCATCGTGTAATCATTCACACTGTTGATCCAAAATCAACAGTCTAAAAGATTACACGATGAAAAGTAATAAACCTTACACGATATATTAAATATATTGTGTAAGGATGGTTACTTTTCATCGTGTAATCTTTTAGATTGTTGATTTTGGATCAACAATGTGAATGATTACACGATGAAAAGTAAGCATTCTTACATTATTCATTTATTATTTCGTGTAAGCTTGATTAATTTTCATCGTGTTATCATTCACATTATTGATCCCAATTCAACAATCTAAAAGATTACACGATGAAAAGTAATAAACCTTACATTATATATTAAATATGTTGTGTAAGGATGCTTTGTTTGCATCGTGAAATCTTTGACACTGTTGATTTTGGATCAACAATGTGAATTTAAACTTCCTGGGCTTAGTTCCTTTTTATCAGCCCCAATACTGATAACGTGGCAACGAAAAACACATGTGCCTAGGAAAGATTTTATAGACCTAGAAACAAATTAGATTGGGACACACGATGGAAATATTTACACGCTGAAATATAAACATCTTTACACGGTGCATGCATGTTTACAAGCTGAAATTGCAAAATGATTACACACTAGTATTGTTGTTGTTAGAGAATATTAGAACAAATTATTACACATTGAATGCATCTTATTTCTTTTTTGGTTTGTATTAAACCAAACAACTGTCTGGTGATGGTGGATTTCAAGTATTGTTATTCCTCCGATATACATATCCATAGTTTCAAAAATGATACATAAACCTATTAAGGTTGGTTCAGCAGTGTTTAACACAAACAAATGTACATACACCATAAATTAATAAAGGTAGGTTCAACAGGTTGGTCCTGCGGCATTCTCTTCGTCCGTGTCAAGCAAGGTAGGTTCAGGTGGTTTGTCTGGGCACTTCAATCTGTTGTGTCCCTCTTTCTTACAACCGTCATTGCATGAGAACACGGTAACTCATCTAAATCTCATTGACGGCATGATCAAGAACATTCATCAAGGTCGACGGTTCTAGGAATCCATTTGTCGTCTACCTTAAATTTCATGTAGTGAATGGGGTGAATCGCAGACCGATCCGCTGTTTCTATCCTCTGTTTGATGTGTTCGTCTGCAAACACTGTCAAGTATGTAGACATTTCACGTGCATTTGTCCGATGATCGTAGAACCACCTTTGTAACAAATCTCTGATACATTCCGCCATTACTGTGATAGGCAATTTTCGGACCGCAAGTACACAAGAATTCATTGACTCAGCAATGTTGGTGGTCATCAAAAAGTACCTCTTTTTAGGGCTATGTACACATGAAAACTTCTCTACCCCAATGCCCAGGAGCTCATTGTAAACCTTAGGGCAGGTTTCTTTCAACTCACCGATTGCACGGTCAAAATGCTCGATACAGTATGCATATGTAGCACGGTAGTAAAGCCAAATCACATCATTCCTCTGCTTGCAAAATCTTTTAAGATTTTGTGCCAAGTGGTATGCACAAACGCCATGTGCTGCATCTGGGAATATGGCTTCCATTACATTAAATATACCATTGTGCCGATCCGAAACTAACATCACACGGTCTGGATTTTGGATCACTTTACGGAGTTTCTTCAAAAACCAAGTCCACAACTTTATGCATTCAGAGTTTGCAAACCCAAATGCCAAAGGGTATATCATCTCGTTTCCGTCTTTGCACACCACAACTAACAAAACACCCATAGTCCTAGCTTTCAAGTGGGTAGCATCAATGCAGATAACCGGCCTAATAACATAATTGAACCCCTCAATAGAGGCTCCAATTGCCATGAATCCATATTTCAACTGATTTTTCGAGTCGGTCTTGATCTTTGTCACAGTCCCGGGGTTCGCTTGTTCCAAAACATAAAAATAAGACGGCAACCTCTGAAAGGATTCCCACGGATCGCTGAATACCTGACTCAAAGCGTGCTCCTTCGACCTGTAGGCTTTGTTGTACGAGAGGTGTATGCCATACTACTCCCTTATCTCAAAAACTATATCTTTAGGACGGATGATGCGCTCGGGATCGCGATATTTACTTGCATACAAATCCCCGATCATGGCGGCACTTACACGTTTAAATTCAACGTTGTAGTTGTCATTTCTCTCACATGTGTGCTCATTAACGAACACATTCACATGTCAATAAGTCCCCCTATTAGACTTCCATGCCCGAAGAACCCATCCATAACTTCTCTGTGTACATTCGGCAGTGAATCGTGTATTAGAAGATCGTGAAATCCTATGCTCAAACCTCTCTGCAAATGCATACGACCCTACAACTTGCTTCAATGTAGGCTTGTCCTTGAACATCTATCCTTTGTATAATGGACTTTCATCACCTGGATTTTGAAACACATCCACTGATCGAACGGCTGGTATTGAGTAAAGCTTTGAACCTGATATTGTCCACCGTGTGTTTAGGGACGGTGAAGAACTGTTGGGTGTTCCACTCACCCCTCGTTCTTCTGTTACAAGAACTGTTGCTGCTAGCCCACCATCATCATCACCACCACCACTCTCATCTTCTATATCACTGGTTTTAGAACTATCAGACCTTCCAGAAGTATCTATGCTTTCAAAACTATCCACAACTATATGCTTGGTAGTAGATGCTGGCGTCGCTTGGTCATTGCCTATTGACGTAAATCCGGGTGTAACCTGGGATGCAAGTAGATTATTGTTTCCACTGACTGATTTATAGTTTAGAGTACCCGCCAGAGATCGTGGAATATGGGTGGGTTTAACAGGCGAGACCGTACATTCTTATTGGATTGGATTTGGTGGAGGTCGAAATTCATGTTTGTTGACAAATTCAACATCAATTGCGGCCTAACCTTTTTGCTTATTAATAATCACAAACTCTACATCATCGTCACTCATAACAGACAATGTAACTTTATCAACCCCCGTTTCCACTTGCGAAGTTAGCTTGAACTTAATTTGGTCTCTACTAACCCCTGTCCGCTGGTATATCGTTTCCACCAATTCATCGTACGCTCCGTTGTATTTTTTTATTAGACGTACTGAAAACGAAATAGGATGGGTAAACGCATTACCCTTCCAATGCTCACTGCACTGAACTAACACCCAAGACATGGTATCCTTGGACCTTGAAAAAAAAAATCAGTCAATAACAGTATAACAATTACTGTCATTCAATTCAGGTCAGTGCTTAGGAACAATTCTTTTAGGCCTAAGAATGGTTCCCAGGCCTACAACATTCCTCCCGGGCTTAGCTCATCTTATGTTTTCAAAATCAATAACACCAGCCAATAACAAAACCAAAAGGAATCAATAACAACGCCTGTTTTGGTTCAACCAACCAACATAAACAAATATACACCATCAACCAACAACAATAGCAAAATCCTAAACCTGTTTTGGTTCAGCAGCAATCAACACAAACAAATATACATACACCATCAACCCTCATAAAATCACATACAAATTCCCTAAACCTTTTCCCCACCAAACCGTACAACACAATAAATGTGAAAACAAACCATACAACACTATTCACCAAAGTGCATTTCTTCCGGTTATTCATGTGATAGTAAGGACGATGTGTTTGCACCCAACAATACTACATATACCTTAACTAAAACAATACTGCCCCTCTTAAAAGCTTGATGTGGCATTTCATCAAACACCTTAATTAAACCCAACAATACTACATACACAAACCCCAATTCATGGGCAACAAATCCAAAACCATCAATCCCTCATTCTATAAAAAAAAAAATGTCTCAAACTTAAACAACAATAAAAAACTGATAGATTCAATGACATTGGAAACTTAAGTGTGATTACGGGACTTACAATAACTAAAAAAAGCTTGATTTTAAACTTGACAGTGAAGCTCGATTAAAGGAGGTATGGGTGAGGTGTCGGCACTGTCAAGATTCCGGTCACCGTCGAGATTACGATCGGTAGCAAGATTCCAGCGAAGATGGGATTTGAAGCAATGGATTTCAGTCGACAGTGAAGACGATGTGATTTGAAATGGGAAGAATGAGTGACCCAACTTTGATGGAGTGGATTCCGGTCCACAGGAGAACGATGCAGAAGATGACCCAACTTCTGAAACTTTTGGTTTTCTTCAGTGAACTGAAGGAGAAGAAGAGAAGGGCAGTTTCATCCTTACACATTGTAAAAGGGCAATTTAGTCATTTTGCACGGTTTCTATTGTCTTGGAAAGGCTATTTCCTAGAAAGTAAATATCAGGAAAGGCTAGACATGCACTTTTTTTCCCAACGGGCTATTTACTAAAAGTGAATGTTGGGATAGGCTATATTTGCGAGGTCCTTTTTTTATGTCTGTGAGAAACCAATTAATTTAGGGATTTCCGGTGAAATTGGGGAAAAAAGTTTTAAATTACTCAAGTAGCCTTTATCAAAAAAATAAAAAAAATAAAAATAAAAATATATATAAATAAAATAAAATAAATAATGGCTTAGCCACGTGAAAAAAAAAAAAAAAAAAAAAAATGAGACTATTCTTTAATCTAGGACTTTGACATTCCAACATTTAATAAATGCCGTAAAACATAATGATTTTTTCTCAAATACAATATTTACCATAATAAATGCCACAATTGATAACAAATATAGTATTTCTTCAAAAATGCAGATAATTTAATATCGTAAAAGGTCAATTTTTTTTTTTTTTTTTTTTTTTTTGTAGTGATGACCAATTCTCTATAAGAGCATCTCCAATGCAAATATGCATTTTTGAGTTTCTAAATACTGCCACATCATCATTTCTATTTATTATGGGCCCACTTTTTATTTTTTTTTGAGAGAAATGCATATTCACATCTCCAATGCAATTATCTAAAGTCAATTATGTATCTATTTTATGTCCAATCATAATAAAATAATTATTTCACTCTCTCTCCTTTTTTTTTTTACAATTAAATAAGGTTTAATCTTATTGGTGGAAAGAGTTAAGCTTTAATCTTATTGGTGGAAAGAGTTAGAAATCCTAGTCAGCATTTCTAGGAGAGTTTCTAGAATTAGAAACCCAACTCCATATTTTCTAACTTTTTTTTGGCCACGTCATCTCCATATTCAACTTAAATAATAGCATTGGAGAGAGTTTTTCTAATTTTTTTAAATATCTATCCTATGTGGCACTCCATTTTCTCCAAATGCATATTAGCATTGAAGATGCTCTAACACTTTGATTTTGGTTTGTAAGTTGTAATGGGTTATGTTATTATGTCTCTAACCAAGGAGAGAATCTTACATGCACCCAGTGCAATGCACCCATTCAATGGGTGCATGTCATGTGGCAAGGACAACCAATCAAATGAGTTATTTATGCCACTCAGTATGCACCCATTGGTTAGGGTGCATTGCACCGGGTGCATGCAATATTTTCTCTTAACCAAGACATTTTGATTTAGAGGAGTAAGTAAGATGTCTTTGTTAGCTTCAATGAGAAGATCCGCAATTTGTGGAATTTGCCTATTACGTGTCAATATCTGAGTGAGTTCCCACTTCCCACAACCGACCTAATACTAGAATTAAGTTGGTCAACTTTAACAAATCCACTTACAAACTTTGAATCCTACTAATTTGAGAGGTAATTACATAGTTTATGATTGGTTGTTAAGTGTTAGCAAACAAGTAACCACAAAATACTCTCTTAACACAACTTACATGACTCATTATTTGAAAAAGTTCGAGAAGAACTCATATACTATAGACTATAGCATCTAGATTCCTTTTCAACAATTAACCATTAATTGCAAAGAATTTCAAGGAAGCTAACTTTGAAATTCGAATGAAACTAAATGCACATTGAACTTCCCAATTATGTTTCTAAATCTAACCATAGAAAGTCTTCTTGAAAGTTCTCTCTCTTAAGGGAAGCGATCGTGGAAGTAGTGTCCACAAGGCAGTGAGTCTCTTTAGGGTTAATAAAGAGTTAGCAGTGGTGATTTTTCTTCTCTGGTCAGATTAGCTGTAGCTAGGGTTTGGGTATGTAGATCCTTTAGCTCATGGGTACTTCAGAGATAGTCAAGATGTGCGAATTTCTCTCTTTGTCTGATGAGGGACAGGTTGTTCGACTCCAAGGTGATGTTCGACGGTAAGGTATTGTTGATGTATCTCATTGTTTGGTCGGGAAAATCCTCTCAAGGAAAAATGTAAATAGAGAAGCTTTTATAGGTGTACTTAAGCAACTATGGAGTCCTGCTGGTCAAGTTGAAGTTGAGGTCAACAACATCTTCATGCTCTTTTTCAATAAAGCAGAGGATCGAGACGTTTGGATGAGAGGTCCATGGCATTTTGACAATCATCTAATTGTTCTTGAGAAACCAAATGGTGCTGGAGAAATCTCCAATTTGGGCTTTGATAAGGTGGAAATGTGGGTTCAAATTCATAATTTGCCGCTTATGTGCATGAATCAACGGATTGCACAGTTGATTGCGGAATAAATTGGCCCAGTCATTGAAATCCCGGCAGACGCAAAAGAGGTAGGTTTCTACAAGTTAAGGTTCAGATTGAGATAGATAAATTGCTAAAAAGGTTTATTAAACTAGGTGTGGATGAGTCGGAGAGGGTAGTGGTATCACCATTGATATACGAAAGACTTCCAAATTTATGTTACGCTTGTGGTAAAATGGGCCATGTGCTTAGGGAATGCCTTGATGATGAAGCTAGAATTGATGCCTTGGAAGGTACCTCCACCAAATTTGGTTCGTGGATGCGGGGCTTGACGCACTCCAGGTGTACCTCTAATCTAAACGTTACGCTAAGCGAATGGAGTGTGTGAGTCTAAATGACCCTTTGCAAGTGTACGAATTGTTGTGAAGTATAACAGACACAAGTAAGGGTATCGTTCTTGTAAGTCGCGCAGCAAAAAATACGTTAAAAATCAATATATTTAAGAACGATAGGTTTCAAAAAAATTATCGTCTTATTAGGACCCTTTGTATATACACTAATATGAGGAAGAGATTTGTTTTCATACCTTTGAAGAACACTCCTTCGTTTTCTTTTTGATCCTTTACCGCTAAGCCTTCTGAGCTATGTCCCGCGATCTAGCAACTGTGTGTGTGGGCACGTCACGGATTCCAGGAGCAGTTGAATAGAGGCTTGAGAGAACCGGAAGACAACTCCTTGCTTTCTTTGTTGAATTCGGCCAACCTTAATAAGAGAAAAAATATTTTTCTTTTTTCTTTTCCTCTCTTGTTGCCGCACTCCTCAGTTCTCCGTAGGGTTCCGAATAGTTTCTTTTTCCTAATAAATATATCTTATATACTAGGAACCTAGGGTTTAGTAATTCAAGTTAAAATAGGATTCCAACTTCTTTTCTTTTTTTTTTTTTCTTTTTTTTTTTAATTATTACTTCACTAGGGTTTGAACCTTTAACCTATTTAGAGTAAATAAAAATAATTACTTATTATTTTATTGCTCTTGTCAGGGTTAGAAACCGAAATCTCTATATGACAATTAATAATTTTTAATTATTAATATGTCAATTAAATAATCATATTATTTAATAATATTTAATTCAACAATTAAATAATATATTAATTAAATAATCACATCATTTAATTAATTCCCATAATATATTTAAGTTACTTTCGTAACACAATTAATTAGACCATCCAATTCTCCGTGAGTCTTGTTACTATCAATCGTATAGGGCTAGCAAGGAGACCTAATGGACCCACAGTTTTGAGCTCCAATAATACTTAGAAAAAATTAATTAAATTCTTTAATTAATATTTCACAATTATTAACCTTTTAGTTATTCCACTAATAACCCAAAGTTGTACTCTCGTAATTGTAGATGTTTTACACAACTAATTTATCAGTGTGCATTGATATAGCTATTACATATGGTATGATCCTCCACAAGTAATTCATAATTAGAGCTAGTCATAAAGTCTGTTATACCTCTCTAATTATATCTTTTCCTTTAAGTACCATCGATTCTCTTGAATGATTATATCCTTCAGTCCTTTATGGAAGAAGGAAAGCGCTCTTAATCGTTCAAGCCTCGAATCAACACTTAAGGGAACTACTTATCTACTTCTCGCAAGAATGAGTGGATTCCACTATTGTGTGCATACCTTCCCAGCCACAAGCCAAACCATGATTTCAAGATACGAAGATATTGACCGAGAATGTTATTCCGATCTCATCCATGGTAAATCAAAAACCACGATCTAACCTGAAGGAGTCAGTAAGACACTTAGGATTTAGATCATCCATATATAGTCATTATTAGTCGATATATATGAATCTTTTCAACTAACGGATCTTAGTGACATATTCATATAGATCATGGCCAGTCTTATATGATCACATCATATAAGTTGCCTCCATTCTCATAATATTGTATGAGTAGTCTAGGATAAGACCACCGTATAATACGGAATGGACCATAGCTGTAGATTAATCACAAATAAAATACCCAGCTTTATTTGCTTTCTACGGACTCTTTAGATTGTATGTTTTATACTGAATTCCTCTGTATATGACATTCAAATACTCAATTTAAGATTACATCTAGCAATCTTGGATGTTAGCATATATAATATAAACGTATGAATTAATTTATTTGAATGAAATAACTACTTCTTTTATTATCGAATTTATAACATTTACAAATTACAAGCTTTAAGGCATAAATCCCAACAGTTCCCACGAGGAAGTGAATTTCTATTGGTGATTAACCAAGTTTAACTCACTAAAAGTTATACTAACTAGATGTCTAAAGAGAAATGTCTAAATTCAAATGATATAAAGATATGTTGAGGAGATAATGATGTAAAATGCTAATAACAATTTCATAACCCAGTGTCTATCAACAGAAATCCATAGTTAAGAGGAAAGGTCAGTAGTGTCTAATGCCTTTTCTTATCAGTTTGCTCAAACCTAGGACTAGGTTCATCAAGACTTAGTTAACCTCTTATAAAGCTTCAAGCAAAACCTACACAAGGTTGTTCAACCATGAAATAGATCTACTTTTCATGCACTAATATTCATGCTTGTAAATTAGAGTAAAAGTTCCTACTCAACATATCTCATGAACATATTTTAAGCATAAATGCAAACTCAATGGATATAAAGATAGATAGATTAGGTCATTACAAGTGTTCACATATATACAAATATTAAATCCCCAACAAAAGGATTTAGCTACTCATTACAAAATAAATACAAGAAAAGGAAAGCGAAAGGTAAAGAAAGCTCATTGTGTTCTTGATGCTTCCCTCTAACTTGCTCAACAAAACCTCCCTTGATGTCAAAAGATAGATTAATTACCACTAATAGAAGATTCTAATTCTAAAAGTTGAAGACTAGAGTGTTTAATCTAAAAGTGTTTCTCTAAAGTAACGATGATTGTGCAAAGGTGTTTCTAACTCTAGTTAAAAGACACAACACACTTTCTTCAAAAGAAAAATGTGTTTATATAGTGGAGGAAAAATTGTGGGAGAGAGCCACTTGCATGCTGACATGGATTGTATTCTGCGGCCAGGATCTGCGAGTTAGATCTCGTAGTCTGATGTCGTAGATCTCTCTACCCAGGCTTTGCTACTTTTTCTGCTGATTGTGAATCACAGAAACCTCATACATGGCTTAACTATGACTTTAATATGCGAGTCGCAGATCTCTCCTGGTGTTGAACTACTAGGTAGAATTTGCATATTAGACTTCACAGAAAATGTTTGGTTTGAACTGTTAATTCCTTCTGCTGGTTCTAACTAGCAGCCTAATGTCGCAGTGTCTTTTGGTGGTGATTTGCCAGCTCCATCTATGACTTTGATCTTGTAGTGGCAAGTCGCAGATGTCCTTTACTGGTTTTGACTCGTAGGATGACTTAGCAGGATCGTTTGGCCGATGATCTACGAGTTGATTCTGCAAGGTGTTAGGATTATGCTCAATAGCAAGAGTGTAATTTTGTTTTAACAATCTTTTCATATTAATAAAGTGATTTTTGTTTTAACAAATCTTATAGCATTTATAATTTAATTATTATAATTGTTAAAAGTAAATAATCATAAGGTCAAAAGGCTATGAGAAATAAAGAATTGTTCGTACATCTGGATATGTATGAGGTAGACATAATTCTTTAGTTACTCTTGAATAATGTTCACAACTTAAAATAAAGGTTAGGCGTCTTTACCTTGTTAAAGTTGTAGATTATTTTGCTAGCATTTGAGTGAGATCAAATATGCTATGATGAGTCTAAAATCATCAAAGTGTAGTGTCTTTGGGTAAAAGAATCTAGTGCACTAGATGCATTGAATAGGATCACAGTGAAACACTTTATCCAGAATCGTTAGTGGATAAAAATTTTCACTTTGAGGACAATCGGAGAGTCTATCTTAATCCTAAGATAAATGATGGACTTATGGTTACAAGTGTTATCATTTGAGCTATCAATGAGTACGATTATATATCATAGTTTATCCTCGATAGTTTGGTGGTATTCATTTGTTAATCGATAGAGGACTTCATTTATAGATATGGACATCGTGGCTCCATTTATTAAATGAGAGTAGTATATTATCATATGGATATTTTGAGGTATTGGATATTAAATTTTAACGTTAAGTTTTCGATAGTGTCTATTGAAACATGGCTTCTGGACAAGTCATAATATCTAAGTTCAAAATGTGGTCATATGAGTAAATATGGTAACTAGGAGAGCTATAGGCGATCTATGAGCTCTTGGCGATTACTGATATTTTTCATAAGGATACACTATCTCTAATAAGATTGTCTAGGGTACGAATGAGAAACATTTACTTATTCTATCTTTATTTAATAGTTCAATTTTAGTTCTTTAGTGGAATGAGCTAAAATTAATAGATCAAACCTAAGTGAATCATTTGTTGATTGTGATTGGGTTATATTTATTAAAGCTTAAATTTAGATAGCCCACCAAGATCCCTAATCCACACTGACTTGCATGGATCACTTGATATATTCTACCGGACTAATTTATAGGTCCATCTAGATACATTCTACCGGACTAATTAATTTATGTGGACTTGTTTCTTTTAATAAGAATGGGTCTAGTTCACATGTGAACTTTTCATTAAAGTCCAATGGGTTTAATAAAATAGAAAAAACAATATATTACTCATATTTTGGACATGGGTTGCAAGGCTAAGAATATTGGCCTATTATATTGTTTTATTTTATTATTTAATTAAATGGAAGTTAATTAATTAATTATTTAATTAAAAGTCAAAATCTTTTTCTGACTAAGAGAAGGTCTCTTAGTTTTATACTATTGTTGGTAGTATGATAAGAATCAAAGACTTTATTTGATAAGTAGATAAATAAAAGTAATTTATTTATCTAGTCAAATTATGACGTTTTTGATTAAGTCACAATTTAATTTATATTCAATATATTATTGGATAATACACAAAATAGTTGGATTAGGGTTTGGATTCTAAAGTTGATAGGAGTTTTGGTGAAACACAAATCCTCTTGGTGGGAGGATTTCGGCCACAACATAGAATCCTCTTTATGAGAGGATTCGGCCACCACCTTGTAAGCCTATCATAGAATTTGGCCAACCCTAATATTTTTTGAGTAAGGATTTCGGCCACCCTATATATTCTATGATATAGAATTCGGCCAACCCTAGTTTTTAAGAAAGAGTTTTTCTTTTGCTTAAAAAATAATAATTCAACTCTAAGCATAGTGTGTGATAATTCGGCCAAGAGGAAGTTAAAGGGAAAGAACGTTTTGTGTTCGAAAGTGCACTACTAGCTTTTATATCAAAAGGCTTTGTGCACAACATCGAATCGTATTCACGCGAGTTTCAATCAAAAGATTGATAATTCACAAGTGACCAAACGTTTTTCGTTTTCTCAAGGAGGGTTATTGTGAGTAACAAAAAGATAAAAGTTTTTGTTTTCCATCCTCAAGTACACAATTCAAAGAAAGGGAGCCCACACTCCTAGGTGATTCACGTTCGTGATTAGATTGGAAGATCTTGCGATTTACTATCAACGCAACATCAATCGTCATGTTGAAAAAGGTACGATATCTTTTATTATATGTTAATTAATCAAGGGTTAAGGTTCTTCCTTTAAAGGAAATTTTTTAAAATATACAAATCTATTTTTTGCTTCTGCCGTGTGTATTTTCTCTACATAAGGATTAAATCGCAATCCTTTTTGGGACAACATCTGCGCATTGGATCTTCTTACTGATGTCGCAGTTTCCTTTAGGAAGCATCTACGACTTGGGTCTGTGAGAACTAACTCGCAGATTTGCTTCAAAACTCAGTTTCGGCCTCTTTTTCTCCAATCTTCTTCATTAAGTGCTACTTTCATCCTTTGAACCTAATAATTCATAAAAAAGACTCAAAAGTGCAATTATACAATACAAACGCTTGTGAAACGAAAACAAATGGGGGGGAGGGGGGGGAATTAGACACTCAAAATATATACATATTTAGAGTGATAGAGAATCAGGGACGGACTGGGTGAAATCGAAGGTTAAAAAACATTCAGGGAAAAGTTCAACTGAGAAAGGTGGTGGCAAATCCATCTTAATGTTTGATGGGTCTGTAAGTTCCTCAATTTTGATTGGCTTATTTTGTTGATTGTAAGTTACTCATTTTTTATTAGCTTATTTCGTTAACAAACCACAATTAGGGTTATGATGTAAGGGTAGCTTAGGTGCTTAATTGTTGGTGATCAAGCTCAAAGGCCCTCTTAACACCTCAAGATGATAAGCACTTCAAAGGTATATCACTTGTGCTTACTTACATTAAAGAGAATAGTTGCACACACACACCTCTCTTGTATGCATGTGTGTTAATTGCTTTTTATGTACATTCTCTTCTCACTTCACACTTGTACATCTTGCATATAGACTAAGTGTGACTTTTCATTTTGAAAAAAGAAGTTTTCTCTTTACCATAGCTGCTACCACCCTTGGTATCGTTGTTGGTGCACATGCATGAGCTGTGGTCCATGTCAAGTGCAACCCCTGATGTTTTTCGCCATGCATACCACAGTGGAGACACCTTGCCTCTGGAGCGGTCCACCACCGAGAAAGTTTCTAGAGCTCACACGCTTGGTGTACCGTGGTTCAGACACTTGTCCATACCGCGGTACGCACAGCGGTTGTGATGGTTTTTGGTTTTAAAATATGATTAAAACGTTGTAGCTTCATGTAGACCTGATATATAATTGCCACTTTGTCTCTATGTCAGTTTTTTTATGAGTTCAAAATCATATTTTTGAGAGAGCATTTTCCAAGAGAGAAAATCATCCAATAACTCATCTTTGATCATTCAAACTAATTTCCATGTGCATCAAACATTATCTAGCATTATCTAGCTTCATCTAGGATGCACTCTTGCATGGGTCTTCTTCAACACATTTGTCTTGGTAAGTTGAACACCATGTTAATCTATTTTTGTGTTCTTACTTAGTAAGAAATCTCATTTATTACTTGTATTCATCTAGATTAGATTTTATATACAAGATTGAGATTTTTGTGTTGATTGATTGAGTTGTTGTAATATGATAGCTATTGCATCTAGGATTAGTTATACTTTATATAGCTAAGTTTTATGTATGACATATAGCAATATGATATCTAGGATTGATTTTATTGTCATTGTTGTATGTATAAATTCGCCAAGCAGACACGTCATCAAAAGAGTCAATAAAGCTGAAGAAAAGGGTGCCACGTCACTCATTGACCAGGTCAAAGGAGAAAACGTGACCAATTAGTGTGTCAAACGTTTTGAAGCCAATAAGTCAAAGGTGTGGTCGCCATAGCTAGATATATACTCGTCAAAGATAGAAACGTGGTCACCGAAGGGTAATATCCAGGAGTAAAGGTGTTCGCTGCATCAGCATACTGGGCCCAAACCGACTCGACAGAAACACAAAAATAAAACCGTGACTTCTAAGAAAACCCATAACAGCGAGAAGTTCTAGGAAAAGGAGGAAATCCTACCACCAACACAATTAGGACTAGGGAAAACCCTAACTATCATGTATAAATAGAACCACTTATCCCATAAGGGAAGGGTTCGAAAACGGAGAAAAGAGAGCAATTGTATGAGAGATCTGAGTGTGTAAACAAAGCAATAAGCCTAGTATTATCTTTCTGCCCTATGGGGCGCCGTGGTTTTTTCCCATTCAAGGGTTTTCCACGTAAAACCTGTCTTTTGCATGCATTGATTATTTTCTCGTTTTACATTGAATTGATATAATTGTTGAGTGCATGGCAATCCAAATTTCACCATCAACAATTGGCGCTAGAAGGAGGGGGATCCAGAACAGAAACTTCAAGGAACCCTTGCGATTTGAAAAATATGAACAACGACAGTGACAATGATGGTAACTCCAACGAAGATCTAATTATTGAACCAACCGCGCCGATAGGAGATAGGGCGGTGACGATCGGGGAACAATCGGTAGCATCGCCAGGAACTAGGGCAACCGACCCCAGGGTTCCGCAGCACTTTCAAACTGCACTGGTAAACTTCATCAGCGAGGCTGGCAAAATAGGGTTTTCGCTTCCCAGAGGACTGGGAGTTTCTTCTCCCTATGAGTTAACCACTCCTGGAATCCAACCGCCCGGAAGACTACGGTCAGAAGTTCACATTGCAACCCCCGATGCTCAAGCAAGACAATCCACTGAGGAGACTCCCCAGGACCACCCTGAGGATTTCGAAGGGAGAAAACAAAGGAAGGGAAAAGGTGTTACGAATGAAGAATCTAGGGAGGAGCGAGACCAGATATGAACACATGGGGTCAATTCCAGTGACACATACCAAAGGAACCGGCGGAGACACCGTTCTATCTCGTCTGAAGACAAGAGTCCTCGTCCACGAAGGGAATTACGATCCAAAAGGGCACGGCGGAGAAGATCCGAGAGCACAGAAGATCGAAGGAGCCCGGATGATAGAGGCAATTATAGGAGGATGACAATCAAGAGCAGACTCGATCCAGCAGGAGAACCAAATGGTCAGCGAGATGTCACCCTGCAAGAGCTATCAAGAAAGGTTTCAGCAATGGCACGAAGGTATGGTCGCAACGTATCTTCGGATGATGAGTCAGATAGCCCATTCGTTGAAAATATTGCTCACACCCAATTTCCAGACAGATTCAGAATGCCAACCATTGAGCAGTATAAGGAGAACAGGGATCCGAAGGAGCATGTTCACCGGTTTCGTAATGTTATGGCCCAATATTCATCCAATGACGGACTATTGTGCCTTACCTTCCCGTAAACATTCGGCGACCTCGCCTCTAGGTGGTTTGGAAGACTTCCACCTGGAAGTATAAGCAGTTTCTCAAACCTCAGCAAGGTGTTCATAAGGCAATTCATGGGGAGTGTGCAGAGAAGAAAGTCACTCGCTCATCTATCAAACTTGAAGCAGGAGCGCAATGAGTCGATCAAGAAGTACCTAGCAAGATTCGGGAAGGAGGTTGCTCAAATTAAGGACGCCAGTGATGTAGCTGTTATCGCCGCTTTCACCAATGGATTACAAAGTGGGCGATTATCCTTTGACCTGCGAAGAGATAGACCGAAAACTTATGAGGAGATGATGGAGATAGCTGGCGACTACGCACTGGCAAAAGAAGAAGAAGTAGCACAAGGGGGTAGCTACGTACATGGACACAAGCCTGACTCAAAATCAGAACATAAGGATGACAAGAAGACGTAGTCACGCGACCACCAGAGAGACGAGAAGGGCCAAAAGGGACATCCAAGGGAAAGCAGGGGAAACGCACGAGCCAATAGGTTTCGAGGGAGGTACAACCATTACACCCCTTTCACTGGTGATCAGGAAGAAATACTCTCTGTGGTAGAAGACAAAGGACTCACCAAGTATCCTCGGCAGCAATCAGCAAATGCCAGGAGAGATACAACTAAATACTGCCGATTTCACAAAGATCATGGGCATAAAACTTCAAAATGTTTCCAGCTGCGTGATCATATTGAGAGCCTGATCAGAGATGGACACCTAAAGGATTTTGCTTTGAAAGGGGACAAGCACAGCGGTCGCCAGGATAGCCGCCAAGGAAACGGGCAGGACAGGAAAAGTTCAAGGAGAAATAGCCCTAACGCCATTATAAACACCATTTTTGGCGGGCGCCATACTGGGAGGAGCAACCGAGAAAGGATGTCAGAAGTCCGAGAAGTAATGTATGAAAGCAGAAGCATGGAGATTAATTCTGTGCAAAGAAACCCCAAGAAAGGAAGAGAAGGACACGACCCCAAAACGTTTACAGCAGAAGACTCAGACGGAATTGATGCAAAGCCCAATGATACAATCGTAGTGGGGGTTCGAATAGCCCACAGGGATGTCCTTCGAGTAATGATTGACAACGGGAGTTCAGTTGATATTTTAATTTCCAGGGTATACGATGAGTTGCGGTTGGACAGAAAAGATCTTGAACCCTTCCATGTGTCGTTGAAAGGTTTCGGGGGTGCAGAAGTGAGATCATTGGGAACTGTGAATCTGCCGGTGAGGTTTGGTACAGTACCATGTCGGCGAACAATCCTGCTGGACTTTGTTATAGTCGACATCCATAACTGGCCGTATAATGCTTTGCTTGGCCGACCGTTTCTTAACGAAGCTCGAGCTGTTACTTCAACCCACGCGTTGAAAATAAAATTCCCTACACAATTTGGAGTCGGAGAATTGAAAGGGTCATAGGAGATGGCTCGCCGTGCCAACCTATCAATCTTCAAAGATAAGGCAGGGATAGAAACCTTAAGCATATTCGAAGTAAACAAGGAAGTGCAGGAAGATAATCCAGAAACCTTTGAACTGGACCCAAGGGACAAAACGAGCATAGAAAAGGAAGAGCCAACTGAGTCGATTGTTTTAAACGAAAAATGCAGACCGATTGTGCAAAAAAGGAGAAGCTTTAACCCGGAAAGAAGTGTAGCAATAAAAGAGGAGGTGTCGAAGTTGCTCGCCGTAGGATCACTCGCAGACAAGTGGGAAGGGCCTTATCAAATTACAGGCGTAGCTGGTCAGGGGGCATATCGCATTATTTGAGAGGGTTTAGGCGAACTACCTCGGCCATGCAATGCGCAGTACCTGAAGATATATTACCTTTGACCTTTTTTCGTTGCTTTTAGGATTTATTTCAACCTTTTATTTCTTAGGCAGTTTCAGTTTTAGCATTTTTTTCTCTGTGACTATGTTAACAAAAGTTGCAGGAAGTATTCAATAAAGAGTAATTTATTTCTGAGAATTCGTGATTTCACTTACCAAATACAAAAGGCATTCGCCGTCATACGCCACTACCATCGCGTAAGAATGAGTTTCATACTCGCAGCAATGAGAACTAGCGAAAAGAATAAAATCCCAAGTTATAAAAACCGGTGATCGCCACCACAGGAAAAATAAAATCCCTAGAGAGGCGAGAAACACCCAATGAAAAACATACATGAATCTCAAACGAAGGAAATCGAGAAAGCCAACTGAAAACAAAAAAGACAAGCAAAAAGCAAAAAAGGGAGACGTCCCAATAATATGCTAAAACTCAGCAATGGTAGCCGAATAAATAACGTGTTAAAAACTTGGTGCATGGTCGGATAAGTCCTGACAAACACTGAGTACGCCAAAACTCAACAATGGCAGCTGAATAAAGCTATAAAATATGTTAAAAACTTGGTGTATGGTCGGATACGTCCTGACAAACACTGAGTACGCCAAAACTCAGCAATGGCAGCTGAATAAAGCTATAAAATATGCTAAAAACTCAGCAAAGGCAGCTAAACAAAAACAAAGCTAGAGGAGTTATAAATTAAATTATAGAATAGAAAAGTCATTTACAATTGAAGGGGCAAAAGGAAATAAATATTTACAATCTCCAAAGCCTGAATCTCAACTAGCTGTAGGAGGGCCCTCGCTGTCTTCCTCATCTTCGATCTCCTCTTCAGAAGGCCAGGTAACTTCTTCGTCCCCATCCGGCATGAAAGGCTCATAATCCCTACCAGCAACAGGACCCAAATCGGGTTCAACACCAGAACCAGAAAAGCTGTCCTTCTGGCCGGCATAGTAAGTGTTGAAGGCACGCTTGCTGGGGATTTCCAAATGCATGGGATGAGGCTCAGTCCTGTTATAGCAACAGTGGGCTTTCCATCGCTTTATCTGCTCTTTAATCGAACCCACTCCGCTGGTCATATGCTGTTGAAGAGACCTGTCGAAGCGCCTTAGAGCCTTTTCATTCGAATGGTCCTTCATGGCGAAGAACTTCTTCGACTGCCTCATGCCTCGTTCAAACTCGCGCAGCAAAAGCGCATCGTAAGCAGGGGATCTCTTAAAACGATCAACTGCTTCAACCTCCAGTACAGCCTTTAAATTATCGAAGATGAGTTCTCGCGAAGACAATTGATTGCGCAAATCCTACGCCTCATGTTCAGCTTTCTCCTTAGCCTCCTCAGCTATCAGCTCAGCCTCCAAACGTGCTGCGAGGGATTCTTGGCTAGCAGACAATTGCTCTTTCAGCAAGCGAACTTCCTCTTCAACAGCAGACAATTTCTATTCAGCAGCTATTTGAGCGGACAGATGACCATCTACAGACTCTCTTAGATGAGCGAGTTGTTGAGCATAAGACTCTTCAGCAGAGAGCTTCTGGGCGGCCAAAACAGAAGCCTGCTCTCGCAAACGTTTGATCTCCCGGGAAACTTTGTTCCCATATTTATAGTTCTCAGCCAACTCATACATCATCTGAAAAGAGAAACATCCGAATCAGAAAATAAATATAAAATACAGATATAACAGGATTGCGGCGAGAAGCTTACCAGAGAGTGGCAATTGAAGAAAAACTTCATCTTCCTGTTGCAGGGTTTGCCTTTAACATGCTCCCAGCCCTCGCCAATGTATACGTCATTGTTGATCAAATGTGAGCAAATCTCAGTAGCCGAAAAATCGGAAAAAGACACAGTTCCTTCACCAGCTTCATTTGATCTCATGGGAGGGGCTTCATGAGCAACACCTGAACCAGAAGTGGAAACCCCAGGTTGCTTCGATGATCCTGGTCGATCAGCCGACTCTGATAGACCAGACGGTTGAGGCTGACCTAAAGAAACATCTGGCTCGCCCATAGCCACCGGAGGAGAGGCCACTCAGGACGGAGAGGCTGTTTGAGGCGGAGTAGAAGCAGGGACATGTGATTCATCAGCTTCCTCGGAGGAAGGCACCGCTGCATTTACCCCTTCAGTAGGACCCCCGTGGGTAGCTGTTTGAGCAGAAGGAGTTTCGACGAGTGCCGGCTCATCAGCACCCTCCTCATCTGAAGAGACAACGTACTGCACAACCCTTAACGCCCATTTTGGGGGTCAAGCAGCACGGTCAGGAGTACCCTCAGCTGGACGTTTTCCTCTACTGGCTTTGGGGGCCAAGTTACCCGTAAGATCAAGAGGAGCCTCAGGAACATCCATGTCAAAAATAGGGATGGCGTTGACCCCCCCACCCGAAACGTCAACTTTCTCTTTACCTTTACGGCTGGAGGTAGCCGCAACATGAGTATTCGCAGCAGCCTCTGTATGCACAGGGGGCTGCCCCGATTCGACCCCTCCCTCGGTAATATCACCAGCCTCCTCGCCATCTGAGGAATCGCCACCATCCGGGCTAGCAATTCCTTCCTTGGACAAACCAACATCGTGTCTTTTACTGGCAGCCTCAGAATTCTTCACTGCCCGGGCTTGCAAGTCACAGACAGTATCGAAATCACACACTGCAAGAAAAATCACCAAATATTAGCAATGGAGAAAGCAAAACCATAAAACTAAAAGAAAGCAGGTAGAACTTACGGCGAGGAAGTCTGGCGGGTAAACATGAAAAAAGCCGCTGAGCGATCATTTTATCCTCGTCCAAAAGAAATGGACGGCCCCTTTCATCTAGAGGGAGGACGGCCGCAGCAGTGAGACGAGATATCTCCGCGTCTAACAAAACGGGGGTGGCCTTCGACCAAGCGTCGGGAGAAGTGAAGTGCCTAGGGACTTTCTTCGCCGCGAGATTTAGGCGACCACGGGCAGACACGTCCCTATCCCACTTGCCACCTACGAAGAACCAGCTGTTCTTCCATCTCTTATTTGAGGAAGGAAAACCCCAGATAAATCCTTTCTTCTTCTCGTCACCATAAATCTCTACTTGTCCAGGGTTCGCCACACCCTCTGGGATCCAGTTCTCCAAGGGCGAAGAAAGAAGAAAGAAGAAAGTAAGTTCCGCTGTTGCCCGCTTGGCTTAAGGTATAGAAATGGTGAATCTCACGAGGCGTAGGGGATTCATAACCTTTCAACTTCCACATTAAACCCAAACACATAAGAATCCAATAGCTATTTTGAGCAAGTTGAGCGGGTTCAATTTGAGCCTCCGCAAGAAACCTGGCAATGAAGGGCTGAAGAGGAAGGGTTACCCCACAGCTGAGTATGGCACCATAAATGGCGACCGTATTTTCGGGAGGATTCCATGCTGCTCGATTACTAGGTAGCATCAAAGTCACCGAGTCTGGAATCTCAAAGCGACTCCCATACTTGCGGAGCTCATCCTCGCCAACCACATTAACTTCTGTGTCAAAGGAACATGGACGATCTAACAAAAAATACAGCCTATCCCGTTGATGTTCTTCAACGTCAGAGTCAACAGTTGTCTGCGCATCCAGTAGGGACTCACGAGGAGCCCTAGAGGCGCGTCGTTTGCTGCCATCTGGTTTAGAAGATCTCGGCATCACTAGAGAATCACTATTGGAGGATGAAGGAGGAGAAATGTTAGGAATAAAATCATCTTCAGAAGACGGAACGTAAACAGAAATTGGGACCGGAGAATCCGGGTGAAAATTACGAATCAAAGATTCGAATTTTTCTGCAGTACATTTGTCTCCAAGCTCCATAGCTTACATCATTTGATTAAAAAGAGAAGAACGTAAGGAATGATCCATAGGAACTCACCAGAAAACCCTAGAATCGCAGAGATGTGCAGAAGAGTTGGGGACGCAGAGAAACTGAAATGGTCGAAGTTCGGTGAACCGCCTGGCAATGGAAGACGCAGAAACGGGCTGTAACAAATGCTCGAAGAAATAGGGTAGAAAAACAAAAGTGTGAACTTTTCCTTTTCTGCTCAAAGGAAACAATGGAAGAATAAATGAAAAGAGTAAAAGGAGGAAGAAGAAACGATCAGACCTTAAAAGAGGGAACTTTGAAATTCAAAAAGGAAATCAGATAAAGGATACGCAATTAATGTGAGTGACGGTCACAGTAACCAGCCGCAACAGTCACCACCAAATAAAGGACATGTGGCATCTCGGGGATCACCAAGCAATCAGAATGTATCTTCGCCTGTCAAGTGAGTGGAAGCGCCAGAGGTTGTGCGGCTAAAATTAAAAGCTTGCACCGGAAGAATCAACCAATCAATACAACACGTGGTGAAAAGGAGAAAGAGGGAAGTTAATTATAAAACGCGCCGAAATCTTAAAAGCATGGATATAAATACTGCTCGCGGAGGCAAACGAATTAAAAAGACCAAATCATTCACTCGGCTCGAAGTATTTATGGGGGTATTGTTGTATGTATAAATTCGCCAAGCAGACACGTCATCAAAAGAGTCAATAAAGCTGAAGAAAAGGGTGCCACGTCACTCGTTGACCAGGTCAAAGGAGAAAAACGTGACCAGTTAGTGTGTCAAACGTTTTGAAGCCAATAAGTCAAAGGTGTGGTCGCCAGAGCTAGATATATACTCGCCAAAGATAGAAACGTGGTCGCCGAAGGGTAATATCCAGGAGAAAAGGTGTTCGCTGCATCAGCATACTGGGCCCGAACCGACTCGGTAGAAACACAGAAATAAAACTGTGACTTCTAAGAAAACCCATAACAGCGAGAAGTTATAGGAAAATGAGGAAATCCTACCACCAACACAATTAGGACTAGGGAAAACCCTAACTATCATGTATAAATAGAACCACTTATCCCACAAGGGAAGGGTTCGAAAACCGAGAAAAGAGAGCAATTGTATGAGAGATCTGAGTGTGTAAACAAAGCAATAAGCCTAGTATTATCTTTCTACCCTCTGGGGCGCCGTGGTTTTTTCCCATTCAAGGGTTTTGCACGTAAAACCTGTCTTTTGCATGCATTGATTATTTTCTCGTTTTACATTGAATCGATATAATTGTTGAGTGCGTGGCAATCCAAATTTCACCGTCAATAGTCATCATTTAATCTCTAGATAAGCTTGTAGCGTTGCCTAGCATTAATTGCATTTTAGATATTATCATATATTTACTTAGGTTATTGATCTCTTCATGAGAGTTAAACCTTGTGAATAAGTTGCTTAGTGCACAAACAAGTGGGTCTAGGATCACTATTAAAGGCCCGCAGGGTAGTAATGGTGGGTTAGTTAACAAGAATGGTTGAAGGAAACCTAGGTGTTAAACATGATTGCAAATAATGGATTTGAGGACCGTGTGTGGTTAGTAGAATAACCCGTGAGTTTTTCCTAGTTATGGGTTTCTCACGTAAATCAATTAACATGCAATTTATTATTTTCAGCACTTAAATTTAGTTGATTGTATTTCATTGAATTGGGTTTATTTTTGAATATTGACTAATCTGAAAATTTGGTAACTAATCAGATTAACAACCCTTTCACACCACCCCCCCCCCCCCCCCCCCCCCCCCCCCCCCCTCCTCTAGGTTGTTTAGACACATCGTATATATTTTCAATTGGTATCAGAGCGGGTTCCTAAACATACTTAGGAGATCCGCCATATTTATGTGTCTTGCATTTGTGTGCATCTTGATTGTTGCATTCATTCGCATTCATTTTACTCAAACACTATGAGTGGCTTTGAGAGGTTAGAGGGTGCGTTGATCTCTGAACCACCATTGCTCACCAAGGAAAACTACTCATCTTGGATGGAAGTTTTTTTTATGGACATCGATGAGCATGTGTGGATGTGTGTGGAAGAAGGATACTCACCTCCTACAGAGAATGAGGCTTCTATGCCTAAGCCCAAGTCCAAGTGGACCAGTGACGAACTCGAGGCTGCAGAATGGAACTCAAAGGGCATCTGTGCCTTATCTTGTGCAGTGGATAAGAATCAAACCAAACTCATCCAATCCACTCAAGATGTTTAAAAAGCTTGGGAGATTCTAAGAGTCACCCAAGAAGGTACCGTGAAGGAAGAAGATAAAAATTTAGGTACCTTGAAGATTAAGCTTCAATGCTATGACTGTGGCGACTATGGGCACATCTCCACGAATTGTGGAAACTCGAAGACCAAGAGTCGAAGAGGCAAATCAAAGGCCTACTCTTGTAATGAAAGTGAAGAAAGCTCTTCGGATTCCGAGAGATGTGAAAGGAATGGCATAGCCTTTCCCGCTTTACATGATGACAACTTAAAAATGGCCACAAGACACTCATCACTTAAATTCAACAACAAAGAAGCTAGTTCGGATGATGATTGCCATGAGGGCATTAGTGGTAAAAACTTCGATGAAGAGAGTTCAAGCTCCAAGAATTTAAGTGATAAGGGTTTGAGTTATGAAGACTTCATTAAAAGTTTTCAAAGGTCTTTGAAGAAGAAAAATGAAGAAATCAAGAAGTTGAAGAAGGAAAACCTTCAACTAAGGACCAAGTTGGATGACTCCTTAAAGATAGACATGATAGATGTGTCTAAGTATGAGGAGGAGATTGAAGATTGCCACAATCGGATGAAGGCAATGAAAGAAGAGCTTGCCAACAAAGACATCTCCTTGAAGATCGTCAAGGAGAAAGAGATGAAGTACCTTGAAGATTTAAAGTAGGCTAAGATCAAGCAACCTCAAGCTCAAGGCAAAAGCAAAGCTTCACCTCCTCAACATCTTAGGAGGAAGATTGATCTTGGAAAGTCATCCAAGAGTGGCCAAATGAAGATGCCAACAAAGAGTGAAGCTCAACATCAACATCCAAGAGCTCCACACTCAAGCTTTGCTCAACCAAGGTTTAACCAACCAAGGAGGCATCCTAATCCAGTTCAACAACAAAGAAGGAGAGAACCTGTTCAACACCAAAGGCAACATCAAATGCATAACAAGTCTCCAATGACCTCACAAGGATATGGTATGACTCCTTATTTTATACATACTTGTCATTTTTGTGATGTTCATGGGCATATTAGGCCAAATTGCTATAGGTACATTAAGAAATGTAGGGTTGAGAGCATGATGGAAATAAATAGGCTTAGAATAGCCAATATTCATATACCTAGGAAATCTAAAGTCAATGATCCTAGGAAATCATGTAACATGCTAACTAAGACCACTAGGAATGACAATGTGTCACCTAGGTGGATTAGAAAAGATGAACCCGCATTATATTGTGCCAATATGATACCTGTAGATACAACTAGGTCTAATGGACTTGGTAGGTCTATAGGGCCTCATGCCCTTCATTGACTTGGTTTGGTAATTGACCCCATAAGGGGAATTCAAGCAAAGAGAGCAAACTTGTATACTTGTCACATGTAAAAATTTGATAAACATTATGCTTCTTCATTAATTGCTTGAGTATCTTGGTTGCATATATGCTTATATGATTTTTTTTCTTCAATAAGTGTAAACCTTTGCTTCGTTGACAATCCATGTTATATTTATGTTCAAACATGCATTTTTGGATTAAGATACTTACTTTGGAATTACTCTTTGAATGACCTATAATTAATCTTCATAACATGATGATTCTTCTAATTATATGATTAAAAATGAAAAGCATGAAATGTTGATTGCAATTCTTTAAATGCAAAATTATATGTGAAAAGCAAAATATGAGACTTAAATTAATAAAGGATCTTGTATCCATTCTAAGGATTTTAAAATACAATGTTTCTCTTTCTTTATTTGTTAAACATGGCTACTATCATATGGGTATCTTACCACACATTTTCATAAAATAAATCTCTTTGCTTCTCTCCTATTTAATTGAGTTGCATAAAGTTCTTGTATATGACTATGCAAATATCTTGTATGATACTATCTCTCTTTGCTAAAGTGACCTGGTTTGGGATGCTCATTTGTCTATCTCATGACAAAAAGGAGGAGTAGTGTGTATTAAGGGAGTTGTAGTAGTTGATTGGCATGTTGGGGGTGATTGCTAATTGAGGGGAAGTAACCCATTGAGGGAGGGCATTGCATGATGTTGCTTGTTTCTTTAATGCAGATGCTTGTTTTGATTTCACTTGATCACCTCACATACACTTATCTTCGAAAGTGTAGTCATTTTGTTTTGAAGGATTGGTTGTTCTACAAGAGATTGAAAACTTAAAGTTCTAGCTTTTAAATATCTCTTTGTAATGTAGAAAATCATTGTTGACCTTTAGTTTCATTATTATTTTTTTTTTTTTTTTTTTTTTTTTTTTTTTTTGAGGATCAATTGTGAGTGGTGGTTTTGTTACGAAATAGCTAAAGGAGGAGATTGTAAGTTCCTCATTTTTTATTGGCTTATTTCGTTGACAAGCCACAGTTGGGGTTATGATGTAAGGGTAGCTTAGGTGCTTAATTGTTGGTGATCAAGCTCAAAGGCCCTCTTAAGACCTCAAGATGATAAATACTTCAAAGGTATATCACTTATGCTTACTTACATTAAAGAGAATAGTTGCACACACACACCTCTCTTGTATGCATGTGTGTTCATTGCTTTTTATGTACATTCTCTTAACACTTCACACTTGTACATCTTGCATATAGACAAAGTGTGACTTGTTATTTTGAAAAGAGAAGTTTTCTCTTTACCGCGACTGGTACTGCCCCTGATACCACTACTAGTGCACATCCATGAGCCGCTGTCCATGTCAAGTGCAACCCCTGATGTTTTTCGCCATGCATACCGCGGTGGAGAAACCTTGCCTCTAAAGCGGTCCTCCACCACGAAAGTTTCCAGAGCTCACACGCTTGGTGTACCATGGTTCATACACTTGTTCGTACCATGGCACGCACAGCGGTTGTGACGGTTTTTGGTTTCAAAATATGATCAAAACATTGTAGCTTTATGTAGACCTCATATATAATTGCCACTTTGTCTCTTGGTCAGTTTTTTTAAGAGTTCAAAATCATATTTTTGAGAGATAGCATTTTCCAAGAGAGAAAATCATCCAATAACTCATCTTTGATCATTCAAACTAATTTCCATGTGCATCAAACATTATCTAGCATCATCTAGCTTCATCTAGGATGCACTCTTGCATGGGTCTTCTTCAACACATTTGCCTTGGTAAGTTGAACACCATTTTAATCTATTTTTGTGTTCTTATTTAGTAAGAAATCTCATTTATTACTTGTATTCATTTAGATTAGATTTTATATACAAGATTGAGATTTTTGTGTTGATTGATTGAGTTGTTGTATTGTGATAGCTATTGCATCTAGGATTGGTTATACTTTATATAGCTAAGTTATATGTATGACATATAGCAATATGATATCTATGATTGATTTTATTGTCATCATTTAATCTCTAGATAAGCTTGTAGTGTTGCCTAGCATTAATTGTATTTTAGATATTATCATATATTCACTTAGGTTGTTAATTTCTTCATAAGAGTTAAGCCTTGTGAATAAATTGCTTAGTGCACAAGCAAGTAGGTCTAGGATCACTATTAAAGGCCCGCAAGGTAGTAGTGGTGGGTTAGTGACCGAGAATGGTTAAGGCAACCTAGGTTGTAAACATTATTGCAAATAGTGGATTTGAGGGCCGTATGTTGCTAGTAGAATAGCTTGTAAGTTTTTCTCAATTATGAGTTTCTCACGTAAATCAATCAACATACAATTTATTATTTTCATCACTTAAATTTATTTGATTGTATTTCACATAATTGGGTTTATTTTTGAATATTGACTAATCTAAAAAATTGGTAACTAATCAGATTAACAACTAATTCACCTCCCTCTAGGTTGTTTAGACACACCATATATATTTTCAATGACAAACCACAATTGGGGCTATTATGTAAGGGTAGCTTAGACACTAAATTGTTGGTGATCAAGCTTAAAGACCCTCTCAGGACCTCAAGATAATAAACACTTCAAAGATAAATCACTTGTGCTTAATTCCTTTGAAGAGACTAGTTGCACACACACATTTCTCATGCATGCCTTGTCTTCTTGCATTTTTGGTTATTGTTTAATGTATGCATTCTCTTCACACTTCACACTTACACCTTTTTGTTGAATTTTGTTATGTGATAGTGTGTCTAGTAATTCGTTTCCCATAGTTTGATCGGAAACGTCTGTGCGTGCATGTTAGTGTGCTTGGTTTAGCGCGAGGATCGCTGTTGAAGAAAGCTCTTGTCTTCTCCTTTGGTTCACCACAATTGGTGAAATGGCGGTACTGATCGACAACCCTGACCCTCGAATTAAAATACCGTTTGATACCTGATGCCTTGGGTTCAATTCTGCAGTTATGATCCACGGCCATGACCGCCAAATGAAACTGATGCTCAGAGTAATCCAAAACTTCTCTGATCACTCCTCCTTTCGCAGCCATACTCGGGGAAGTATCATGGCCACTTAGGAAGTATGTTCCTAACCACCTGAAACATGAAAAATTATCAGTATTCATGTCAGTATAACAAAAAATCCATTACATGATAAAATTTGATTTCGACTCGGATCGACCATCATTCTACACTCTAAATGAAAAGCTCAACACAGCAACTAACCTTTGTAGGATCGATAATTCCTGTAGCCATTAAATCTTCTTATTTTCCGGTTGCAGCATTGTAACCATATTTAGGATTGTCAATGGAGAGCACCTGCGAATAAAACAATACCAACTTCAATCAGAACCAATAAATCCGGAACATATTTATAATAAACAGCATAAGAGAACAAAGCCTTTTTACCTTCTCACTTACCACACTTCCATGAACACCAGCATTTGTGGCAATCAATTTTAGTGGGTAGCTGAGAGCTCTTTAATGATATCAGCTCCAACCTGCAATTAATCAAAAAATAAGAAGCAGTTTTCGATTATATATGCATTATACACTCATCATGTTGTAACTATTTAACACCATTTTGAAGCTTTCAAGAACTTAAGATCAATAAGATCAATTTCTACAAGGGTCAAAGACCAGAGAAAAACTGTAAAAACACCAGAGTTAAGGCTGACCTTTTCTTCATCGTAATCAAGGGTTTCCTTGATGGCATCCACCTTTGATGAAAGTCTCAACAGTGTGCACCCACCACCAACTACAATACCTTCCTCAACAGCTGCCTGAAAATCATTGAAATTTTATATAGTAAGAAGTGAGAACAATCCTCAAAAGGAAACAACCTATGACCCAAAACCCATCTTGCATGCAGTGGCATCAAAATAAATTACCTCTGTTGAATTAAGAGCATCTTCAACTCTTGGTTTCTTTTCTTTAAGCTCTGCTTCAGTTTGTGCGCCAACCTTAACAAAATTCAAGTGGCCATCAATACACAAGATTTGCTTAAATGTAATACATTTTCTCCCAAGAAATTAAAAATTTACCTAGATCACGGCAACACGTCCAGAAAGTTTTGCAATTCTTTCATTCAGTTTTTCCCTCTCGTAGTCTTGCTCTGCAACCTACATGAACATAACTTTTAACTTGAGCTTAGAGAAAAAGAAAAAAGAAAAAAAAAAAAAAAAAAAAAAAAAAAAAAACCATTACTACAGCAACCGTACACTAACCTCAATAAGATTTTTTATTTGTGCAACTCGTTTGTTCACTACTTCCTTGGTGCTTCCATCACCCACAATGGTGGTAGTATCCTTTGTGAGCACCACCTTAGAAGCATTACCAAGGACCTCATTACAAACTTTATCCAAAGCATGCCCCACCTCATCTCTGATTACCGTCCTGTTGGCCAAAAGACAACAAATTAATAACAAGAAAAAATAATAGGCCAAAGTTAAGAAGAGATCCAACCTGCAATTAATCAAATAATAAGAAGCAGTTTTGACTATAAGTACGAGTACTTACCATTTGAAGTCCAAGGGATCAGACACTGAGAGCATTGAGCAATATCAAAGGCTCTTGATGGATAGGGAAGGTGTATTGTTCCAAGAACACCAATAACAGCTGGTACACCTCTCTCCAATGCAAACTGTACCTGTGCTTCATGATTGTCCCATGGAGCAAAGGACATTGCCAATATATTTCTTTTCAGCATGTAAGCACCCCTGCTTGCAACCTATAAATTGATTAGCTTCATTAGTCCAGGGAATCATATATCAACTTAGTAGATTAGAATTGGTAAAAAGTCAATTCTGATATTATATTGATGAGCCTGGTTTATCAGAAAAACAAACATATAACCAGAAAAAGAGTGAAAAAAAAAAAAAAAAAAAAAAAAAAAAAAAATTATAACATTTTAAAAGATAACCACATAAAACTGCATTAGTTCTCAACAAGCAGGCCCTCCAAAATCAGTTTAGAAATTATTATGTCCCTATTTGGCATTTGCATGAAGAAAAAAAAAACAATTACAAGCCTGATTTGCATAAACACAAGCCAAAATTGGACCCAATAACTGAAGTTCTACCGGCCTCTGAAGCTGCAGAACATAGATTATTTCTAAAATCAAAAATCACAAAACACTGAAAGACCAAAACTATACTAATATTCTAATAGGCTTGTGATTATGAAAATGCCAAGTCCATGCTCCTGCTAAACCACACCCCACATCCAGTAATGGTTTCAGGAAAGCCAATCCCAAAAATAACCAGGCTAGCCAAGGAAAGGATATAATGAAAAGCATTCCACCGATCCTGGCCATCATCCTGAAGAAATGCTACCTCGGAGTATTTATGTATATAATGTGAATTTATATCCCCTCATAAAGATGTAATATCCGAAATATGAAAACAGAAACACCAACAATAAGGGCATTTATGTCTGAAGTAATTTGACCATTCAACACTAACAATAAACGAAGTTTTCTCTTTATTGTTTCTGTTTTCATCAACAATAAAGAGAAAACTCCCTTGCACCAATATGTAAACCAAGAATGTAAAAGATGAATGAAAGAGGACCGAAAAGTTGCATCTCAGAGAATTTTGAAATCAATAAACAAAATTAAATAAGGTGAGAGACATAGATTAACTTACTTTCCCCACCAAAGCTCATTTTTGGTGTTCTTGTCCTTAACTAGACACTTGTCTTGGTGACTGCCTGTCTTTGCACCGGTCAATGTGGCTAATTTACCAATTGATGTTACCAATTTTTTTTTCTTTTTTTTTCCTTTCTTTTTTTTTCTGTCTTTTTTTTTTTTTTTTCCTTTTTTTTCTGTTTTATCCCTTTTTTTTTTTTTTCCTTTTTTTCCTTTTTTTCCTTTTTTTTTCCTCTCTTCGGAGCAATCCACAACTTCTCTTATTATGCCTCCTTCGCAGATCATGAAGTTTTTGCCAATGAGGAAGTATGCTCCAGGCAACATCTGACCACCTGAATCAAACAAAACATGAAAAATTCTCAGTATGATAAAATTTGATTTCGACTCGGATTGACCATCAGTCTACACTATAAATGCAAAGCTCGACACAGCAACTAACCTTTGTTGGATCGATAATTACTGCAGCCATTAATTCCTGCTCGACATTAGCATAGTGAACATAGTCACAGCATTTTGGCCATGGAAATGGGGTCATATACCCTTTAGGTGCTGGAATTAGACGGTGCAATTTTTCTTCTTCAGGAGGACAATGTCTTTCCCTATATATCATATTCTCATTTGGAAATGTCATGGCTCGGTTTTGTTCTTGGCAAGGAGTGTAATCAGTGTATTTAACATCACATGGCTTAATTTTTTTTGGCTTTTGGCTCAGAAGGTGCAACAATTTCTACATCAATGTGGTGAGTTTCAAATCTCAAATTTTCAACAATATTGCAGTGTCTGTTTGGTTATTTCTGAAGCAATGTTATCTCCTTTTCCAAAACCACTCCTCTGCCATGCGCCCAGTATGTAAAAGTAACAGCACAACAATCACGATAAATATAGACAGTGGGCTTCATGTTCTGAAGCTTGCCGTATTATTCTTAGAGCCTATTATATGGTGGGGCAGCTGCCTGAAGCACACTGTTAAAATGCCAAATAATCATAAAGCAATAACTTGCAACAGATAATTGAGGGCATAAGCTAACGAACATGATAAAATTTGACAAAAGAAAAAGAAAATTAAGGAACCAATTTCATTTGATTCCTGGTAGCTAAGCCTTAATGCCTTATAGCTGTTCTTTTAAACACAATTTAACCAGTGTTAAAAAGAAGATGAATGATGCTCCTATCATGTAATCAGTGATTCCAATTCAAACAAGAAATAAAAAGTAAGAGAGTGATTCTGATTCACGAAAAATGGGATTAAATCCTTGGACAAATTATGTAGATTTGAAGGGCATGAACTACAAACAGAGGCAGGATACAAATGATAATAATAGTAACAAAAAGTGCGAAAAACAGAAGAACATAAAGTTTCACACAGTTGAAGTGTATCGAGGCAGTGCATGATGAATTCAAGGATCCAAATCAAACCCCCATCTGCGCTTATTATGTTCAAAGATCTTTCATTTATTTGTACTGTTGTAACTTGAGACCAAGATAAGACGTAAAATATCAATAACATAACAGAAAATCACATTTATTAGTTTAACATCGCAACTCTTTGGATTTGATCGAATCAGTTAAATTTTAAAGTTGAAAACAAAAGCTAGATTAAATGTGAAAGCAAAATGTGAATAAACGATGAAAGTAGCTTCTAAAAGCCACCACCGCCGGAAAAACAACAATAATATCAGAGTGAGAAGCACAGATATCAAAACGTTATGAAGAAACACAATAAGCAAACATAGCAACAAACAAAAAAAGAATTACCTGAAAATAATGAGCGCTCTTGCTCAGTTTTGCCTAAAATCCCTATTTAGAAAAGGAGAAAGAAAAAATACTCTAATTCCACATAAGCCTAGTAAACCATTTTTTGTTTTTGTATATTAATGTAATATAATCACAAAAGTATTTAATAAAATCCACATTCGGCAAGTCAGCATGGAGAAATCTAAAGATTCTGACAACTGCAGAGAATTCAATTTGGTTCTGTAACCACAAAAAAAAAATCATATTATATGAAACACCAACCACTATTATTATTATCTTTTTCATAGGAAACACCGAACGTAATTATTTGGGTGACTAATTTCATTCATGAGAACTAAATAGCAAATCCATCTTGTTATTAATACAAACTTATTCAACCTAGTATATGATACTTCAGAAAAATGTGACATCGTAAGAAGATGCATGGCTCAAGCAATCTTCTTAAGCAAAAACAACTAGCAACAATCAAGCGAAAAAAAAGGTGCAAATTTCATTTGTCAAAAGACCGTTGAAAGTTAAAACACCAAATTACCATGAACAAAACATTCCTTAGAGCACTTCTAGTATGATCATAACTTATACTATAAGATCTATTAACTCTTAAGTTGCTTCTTCGATAAAATGACTGCATTACAATTACATAGAATTAATCACTATTTAATAAAATCACACATACAAAAGTTTATGTATCAGTTCATTGCCATGTCCTTGCCCTATCTGTAAAATTTTCTAACTAGAAATAGTAACTACGCCACAACATGTCCATATTTTGTATGCAATGCATACAAAATATGGACATGCATGACAATATGTTAAAAATATATGGGTCAAAAAATATATGTAAAAAATATATGTTAAAAATATGGGTCAAAATCCGGGTCAACATATATGTTAAAAATATGGGTATAAAATCCGGGTCAAAATCTGGGTTAAAATTTGGATCCAAATCCAAATCATAATATGTGTAACAATGAGGGTCAAAGGGTGGGCTTGGGTAAAGCCCTACCCACATGCATACAATTGTTATTTGGGCTGGGTTTAAGCCCTTTGAAATTATGAGGGCTTTTTGAGGGCTTGGGTCCAGTGCGGGCTTGGGCCCTCAAATTGCCAACCCTAGTATGCATATCATATGAACATTACATAGTTAATAATGTAGATAAAAAAATAAATGCATGCACCTTCAACGTAAGGTAGATATTTTATAGTTATCATGTCATATGATGATGGGACATAGTAACATACCTATAGTTCATATGTATATCAGCTTGTGAGTGTTTCATAGTTAATAAATGTAGTCACAAATTTTCAAGCATATCACATTTAGCAATTTGACTGAGTAACGTTCCTAGTTATTAACCATGTCCATATTTCAAATGCAACTCCCTGTTGAAATTCCAGCCAAATCACCTTCAGCAATTTGATAAAGTAATGTACCAATGTGGCAATGTCATATCAATAACAATTAATAAGGGTAAATAAGATTCCAGCCACGTCATCTTTGAGGAATACTTTTGAACTACAACTGGCCTAATCTAACATGCTTAAGTTCTTACTGCAATCCTTCCCATTCAATCTTCTCATTTCAGTTTTTCTCTGAAGGTGCAAAGTGCAAACAAAGAAAAGCAGCTCTTGATATCTAGCCTCTAGATACAAAACTCCTTTCCATAACAAAAAAATATACATTAATTTTGTCTATGACTAGTAGGAGTCCTCACTGTTGCTCGGGCTAGTATTGGAGACTGCACCTCTGTTAACAATGTGCATAAGAATAGATTGGATAATGTAGTTATATTTTTACACTGATTCTTAGTCAGAGACTAGACCCTGCCTCATCTTTGTTAATTTCAACCAAGATAGGAACCATCTACCTTTAGTCTAAAGGAAAAGTACTTCTTACAACCTCCCACCCCGTTCCTAGAAAAATTGTATAGGAAGGTAAACAAGTTACCTTTGATCATAGTTTTCTCGAGGTACCATATATCATCCTACAATTACCAAAAAAAAAAGAATAAAAAAAAGGTCTAGTACATCTTTGAGTTATAGTTCAACATTTTAAGCTCTTTTCTTCTGCTTGACTACTTGCTTTCATCCTTAAACCACTAAAAAATGCTTGTCGCATTCAAGTAACAAGCAGAAAGACGATTCACACAAAAAACACACTATGCCAAGGTCAATACATAAGAAGATCCTGACCATAAAATAGGCAATAGATAATAAGTAATTATAAGCTTGCATTAGATGCATTATTCATGCTACATTGTTGCTGAGAATCATCAAGCATCCTAAAATAAACCAGGTAATGAATGGCTTAAAGGATAGAATATGTCAACGAAAACACATGCAAACCAGCAAAGAGCAGCAAAAGGACAATCCAGATCTCCAAAAGAGTTGCCATCAAAAGTTGAATCAGTGCAAAGCAGTGTCATGAACCTATAAAACAGAAACAGAAACAGAAACAGAAAAAATAAACCACATACTGTTTGGCATGTTTTGTGTCAGTCTTGGATGCAGAAGTCTTAGAATGAGATTTGTCCTTTTTTTTCAGAAGACAATTTTAGATCATGAGGATCAGCTTCAGCTGTCTCTAGCTTTTCACTTGCTGTAGATGGACACGACCATCTGCTTCTTGTGTTGTGCCTGTTGATCCCGCATTCTGCATAACAGCATTCTCTCTGGCAGATGGAAGGCTACTGGGATGAGTCTAAGCATTCACAAGTGATTCCCATGCCCTATTCTTCGGCTTTGCTGAGTTCGCTTCAGCATAATATGGGGCATGCTGAACATCCTTGAGATAATCAAATTCTTGAGATGCCCAAGAAGGCATAGAAACCAAATGTTTATATCTGTACTCATCTGGAGTGTCAGCACTAATTACATCAATGTACGCAAATGAGTCACTTGATGAACGCCGATGACCTCCTCTGCAAACAGGAGTCTCTGGCTCATTAAGGAGATCGTCAAGCCAAGAAGGTTACTCCTCCAGTAGAAAGCAGTCAGAGGAAGTACGCTGATGGTGTATATTTCCCCCTCTCTGGGCTTTGGAACAGCTTTTGGTCCAAGTACACCAGTAGGGGTATAGTCAGCATAAGCGGAAACACTAGGAAATGGACTTTTTGGAGGAAGTAAGGATTGCTTTCCAGCAAACATCGCATTTCTAAAATTTGACGAGCTCTTAGAATTTGCCATAGCCAAAGTGCAACCAATCCCTGTTCAAGCAGTAAAGTTAATAATTTACCAATAAAACAGTTCATGAAACAGACAAAGAAAGCATAATCAAGGGTCGTTGGATTAGGCTTCAGTCACTCTTTCTTCTCTTCCGCCCTATGATCAAAGGATGAGATCTGAACCATTAATAATTTCATGCACTATCAACAGGACCCACCTCTGTGAATTCCTTAATGCATAGGACTAACCCATAGAACTCATGTTACACAAAGAAAATTTCTCATTTAGACGTTTCAAGTATATGCAAAGGACAAAAACTTATCCGGAAAACAAAACCCAACTACAGAGAATTTCAAGTCAACTTGACACGACTTTTACAACACTAATTAATAATACCCAGCCAAAAAAATAAATCAAATCAAATCTTATATATCATAAATAAATAAAATAAGTTTTACTCTTGTTGTTTTACCTCATTTTCTCACTCAAAAAATAAAAAACCCTCTAATTCCAATTTTTTTCCTCACATTTTTCTCGGCAACAAAACAGAATATAAAATCAGGATGCTTACAAATCAACAAAAGCCCTAAATGTCAAAATTAGAAATTTTTAAAAAAATTAATAAATAAACAAGGCAATGTACAATGTGAAAGGCCACGATGGAACAAGAATCGAATCTCAAATTGAACAAATAGAACAGGAAGATTTGAAAGCAAAAATAATAAAACAGGAAACAAAATAAAATTTTCCTGTTTCAAGAAAACAAAAACAAAAACAAAAACAAAAAACAAAAAAACAAAAAAAGAACAAAAGGCATACCTGTGTGGATTGAAGAACCGAGATCTCGAAACAGCAATGTGAAATCGAAGGCGTGATTTCTTTCACTTAAGGGTTTGCTTTCGTTTTTGTTCTGTTTCTTGTTTTCCTTACGAAGAATCTCTCTCTCTCTCTCCCTCTCTCTCGTATATTTTGGGCTTTGATTGATTGAAAAGTGAAAACTACTAAAAAACGAAAAACTGAAATAAATAAAATCATTTATTTCTTTTCTTTCTTTTTTCTTGTAATACTAGTGTCTAACCCGTGCGATGTATGAGCTTTTCTCTCAAATGTATCTTTTCATTTTATTTTTTTTAATTTCTCATTTCATAATATAATTTAACTATCTAAATTGCTTTTTAGCTCAATTTGGGATCACAATTTAAGATTAGAGCCTAATTTGATGTGGAGGTTAACAATGCTGCAATTCCACTTGCAATGAAGCAAGTGAAGGCCAAAATTATGAGTAACACATTTTTCATAGTCATGATTAAATTTAATATCTCAATGTGTTATCGATATTTGTGTGAGAAGATAGCTCTTGATGGCTATTTATAGAAATGTCAAGAAATAGGAGAGGACATGATCACTCACATGACTAGTAATGTAATTAATGGGTGTATAGGAGAATTTGAATGTTGTTTGAGTTATTCTAGATGTTTAATTAATGGGAAGATTAATGATATTTAAATTTGAATGGCTTTTGAGCTAGAAGTAAAATGAATTATTTGAATGGTTTTTGAGCTAGAATTAAAATGAATTACATTAATATAAATAGATAGAGGGAACTAGATTAAATCGGATTTAATTAAATGGCTATGGGCACAATTACGTTTACAAATACATCACTATAACTCATTCATTTAAATTGTATTATATTTGCATAATTTAAATGAATTGATTATATTGATGCTACATCATTTGAACGTCAAATTTGAACAAAGTAGTCTTACTCTTATGTTTATATCGGTGATAAGCTAGCAATCGTGATTAATAAATAGATATTAATCTACTTATTAATATGATTTTATCCGGTTGTAAACTCTTAGGTACCTAAGATATTTTACCACTCTTTAAAATTCATAATCGTAATCCATATGAGTGGCATTGGATACAAATTAAACTCAAATTCCTTATATAATTAATATAGATTAGTAGACTTTTCAAACTCAACCAAAATTAGTTTTTTATTTATTTTTATTTTTTAAATCTTTGAATTTTGTAGACTTATTATTAAAATATAATGTTTATAACTGACTAAGTAACATTGCTATTTACAACAATTTATACAAAATTAAATAAAAGATAATTAAATTGAGATAATTGAATATGAAAGGTTTTTTTTTTCTTTTGAATAAATTGAACATGAAAGGTTAACTTGGGATTTTATTATTTTTAATAAATTATGTTGTTGACACTTGATTTTCATCTACTAATTAATAAGAATTAAATAAAATAATTAATAGTACATAAAAATCAAGAGTCATTCCCATAATTAATGGGATAATGAATACAAATCAAAAGTCAATTCCATAACTTACTAATAATACTTATTAAAAAAAACTAATTAATAAGAATTCAAGGCTTGTCTTTTAAACCTACCAAATATTATAATATATATAACTAAATAAAAATAATTAATAATTACAAATCAATTATAGGATTAGTTAATAGTATTTATTCATTATCCCATTAATTGCCTTTTGATTATCCAGATCTATATCCCACCAACATACAACTAACTCAATGAATTAAATAAACATAAAACAATTACAATGACTCTATAGGTTAGACATCTTATTCACTTCTCTATTTATCCAATGTGAGATGTGGGATAAGAAGTCATATTATGCATTTTTAACAAATATTTTAATTATTTATATAGTAGCCGTATAGAAATACGACCAGATAAACACAGTTTTGCATTCCTTTATTTAGTCTAGAGCTGTTTATTTAATTAAAGAGTTCAGGGGAATGTACTATCTTGCCTTTGAATGAACTAACCAAACTTAGTACCAATTGGGCATTGTTGTGCTTTTGGGAAAATTGCTTCTGATTTTACTATGGGGAAAATTGCTTCTGATTCTGCTGTGGGGAGAATCAGCTGAGTATTTAGTAAACTAATTTTTAAAAGTGCTGTGAGAACCAAAAGCAATTGCAACGTGTTTGGTAAACTATAAGTAAAAAGTGTTAGTGGAATTGGTGGAAAATGTCACGTTTTCAAATTGATTTGGCGACATTGTCAATGCTTTAATAAGTTAAGTTTAAAAGGCACCTATTATGATGAACTACCAAAATTGCCCTTAGATATGAGTTTATGTTATTCTCTTTGTACTTTTCTCTCTCCATACTTCCAACAAAAACGACAGTACTCTCTCTCTCTCTCTCTCTCTCTCTCTCTAAAAATAAAAGTTCAAGGTTGCCTCGACTTTCTTCTTCAACTTATAAAGAAAGGACGTGCTTCAGTACAATAAGGTAATATTTCTTGCAAATACTTCTTTTAATTTGTTCACATTTTCATTTGTTCCTTTTCTTATGTTATCCAAGTATTTTGTAAACCTTAAGCCATTGTGAGAATTTTTGGATCTCCAAGCCTTTTCATTACTTCCCCGAGCCTTTTGATGTCTTCCCCTAGCCTTTTCATGTAATGTCATTACTTCCCTAAGCCTTTTGATGTCTTCCCTGAGCCTTTTGATATCTTCCCCTTGTCTTCTCATGTAATGTCTTCCCCGAACCTTTTTATTACTTCCCCGAGCCTTTTGATGTCTTCCCCGAGCCTTTTCATGTAATGTCTTCCCTGAGCCTTTTCATTACTTCCCCGAGCCTTTCCATGTCTTACCCGAGCCTTTCCAATATCCTCACCCGAGCCTTTGTTAATTTAATGTTTGAATTTATTTGAAATATTTCACTATCCGAGTTTTGATTAATGGTTTGTGATGATTAATTTGACAGCATCATGAATCGGGTTAGAATAGTAATATCTTACAACAGTCGATAGGAGCAGTTACCCGATGGAAGTCAGAGGTTTGTTGGATCCGATAACCGGGAATGTATGTGTCAAGGAAAATGACTTACGAAGAATTAGTGGCGATCGTGCATACCATTATGAAGTATGATGTAAACAAATTCAATGTTGATCTGTTATCAATATCAATCGTTCCTGGCAGTACATGTCGTACATTTATAACAAATGACGGTGATGTTCAGTTTATACTAGGGGAAGAGCGGGTGATCCCTCAAGTATGTGTTAGTCTAACTAAGAAGACAACTGGTGAAAGTATACAAACGTAGTTAAATTGCTTAAGGCATACCTAGAGAGGGGGTGAATAGGTTTTTACGCATTTTTCAATCCCTTGAACAAACTTTCGTTTGTCCCTCAAGGTTGCCTTACATACAATAAATATACTAAGAAGAGACAACATACATAGACAATATGAATAGGTAATCATATAAGCATAGTCTATATACATCATCAAGTTGTATGAGGTAAACAAACAAATAAGTACAATAACAAAGAATACTTGTATTTCACTATATATTCAATGAGTTACAAGAATGATCAAATATCACTATACACAAATACAATATACAAAAGAATCATAGAAATAAAATTGATCAATAAAATGAGTTCACTAATCACACTATACAAAGTCTTGCTTCACAATACATCATAAGTGAATATTATGAAACAAGATAATAAAATGTACAAATAAAATATAAGAGATAGAGATAGGAAGAATTAACACAAGAGATTTTTTTAACGTGGTAAAACCTCCAAGGAGGAAACATCCACAGGTTGAACTACAACAATTGGGTACTATATTATTGGAAAGTAAACATAGAACATTCACAAAGTGACCAATCTTTAGCTCACCCAACCTAGTGAAGTCTAAGCCTACCCAACCCTATTGGAAAGTGTGAAATCCCTCAATGATGCGAAACCACCATATATTGGACACCACTCAAAACCAACATCGATGGTAGATTAGAAATTCCTCAAGAGTGCATACATCTCCCCTGTACCCCGCTCTATCGGAGTCTATATCTAACCATACGCCCAGGCCTACCAATACAATAGCCAACTCCCTATCCGAGACACTCATGCCTCTAGGGAGCCTCCCATGCATGACTATCCGAGTCATCCCGACTCTAGGCAAGACTTCTTGCTTGGCTATCCGAGTCACCCCGACTCTAACCAAGACTTCATGCATTTTACAATGACTTCCTAGTGTGATCATGTGAATGCAAATGATGCAAACAATCAAATCAACATAGAACATGTGATCAATACATTCTATAGCACAAATAGACCTAAACATGTGATATCACAAGTAATCAAGTCTAGATGCAAAATACACGAATAAAACCTAAAGCATGTGAAACATCAAAACACATAAGCTCAAAGTCTCATTCACACATACAACACTTGAATCAAAATATATTCATGAAGAACAAATTCAAGATGCTATCAATATACAATTAAATACTAGATATATGAGATTTAAATCAATCAATATTCTAGCCAAAAATATAGAGCAAGGATTCAAGATATAAATCAATCAAATCCTAGATTGCTCTAAAACACAAACAAAATTCAATAATCCTAGATTTCATTAATCAAAGGATCAAATCAAATCTGAAGGTCATTTATCACAAAATTAATTCAATCAAGTTCCAAATAATCTAAGATGCCATTCTAATCACAATACAACTCACAAACATATGTAAAACCTAGAATCATAGAAACTAGTCAACATTAGTCCATAAATTGACTTTCAATTAGAATGATAATCAAGCTATCTTTCTCAATAGCTTTTACCAAACATAAACATAGATATAGAAGAAGAAACCACAAGCAAATTGAAGGTTAAAAAGAAAGAAATCCCAAAGATTAGTCCAATACCTTAGACTTGACAGCTGCTTCGGTTTTCAGTGTCCAATCACCAGAAAACTTGATCACTCAGCTACCAAACCACTCAGAAATGATAGAGGACTCAATTACAAACGTTCTCCAATTCGAATCACTCAAATCCGACTCCGGATGAGGGAGATATGATGTTTGGAAGATGAGAAAATTTGTTGGAGAAGACTGACGGGATTTGCAAAATTTTCTTCTTAAAAAAAATCAAATGGAGAGAGAGGAGGGAAGGTAAATGGAGGAGAGAGAAGCATTCCGGGCCAATAAGGTGAGGCCATGTCACCCCTGGCCGTGGGGGGCGCGTGGGCCTCACGGGGGCAGAAAGCCCCCTTGGCCGTGGGGCCCACGGCCTGGGCTGACTTCTCGGGCGCTCCCTCGGTTCTTCAGCCCATATCTTGGGCATCCGAACTCTGATTTTGAATCCATTTTCGGATTACGAACCATGACTCTCTCACACACGATGACGACTATACAACTTTGAAAAACGGTTGAGAAATCATCTCGGAAAACGTTGATGAAGTCAACTCAACGAATGAGAACGAAAAGTAGCGTAGCTACATCGTTTGGACTCGAAATTAAATGAATGAGTAACCGAAATGACTGGAACTCAATAAGGAATCATAATAGATCATATTCAAGTCCAAATACAAAAATACGGAAATATACAATCACAAAGACACACACATATGCTAGTTTCCGGACATAGTCCTTGAAAATGCAATAAACAAAATTTGACCAATATAATATGAATGCATGAGCATATTTTGTCATGTGTCAAAAGTGAAACATAAGTGATGTTTAATCATGAAAGAACACACAAGAATGCCATGTGTGTGTGTGTGCGCCTAGCCTTGTAAGAGATATGAGGTCCTTTATTACCTTCGTTGAACAATGGTGCACAAATCTCTTAAATGCCGGCTTCTTAAATGAATTGTGGTTGAGACATCCTTCGTCTTCTTAATTCTTCAAAAATATGAACCACTAAACATTACAAGAGAAACACGTTTTGATATGGAATTAATGCCAACACAAACTATAAACCTAACAACTGGAGATGTGATAAGGAATGATATTCCTCCTCTTGAAAATACCCAATAATTTGGATCCTTTAGCGATAGCAACCAAGTGTTCACCCAAGGTGGGGAAAACATATGTGGTGTCCCACTGGCAGCGGTTGACCATGTAGATGTAGTTGAACCTCAATTTGGCTATGTGTTTGGTTCTCGAATTGAGCAGTACAATGAGCAGAACCATGAGGTGGATAATGAGCCAAATAATGTACAGGTTGATAATGTAGCAAATGTGGATGAAGAGCCTGCACAAATTCAAAGACGTGGAAGATGTGTAAAAGGAGTTAGTTACTTTGCACCAGATATACCTGGGACTTCCGAGGTCCGGCATAATGTAACTAAATCTGATTCCGAAAATACCACCATGTGGGTTATTCCCGGAGCAGATTCATACTTATTTGGTATTGGTATAAGTAGCACCTTGGCAGCGCAAAAACCTAGAACCATGATTTATAAAGGTCAATTTTTTCCGAGTAAAAAGGATTTGAAAAGGCTAGTTAGCCATTTTTCAATGCAGCATAATTTTGAATGGAAGGTGAAAAGGTCCAATAAGACAACTTTACATCTGGTTTGCATCATTGATGACTGTACGTGGAAATTAAGAGCGATGAAGAGAGCTGAAGGGACTTACTTTCAAGTCAGAAGTTTTGTCAACGAACACAGTTGTCCCTTGGAGGAGATTCACTGTCGCCACCGACAAGCTAGTGCAATCACAATCGGAGAAGTCGTTGCACCTAGACTTCAACAACATGATGGTCGTCTCATGCGTCCCAAGGATGTAATCGCCGATATGAAAACAATGTTTGGCATCCAAATCATGTACAGCTTCACATGATGCCCTACAATATGCATTGTCATTGACCTATGGAACGCATGAAGAAACTTTCCAACTGCTGCCATCTTTTGCATACGTTCTAGAACAGCAAAATCCTGGCACAATCATTGACTTACAGTGCGCAGACGATGGTAAATTCCTGTACTTTTTCATGTCGTTAGGATCCTCAATTAGAGGTTTCTGAAGGTGTATGCGTCATGTGATTGCAGTTGATGGTGCCCATTTGAAGGGAAGATTTTGGGGTACAATGTTTGTTTCAACTGCACAAGATGGAAACGAACAGGTGTATCCAATTGCTTTTGGGTACGGTGACTCAGAAAACAACCTTTCATGGGAGTGGTTTTTGGAATGCTTGAGGGGTGCCCTTGGTCATATAGATAATCTAGTTTTCATTTCCAATCGTCATGCAAGCATTGAAGCAGGGATTTCAAAAGTCTTCCCTTATGCAACCCGTACAATATGTTGCTGGCATTTTGGTGAAAATATGAGGAAGCGATTCCACAGAAATGATGTTGCCGACATAATGGATGCCGCAGCTAGTGAAATGAATTATAATTGCCACATGGAGGAGTTACGTAAGCTGCACAAGGCTGCATAAGGCTGCATTTGATTATGCCATTGCTGCTGGTCCACGCAAGTGGTCCCGCGTACACTGTCCCTAAAGAAGGTACAAGGTGATAACGACAAATGTTACAAAGCGCATAAACTTATGCCTAAAATTCGCACGGCAACTACCACTGATGACATTGGCAGAGTTCATTAGGAATATGCTACAAAAGTGGTTTCACAATCGTCATGCAAATTCACAGTCCATGCGTTATCGATTGACCGACGCAGTACATCTTGTGATCCTAAAACGTGTCGAGAAGTGCGGTTATATGACTGTAAATCCAGTTGACTGGAACATATTCTCCGTCAAACACAAGGGAAAATAGTGGACAGTTAACTTAGCCCGGAAGACTTACACATGTAACAAATTCCAAATGGACTTTTTTCCATGTTCACACGCACTCGCAGCGGCAAGGTACATGACAAGTTATAGTTAACGCTTTATATTACCCAAACATGAATCTCACTGTTTTCATTGTTGCAGGGAGCGGAACATGGATTTCACATCTCTATGTGCAGACTACTATAAGAGGGAGACACTTATCAATGCATACTCGGTTTCTATTATGCTTGTTGGCCATCCTTCTTCATGGGTAGTGCCATCCGACATCGCAGCATTGGTGGTTTTAAATCCAAAGACGAAAAGACAATCGGGTCGCCCGATGGAGGGTCGACATGCCTCATCTTCGGAGAGGACAACTACACAGTCGTGTAGAAGATGTGAACAACCAAGACATAATAGCAGGAGGTGTTCTAACCCGCCTATAGTTAATAAAGGTCCCAGTATAATTGTCCCCGAGGAATACCGTCGCAGGTGCAACATCTGTTATGAGATTGGACACAACAAACAAACGTGCCCTGAGAAGGACTCTACCGTGGAATGAATGGAGCCGTTGAGGAAGGCGATCAAACATAACAAGGCAGTACAAGAGGGGACGAATTGCCACTAGAAAAGCTTACGATTATTAATGTCTTCCAACATCGATCAGACTTTGGGAACCATGATTGATACAGCTGTGTTATGCTTTTATGTTGAATTGTTGTTATTTATTTATTTTTTCGAAATTGATTTACATTTAGTTGTTCATTTTAATCGTTAATCGTGTTGGAATTGAATGACTTGTCACTTAAATTGTGTTGGAATTGAATAAATTTAATTGAATAATTCAAATAGAAAATGAAAATGTTATGTACATCAACTAGCAGAGAACAACCCTAATATACATCAACTATAGAACAAAATTGGGCATCGAGTTGCAAAAAACCTCCACGGCTATCTTCTCCCGGATGTTAGCCATATCCTTCTCCGTCCAATCGAACTTTGTCCTGTTTGCCACCAAGTACTCTACCAGTCTCAAAGTATAGGCACCATAGTTACCCCTGCAAATCACCACATGTACAACCGTTAGAAGGGAATTTGATTCAAACCAATTGGGATAGAATAAACTCTTGAAACATTCATACCCCTTCTGTTGTTGGGGCACACGTGGGCCAACGACGATGCTCATTCGAAAGGGCCTCTTCGAACGTCTGTACGTCGGATCTTCCTCTCGTCTGTTATTGTGAAACCCGACCTGATTCAACATCGAGGGTATAAACCACCATAAGCATACGACCTGCGTATTCCTGTGGTCCCGTGTCACCTCCTGTCTGAACAGGTCTAACAGGTAGATCTTCCCTTCTGAGAGGTCGACGCTGGCCAATACCCAATGATGATGTCCCAGGTTGCAAGGAATCAGAACTTGTACATGTTTCAACATAGTGTTATCAGTGTGAAATTTAAACATAGTATTTAACAATTGAAACCATGTAATTTAAACACTTACCGCGTCAACCTGGTGCCATGGCCGGGTTCCTGCCTAGAGCAATCCTCGGATCGTCATCAGGTCATCATCGGACCACCTGTGATCCAACAAAGCCCACTCTGGAGGGGGTTTGCCCACAACCCCACAGCCAAACATTTGCCCCCACTGAATATATAACAATGACTGTACATAGAAAATTTACCACATCGTTAGGTAAAAGATGTATGAAACACATCAATGCATAAACGAAAACCTAACAATACGATTATACTTACATATAACTGCGAATCTAGTAGGTTGAACCTCTGACGGTAGACAATGCGGTATGCTCACTGGCGCTTCCGCAGAATTTTCAAGTACACGTCGATGTGCTGACAATGTAAACATTTAATATTGTTAGGATTCAACCATTACTGATACAAACTTATACACACTACAAGAAAATGACCTTTTTATCACGGGACATCTACTACGGGCATTTTGGGCTCGTGATAAATAAGCAATACAACTACGGGCTTTTAAAGGCCCGTGATAGATATTCGCTTAAAAACTTTTCCACTACGGGCTTTTATATGCCCATGATAAATAACTCTTAATTACTACGGGCAATTATGCATCCGTAGTGAATACGTTGGTAATTATCACAGGCAAGTGCCCGTGGTTACTGATATGATATATTTTTCATAAATCCACAAATTTTAGATTTTGAAATTAAAAACCCTAATCTCACGTTCCTCCTCAACGTACTCTCTTGAACAACCAAACATCCTATGAATTCTCTCTTCCTCATCGCCTTCATCCGTGCCAAACAAATCGGAGCCAATTAATGGAGACTTCGAATCTCTCTTCTTAGTACGTTTCTCAATTTTTCTCTCTTCCAATCTCGCTATCCACCGTCTGTTCATCTTCATCTCCCTCTCAAGGTACTTGTTCTAACTCTCTCTATTTCACACTCACTATGCACAGGAAGATCTTTCTTTCTCAATTGTTGTTCTCGGTGGAGCAGATGCAAACCGAAGCTCAAGAAAGTCACCGAAACTGAGTGAGGACTAGAGACAACGCTCTAGACCTATACCACCTGGAGGCACTTATCCAGCTAGGACCATTGCAGGTTCTTGTTAGTTAGTTTGTTTTGTTTTTACTTTTGGGGATTTGGGTTTGATTTTGTTTTCTTTGTTTCTGGTGCAGTCAATGCGGTCTATGCGATACTTATTACATAGCCCATGTCAAGAATGCTTGTGCTTTCCTTGGAGATGGAATGTCTAGAATTGAAGTAATTTCTTTTACTTCTGCTTGTTTTCACTTTTTACATTTGGTTTCTAATTGTCTTTGAGAATTGGGAACTGATCATTGCTTAAATCTATACTCGTTTTTATTGTAGAGATGGAAGTGCACTGTGTTGTATTGTTTGCCACTTATGTGAACTAGTTTTACATATTCCTTTATCATTGTTATTCTTATACCCAAAGTATCCATGTGGTTAGTGTTTTGACTTGACCTTGGGGAATAATGTTTATGTTATCATTACAAATTCTTCTGTAGGTGTGTCATTCATTTATATGCACATGCGTTTCTTTGTTGTATATATTATAGATTTTGAAGGTAGAAAGCTGCTCCTTTAGGATGCAGAGCTGTAAATGAAAAAGGAATGAGATATTGTATCGGATATAAATCGAACTTGTTGTAGTTATAGTAGATGGTCATTGAGGATATGGGATCATTCAAAATGGAAGACTCTATGCCATGGATGACAGTGAAGATGCTGGTGCAATTAGTTTGACAGAATTGATTAAATCATCATATTAAATTTCTAGAGCAATCATGTTGAAGCCTGAATGTGACATGATCTCGATTATTACTTTTTTATTATCAAGTCTTTTTTCTCATTCTGTCAATCTCAAGTTGATTTTTTTAATAACCTTGGTATTTATTAGTTGACATTTAATTAAGCATAACATCTTCTGTCTTTATATAATTATTGCTTTCACTTTTTGTATATATATATATATATATATCACAGTTTTGGCATTTATTTTTCTTTTTGAACTTGTACAAACGTTTTTCTAATCTATTTTATCATCTAGAGCTCGGAACCTGTTGTTCATGGTAGAGGGAGGAAAAAAGAGTCCTTGGATGAGACTTACTTAGGTGTCCATGAGGAGTTGTTATATGCTTGTAAAACTAAGCCAGTAGAAGGTATGCCTTTCTCTTTCTTATCTTGAAATTTACAAATTGAATATGTTTCCCTGATCTTGGTTTTTCTTTCCCTTCAAAGTTTTGATGCACACGTATAGGAGTTTTGACTTACATGTTCTTAACTTCTTTCAACTGTAGGAGCTCAGTGGACAAGGATAGTGACAACTATTGCAATTGAGATGCTGAAAACAGGCATTGTTGAGGCAGTCATTTGTGTACAGAGGTAGGAGCACATGTTTTTAGTAGATGATGATATACTAAATTTTGATTACTTTTAGTAAATGAATTGTCTAGTTTGAAGTTTCATGATCTTTTTAGTTTACTAATACAGTGATCCAGATGACAGATTTAGCCCAAGGCCTGTGTTAGCAAGGTTTGCACCTATAGTCTTCTAATTGATTTGGATTATTCCATTCTTTGAATGTTTTGATCAAAGATTTTCACATTCCTGCTTACTTACTCTAGCCAAGGAGTATCTTTTAATTTTTATTTTCCTCATTTTCCCAACAGGACACCAGATGAAGTTTTGGCTGCTAGGTGTCAAGCCTACATTATCTCCTAATCTGAATTCCCTTGCCTTAGTTGAGGTCTGTTTAACAAAGCTTATCTATATCTGTATTTGCACTTTAATATGCATGCTGTGTTTGATGCATCTTTAAACAAGGAACATTCTCAGCTTGTTAAACAAAGAACATAGTTGAGGTCTGGTCACCTTTAGATAAACGATGTCTTGAAGTGATGTTTGCTGGGCATTGACATGTCTGGGTTTCAGTTGAAACAGAAGTACAGAAAACTAGCATGGTTGGCCAGTTGAGAGTTTGATTGAGAATGGAGATGTTTACTAAGATAATTGTATAGCCATATGGAGATATATTCAATATTGTCTTTTTATTTATTTTCTTCCTTTCCTTTTTTATCTTTTTTGTTTTTGATTAAAAGAGGTCAATGTTGGCAGAATATTTTGAAAAGCCATGCTTCACATGCCATAATCATAATTATATCCCTTTTGCTTGTTTTATATATTTTTTTTATTACTTACCAAGTTACCATGTCCATTCTCTGTCCTTCTCACTTGCATTTTGTTTCTGACTTTTTTTTTTTTGTTTTGTTATTTTGTTCATGCAATTGATCTTTAACAGTTGTAAATGCTAGCGTTAGTGGAATCGATGTCTAGTTTTTAAAGTTTGGTTGAAGATTATTTCTATATGGAAAGTAAACATATAGGACGGGCCTTGATTTTGCTTTTGGATGTTATTATCAGGTGCAATTTGGCTTCTCCAATTTGCAAAGAACTAATCTTGAGTTGGATTCATACAAAGAGAAGATAAAGGAGAATCAAGAGAAAATTAAACTTAATAAGCAGCTTCCTTACATTGTTGAGGTAATTTTCTGATCCCTTTCTTTTTTCATATTTCTGTTCTATTTTAAAATTCCAAGACTTATTTAGTTTATGGTTTTGCACTTCTGCCATGTTGTGGGTTGTTGAATGATATTTCACTTGGACAACCAAATAGTCGAGACTAGGGCTTCCATTTGGTGCAATCAATCTATTTCTTTTATTTTTAATTATTACTTATGGGTAGTATTTGGGATGAGTAAGCTATAACCCTATTTTTGAAGCTTATATGGAAAGATAAAAGGTTTTATTTTAAACTTCTGTTGCAAACATAAGTGTAGGCAGTGTAGCAGCTTGTTGAGGTAGGTTTTGAGTGGGGTTTCAATTTTTTATTTTGGTTTTACTAAAAGCTTTTGTCACCAGAAATAATAGTTGAATTATGATTGAATTGGCCTTAGTTTTATTATCTTCATGTTTCCAAATTTTGGAGATGAAGAGAAGATGAAGCTAAGGAAGATGGAGCCAACATTGATCTTGACTCACAGACGAAGGGTAAATGGATAAGGGCCAGAGAGTTTGTGTGAAGAAGATATTAGTTAGCAAGGTACCTTTGATACGCCCTACTAGTGACCTGCAAATTCTTGAAGATGTTAGAGGCACTTATATTGTTTGACTATCAAATACATCATTAACTATTAAGATTTAGGTGAATATATGTATGGGTGAACTTATTGTTAAGATTAGTAGGCTTTTTAATTAAGTGAATGTTTGTGGGTGAATGTAATGTTAATACTTGAAAATTTTTAATTGAATGTTTATGGATTTATTAACTTTACATATATATTGAATGCTTGTGGATTTTATATAGAATGCTTTGGAGTTTAATCTTCCAATTATTTGCACTAAATAGGCTATGTATAAAATCAATAAATTAATTTTTTTTTTTTTTTCATAAAAAAAATACTCATCAATCACGGGCAATGCCCGTTGTCAGTAATGCATTGACCATGGGCATTGCCCGTTGTAGACGAACTTATTTATCACGGGCATTGCCCGTATTCGAAACGCGTCATTTTCTATCACACCTTCACAGACGACGGACGTTATAACAGGTGATGCCCGTAGTGGATACACATCCACAATGGGCATTGCCCATAGTCGATGCTCGAATTTCTTGTAGTGACGGACAGTTAAAGTAAGGAACATACCGAATCCTCTTAACTCCATGTAGTTTGTTTGGAACCAGTGGAACCAAGTGACACCTACTGGTATATGTACATCCACATCACGTCTGCATAATTGTTGAAAAAGTTAGATAACCAAGTAATATTACTTAGGTGTTAAATAATATTATAAGATTGTAAAATGTACGATTATACTTATAATTCCCCCATAGTGTTCCTCTTGTAGGCTTGATAGGCCACAAGATGATCAGGATGTACCAACTCGTGGGGCCTAAACGCATGCTCTGATGATTGTGGCCTCGTCCTTGGCCTCTTCGGCCGACAGAGGTCGGTGAATGGGGACAGTAGCATCCAACCTAGCCTGCGAACCCGATACCGACGTTGATCCTAGGGGGGACTACGGTTCTAACCACTGGGCTGGACCAGAGGGGTGCGAAGTGAGGAGGAACTCTGCCCCAGTGAATCGCTCTCATCCAACCTGCGTTGTGAGAAGGAACTCTGCCTCCGTGGATCGCTGTGGTGATGGGTGCACTATGGTTCAATCGACCGGATGAGGGAGCCGTGCCTGGATCACTTAGAGGGTCGCACTGCGTTAGGATCTACCGGAGGTGGGGTGTGCTGCGCTGTGTGAACAGGAGGGTCCAACAATGCTGTCTCTGATACACCAGGTACCTCCTGTACCACCAGTGATGTCTCTGTACCACCCAGTACCTCCTCTCGTTCTGTCACAACAGGACCCTGGTGATCGAATACTGTGTTCGTAGTGTGTGCCTCTGTAGTAGGTGCCCTCCCATGTCTAGTCTCTATCCCATCCAGATGAGTACCTGTCCTATCTATGGGACTAAAGTCTCCGTAACCGTGATGGTCATCGAATGGTGGGTCATCGGATGGTGGACCATCCATACGGGACTGCGACGTCCGACCCTGAAGTGTTCAAATCATGTCCAGTAACTCCTGATGCTGCTGATCTCATTTCTAATCACTGTTTCGGATAGCAACCTTCACATCCTCCCGTAGATCTCTAAAAGCATCCATCACTTCAGTGAATTTATGGTCCCAGCGGTCCTGAAAGGATTTCGAACTGTATCAGTACTAAAATCGTTAACTCGATTGAAATTAAATAATGCGGTTCTAATATTTTTATGTACCTATGGATGCCATCCAACGCACCCTCGTGAATCACCTTCAAGTCGAGGCCGTCTAGGCAAAGTGAATTGTACCCACCTACGCGTCCTTAGGGGACTCCCAGTGCAACCCTCCTGGTCTGAAACCTCCGTATCACTAGGTCCCGAATACTGATCCTCCATATGACTAGGTCTAGAATGTCGACTGTCCGTATCACTGGGTCCGGAATACGGACCCTCCATATCACTGGGTCAAGCAAGCCTATGTAGTTCCGGATCCGGGAGGTGACGAGGTATATCAGTGGCATTGGAATCATACAGACTGCCTCCCAGCTCTATGCCTTCTTAGTATCGTTGAGCCTTCTCAGCAGCCATCGGCTCCAATTCACACCGTGCAAACATCTGAAATCGGAGTTAGACATTATAATTGTATACATACTAATAACTATGTGAACATTAACAAAAAAGATACTTACTCTTTCGGTGAAAATCTTATATAGCTTCTCCCCCATCGGTCGCTTATTCAACTCCCATTTCAGAATACGTGGGGGGTAGCTCGATTAACTAGCGGGTCCCACATTTTTTTTGCCAAGCTCGGGGATAACCTCAAAAGCAAATATCTGCATAATAGATAACAAAGTAAATACATTAGTCATATAAAAAAAATTACAAATAAAGTACACCTTCAAATTCTAAATTCTCACCAACAGTGCATGCGATACACCTTATAAGTTGTACGTCTCGATGGTGTGTACTTCAACGCCTTTTTCTTACTGTCGTTGTTCGAACCGCTCATGTCGACCATCCAACGCATGCTTGAAACCACAGATAGACTGCCTATACACGTGTGCTCCCTACGGGAATGCATCAAAAGAGTCCAAGTCCTCGACTAGGCGGAAGTGCCATAATGGAACTTTATCTCTCTCGTCCACCCCCATTAGTATCCAGTTGAGCATAAACAATAAGCACAACTTCACCGCATCGTACTGCTCCACAAAAATACCAATCCGCAGCACCGCTCTCAACTCTTCAAGCTCGATGTCTCGACCCTGAAAGTACCGCTCATGTATGCCATTCTCTACCATATCATAGCTAGCCGTGTCGGGAATGACTCCGAACTTCAAACTGGTGATTAAACAGAACTCAACTTTTGAGAACTAGACCGAATGCTTACCTAACAAAAATCTCATCTCATCTTATCTCATCTTCCGAGCCATCGTGATGCAACTCACGCAAAAGCAGCTGATGGACAATCCCAACTGAAAAGTAAATGTCACGATGCATCTGAAGGAAATGACCAAAACACGACTCATTATACCGACGTCGGTCTTCGATCTTCAGATGTTCAGGTACACTGTCAAGTGCGTTGTCGATATCTCTAAGGTCATCAAAATGGTCATGCCGAGTAATTTTTCCCTTGTACCATGCTCCCGTTGGGGTTTTAAGCGAATCCTTTAGCTCATTCCTCAACTACATATTCACAGAAAAAAAGCATATAAGTTAATGAAAAGGCTCGAACAAAAGGCTTGGGCATTGTATGAAAAGGCTCGAGCACTTCATGAAAAGGCTCGGGTAGAGTATGAAAAGGCTCGGGTAGTGTATAAAAAAGCTCGAACTGTGTATTAAAAGGCTCGGGGAATCAAAATTCACTAACTTATTCATAAAAAAAAAATTAAAAAGCTTGAATCTAGTGTAAAAAGGCTCGGGGACAATTATAAAAGGTTGAAACAAGTTATAAAAGGCTCGGAGATTTTAAAAAGTTCGGGGATTGTTATAAAAGGCTTGAAACAAAAGGCTCGGAGACATTTATAAAAGGCTCGAAACAAAAGGCTTAGGGACAGTTATAAAAGGCTCAGGGACAATTATAAAAGGCTCGAAGACCCAGATCTTCATTGTCTTCAAAACAATTTTTTTCAGAAACTAAAACCCTAACCTAACCTAACCTAATAAAACAAACATAATCAACAACAAATCAAATCAAACCTAATCTACATGATGAAAATGGCATCAAACATCAAACACACATGAACTTATCAAGATCAAAACGCGTCAGAAACAAATACTTACCATTGTCTTTTGAGTTTGTCGGTGAGTTCTCGTCAATTCCATTTCTGTAGCGCCATCACCGGTTGTTCGCCGTACGATTTCCGTCGACTTTAGGGCTGTTGCGCCGTCGGGTTTTCTCTCTCAACTTTTGAAAAAGACACAAACAGACAACTAAGGGTATTTTTGTCTGGTCACCTAAATAGGTGCCTTTTAAACTTATATTAGTAAAGTGGTGATATTCTTACAAAAACCGCCTCAGATAGTGACAAAAAATTTTTGAACCCAAAGTGTTGTGGGAGTGCAAAATTACTAGAAAGGACACAAATAACTATTGAAGATGTTTTGAAAATAAATGATTTGTTTTATTTTTGTGTGACCATAAACATATTATAAAATAAAAATAAAAAATTGTTTTATTTTTTTGTGACCATATCACATTATTATTATTATTATTATTCTAGTGCCACATATATTGCGAATATATTATGAAAACTCTTTTGATTTCTTCCATAATTTTTTCTAAATAGCAAAATATGTTTGAAGGAGTCATGAGATTACACAATTGAAATATACAACAAAAGACCCCAAATAGCAAAATATGGTACGAAGTTAAGAGAAAAATGCAAATAAGTGCTAAGTACATGCACTCATTAAATTTGCACAATTAAATTTATTAAGTTCTCCATTCTCATCTTCCCGGGCCATCTTCTTCATATGCATTGACCTTCATTTCTTCATTAATCTCTTCACTTAAGTAATTTTCACTTTCATCAAAATCTCTATCTCGTTGTGCATATTTTCTAATGTAGTTATAAAGAGCCATTGTAGCAATAACAATTTTCACTTGTTTTTCATAAGAATAACTTGGCATATCACATAGAATACTCCATTTGTTTTTCCATACCCCAAAAGTGCGCTCAATGATGCTCCAAAGTGAAGAATGTGCGTGATTAAATATTTCTTTGTGACCGGTTGGTTCTTCACCCCTACGAAAATGTGGAAGGTGATACCTGTCACCTTTATAAGGTCCTAAAAAACCTTTCATTTGCGGGTATCCGGCATCCACCAAGTAATATTTTCTTAAAAATATAAAATATGAATGATTATGATATAATATACAATTATTATTTGCGCAATGTAGATAAAAAAAAAAAATTACCATTTGGAGGTTTTGGAAAATTTGAGTGAGGATCATGTAGAGCTGATAAGAATACTCTACTATCATAAGCACTGCCTTCCCACCCTGCACATGCAAATGTAAATTGCATGTCAAAGTTACATATAGCCATTACATTTTGGGTGGGAATTCTTTTTCTACCAATATATGGTACTTGATCGCATGGAGAAATCGAAGCTTGAACATGAACACCATCTATAGCTCCAATGCAATCCTACAAATTAATTTAAAATAAGTATAAAATAAAGCATTTATATGGATATACTAAATTTAAGAGCACTGAAAAGTATACATACCTTAAAGTGAGGCATATATCTAGAGTCGCTCAATATTTCTTGTGGGGTGCTTCTAAATTTGGGATCCAAAGGTTTTATCATCACCTTAGCCATTTCATATAAAATATATAGCATCACATCAAAATATCTACTCACCGTCTCATCGGAACGTTGAAAATGTTCTTGTGCATTTCTATTTCCTATACCATATCCTAAAATATAAAGAAACATTCCTAAAATTTCAGCATTACTTATGTTTCTTGAACCCTTCAACTTATAAATATTTTCTAAATCATTCAACAACATTACGAAGACATGTTTGTCCATTCTAAACATGTTATAACAACAACTTTCATTGCCCTCCAACACTTCCATCAACCAAATATAACCTATTGGAGAGCTTGTCATGCATGGAGTTTTTAGAATATATTTTTCAAGATAAACTTGAATAAGACGACCACATACACATATAAGTTGATCTATCTCCTTTTCATCTTCTAAATTGTCCATACTTTATTTTAAAAGCCTGCAATATATATGATCTCATCAAACATCACATATAAATAGAGGTACAATGTAGGTCCAACAAGCACAAATTTAAAGATAACATAATAATGTCATAAACAAAGTCCAACAAGACAAAAATAAAATAAAATATGTTAGAGTTTAGCGTACTGAAAAGGTACAATATAGGTCCAACAAGCACAAATTTAAAAATAACATAATAATTTCATAAACAAAAGTCCAACAAGTCAAAAATAAAATAAACATGTCATAGAGTTTAGCCTATTGGAAACCACTAGAAAACCAAATTGATATTACAAAGTAGGATCACCCTACTTAATTTTCACCCTTTTTCTGATTAAGAATTAGAAATTGGAGCTTGAGATCAGGATCTGTCATAATAGAAAACATCTCCCTCTTCTCTTGAGAACAAAACAACTCTGTCGCAAACCACCACAACTTACTACCTTTTTCCGCCCCTGGTAAAGTTGCCACAACTTCCATCACTTCAACAATACTAGTTCCTTGTGAATTTCTTTGCACTGACGTTGCTGTACTGCTACTCTCAACAAAACTATCAATTTGTTTAGACAACTTTGTTGCACCTCCCAACTTTCCCTTCTTTCCTTTCGACCCTCCCACAACTCTATTTATTTCACTCTCATCACTTGTTCTCTTTTTCCCCTTATCTTGATCACCTTGTGAAACCTTCTCATTCTCCCTATCGACAGTCATCACATCATGCTCTGAATCTCCCACTGTTTCTTCAAGAAGTATGGTAGATGCTGGAATCATGACACAATTACTAACCGTTGTAATACCATTGAACATTTTGTCATACATATCCATCATGTAGGGACTAATTCCCATGTCACGAAATTTTCAATACTCACCATTCATCTACAAAAGAGGTAGATGGTTAGAAAACATGCACCTTGATGATATAAATAAATAAATAAATGAGGGAGAATTTTCATACCTCAATTTTACTTTGCCACCATTCTGGAGGTGCATCCACCGTTTTCTTAGTGAGGTCCCATCCAATACCAGTTTCTTTATACAATAGTAAACTCCACAATTTCTAATCGTTTTTAAGTGAATCCCACTTGTTTTTCAATTGCCTTTCATCATAATCATTTCCGGTTATTTCCTTAAAAACATTGATAACATTTACCCATCCTATCTTATCAAAATGAGTGCCAGGCCTATTTCCTTTTACCACTTCCTTAACACATATTTCACAAAATATAGCTACAAGATCATCAGACCATGAAGCTTTTGATTTTCCACTTCTCTCATTTTCAGTGATGCTAGTTGTGTTCTTCTTTCCTATGTACCTAATGTTTATCAACTACAAGAACACATCTCATCAAGTATCAACAAAATTCACTCACCAATAACCTCTCTATCACTACAATAACACTCTTGAAAAATTTTAAGCTTCATCGAAATTTATAATCAGTTTCTTTAAGTGTACTATAGAATAATATACATTTTTTTAAGTGGGTAGAAATGTGGTCCAGATCAGTGGATACTTTAATAATGCAACTTCTGTGCAACCCCACAACCTCAAACTAGATTGTCGTGGACTGGTGTCTTTATATCAATCAATAAGCCAATCAATTTCTAAATGGCAAACCAATCAATTTCTAAATTAACCTCATTTGATTTAAGTAAAAGTAAAAGGTGTTAGTAAGAATAATAATAGTTTAATCCTAATTCATTTATAAAAGAAAATCCAACAATAAAGAACCGAAGAAGCAGATATATGCATAGCATGTATATATATATATTGAACAATAGCTTTATAAAAAACATGCCAAAGAGCTAGAAAACAAAGCAACAAGGCTCAACACAGGTCAAAAACACAGCAGCCCTCAAAACGAAACACAAAAAAACACAGCAACCCTCAAAAACCACTTGACGCCCAAAGCAATCACAAAGAAATAGAAAAACAAACAAAGAACAGAAAAACAAGAAAAGCACAACCACTAGGATGCTAACTCCATTCCACAAAATCCCCTTGTAAATTAAATATATACATGGTTTCTAGAAAATTATAGCATGCATTTGAGGCTTAAAGATCACTTTAACTACTTTCCAAATTGTTAGGAATTTCGGTTTTCACACAAAACCCTAATTACCCATTTCCTTCAAGAATAAACAGTTTCATACAAGAATAGCAAAATCTTATAAAACGAAAACAAAAAGAAAAGGAAAAACATAGGGGTTTTCGTTTGCTCAACTCCACAACAACAAAATTCATATTATGATGGAGGGAGAAGCAGCCGAGAAGCATAAAGAAAGAAATTACAATGAAAATTTCAGAGAGAAAGGATGGAGAGAGAGGAGAAATTTCAGAGATAATGGATTGTTACTCACTGAGAAGCAGTCGTAGAAGCCTTTGCATAAGGATGGAGGGAGAGGAGACGATAGGATGGAAGGAATCGAATCAATCGATGGTTGCCAGAGGTGAACAGAAAAAAAGGGTTTTGTTTTTTTTTATTTTTTTGGTAAATCCCATGAAAGACCAAAGATAAAATAGGAAGTTTGTAAAAAATTCATTAATGTTGAAGAGTAGCGTGTTTTCAATATTGCTTCTCCAAGAAGCAGTTTTTTAAAAGCAAGAAAAACTAGCTTCTCATTTTCTGATTCTGGGGAAGCTAAAAGTTGCCAAAAGTGCTTCCCATAAATTTTATCAAACACATTAGTCTATGTTCAGAATCACTTTTTGTCCCAAAAGCAGCTCTAGAAGCAATGCCAAACTGAGCCTTACCCATTGGACTATGTTACGACAATTAACACCAAAGAAATATATGGGAAGAAAGAAATATATCAGCATAATGGTGTCAACATTTTTGAAGTGTTTAACATAGTACAGACTTTGACACAATTTAGACCCAAGGCTTTCATTCTAGTTGGATCTTGGAAGACACATAATCTGTTAAGAGAAAACAGACATGTTGCGACAGAGGCCAAAGAAAGAAATTGTGTTGGCTAGGATGTCTTAATTGGTATTTCCATTGAATAAGAATGTCATTAAAACTACAGTCATGTCACAAAATTAACGCTACACCTACTTGTTTGATTGTGTGTTAATATGCTTGAATTTGTCTACATAAATAATTGAAATATTTGTTTTAAATGCATAATATGACTTCTTATCCCACATCCCACATTGGAAAAATAGAAAAGTGAATGAGATGCCTAACCAATATAAAAAGGAGAAGAAGGGAAGAGAAAACATAATTACTTGGACAAGGGTTATGGGCCATGGCCTAATACTTTACAATGTCTTTTTTTTTTTTAAACATTTTATTTATATAAATAAAGTGTTAATTTTTTTATTAATTAAAAAAAAAACCCTGGAACCGTTGGTTCCAGTCCGATTCGAACCAGGCGGTTTCGTGAACCTTGGAACTGGAACTGGAACTGGAACCGAAACTGACCTCCCCCGGTTCTGGTTCTGGTTCTGGTTCTGGTTCTGGTTCTGGTTTTGGTTTTGGTTTTGGTTTTGTTTTTTTCGGTTCCGGTTCCACGGTTCGAATTGGAACCTTGTTTGGTCTAATGGAAATTCTATTGACGACTTGCAACTTTTGTTTTGTCTGCCATTTCATTTTCATCAATATAACATAGGAATATTCTTCTTTATTGTTTTTCTAAACTTTTTATTTTTTTTATTTTTTTATTTTATAGATTTTTTCTAACATTATTATGTCTAGTTTGATGGAAAGGAAAGGAAATGATACTGAGGAAAGGAATGGAGAGGATAGTAGTTTTAATGATTGTTGTTTGGAGGGTTATGGGTGGAAAGGAAAGGAAAGGATAATGGTTTTATTTTATTTACGAAAATACCCTTCTTTTAACAATATGAATACCAACAATATATAGGGTTATCTTTGGGATTTTGAAAAAATTATTAATGGTGGATTCTTTTCCCTCCATTTTCTCCCAAATTTGGTTGGAAACCAAAGTGTGTGAAATAGGAAGAAATTATTCCCCCAATTTCCTTCCATTTCCCTCAATTTCCTTTCCTCTCCCTCTCATTTAACCATCCAAATTCCAAACAAGAAATTAGAAATCCCCCCAAATCATTTCCTTTCCTTTCTCTCCAATTCCTTCAAACCAAACATAGTGTAAACGATTTGAGTGCTTCTGTATTGTTTTTGTTTTTAAAAAATATAACTTTTTTAAAACTCAACAAAAGGAAAAATTTAGATAGAGAGAAAGAGCAGTTTTTTATGGGATGAGTTAAATTTGAAAGATAAATAGAAAGGGTAGTTTTGGAAAAAAGTCAATTAAATTTTTAAATTTTAAAAAATGGGGCATTATTAAATCATTAGTGGGTTGCCAATAGCACCACTCATAAAATAAATTGATACATAACATGATTTTATTGAACATATTTATGGAAAATTTGGTACATTAATCTCATTAAAATTTGTTTTAGTAGGAAATGGATGCAAAAATATACATATTTACTATTTCCAATTGTAATAATTTAAAAATTAAAATCTCAATTTTAATGCAATTTATATGTAAAGGTTAAAAAATAAATAAATTACCTTACTTGAGGTAGATTAGATTTTTTTTTAATTGAAATATAATAGGAAATAAATAAAATCATACCTATTTTTATGTAATATATCTATCTAAAACTTTTTAAAATAATTTTCTGCCTTCTTATAATATTTCTATTATTTCAATTAAACATTTTGAAAAAAAAAACATGAATATTTTTAATTATTTAAATCCACTTTTTATTTTTTTTTTTAAAATATGCGTTCCTAAAAAAAAAAAATGGCCGCATTTATATTGTCTTTTTTTTTTCGAAAAAAATTAAATAAATAAAAAATTCTTCATTGGTTGGTGAGTAGGTCAATCCAATGTAAAAGAATAATACAAAATGATCCTAATTTTTTGTTTTTTGTTTTGTTTTTTTTTTTTTTTTTTTTTTTGTTTTTTTGTGAAGAGAATAATCCTAAAAATTAATAAAAGTATATAATTGTGTAGTGTGTACAAAATCTTTTTATGCTAAAAAAGATAGTACAAAATCTTTTCTAATTTTTTAAAATAAAATAAAAAATAAGATTAGCTGGCATGGACAGCATTTGGATATTTTATAGGAGAGTAAATGTTAAATAAAATAAAATATCGAAATAACAGATCATATATATATATATAATAATAGAGTTTCACAGCGCCACATGTCGCCATGAGAGAAGTTTGATTTTAAATATGGTTAATTCATTTCAATTATTCTATTAATTTATTATTATAATTTTTTAAAAGATAAATATAATATTCAATTATAATATCCATAAATGCATTAATCATTCATCTCATAATTGTGATTTATTACTTATGTAATGCATTGATCTTTCATCTCATTATAATCCCCATCAGTTTTAGACTTTTAGGTAACTGATTATATTCATGTACTCATGATAGACATATCATAATTGTTATTTATTATTTTTTATGATGACTAATTGCAAACCATTCATCTTCTATAAACCGAAATCTTATCAGATTTTATCTCTCTCTTTATATACATATATACAGCTTTACAATATAACTAAACACAAAAGTCTATGATGGCAAGATGGCATGTGAAAAGAAGTTGGAGAATCAAAGAGCCGCCGGCAAAGGTTAATTAAATACTCTATTTTTTTATTTATTTTTTTTTTTTTTTTTTTTTGTTCTTGAGAAATTTAAATAATTTTAATGCTTTATATATTAAATTTGAAAAATTGTACTACTGTAGCAAATTTGTTTTTAAATTTTTGTAGAAAGCCAGTTGAACACAAACAAGAAAGCGATGACGATCCAGGTAATTTTGTGTGTTGTTTCTTTTATTAAGTTTTTTCCTAAATTTTTGTTGCTTCTGGTACATTAATTTTCATGTGAAGTTTTGTGGTATATTAATTTTTTATTTTCTTGAAGCTGAGACCAAGTGATTTCAACTTCTTCTTCTTTTATTTCTTTTACTTTCTAAATTTGTTGCTTTCGAATGATATGAAGATAAAAATCTTCATTTGAAATTTTGAGGTTTTAAGGGCATGAAATCAGTTTCTTCTAATTTAAACGATTGCATATAAAACAAAATACTCACGCATAAAGCTGTTGAATCGCTCCCTTTATAAAGATATAAATTGCTACTAAATCTGAATTTTTTTATTTATTCGATTTATGGACAAAGACAACAAATTAGCTGCTGATAAAAAGAAAAAAATTCTTCTTCTTTCACATTGTTTCCGGTAAGTCCACTCTTTCAAATATTATATGATTTTTATATTTTTAGTTTCAATTTTTTATTATTATTATTATTGCCAAATTGTGATTTTTTTTTATTTATTTTAATGATTATGGTTTGTATATCGGGGAAGACAGCATACTTGGATGCTACCGTGATACACTTCAAATTCCTTATCTTCATAGTTAAAGCACTTTTTTTTTTTTTTTTTTTTAATATGGCTTTTGAGTTTATTGGAAATTACTTAGACAAGGGTTATGGGCCATGGCTTAATACCCTACAATGTCTTTTCTAACATTTTTTATTTTTTTTAATAAATAAAATGTAATATTTTGTAATATAAGGTTTATAAGAACCGCCAGTTCCGTTGGAACCGAAACCGACGGTTTTGGAACCGGAACCAGAACCAAAACCGCCTAAGCCGGTTCTGGTTCCACCTAACCGCAGAACCGAAACCGTGCCAGGTCTAATTTCCATGTACCGTAATTATTAGTTTTCTGAAAATTTTCAAGACCTAATGTCCATGTGTCTCACCTTTTTAGCTCCAAAATAGTGAATTAATTTTCATATAGCAAACAATGTAATTAATAATATTAATTATTCCAGAATTTCTTTGCTTTATATACCGGTGATTCTTCTCTAGGCTGCAATACGCCAATACTTACCAATTTAGTGCTTTTGTATTGTTTTCGTTTTAACAAAAATTAAAAAATAATAAAATAATAAAACTTTTTAAAAAGGATAGTTTTGGAAAGAAATCAATTAAATTTTTGAATTTTTAAAAATGGGGCATTATTAGAGCATCCCCAAAAGGCTCTTCTATTTTCATTCTTCAAATGTCTATTTGCTTACTTATGTGGCAATTCGAGGAGTAAAAAAAAAAAGTCCTTACAAAACACCATTCAATTAGAAATATGTTTATATTATTTTAATGAAAGCACTCAAATTCCCCCCTACCCACCAACAAATCTAATTACCCACTATTTTTTTTTAAGTTAGAAATAATAACTTTTCATATTATTAATATGTTATTATTAAATTCAATATTAGTCTTATTTTAATTATCTAGATGAGACCTTTCTAGTGGTATCATTTTTATGATGATAAAATTTATAAATTAAAACTTATTATATATTAATTGAAATTAATTAATAAGATAAATAATATAAATGTTAAATATTAATGATGATGTGATATAAAAAATAATATAATAATAATTGAATAGGGAGAAGTTGCTTTTCAATATTGAAGAGTGAGAAGCAAAATGTTATTTGAAAAAATTCATTTAAAGAGTCTGCTAAAGCCAAATATGTTGACGTGGCTCGTTTGATTTTTTGAAACATCTTATTTAAAGAGTCTTTTGGAAATGCTCTTAAATCATTAGTGAGTTGCCAATAGCATATTTTATAAGTTAGCAATTATGATAGTGATTTATCGATTTCAACATATTTATAGCATGATTTACTGAAAGATCTTTATAATAATAATTTATTTATCTTAAGAATTTTATGGGCAATCATTACAAATCATTTATAAATTAATCAAGTCCATGTATGGTTTTTGTTTTTTCTTTTATTTTGTTTAGGTGGGTTGTTTGTAGAATGAGAATATAATAGGAATTCTGGTAATGGTTGGAATTTCTATTGTTGTGAGTTGGTAATTGATTTAAATAGACGTAAAGGGAAGGAAATGTGGTTGCAAGTTGTTGAAAAATAATTATATATATATTGAATTAATTATCAATTATCAAAGAGAGAGACAACATAAAGTGCTCAAGAAACAACCAACTCCTACGCATAAAGTGCACAAACAGACAACACATTTTCATACAAATAAACACTATTTCGAGCTATGGTTTGGATTTTTTGTCTGCCAATGCGGTGGCCATTCTCAAAGGCATCCAGTTCGGGAAGTCTTGCGGCTTTTCTCCCTTCTGTGTCGAGTCTGATGCCTCCATTGTGGTGAATATGATCAATCTTCAGACCCATGCTCTCTCCAGCTTTGGCAACATTGTGAGTGACATTCTCACTTTTATGAATGATCTGGGTCTGCCCAATATCTCTATTGGTAAGAAGGGTTCGAACAAGGCTGCCCTCGCGCTTGCCCGTCAAGCTCTTTCTAGGGGAAAGGATCTTATTTGGCGTAGGCAAAGTTGCTGATTTCGGCTGTTGTTTCCTTTCTTTGTTTCCTCCCCGATTCTGGGGCTGTTGTCTTCTCTGTTTGTAGCTCATTGGAGCAGTCCAAAAAAAAAAAAAAAAAACTCCGGTCCTCTCTCCCTCTCTATTACACAAACTTTGCCTAAACTTTATCAATATATATCATCACAATTCACAAGTCTTATCATACACTTTCAATTTCAATTTCAATTTAAAAAATAAACGTTACCTTGTTGTTGGTTCAGAGTTTAAAATTATTGGATTAAATTATCATAATATAATTGTATGATTGTTATTACAAAGAAAAGAGAAAATAAAGTTAATTTAATTTAATTTTAAAAAAAAAGTAAATTTAATTTAATTTTTAAAAAAATTTAATTTAATTTAATTTTTAAAAAAAGTAAATTTAATTTAATTTTTTTTAAGTAAATTTAATTTAATTTTTTTTAAGTAAATTAAATTTAAAAAATAACTTTAAAAAATAAATAAATAAATAACCAAGACTCTTTGATGTTGTTGGAATACTAATTTAGCTATACCTGTTAAAATGTATATATTATTGGCCTCTTGTTAACTTTTGATTTAAATAGAAACAAGCAGGGATGTCAAGAGTGAAATGGGAGTTAGCTGAGGTTCCCCCATCCCATCCCCATTTAGAGGAAATGGGGGTGGGGGCATTTTGGGGTAGACCTATTTTCGCCATTTTCGCCATTTTTTTTCATTTTCTTTGTTTGATCTTGTATGAGTGTATGATTTAAAATTTAAAAATAATTATATATATATATTAAAACAATCAAAATTAAAATAATTTAATAACTTAAAAATAATAATAATTAAAACATTTTTGGGATGGGGAAATTAGGGAAATGGTGATGGGGGAACCAATCCCGTCCCATCCTCGTTTTTGGATATTTACTCCGATTATGGGCAGCTCTAGAAACAAATGTGACTAGTAATTCCAATTTTCATGAAAATAAAACTCATTTTAAAGAAGTTTTTTTTGTTTTGTTTTGGTTTTGGTTTTTTTTTTTTTTTAACTAAACAGAAATAAATAAATAAATAAATTAATGGATTTTTAGATCAAAATGCAAGTACTTTTATATATAAATTCCAAAACCATATGAATTTGTTTGTATTAACTACAAACACAACGAAAGCTAATGATATCAAGCCTCATTATTAATTTATGATTTTCTTTATCATTTTTAAATAAATTATATTTTTTAAAATATTACAGTAATTCAAGGTTAGAGAATGAGACATGACTCAAACTCACGAACTTATGGTGTAAGTGTGAGGGACATACCACTAGATCAACATTATATTATCTTATCTTAATACATAAGATTAGATTAATGAAAAATCTTTATCTTTTCACAAACAAAATATATATTTTTTTTTTCTTAGGCTAAGTTTGGTACACAAGACTAGACAATATTGGATTATTTCCGGTCAAGACCATTGTCTTGTGTTTAGTAGTAGGCTAACTTTAAGGGCTTTGCAGATCAGGTGGTGGCTAAAGCTGAGAGTTTGTTGTCTGAGTTCCAGTCATCGACTAATGCTCTAAAGCCTTTGGAGAGACCTCCTTCAAGACCGGTTCTCAGCAGTGAATGGATAGCTCCCCCTCTGGGCCGTCTCAAACTGAATACAGCTATGGTTGTCCAGAAAAGGAATAGAAGCTGTGGTTTGGGAGCTGTGATTGGGGATGACAAAGGCAAGGTAATCGTTTTCCGAGCAAGAATTCTCAGGGGCTCTTTTGATAAGGAAATTGGCATCTTGATGGCCTTGAGAGAGGGCCTTTTGCTCGCGAGTTTCTATGAACTGCCTATTCTAATAGCAGAAGTGGATTTTGTTCCGGTTGTGTCTATCCTTGAGTCTTCTGGTCCTTATCTAGGTGATGCCTCTTTCATTGTTAAAGATGTAAAAGCCTTATTGTCTGATCTTGGTGTTAATGTGTGCCAAGCCTCTTCCCTTTTGGGAAACTCCTTGGCTCGTAATCTGGCTAAGGCTGCTTTGTATTCCTGTAAAGAGCAATTCTGGCTGGATACCAGCACCTATTGTACGTTTTCTTCTGGTTAATAAATTTCCTTTTCTCTCAAAAAAAAAAAAAAAAAAAAAAAAAAAAAAACTTTATTGGAGAACCAATTCAATAAGCCTACCATTAATCTTGCAATATTATATATATTTTAATTAATAATAAATCAATGATAAATTTAAAAGTGTTTAAATTTATTTAAAAAACAATATGTGGTTATAATTTTATTTAAAATTAATTTTGAATATTTTTTAATTTAATAATATATAAAATTAAAATATTGATTTCATTAAAAAATTATTTCAATAATTTTTTATTCAATTTTCACCGAATTACAAAGGAATTATATTATTTCAATCCTAGTTCCTCCCAATGGGATTGAAAATTTTAAACTTCTTGTCTCCACCATAATCCCACCTATATTTTTGAAAATTTATTAAATAAATAAATTATAAATTTGAAAATATTTGAAAATATTTTGAATCTATAATTTTAAAATGGACCAATCTGGACTAACCATTTGTTCCCTCATTTTGTCTCTAACCTTGTCAGCAAATAAGGAAGGTAGTCCAGATATGAACTTTTCCTTTCAATAAGAATTGGCATTATCAGTCCTCTGGAGAACTCTAGTCAGGAAGATGTCCTTGTACCACTTAAAATCACTAAGTTTTTTACACTTAAGATTCTGTAGTTTGGAATATTCTTTGTCTTGGAATCTGTTAGGATTTCCAATAAAATGAAGGATAATAGTAAGGCATAATACATCTATACCGTCTGGTTGGGAGGTTCTAGTGGTATAAGATATGACCGTTGGTGTGGCTGAGGTTTTGGGAGCACCAGTTGTTGTTGTGAATAATGGTGTAGAGGTAACTACCACTTTTGTATGAGCAATAATATCTGCTCTAGCAGTAGGTGATAATGTATAAGTCCACCTTCCTAAGAGTTATCCTTCAAATCCAAATGCAAGTGAATTTACTGCATCACTATGGGTCATATTTTGTTTTTTAATATAAATATAGCCTATGGTGTACATTTGCCTAATAACAGTCATAATCTGATATTCTGACAAGCCATCAATGTTAAATTGATAACAAGCATTGCCTGTATATGCTCTGTATGGTACAGATTCTTCATATTGAAGATCTGGAGGTGTAGGCCTGGGATAGTATGGTTTTGTGTCATTGTTGTATTTATTATAATAAAATATTTTGAATCTATAATTTTAAAAAAAAATTTGGATTTTTTTACATTAATAATATATTTTTTTATGAAATATTACATAAATTCGGGGTTTTGGAGAGTAGGGAGGACTCGATAATAATTTATAAATTAAAATATTTATACTATTAAAAAAATTATTTCAACAATTTATTATTTAATTTCAAAATATTTTCAAATTTAGTCTAATCCAATATTTTACCAAACAAAACATATTATTAATGGACAAGGATCCTCTCATCACCTCACCTTCTCCTCACATTTTCCTCACCTTTTTAAAGTATGTGATTGGTTGTTCATAAAGTGTCAATCACATCATCACCATTCATTTATTGCAATGCTTATGTGTCATAAGATTAAGTGAGGTGAGGATGAGGTGAGGTGAGGTGAGGAGAGGATCCTTGTTCATTATTCATATAGTTCAGTCTTATATTTCTCCAAACACATCATAATATTAATTTAGTAAAGTCCAATCTAATCACATCTCATCTAATTAGAATCACATCTCAATCATTTTTAATCTCATAAAATAACCCAATCAAATTTCGCGCGCCAAATGGGGCCTTAAAGATGGAATCTAAACTTAACTTACAAAGCTAAAGGTGCTCCTAATAATTCTCAATTTTATGAATAAATAATTACTAGCAATGAAGATGCATAAAAGTTAGTAGAAGAAGATCAGATGAAATGAAATTTATTCAATTGGGTGCTAATTAATTAATGAAAAAGAGGGAAAATATTTTTGAATTATATATATACATACGTAGATAAATTTGCCTAGTTAAACTTTCGAATACATCCAAGTCAAAAAGCACCCGATCGAGTCAACCATTTAAAAGGTTCACCCAACAAAGATTAATACTAGAATTCCATTAATATGGGTCTTATATTTTTGTAACTCTTGAAGTAGAGTTCATGCCGCGGAAGAGATTTTGAAGTTAGAATTGTGAATTGTGGAAATGGTGGAAAATGTCACATTTTTAAACTGATTTGGTGACAAGGTCAGTACTTTAATAAGTTAAGTTTAAAAGGCACCAATTATGGTGAACTATCAAAATTGCCCTTAGTTAATCATTTATGTTATTCTCTTTGTACTTTTCTCTCTCCACACTTCTAACAAAAACGACAGTAGTGTTAACTCGGCGACTCTCTCTCTCTCTACAAATACAAGTTCAAGGTTGCTTCAGTACAATAAGGTAATATTTCTTGCAAATACTTATTTTAATTTGTTCACATTTTCATTTGTTCATAAACAAATCTGTTATAGGAGTCTTTTGTAAACCTTGGCCATTGTGAGAATTTTGGATCTCCGAGCGTTTTAAACTTTTGTTCGAGCCTTTTAAAATATTCTTCGAGCCTTTTAAATGAATAAATATCGAGCCTTTTGAAGTCTTCTCTGAGCCTTTTCATGTCTTCTCTGAGACTTCTCCGAGACTTTTACAATGAATCATTATCCGAGCATTTTCATGTCTTCTCCGAGACTTTTCATGTCTTCTCCGAGACTTCTCCGAGACTTTTTCAAAGAATCATTATCCGAGCATTTTCATGTCTTCTCCGAGACTTTTCATGCCTTCTCCGAGACTTTTTCAATGAATCATTATCCGAACCTTTTCATGTCTTCTCCGGGACTTTTCAAGTCTTCTCCGAGACTTTTTCAATGAATCATTCTCCGAGACTTTTCATGTCTTCTCCGAGACTTTTCAAGTCTTCTCCAAGACTTTTCAATGAATCACTATCCGAGCCTTTTCATGTCTTCTTCGAGACTTTTCAATATCCTCACCCGAGCCTTTGTAAATGTAATATGTGAAAATATTTTGTAGTCTTGGGTTTTTATTAATGGTTTGTGATGATTAATTTGACAGCATCATGAATCGGGTTAGAATAGTAATATCTTACAACGTTACAACGGTCGATGGGAACAGTTACTCGACGGAAGTCAGAGGTTTGTTGGATCCGATAACCGGGGAATGTATGTGTCAAAGAATATGACTTACGAAGAATTGGTGGCGATCGTGCATACCATTGTCAAGTATGATGTAAACAAATTCAATGTTGATCTGTCATCAATAGCAATCATGCCTGGCAGTACATGTCGCACATTTATAAGAAATGATGACAATGTCCAGTTTATGCTAGGGGAAGATCGGGTGATCCCTCAAGTATGTGTCAATGTAACTGAGAGAACAGCTGGAGATGTGATAAGGAATGATATTCCTCCTCCTGAAAATACCTAACAATTTAGATCTTTTAGCGGTAGCAACCAAGTGTTCACCCAAAGGAGTGCCACCGAAGAAGGGGGAAACCACACAGTAGCGGTCGACCATGTAGATGTAGTTGAACCTCAATTTGGCGATGTGTTTGGTTGTCAAATTGAGTAGTACAATCAGCAGTACAATAAGCAGAACAATTACCCGAACCATGAGGTGGATAATAAGGCAAATAATGAACAGGTTGATGATCTACAAAATGTAGATGAAGAGCCTGCCTAAAATCAAACATGTGGTAGACGTGTACAAGGAGTTAGTTGCACTGCACCAAATATGCATGGGACTTCCGAGGTCCGATATAAGGTAATAGCATCTAATTCTGATAATGCGACAACATGGGTTATTCTTGGAGCAGATTCATACTCGTTTGGTATTAGTAGAATCAGCACCTCGGCAACGCAAAAACCTAGAACCATGATTTATAAAGGTCAAATTTTTCCGAGTAAAAAGGATTTGAAGAGGTTACTTGGCCATTTTGCAATGCATCAGAACTTTGAATGGAATGTGAAAAGGTCCAATAAGACAACTTTACATCTGGTTTGCATCATTGACAACTGAACGTGGAAATTAAGAGTGGTGAGGAGAGACGAAGGGACTTACTTTCAAGTCAGAAGTTTTGTCAACGAACACAGTTGTCCCTTGGAGGAGATTCACCGTAGTCACTGACAAGCTAGTGCAGTTATAATTGGAGAAGTCATTGCACCTAGACTTCAACAACATGATGGTCGTCTCATACATCCTAAGGACGTAATCGCCGATATGAAAACAATGTATGGCATCCAAATCATGTACAGTAAGGCACATGATGCCTTACAATATGCATTGTCATTAAGCTATGGAACGCATGAAGAAACTTTCCAGCTGCTGCCATCTTTTGCATACGTTCTGGAACAGTAAAATCCTGGCACAATCACTAACTTACGGTGTGCAGACGATGGTAAATTCCTGTATGTTTTCATGTCGTTAGGATCCTCAATTAAAGGTTTCTAGAAGTGTATGCGTCTTGTGATTGCAGTTGATGGTACCCATTTGAAGGGAAGATTCAGGGGTACAATGTTTGTTGCAACTGCACAAGATGGAAACGAACAGGTGTATCCAATTGCTTTTTGGGTACGGTGACTCAGAAAACAACCTTTCATGGGAGTGGTTTTTGGAATGCTTAAGGGGTGCCCTTGGTCATATAGATGATCTGGTTTTCATTTCCGATCGTCATGCAAGCATTGAAGCAAGGATTTCAAAAGTGTTCCCTTATGCAACCCATACCATATGTTGCTAGCATTTTGGTGAAAATATGAAGAAGTAATTCCACAGAAAGGATGTTGCCGACATAATGGATGACACAGCTAGGTCGTACAGTGAAACGAAGTATAATCACCACATGGAGGAGTTACGTAAGCTGCACAAGGCTGTATTCGATTATGTCATTACTGCCGGTCCACACAAGTAGTCCCGCGTACACTGTCCCCAAAGAAGATACAGGGTGATGACCACAAATGTTGCAGAGTGCATGAACTCATGCCTAAAATTCGCACGGCAGCTGCCACTGATAACACTGGCAGAGTTCATTAGGAATATGCTACAAAAGTGGTTTCACAATTGTCATGCAGCTGCACGGTCCATGCGTCATCGATTGACCAACGCAACACATCTTGTGATCCTAAAACGTGTCGAGAAGTGCAGTTATATGACCGTAAATCCAGTTGACTAGAACATATTCTCCGTCAAACACAAGGGGAAACAGTGGACGGTTAACTTAGCCCGGAAGACTTGCACATGCAACAAATTTCAAATGGACTTTTTTCCATGTTCACATGCACTCGTAGCGACAAGGTACATGACAAGTTACAGTTAATGCTTTATATTACCCAAACATGAATCTCACTGTTTTTATTGTTGCAGGAAACGGAACCTGGATTTCACATCTCTATGTGCAGACTACTACAAGAGAGGGACACTTATCGATGCATACTCGGTTCCTATTATGCCTGTTGGCCATCCTTCTTCATGGGTAGTGTCATCCGACATCGCAGCGCGGGTGGTTTTAAATCCAAAGACGAAGAGACAATCAGGTTGCCCGATAGAGGGTCGACATGCCTTGTCTTCGGAGAGGACAACTACACAGTCGTGTAGAAGATGTTGACAACCAGGACATAATAGCAGGAGGTGTTCCAACCCGCCTATGGTTAATGAAGGTCCCAGCATAATTGTCCCCGAGGAATACCGTCGCAGGTACAACATTTGTCATGAGATTGGACACAACAAACAAACGTGCCATGAGAAGGACTCTACTGTGGAATGAATGGAGCCGTTGAAGAAGGCGATCAAACATAACAAGGCAGTACAAGAGGAAGACGAATTGCCACCAAAAAAGCTTATGATTGCTAATGAGGAACATGTCTCCAACTTGATGTCTTCCAACATCGTTCAGACTTTGGGAACCATGCTCGATACCGTTGTGTTATGAGACCCTTGGTTCTTATGCTTTTATGTTGAACTATTCTGATTTATTTTTTGTTATAGTGTTCATAATTCGTTGTATTGTTTATGGATTTCAATGTGTGTTGAACTTTTCATTGCAAACACTTAAAAAAAAAAAAAAAAATTCATCATTTCATTACTCAAATGTTATGTACATCTACTAAATGTTCTTGGAGTTACAATAAACCTCCACGGCCATCTTATCCCAGATGGTGCCCATATCGGCTTCCGACCAGTCGAACTTATCCCTGTTCGCCGTCAGGTACTCTATCATTCTCAAAGTATAGGCACCACAGTTACCCCTGCAATTCACCATATGAACAACCGTTAGAATGGAATTTTATTAAAACCAATTAGGATAGAATAAGATCTTGAAACAGTCATACCCTCTATCCTGTTGGGGCACACGGTCTGCAGACACAAACCTCATCTGAAAAGGCCCATCCTTCTGTTTGTATGTCATATCACCACTCCGTCTGTTCCTGTGAAAGTGCACCGCATTTAGCATCGAGGGTAAAAAGTACCTTAAGCACGCGACCTGGCGATTCCTGTGGCGAAATGGGACCTCCTGTCTGAACGGGTCCATCAGGTAGATTAACCCTGTTGTGAGGTCGACGTTGGCTAAGACCCAATGCGTACGTCCAAGGTTATAAGGAATCAACACCTGTAGGTGTTTCAGCAAAGTGTTATCAGTGTCAAATTTATTTAAAATTTATGCCATGTAAAATAAACACTCACCGCGTCAACATCGTGCCATGGCTTGTTTCCTGACGGGAGCTCTCAACGTACCACTATAAGTTCATCATGTTACCACTAGTGCTTCAGCACAAACCAACCTTTTGGGGGTTTGTTGTCCGCAGTAGGTGGCAATCTATCCTAGGTATGACATAACAATGACTGTACATATAAAATTTACTGAAACGTTAGGTAAAAGATGTATGAAACACACATCAAAGTAGAAGCGAAAACCATACAATATAAACACTTACATAGAATTGTGAATCCAGTATGTTGATCCTCGAACCGTAGACAGTGGGGTATGCTCGCTGACGCTTCCGAAGAATCTTCAAGTACATGTCAATGTGTTGACAATTTCAACATTTTGTATTGTTATGATTCTACCATTTATGAGAGAAACTTATACAGACAGTTGAAGTAAGGAACATACAGTATTCTCCAACTCCATGAAGTTGGTTTGAAACCACTGGAACCAAGTGATGCCAACTGGCTCATGTAGATCCACATCACATCTACATCATGCATGAAGAAGTTAGATAACCAAGTACTTTCACGTAATTTCAAACCAAGAAGTTAGATAACCAAATAAGTTTGAAAATACTATACAAAAATTGTAATTTCTACGATTATATTTACAATTCCCCTGTCAGGTTCCTCTTCTAGGCTTTGTACGCCTCAAGCTAGTCAGGATCAACCAATCCGTGTGGTATCCATTCATGTGGTGGCGGAGGCATAATCCTTGGCCTCTTTGGTCGACAGGGGTCTGTGTATGGGGAGCGCTACTACCAACCTTGCTGTCGAATCCGATCTTGACGCCTTAGGGGTGGAGGACTTCGGTCCAAAACATTGGGATCCACCGGATCCATGCGGTGTGAGGAGGAACTCTGTAATTTGGGATCGACCGAATCCCTACGGTGTGAGGAGGAACTCTGTATGCTGGGATCAATCAGATCCTAACGGTGTGAGGAGGAGCGGTGTGAGATCGCCCGGAAGGGTGCGTCGCGATGGACCAAATCTGTCCCCGTGGATCGCTTGGAGTGGTGCTTAGCGCTGGGTTCCACCCAAGGTTACGTTGTGAGGAGGAACTCTATACGCTGGGATTGGCTGGAGGGGTGCTACAAGAGCGATTAGGTGTAAAGTCCTAAAAATGTACAAGATCAGGTAGCAACTGCGACGAGCAATCAGGTTTAAGGTCCTAGAAATGTACAAGATTAGGTAGCAGCTGCGACGAGCGGTCCGCAGTCAGGTCCGAGATATGAACAGGATCATGCAGCAGCGGGGACTAATGGTCCGCGGTGAGGTCATGAGACAGTACCTACTGCAATAGTGATGTTTGTGTACCACCACGCACCTGCTCTCGTGCGGTCATAGCTAGCCCCCGTTGATTAGGTACTATCTCCGTAGGACCAGTACCCCTCCATCCAGTGTCAAACCATGTCCCGTCCTGATGACCACCTGGCCTGTCTCTAGGAGTAAAGTCTTGGTCGTCGAACAGTGGACCATCCCGATGGGACTGCGAGGTGGAACCTTGAAGTGCCTAGATCAAGCCTAGCAACTCTGTATGCTACTGATCTCATTTATCATTACCCTTTTGAACATCCTCTTTTAAACCTCGGATATCCTCCCGTAAATCTCAGACGGCATCCATCACTTCAGTGAATTTTCGGTCCTAACTGTCCCGAAAGGATTTCGAACTCTGTCAGTACTAAAACCTTTCACTGGATTCAAATTAAATAATGCGGTACAAATATTTTAACATACCTCTAGATGCCCTCCAACGCCTCCTTATGAGTTACCTCCAGTTCGAGGCTGTCTGGGCAATGAGAATCGAACCCGTCTATACCTCACGGGACTCCCACTGAGACCCTTCGGGTCAAAACCCTCCGTATCACTACGTCCAGAAGACAGAACCTCAGTATCACTAGGTCTGAAAGATGGACCCTCATTCCGATTGTCTCCCTCGTAAATGCCCTTGAAGTACTATTCAACCCTCTCAGCTGTCGTCAGCACCAATTTAACCCTCGCATACATCTGAAATCGTGGTTAAACCATTGTAATTGTATACATACTGAACATTAAAAAAAAAAGATACTTACGTTGTCGCTGAAAATGTCATCCAGCTTGTCTACCCTCGGTTGCTGACATAACTCCCACTTCAGAATACGGGGGGATAACTCTATTTCCCTGCGGGTCCCATAGTTACTGTTGGCAAGCTCGGGGATAACCTCAAAAGCAAATATCTACGTAATAGATAAGTACGATAAGAATCAAATACATCAATCATATGAAAAATACATCAGTCATATGAAAAAAATTACAATTAAAGTACGTCATCTAATTCTAAATTCTCACCAACAGTACGTGCATTAGACCGTATATGTTGTACATCTCTTGTCTGTGTACGGCACCGCCCTTTTGTCGCTTGCGTTTTTCGAACCGCTGGCTTCGACTGGCCAACGTATGCTTGAAACCTAAAATAGACCGCTTGTACACATGTGCACCCCATGGGAACGCATTAAAAGCGTCCAAGTCCTCGACTAGGCAAAATTGCCATACTAGAACTTTCTCTCTCTCGTCCAACCTCATTAGTATCCAGTTAAGCATATACAATAAGCACATCTTAACCGCATCATACTACTCGGTAAAAACACCAATCCGTAATGCGGCTCTTAGCTGTAAATACTCGATGTCATCTCGACCCTCAAAGTACCGCTGGTGTATGCCATTCTCTACCATAGCATAGGTCGACGTGTCGGGAATGACTCCAAACTTCAATCCGGTGATCAGACAATACTCAACCTTCGAGAACCGAACCGAATGCTGACCTAAAAGAAATCTAATCTCATCTCATCAAATCTTCCGGCCCATTATGATGCAACTTGTGAATAAGCAACCGATGGAAAATGCCACCTGAAAACTTCATCTCACGTTGCATATAAAGGAAATGTCCAAAACACGACTCAGTATACCGATGTCATTCTTCGACTGCAAGATGTTTAGGTACCCTGTCAAGTGCGTTGTCAATCTGAAAGGTCATCGAAATGGTCATGCCGAGTTATTTTTCCCGAGAACCTTCCATCCTCTGGAGTTTTAAGCAAATTTTTCAGATGATTCGTCATCTGCATATTCAAAGAAAAAAAACATATAAGTTCATTGAAAAGCCTCGGAGAGTATATGAAAAAGCTCGGAGAAAAATTAAAAAGGCTCAAAGAGTATATGAAAATGCTCGGAGAGCATGTGGAAAGGCTCAGAGAGCATATGAGAAGGCTCGGAAAGCATATGAAAAGTCTCGGAGAGTGTTTGAAAAGGCTCGAAAAAGGCTCGAAAAACGTTTTAAAAGTCTTGAAAATTCAAAATATAAAAAAGCTAGGATTACTATTACAAAGTCTCGGACAACGTTTTAAAAGTCTCAGAGATTCAAAATAGAAAAAGCTCGGATTACTGTTACAAAGTCTCGGACAACGTTTAAAAAGGCTCGTGTTGTATGTATAATTCCGCCAAGCAGACACGTCATTAAGGGAGTCAATAAATGCTGAGAAAAAGGTTGTCACGTCACTCGTTGACCAGGTCAAAGGAAAAAACATGGACCAGTCAGTATATCAGTCTTAAGTCGCCAAGTCAAGGGTGTAGTCGCCAGAGCCAAGATATGTACTCGCCAAAGTCAGAAACATGGTCGCCAAAGGGTAATACCCAGAAACGGGGGTGTTCACTGAATCAGCGTACTGGGCACGAACCGACTCGGCGAAAATACAGGAAATCCTAACCCGAAGCAACGTGGGATTCCCAATACAAGTCCAAGAGGGAATCTTACTACCAAAACAGTAAAGACCAAAGGGAAAACCCTAATTATTATGTATAAATAGAACCACCTATCCAACGAGGAAGGGGTTTGAAAACGGAGAGAATAAAGCAATTGTATGAGAGATCTAAGTGCGTAAACAAAGCAATAAGCCTAGTATTATTTTTCTACCCTCTGGGGCGCCGTGGTTTTTTTCCATTCAAGGGTTTTCCACGTAAAATCTGTCTCTTGCATGCATTGTTTATTTTCTCATTTTACGTTGAATTGATATAATTGTTGAATGTGTGGCAATCCAAATTTCACCGTCAACAGCTCAGAAAAGGCTCGGACAACGTTTTAAAAGTCTCAGAGATTCAAAATATAAAAAAGCTCGAATTAGTGTTACAAAGTCTCGGAAAACGTTTGAAAATGCTCGAAAAAAGCTCGAAAAACTTTTTAAAAGGCTTGGAAAAAGTTTTAAAAGGCTCGACCAACGTTTTAAAAGTCTCAAAACCCCAGATCTTCATCGTCTTCTACACAATGTTTTTATACATTCAAACCCTAATCTAAACCTAAACTAACCCAAAGACATAATCTAAATCAAACACACATAAACTAACAACAAAAACAAATCAAAACAACAACCAACATAAATTTATCAACAACAAAAACAAAATAGAAACATAACCTTACCATGAGATTGCAGGTTCTCATCGACTTCAGTACTGTAGCGCCACCGTCAGTGAGTTCGCGATCAGATTTACGACTGGATTTCTTGCACCGAAGCTTTCTCTCTCCACTGTTCTCTCTCTCACAACTTTTTTATCTCCACGTTTGAAAACACACGAACTGTCAAAATGAGGGTATTTTTGACTGGTCACCTAAATAGGTGTCTTTTAAACTTAAATTAGTAAAGTAGTGATAGTCTTACAAAACGCACCTCAGATAGTGACAAAAAAAAAAATTGTACTCGAATTTCTATTGATTCTCAGGTTAGGTTTTCCTTACTTTTTTTTCAATATTCGGGTTATCTAATGTAGAGATTAGGAACCCGCACATAATATTAGCTAGAGAAGTGATTCTCTAACATTAGAGAACCGATTCGGACCAAAGGAAAATGATGTGAATACGTACCGTAACCATACAATGGCATAATAGTAGCTGGAGCATAGCAATTCCCCACTAGAGATTAATTCTATCCTAATTCCTCTCAATCGGATTGAGAAATACCCAAATCATGGAGGAGGCCCTTACGATCTAGATCTCCCCCAATAAATGCTCTGCCTTTTTTTGAGTTGATTCAATTGAAGACTTTTGCATTGGTAGGTGAGGTGCTTCAATCTCTCTTTGACGATTGATTCCGACCTAAGATTTTTTTTTTTAAATTAGATCTTCAGCTCAAATCTATTTGCTGAAGCTTCTTCATTGTCGCATGATTCGTATACTTCATCCGTGTCTGATGCCTCTGTTAATTCAAATCAAAAGAGGATTCTTACTTTTTAACCGGTGGAAAATGATTTTTAAGTTGTGTCTGCTAATGCCCAAGATATCATCTAATTTGGTGGACATTGATTTGTATATACTTTATAGCTTTCAAGCAAACCAAGCAAAAAAGTCAGATGTCACAAATTTGGGATTAGGCATTTATCATCATTGAAAGATCTAACAAATATAGTGGGGGCAAAACAGGCGGCCCAGCCTAGCCGTGCCGGGCCCCTTAACAAGCCGGGCAGAAAAGGCCCGGCTCCTGAATGGGCCGTGCCACAGCCTGGCTTGTTAAAGCTATAGGGGGCATGGCCTGGCCTGAACAGGCCATTTGTTCAATTTTTTCTTTTCTTTTCAATTGTTTGTTACTTTGTTTTTTTAATTGTTTTTTTTCAAAAAAAAATCTTTTCAATTTTTTGTCCAACTTTTTTTTCCTATTTTATTTATTTATTTTGAGTTAAAAATTTATTTATTTATTAATAATTTAAGTTAAAAATTTATTTATAATTTTAACTTATGTTTTTTAATTTTTAAGTTTAAAATAAATTAAAGTTAAAAATTTATTTCTTATTTTCTTATTTATTTTAGTGTAATGAGTAATGAAATAAAATGTAGGAATAGATTAAATTATATGTACTTTAGAAACTCTGATTTTCTCCACTCCTCTCCTAAGCCTGGATGTTCTCATGTGTGGAAGAGTATCATGTGGGGTAAGGAGCTTCTTATAAAAGGGCTGCGTTGGAGAGTAGGTGATGGTATAGGTGTCCGTGTCTTTGCATATCCTTGGATTCCAAGGCCTCATCCTTTAAACTTGTTACTAGTGACACCAACAATAATTTGAGGGTTTCTGTCCTTATTGATGGAGAGAGGCATTGCTGGGACTCCTCTAAATTGGATTATATTTTTCTTCCTTTGGACAAAGAAGTTATTCAATCAATTCCAATTAGTGTGAGATGTGGTGATGATTGCCTATCCTGGCACTTTGATAAGAAAGGTATTTACTTAGTTAAAGGTGGTTATTGACTTGCTTTGAATATCTCCTTAAAAGAATCTCCTTCTTCCCTGACTACCTCTTTTATCTTCCCTGCTTAATGGTTTTCGTTTTTCTTCAACATGAAAAAAAAAAAAAATGTACATTGAAAAATAATCAATCACAATACCAATTGAGACTAAGTGTATGTTTGGTATAGCTTTTGAAATGATCAAAAGCGTTTTTTTAATGCTAGAAGCTATTTTGAAGTTTTTTTTAGTTGTTTGGCAAAACTCAAAACAGTTTTTTTAATATATGAATTGTTTTAATTACCCTTTTAAAAAACCATTTTATGTCTACTTGGAGAAGCCCAAAACAAGAAACTTTTTTGAGCTTTTTTAAAACATATAAATTGTCTCAACTACCCTTTATAAATTTTAGATATTTCACCATAACTCCTTCATTATAAATAAATTGTCAACACATTTTTTGTAATTCACTCAACTAAAAGCTATTTCTAAAATTACATTGTCAACACTTTTTTGTAATTTAAACAACCAAAAGCTTTTTTTGTTAGAAGCCCTACTCATTAGAAGCTTTACTACAAAAAGATCTACTCTAAAAGCTCAAATTGAATAGCCATACCAAATACACTCTAAGAATTAAACCCTTAATAGGGTGCAATTTCAATGGCATTGGACCCCAACATTACATTTATTTTCAAGTCGAGAAAAAGTGGTCAGCAGTCAATGGCAATTTCCTAGGGATCTTCTTCACATAATTAAACAACATATATTTTATAAAGGGTGGAATGGTAATTCTATTATAATAATTAATTAATTAAGTTGTAACGGTGACGGTCTAACAAAGGCAAGGTTATGAATGTAAATACAAACCTACATGTGAAGCTATAAAAACACCATCACCCCAACCTATTCATTAGTTTGCCAAAACAAAAAACAAAATTGCAATTCTTTAGAGGGGTTGAACAATTCCATGGCCTCAAATTATGCAAAGTCACAAACACAAACACCAACAAGAACATGCTTATGTTCTCCAACCAACCATCCAGGCTCATTCAGGTGCAGCCTCCACAGGAATATGCAGAGGACTTATAGCCGATCCGCGGTTCGGATTTCATCATCCAACATATGGGAATTGGGTGTGATAGCAAAAGCAAATGCGTTGAAAGCATTTCTTCTCCAAATCATCAAGCCTTCAAGCCATGATCTTCAAAGGAGGAGGAATTTCCAGCCTAGGCCTACCAGGTTTTGCTTGATGAATGCCAATACACATGGGGTTGCTTTTTCTTAATTAATCAAATGATCTGATTAGTTTGATATATTTATATATATCACCTACCTTTTTTTTTTTATCTTATCAGATCAAAAACTTTTGCAGTGAGATGTATATACTCTATAGTGAGGAGGAGAAAATTATTAGAGTTGTAATTTGTGGTGTGTTTTATAAGATTTGCACCATTTATATTATATTTGCATATATAGATAAAGAATTAATTTGATCTTTGTCAAACCATGTGTTCATGACCACCCCATCAACTCTTCTGGGCAAGAAACATTACAATATTGACAAATTTTAATTGTTTGGACTTTGGATCTGATCAACCACTCACAGCTTATGCTATAAAATTGGAAAAAAAGAATTGTCAATTTTTGATTTGTTGATAGATCCACCAATTTGATTCACTTTCTCCATTTATAAAGTGGCAATATCAAGGTCGGTTACCTTTCTTATATAATTATATTACAGTATTAACATTTTATATGTCAAGAACTTGATCAGGATTGGTAGAGAAAGAAACTACAAAGTACAAACTAATTAAGTTGTCATTGCTTAATGTATGAATACAATTAAGAAGAATTTACATGTGATTTTGTCAAGTAATGATATATATATAATGCATGGTCGTCTAATGTAGACATGCGCTTTGAAATATATAATACACAATAAGGGTACGCTGTTCAATAAATGATGGGGGTGGTCAACAAATGAGACTAATTAAAAGACCTTTTGATGGTATTGGAATTTGGAAGAAGAAGCTTGACCTCTTCCTTAATTAGGGTTCCAAAGTTGTGGGCTTCCACTGCTGGCTTTTCAATAATACAATATCAGCTATTCAGCTATTAGGTCTCCTCCCTTTTTATTTTCTAAGTAAGTATGTCTCTCTTTATTTACATACATTATTTCTTTGAGTAGAAACTGTTATGTAGATCTATTTGTTCGTAACCTTTTTTTTTTCAGTTTTGTTTTTTCTATGTATCATGATATAAACTTTGTGAAATTTACTTTGATTAAGCTTTTGTAAATTTTCTCAAAAAATAATATATATATATATATATATACAGAAATTCTATTATCAGTTCGAATTGACAAAAGTTATATCAGTTCCTTACATATGGGCCACTGGATTTAAATACTTTGACTTGACTGTATGCACTTGTCAGTCAAAGTATTTAAATCCAGTGGTCCACATACAAGGAACTGGTATAACTTTTGTCATTTCAAACTGATAATAGAAAGACTGTATATATATATATATATATAAATTATTAAGTACGAGATTTCATAAGATTTTGATGCGAGATTGAACAAAGAGCCTCATTTTAAATACTCGCCATGGGCCTCCAAAACCTTAGGACCAACACTATTTATATACATATTCAAAGTTTGATGAACAGGCTAAGAAGAATCTTGATTGCTAAAGTCTAAAGATATTATAAACGCGTTTTTGGAACATTTTGGACCACCATTAATATTGCTTTTCAAATTTCAATTACAATAAATTGATTTGAGAAGGAAGAACATTACACACAACACGACTTTAACATAGCTAGGGCCAGGGAGAGAGAACTTCAAAGGTTGAAATGGTTGACTCAACTTTTCTTTTGGCAGATATCATATAAACCAGAAACTTGTCGAGTTCAATACATGTAGCGCTTCAATTGGTACGTTGGGCTGGTCAGCTTTGAATGAATCTTCACCGTTTAGAATCTCAGTGGTTTAAACTACATAAATATTGGTATTATCATCATAAATCACAAGTGATCATGGGGTTATTTCTTTTTAGGCCTTCAATTTACATATGATTTTCACATAAGATATATATAGATACAGTTTTTCTATTATCAGTTCGAACTGACAAAAGTTATATCAGTTCCTTGTATGTGGGCCACTGGATTTAAATACTTTGACTGACAAGTGCATACAGCCAAGTCGAAGTATTTAAATCCAGTGGCCCACATGTAAGGAACTGATATAACTTTTGTCAGTTCGAACTGATAATAGAATTTCTGTATATAGATATATATAATATTAAATATTAGTACATATAGAAAATATAATATATATAATAATATATATATATTATATATATATTGTTATATATTATTAATAATACATATTAATATATACAGTGAGTCTCTCATGAGGGATCCCTTATTTTAATTTCGGTAAGGACCATGATGAAAACACATCGACTTTAATGAATTTTAATCTAAATTTTTTTGTGGATGATGATTTCAATGAAATCTACATATAAAAAAAATTTGAGAATTTTTTTAGTACTAGAACTATTTATCCAAATTTTGTTAAATATGAAGGCATCGGAAAATAGGCGAAATATAGGAAAATTCAAGAAAAATAGTTCTAGTACTCGGAAAATTCTCAAAAAAATTTTGTATGTAGACTTCATTGAAATCATCATCCACAAAAAAATTCAGATTAAAATTCATTAAACTTGATGTGTTTTCATCATGGTCCTTACCGAAATTATAATAAGGGATCCCTCATGAGAGACTCACTGTTAATATATATATATATTATTATTATATGTTTATATTATAATAATATATATATATCTTATATAAACATATTATAATAATATATATATCTTATATCTTATATATATATATATATGATATATTGAATATTATTATATATAGGATATATATATAGATTATTATATTTAATAATATCTAATATATTACAGATTATAATATATATATATATATATATTGAATATATAAATTATATATATAATAATATATTTTTATATATTGTATACTATAATATAATATAATATATATAATATATAATATTATATATATATTATTAATATATATATATATATAATATATATAATATATTAGACATGATTGTAATTATTTGAAAATTTAAACGGTAATTTGGTCTTTTTGACACTTGTCCCATGTCATGGGTCAAGTTGTCCTAGGGTTTTGGGTGGGACAATTTTTTGTGATTTTTGTCCCACCTTGTCCCGTCCTGTCCCATGTTAAGAACGTGTCAAACGTGGGATAAGAACAAATTGTCATACGTTGTCTTGTCTTGTCTTATCCCGTCTCGCCAATGGCGGAAACAGGGCTGGTTAGGGTGGGTTGTAGCCCACCCTAGCTTTTTGAAAAAAAAAAAAAAAAAAAAAGTTTTTAAAATAGTTCTAGATACACTCTATTTAATTCTAAGTATATCTTAGCCCAATTCTGATTTTGACTTAATTAACCATATTTTTCTTTATCTTAATCACAGCCCAATAACTTTAAAACATGTATCAAACTCATTAAAGCTCATTGTATTTCCTTCACTAAGTGAAAGATCAAATTGAGAAATGTTAACCCTTTTTACCGACTTAAAAATCAAGTTGGAAAATTTTAACCCCTTAATAACACACTAAAAGTAGTAGATTTACCATATAAATTCATCTCCAAGTCTTCAAGAATTTCAATTTTATGAGTTTTTCATAGCTTTTGGATTTGTAGAAGTATACAGACGTCGGAATGAGAAAACTGTAAGTTTTATTTTTATTTTTATTTTAAAGTTTATGTTGTAAAATTAATTGTAAAATTAAGTTTTATTTTCGGCTGGGAAACTTGTCAAAACGTCTTTACGTAACAAGATGAATGATGAGTTTTCTGAGAATTGTATGGTTGTTTATATTGAAAGAGAACTTGTTTGTACAATTGATTTGGATTCGGTAACAGATGTTTTTGTCTCTTTGTAGCCTCATAAGTCAAAATTAAACTAGGATCTTATTGTATCTACATTGCATGCATTTTATTTTTTATTTTCTTGTGTTTTTTTTTTTTTTTTTTTTTTTGTTAGAATATTTATTTGAGGGTAAGACTCATTATATCCCCTGACTATGTATACTTTTTTTTTTTTTATTATATACTATAATTTTTTATTTACATGAAATTGTCCATAGCCCACCCAGAAAAAATTTTCTGGTTTCGCCCCTGCGTCCCGCGTGCCAAACGCACCCTAAAAGATAATGGTAAACATCCAACACTTTTTTCCATCCTTTGTATCCAACTTGACGTGGCGGCTGACATGGCACTTCCTTGTTAGCTGCCACGTCATTAAACTGTCATATCATCACATCTCCTAATCTTTTCTAAACTCTAATTTTTAACTACATCCAACTTATAAATAATTTTATATATAACAAAAAAAAAAAAAAAAAAAATTCATCCTATTGAACAACATAAACAAACAAACAAACAAACAAAACCTGGAATTGAAGAAAAAATTTGGAAAAATTTCCCTCTCTCTCCGTCCTCACATCTGAACGACTCAACGTCAAAGGAAATTGTTAATTTCAATATGGGATTCTGACATGACAAAGTCTTCGTTTCCAGTTTCAATTCTTGATCAGACGACTAATGATGCAAGTAAAGGATCGATTTGGTTAATAACAAAACATCTGCACAAAGAAGGCACTGGAGAGAAACCCTTTTGAGGGCAAATTAATTGATAAAATGAATGTTGAGACCACATTAGACATTGATGTACTCCATAAACAAAAACAAAAACAAAGAATTTTTTTCTCTTATCACTAACCAAATAATCATTTTTCTCCTGGTTCTCAGAGCAATCAAAGTCTTTGTTTCCACTTTCGATCAATCGATTTGGTTGATCAGACGACTAATGATGTAAGTAAGAAGCGATATTTGTTAGTTGGGGGAGATTGTGAAGTAGATCACGGTTATTGCGAAGTTGAATCGCCGAAGACTTGTCAGAGGGGGATCTAAGAGTAGGACGATTTGGTTCCCAGAATTTTTTTAATAATTATATATATATCTACTAGGAGATCTGATTTTAGATCTCTTCAACTTTTGGATGAGATATTGTGATCATCTGATCTCTTCCGATATTTGTTTATTTTTGAATAATTTGACTTTTTTTTCCTTAAAAAACGTTATTAAAAATTATATATATATATATATATTTGTTATAGTCTTTCTATTATCAGTTCGAACTGACAAAAGTTATATCAATTCCTTGTATGTGGGCCACTGGATTTAAATACTTTGACTGACAAGTGCATGCAGCCAAGTCAAAGTATTTAAATCCAGTGACCTACATACAAGGAACTGATATAACTTTTGTCAGTTCGAACTGATAATAGAATTTCTGATATTTGTTATATATAAAATTATTTATAAGTTGGATGTAGTTAAAAATTAAGGTTTAGAAAAGATTAGGAGATGTGATGATATAGCAGTTTGATGACTTGGCAGCTGATAAGAAAGTGCCATGTCAGTTGCCACGTTAAGTTGGATACAAGGAATGGACAAAAGTGTTAGATATTTACTATTAGGGGTGTGCAAAAAACTGCCAAATTGAACCAACCCAACCAACCCAACCCATAAAGTTTGGGTTGGTTCGATTACAAATATAAAAAATGGGTGGTTCGGGTTGTCTTTTGGACATTGAACCACAAAGTGTGGGAAGACCGTCCCTCCCCTATAGTGAAAGTAGATAAATCTTATAGTGCTTAATCCCAATAAGTAGTTTAGTGTTGGATTTAAAATAAAATAAAATAAAATAAATCAAGGGGAAGATATGTATCAAAATTTGGCTACCATAATCCCAACAAATGGGTTAATTAGGTCATATTGGAGGCATTGATGAATCCAAGAATGCGGATTTCTTACAAATAAAAATTAAATTACGAGGGAAATGATGAGCAACAAATCCGAGTATGAGCAACAAATGAAGCATGAAGTGGCAGTTCTCCCGAGAGGTTGAGTATTTTAACTCATACGTTCCACCTAATAATTCTTTTCAATGTTTTTTTTTTAATATTAATTAATTAACCGTTAATTAAGAGTTGATTTTTATTCCATGTTGTTACCATATTATTTAATGTGAATATTATTGAAAGGCGGTTCAATGTTCTTGACACGACTCTGTCAACCCACTCCTTACCATATTGATTCCACATGGCACTGCGCTACCTGTTAATTTATTAATTATATTTTTAATAGTAAAAAGAAGAAGAGATTATAAAAGAATGCATGAGAATCTTCATATAAAAATCCAATCCGAGTGCTTTCTCGGTGTCTAATTAATTTAGTTGTTTGATTAGTACACAAATTAATACCACGTACCGTGTTCCCTTTTCTTTTTCATTTGAAAGCTATTTCCATCGAGTTGGTATCCTCTCTTTGGTCCTTATTTTTCCTTGACATTCTTCAAGTATAATTCAAATATCAAGTTACATGAAAGAGAAAAAAGTGAATCAATCTTAACCATGTATTTTGTATTTTACTTAGATGTCATTGGATTATGGAAAGTCAAGGAAAAACAAGTCAATAAGAAGATCTTGATCCATTCCCATCACATGTATTATGCAGCATGCAACTCTATCTTCTACATATTAATGTTGTTGAGATAAACATCATCTAATTATTTCCTGATTGAATAATGGACCTTATCCTCTTATTCAGGTCATTATGTCTATAATGAATCTACACTTTGGTTGGAGGGTAAATTGTAAAATGTTTGAGGATACGTGGAAGGCAAAGAGAGTGAAGAGTCAATGAGTCATAGTGGAAGACAGCATACGTGGCTATTATTTTTTAATTTTGAGAATTTCGAAAAGCTGTTTATACGTCAGAGTCAGATCAAACAACACAGTCCACAAGCAAGCGGAGTAGAGAGAGCGTAGAGCCCATAGCTTTTCTAAAACCGTTGGATTCCAAAAAAACAAAACTGATGGCTCATCCTGTAATCCCCTTTTAACTAACCCAAACCAAACCCCAAACCTCTGGTTACATCATTTATTGCATTCATGTCCCTATACTTCCCCTTATTTGCATCCATCTTTCCACATTCATTCCCCTTTTATCCCTCGCATCCAAATTCAAATTCACATTCACATTCACATTCACATTCATTGATTGTACTACCATTGGAATTTAGATTCAATGGATGTATAATTATAAGTTTTTTAATTAATATTTCCGTTCAATTTACTTTTTTTTTTTTTTCTTTTTATGAGTTGAGGTTGTTCGGGTGGTAAACTCCTCACACGTACCACTAGATTGTTCAATAAAGTATTCTCTTATCCATTGAATCGTAAACAAACATAAAAAGACTCATTTTCAGTAGTGAAAATTACATTTCAAAGTCCTTAATTCAAATGACATAATAATATAATATATGAACTTGTAATTAATATATCATTTATATATAAATTTTGAACAAACTTTGTTAAATTTAGTATTACTTTTACACAAAATTATATGGAATTGTATGAATTTTTAATGATTTGTCTTGAAAATAATAATAATATTTACTTGTTTTTTAAGCATGATATTTTATTGTGATCATATAATAGTTTAAGACATTGATATATATATATATAGTGATTTTTCGATAAGGACTTTTACAATGCACACTTTTACAATACACACTTTAAGCACCTTTTGATGAAATTATATGGAATATGTTGAATCTTGATTTGATTTTTTGTATGGATGGTTAAAACTTTGAAATACATTTATGGAAAAAATTTTAAAAAAAATCGGGTGCAAGAACTAATTTTTTCCGATTTTTTTAAAGATAAAACATTTAAAAATAGGGAAATATAAGATAAAATAGTTCTCAAATCCAAAAAAATTCCAAAATTTTACCAAATGTGTATTTTAATTTTCTTAGGATGCATACAAAAAATCTCATCAAAAAACATTTTATTACATGCAATTTCATCAAAATGTGCTTAAAGTATGCATTGTAAAAGTTCTTATTGAAAAATTACTATATATATATATAATAGTTTGGGACGGATTATCAATAGTCAACAAATTTATACGAGATTTTTATTTATATCAATCAAATTAATGAGATTTTAATATTATAAAAGAATAATGGACTTTTTAAATTCTAATTATCAAAACCAATTGTTATATATATATATATATATTACTTTCAATACATTTTAGTCCTCCATACCGAAAGATAAAATATATTTTTTTCAAAAAAATATATTAATATGAGACTTTTGTTTATATTAATAATGATTTTTTTTTTGAAATATTACAATAATTCGGGGTTTTTGGAGAGGATGAGAGATTCGAAACCAGAACCAGAACCAGAACCTTGTGGTATAGGTGTCAGGGGCACATTATCGGACTAACCTCATCTTGTCACATTAATGAAAATTTGATATTAGAAAAAAAAATTGACTTTTTTTTTTTTATTTGCAATGGCGGCAACTCGAATATGAAATGTTGCCAATTTTTTATTTTTATTAATTTTAATTATCAAGGTCAATTGATATATGTGTGTGTATATATATATATACAGTCTTTCTATTATCAGTTTGAACTGATATAAAATATATAAGTTCCTTGCATGTGGACCATTTGATTTAAAAGATGTTTTGACAAGTGCATACAGCAAAGTCAAAATATTTAAATCTAATGACTAACATGCAAGGAACTGATATATCTTTTGTCAGTTCGAACTGATAATAGAAAAATTGTGTATATATATATATAATTTCAGGACGTCCAACCAAAGCCACATCTTTTGATAAAATGCTGATTTGTTTAATTTCAGGACATCCAATCAGAGCCACATCTTTTGATAAAATGCTGATTTGTTTAATTTCAGGACATCCTGACTACAAAACTACATATATATATATATATATATATATATATATATATATATCAGTGGTTCTCTCATAAGGGATCCCTTATTTTAATTTCGGTAAGGACCACCATGAAATCATATCGATTTGAATGAATTTTAATCTGAATTTTTTTTTGGATGATAAGTTCGTTGAAATCTACCTATGAATAAAATTTGAGAATTTTTCAAGCATGAAAACTATTTTTCTTGAATTTCCTATATTTCGCCTATTTTTCTAATGCCTTCATATTTAAAAAAAATCGGTAAAAATAGTTTTTGTGCTTGAAAAATTCTTAAATTTTATTCATAGGTAGATTTCAACGAACTTATCATCCACAAAAAAATTCAGATTAAAATTCATTCAAATCGATATGATTTCATGGTGGTCCTTACCGAAATTAAAATAAGGGATCCCTTATGAGAGAACCACTGATATATATATATATAATTTCAATACATTATAAAAGTCAAATCCATCAAAATCTATATGGGTTGGGCACGATTTGTTATAAGCATTTATGTTTATAATTCTAATTTTAAAATCCATCAAATTCCACCATTTAACCAAAATCTGTAAATTCAATGATTTTTTGAATACACCTAGATTTATTTGGATTTCTTAAAAATCTGAATTGAATACGTCTATATTTATTTGAATTTGAAAAGAATTTTAACAAATCTAGATTAACTACACCAGAATTTGACAGTTTGATAGAGTCTTTACGAATCTGGATCGAATACACATAAATTCCAATAAATTCTATATTTCTAAGATTGTTAGAATGTTGGCGGTTTTATTGATTTGTAGACGTGGGATTTGTGAGAAATAACGAGAAGAATTGGGTCAGAAGTGAAAAAGTATTGGATGTAGAGCGTAGTTGGAAAATATCTTTGAACCGCCTTCTCTCGACCCACAAACCCTATATATACATAGCTTGAGTGAAACTAGGTTTGCCAAACTCAACAGCCAAACACGGCTTCCTAATAAATAAAAAAGTTTTCCTAAAATTCCTTTTTCTGTCTGCAACAAATATGGCGGCAGCCTCTTCTAGAAGATCATCGAGCGGACCAATGATGCGGTCACTCTCCCCTTCCGGGAGATTCTGCAACTCTCATTACACATCGTCGTCGTCGTCTGCTTTCGCTTATTCTTCCTCCAGTTTCTCCGCCAGATCCTCTACTTTTTTCAACAGATCTGCGTCTCCGACACGTGTCAACCTCTGCGGCAACAACAAACCGGCCCAAACGACATCGGCTCACTCAGTAAGGTTCGTGTCTCCCAACCGCTCAAATTCCATCACCTCCACCTCCACCTCCACATCCTCTCGAAACAATCAGATTTTGAAAAATCACACCACCACTACCACCACCACCAAACAAAAGAGAACCTGTATGTGTTCTCCTACTACGCACCCTGGCTCCTTCCGCTGTAGCCTCCATAAAAACAATTCAAGTTCGAGTTCCAATTACTCGCCAAATAATCGGCTGGACGCGAGGAGATCGGCGATGAAGAACTCACTGGTAAGGATCGGTGGAGTAGAAGGAGATTTGGTGAAGAGAGCTTTGGCGGCTTTGATTCGGCCCTCTTCTCACCAGCAAAAACGACGCGCCGGTTTTCAGCAGCGCCCGAGTCGATTGTCTATCATGTCCAAAGCTGAGGATGATTTATCATGAAAACTTTTTGGACATTATATATATATATTTATTGTGTGTACATATACAGATATAGACTTATAATATGAAAATCAAGCCATTTTCAAGGCGCTTGCTTTTGCACTCAATTTAAATTTAAAATTTTGACCTGGAGTTAAATTATAAAATTGAGATGAAATTAACTAAAATTTGGTGCTTGGTTCTGTTGATCAACTTCAGATATCAGTCCATTCAATCAATTCTTTTATATTCTAAATTTTGTGGTGGTTGATGTGGTTATATTTGTCGTTTATACGTATGTAGGTGTTTCTGCGTCTACGTCTCAAGAACGCCGCCGTGTGACCGTGTCTGTTCTTCCAAGTTTCAAATCCGTACATCGTCTGGTTTGTGTATTTCCACTTCTATTTTTTATTTAATTGTTATTATTTGATGAATATACTTGGAATTGGAATGAGCACCTTCTCTGCGGTGAGTTTTCGGATCATTGTAGTCGAATGAATGAGCACATTTTCCACTGAATATCTCGGGAGGTAATTTATTATTTTTTATTATTATTATTATTATTATTTTATTGAGGATGTTTGTCCGGTACTATTCGTCTGTCATTCTCCAATTACGTGACCCGCTGTGGTATATAGGTTGGAAGTGGGCCCCAGCTGCTATGTTGGATTTGTAAATTATTACGGATAAGAAACCTCCGTTTACGTCTCTGGCCTCGTAAGGATGTAAACGGATAAATCAGAACTTGCTCCTGCATGGTTTGTTATCATTATTATTACTACTGTAGTTGTTTTGGTTGCAGGTATTTAATTTCTTGGGCTTGAAATGGAAGATTGGTTGCTGCGGGTAGTGGATGTAACTTGTAAGAATCGGAGGACACCCCTGACCTCAGCGATCCCTTAGGCTTTGGCTTTTACGTCTAGGAACTAGGATATAATTTATAATAAAAAAAAAAAAAAAGGAGTTAGATTAATACCTAAATTAATGAAATTAGAGGAGACATGAACTATTGATGCGGTCACAAAACCTCAACAAACGGACTTGAAAATAATTGTAGGAATAGTTCAAACTGATAATGGAAAATTGGGCTTTTATTTTCCCTTGAGAAGAGTGATGTTACATTTGAAAAATCAAATCTTATATAATAAATTAAAGCTGAAGTTGTAGATTGAAGAAATATTACAGGATTAGCAAGTATCAAGTGGCAACAAAACAAGAGTGGAAAAAAGTGTGGAGGAAAGGTCCCAATCTAATCTAATACAGAAGAAGAAGGTCCCATACGTTATCAAGTGTGCCCCCAAAAGATAAGGTTGTGAAAACGAAAGTTGTGTGTCATGGATATATGATGCCATTTTTGGTTTCAGCCATTGTCACCACACTTTTACTTTCATACTCCTAAGCAAAACTTACTCTCTAGTCTCTTCCATCTTCATTCGATAGACAATTAAATTATATTATTAATTCCAAAGAAAAATCAAAGTTGACGATAGTGATACCTCGAGATCCTGTTGTGGAGATATTAAAAACAAAGAAAAAGTGAATCTCTATTATGTTTCAGGGGAGCACCGTGAAATAATGGGTTAGATCGATATATATTTCACGGGTTAGATCGATATATATCTTAGAAGTTGCGTTAAACAAAACATTAAATAATAAATATTGTTGTTTATATTTTAAAACATTAATTTTTTATTAATTATTTAAAATTAATAATAATTTTTTATTGAGATAAATTATCTTAATTTGTGTATTTATGAAAAACATTTAATATATATATATATATATATATATATATATATTGTTGAAATATTGTATAAATTCGGTGCTTTTTTTGGAAGAGGGGGAGGACTCGACCCACGACCTCATAGCATAAGTGTGAGGGATATACCACCAGACCAATCTTATCTTGTCCATTTAAAATGATCATTGAATATGATGAAAACATAATAAAAAATAAGAAAAATGCTAGATATTTCAATTCATATCTCAATTTGTAACTTAGCCAATTTAATTCATATAAATATAATGAGTAAAATAAATCATAATTAATATGTACATATCTATTTGTCAACCGACACACAACTAGTTGGGAATATCTAGCATTACTCTACAAATAATATAGACTAAAAATTTTAGCTATTAATTCAAGATTCAATAATATTGTTTAGAAGTTAGAAAATAAATTGAAATTTAAACTGTACCTCTAATATTTTTCTAATATCCAAAAACTATTCTAATAGTATATTTAGGATCAAATATATTATCTACAGGATTAAGAGAAAATTATTAACATTGTAATTTATAAAAGGGTTAGAAAATTTAAATAAGAAATAAGGGTAAAAACATAAAAATTCTAAAACTTAGGGGAAAATTTTATAAAATTGAAAAACTTTAGGGGGGGCAGTGGCCCCATCGTCATTATGTGGCTCCGTTCCTGTCTGTAATTGAAAGCCAAAGGCAGCCCCTGACCAAGTCGATATATCAAGAAGCAGCAGATGGGGCCTAAACACATATATAAATCCACTTTTGCAAAAGAAAATCGGTTCAACGTTATCCTCACTCACTTGGTAGAGGGAGGTCCACATTACGTGTCAGATTCTTATACTTATCATTATTTACTATATTTGTTTTGTTCACTGTCGACTCTTGTGGGATTTGGAAAGACAAATACCGTCAAAGGGGTCGAGTCAAAAATATGGATATCCGAGTCAGGATGAGTAGATAGTAAGAAAAATTGGATGCTGGCATGTCCAGTAAGATGTTCCACAAAAGTGTAAATGAGTAGATGTTTGGACTTGTAAGGAAAATGAAAATTTGAATTATATAAGAATAAGATACATCATAATCATATATAGTAATGTGCATGCACCTGCCACATGGGATGGTGGATGATGAAAATTGGTTCGGTTTCTTTGGGATAAGGATTCCATAATTATGGTTGAGTTGGCAACAGAGTGAAATATGAAAACGCGTCTGATAACATATACTGAAAACTGTATTCTGAAATTAAAAACGATAAAAACGTGTCTGGTAGATAATTAGAAAAAATATATTAAAAAAATATAAATTTATATTTTTTTATATTACAACTTAAAATTGTAGAACAATTTGTTAAATAATTGGTCAATATAATTTTCTAATTGTAATTTGTAAATTCAACGTATATAATTATCAAGGATTCAACACTAAACTTATAATTAATAAACAAATATTAATTTTTATTAAATAAATATTAATTTTTTTATTAAATATGGTGGACCAGACACCATTATTGCTTTTTCTCTTGAAGATAATGAAAAACATCTTAAATGTTGTAAATTAAATAAAAGAATAGATGAAGAATATGAAGAACATATGAACAAATAATTAATTAATAAATAAGAGAAATAAGAGAAACAAGAGAGAGAGAGAGACGAGAGAACGAGAGAGAATAGATACACGAGAGAGAGAGAGAGAGAGAGAGAGAGTAGAGAAAATGAGCTTTTATTGATATCTTAGATAAAGCTTCATCATCATCCAACAACAATACAAGACCTATTTATAGGCAAATGAATACAATAAAATAAGGACACATAAAAGGGGTGTGTGTCACAAAACTAAAAGCCCACATGTCTTCTATGCATGGTGACATGTGTCCTTTCTAGAAAATGGTGGAAGACACTTGATTTCCAACACTCCCCCTTGGATTCCACCATTTGTATCTTGATTTGCTAGGAAAAACCTAGTGGGACAAAAACCTTAGCAAAATATATACAATGATCTTCTAGATCAAATGGTGTGGATGTGTTCAGAACTGCCTCATTAAAACCTTTCCGGTAAAACCTAGTGGGACAAAATCTGGTAGAAGGAAAAAGAGTACAGTATACATATGTCCATTCAAAATTTTGCTCCCCCTGATTGGACGCTCCCCCTGAACAAAACTTTAACATCAATCCTGTAATTTATAAAGCCGATGCATGCCAATTCCATATACCAGTTTCTCAAAAGTTGATGTAGGCAATGCTTTGGTAAATAGATCTGCCAGATTATCTATAAACCGTATTTGTTTAACAACAATTTGTCGGCTTTGTTGAAGTTCATGAGTATAGAAGAATTTAGAAGAAATTAGAAAAAATATGTTTGGTTCTATCTCCTTTGATATAGCCTCCTCTAATTTGAGCGATACAAGCCGCAGTATCTTCAAATATTGGTGTTGGCATTCCTGTAGAAAATGAAAATCCACATATATTTTTAGTATGGTAAATAACTGACCTTAACCACACGCATTCTCGGCTTGTTTCATGAAGTGCAAGAGTTTGCTTTGTGGAGCACCAGGAGATTGCTGTGCCATTATATGTAAAAACATATCTCGTTTGTGAACGGGCTTTATGGGGATCAGATAAATACCCGGCATCAGTATAACCAATTAAACCTGAAAAGTTGTTGGATTTTGAATAATATAATCCCAAATCTTTCGTTCCATGAAGATAACAAAAAAAATGTTTAATCCCATTCCAATGTCTCCGAGTTGGTGCTGAACTGAATATAGCAAGCAAATTTACTAAAAATGCGATATCTGGTCTATTACATTGAGCCAGATATAATAAAGCACCAATTGCATTAAGATATGGTACTTCATGACCAAGTATCTTTTCACCATCTTCAAGTGACTAGAATGGATCTTTCTTAGGATCAAGATTTCTAACAACCATGGGGGTACTTAATGGATGAGCATTATCCATATTAAATCTTTTCAGGATTTTTTCAATATATGCTGATTGATGGATAAGTATTCCATCTGATTTACGCTCGATCTCCAGGCCGAGACAATATTTTGACTTCCCTAAGTCTTTCATTTCAAATTCCCTCTTCAAATATTCAGCAGTTTTCAGGAGCTCTTCAGGAGTTCCAATTAAATTCATATCATCAACATAAACTGCTATAATAGCAAATCCAGATTCAGATTTCTTTATGAAGAACACATGGGTGTATAATATAATTATTATACCCTTATTTTTTCAGATATTTACTGAAACGGTTACACCACATCCGTCCAGATTGTTTTCAATCCATATAAGGATTTTTGTAGATTCATCAAATACAGATTACGAGATCTCGGTTTACATGCTTCTAGCATTTTAAATCCTTCTGGGATTATAAATATCTGCACTGAGTGAACCACATTGATAAATGATTACTACGTTTAGAAGACGTATTTCAAGTAGCCAAATTTATCAAAAATTCAGAACGTAATCGTATTCATCTGTAGTGAATACCGAGTTTCTATAAGAAACCTTGTACTACGAGTCGTACCTCATATCTTACGATCTCGTTTTTCTCATTACGTTTCCGTATAAAAACCTTTTAGTATCCAACTAGTTTGACATCTTCAGGTGTCTGGAGAACTATTGGTCTAAATACTTTATATTTGGCTTATGAAGTCAATTCTTCTAGAATTGCTTCTTTTCATTTAGGCCAATCATGTCTTTTGTATACAATCATCGATACTATGAGTTTTATAATCATCATTTCAGTAGCTACTGTATTTGAAAATGTATCACTGATGATTGTTTCTTCACTATTCCACATTTCTCATGTATGATTTATAGAAAATTATTAATTCTTATATTCTTGTATCTCTGTAGAGATTTCTTCTATTTCAATGGATTTAGTCATTTCATAGACTCGTGTCTCTTTAGATATATCAAACTCTTATTGAGTTGATTTAGAGAAAGTGGATTTATTTATAACTCAAGCTTTGTTTACATTAGGATCCCGATAACAATACCTTTCAAAGGTTCATAAGCTTATGATATTCATCAGATGATTTATTTATTGCATTTTTCTCAGATCGTTCTTCAGGAACAATCACCCGGCCGGGGTTTATGAGATAGCAACTTATAAAATTTTGTCACTTTTAATATATCAAGTAACCGATTAATAATTATCTGATGATCAATTATCATTCATATTTGAGTGATACGAAGACTGAAAATGAGACACTTTTATTACATATATAGAGAATTGAATTGGTATCTCTATTTTGTGTAAAAGTAACTTTTCATTTACTCCTTTCTTCTAGAGAAAATTCCCTTTCTTATAATGATATGAAAATTAATCAATATAATAATACGCAGGTCGTGCGCAAAAAGATAAACTATCAGAAGCATAGATGATCTGATAAAAGATTAATCAAAATCATCATAAATCTTAGAGTGGTAGAGAAATGATAAGCAGTGGGTTAGAGATGAATAGAATGTCTCCATATAGAAATTGGTAATTGTATCAAAATAATAAAGTTCTCGCAATTACCTGGAGATGCTTGATAAGTGACTCTGCTAATCCATTATGAGTATGAACATGTGGAATGGGATGTTCAACATCAATCCCAACTGATTTGCAATATTCATCAACTAGGACCATAAAATAGCAGAACAGTCCACTTGGTGGATGAATAGGTCCACATATGTCCCCTTGAATCCTTTGTAGGAATGATGGGGATTCAAAACCAACCTTAGAGTGGGATGGTTTTATTACTAATCTCTCTTGTGAACATGCAGTACATAAATTTTCATGGGATAAAAGAATCTTCTGGTTATTTAATGGATGTCCATGAGAATTTTCAATGATTCTACTCATCATTGTAGATCCCGGGTGACCAAGATGGTTATGCCAAAGCATAAATATTTTTGGATCTAAGAACTTCTGGTTCATAACTGCATAAACTTCTACACCTCTTACAAGAGTATAATATAATCCAGATGATAAAGCACGTAGCTTTTCCACAATGAGTTTCTGGCCTGAGTCATGAGAAGTAATGCACAGATACTCAATATTCTCATCATTTATACTTTCTAGGTGATATCCATTACACCGTATATCTTTGAAACTGGGCAGATTTCTTCTGGATCTGCTTGAATATAAAGCATCATTGATACATATTTTAGTATTATTTGGTAACAATATCATGGCTCTACTGGAGCCTTCTATCAGATCTGCTGGACCTGATATTGTATTAACATTTGCTTTAAGCAAGGTTAAATTCATAAAGTATTTCTGATTTCGTAGAATCGTATGTGTCGTCGCACTATCGGCTAGACATATATCTCATGTACCTTGCTTTTCAATATCACTCAATTTATCGTTTAAAGACATATCTATTCACAATGAAAAATAAAGTGTATATTAGACAAAGTGATTAAAAGTGTAAATATATAGATATGAAAATATATCACTTCATAAAACAAAATCATGAATCATATTGATTTTTCGAACTTCTGGTTTGACCATGAACTGGAGGTTCATAAAATTCAAAAAAAAAAAAACTTCAGGTTCTAAATAGAAATTACAAATTGACTTTCTAGATGAAAGAATCGTAACTTGATCCAATTCAGAATTTCTGGTTCTGATAAACTTTGATATAAAAGTTTTAATATCATAATTTAAATTGAATTCAGAGCTTCAAGTCTGATTAGAACTTCAAGTTTAGAGATTCAATATTTCACATTCAAAATTAGAACTTCGGGTTCTATATAGAATTCAAATTTTGTAATTTCAGGTCCCAAGTATAACATTCATGTATATAGTAATGAATCTATATTTTTACTGAAATTAAAAATTTAGAACTTCAGATTCTGATCGGTTTGTAAAAACGGCGCCAACTTAAATATTATAATGATAAATCCAGAAACTTCAGACTCTGGTTAGTCAGTCAAGCCGAGCTTGGTTTAAATTCCAGAAATTTAACGATTGACCTAGTTAGGCTCAACACATAATTTATACAAATCCAGAAACTTCAGGTTCTGGTTAGTTGGCATACTTAAATACATAATTGCATAAAATTAAATAGATGCGTAAAATTAAAATAACAGATAATACTACAGATAATATAGCAAAAATAAGATGAAGAAGAAGAACGAGAGAATAACAGTATGAGATAAAGTGAAGAAGGAGAAAATTTACTGTTTGCTTTTATTGATGATTTCGGATTACATCCTGACCACACAATTTCAGCTGTATAGTGATTTTGAATAAAGTAAAATTGTACTTAAAGACTGATCTATAGTCTTGAAAGCGTAAATGTTGCCACTGACACCTGGCATTTGGTAATGCAACATCAAGTTGGTTATCAAATCGATCTTTTAGTTATTGCCATAGAACTTCTGGTTCTGTGACCGTTAGGTATTTGGGCTTTCAGATCGTAGTTGTCCTTAGACACTTCTAGTGCAGCAAATTTCAAATTTTGCAAGCTTTGACATTATTACAACTTCTGGTTATCCGAGAATCACAATCGGAGTCAGAACTTCTGGTCTGACAGAAATCCAAGGAATTTAAACCTTAAGATATATAAAGGAATATTTGTAAGTAAATAAATTCAGAAGCTTCAGGTTCCGATAATGATAAATAAATCCAGAAGCTTCAGGTTCCGGTAATGATAAATAAATCCATAAACTTCAAGTTCTGGATGGGTGATCAAACTGTTTAAATAAAAACCACAAAATAAAATGCGTAATAATAAGTGCGAAAAAAGTAAATCTAGATAATCTCATAAATTACGGATAAATAAATAAATACAGATAAATAAAGTGCATAATAAATAAATTTAGAACCGTAGGTTCTGATAGGTTGGCCTAGCCAATCTCATAACAGTGTATAAACAAATAAATGCGAGAAAATAAATTACGTAAAAGTAAATAAAATATGAGAAAGTAAATTGCATAAAAATAAAATACAGGAAAGTAAATTCAGAACTGCAGGTCCTGGTATTAATAAATAAAGGTCTAGAAACTTCAGGTTCTAGTAATAATAAATTCAGAACTTCAGGTTCTGGTAATAGATCTAGGAACTTCAGGTTCCAGTGGTAATAAATTCATAAGCTTCAGGCTTTAGTAATAATAAATTCAAAACTTCAGGTTCTGGAAATAAATCTAGGAACTTCAGGTTCTAGTGATAATAAATTCAGAGGCTTCAGGCTCTGGAAATAACAGCATCGTGCTGATAACGTGTTGTAAATTAAATAAAAGAATAGATGAAGAATATGAAGAACATATGAACAAATAATTAATAAATAAATAAGAGAAATAAGAGAAACAAGAGAGAGAGAGAGAGAGAGAGAGAGACGAGAGAACAAGAGAGAATAGATACACGAGAGAGAGAGAGAGAGAGTGAGTAGAGAAAATGAGCTTTTATTGATATCTTAGATAAAGCTTCATCATCATCCAACAACAATACAAGACCTATTTATAGGCAAATGAATACAATAAAATAAGGACACATAAAAGGGGTGTGTGTCACAAAACTAAAAGCCCACATGTCTTCTATGCATGGTGACATGTGTCCTTTCTAGAAAATGGTGGAAGACACTTGATTTCCAACATTAAACTTGTTTTTCAAAATTTTCACTTTTAACACTGGTTTTGTTTTCCATTTTGTTTTTGTTTTTTCAAAATAAAATGAAAAACGGTAACGAATGCATATTCAAAATCATTTTTGGAAAATAAAAACAAAAACACCCTTGAAAAAGGGTACCGGACATGCCCTTAGGTTTTGGATCAATCCCTTTGATTGTCCTAATTTTAGAGTGCGTCCAGTATCATTTTTCATATACTGTTTTTCAAAAATAAAAATGAAAACCAAAACAATGTTTTCAGTTTCAGTTTGGAAATCCGAAAACGCGTCTGATAACATGTACTGAAAACTGTATTATGAAATTAAAAACGATAAAAACGTGTCCGGTAGATAATTAGAAAAAATATATTAAAAAAATATAAATTTATATATTTTTTTTTATATTACAACTTAAAATTGTAGAACAATTTGTTAAATAATTGGTCAATATAATTTTGTAATTGTAATTTGTAAATTCAACTTATATAATTATCAAGGATTCAACACTAAACTTATAATTAATAAACAAATATTAATTTTTATTAAATAAATATTAATTTTTTTATTAAATATGGTGGACCAGACACCATTATTGCTTTTTCTCTTGAAGGTACTGAAAAACATCTAAAATTTGTTTTTCAAATTTTTCACTTTTAACACTGGTTTTGTTTTCCATTTTGTTTTTGTTTTTTCAAAATAAAATGAAAAACGGTAACGAACGCATATTTGAAATCATTTTTGGAAAATAAAAACAAAAACACCCTTGAAAAAGGGTACCGGACAGGCCCTTAGGTTTTGGATCAATCCCTTTGATTGTCCTAATTTTAGAGTGCGTCCAGTATCGTTTTTCATATACTGTTTTTCAAAAATAAAATGAAAACCAAAACAATGTTTTTAGTTTCAGTTTGGAAATCCAAAAACGCGTCTGATAACATGTACTGAAAACTGTATTATGAAATTAAAAACGATAAAAATGTGTCCGGTAGATAATTAGAAAAAATATATTAAAAAAATATAAATTTATATTTTTTTTATATTACAACTTAAAATTGTAGAACAATTTGTTAAATAATTGGTCAATATAATTTTGTAATTGTAATTTGTAAATTCAACGTATATAATTATCAAGGATTCAACACTAAACTTATAATTAATAAACAAATATTAATTTTTATTAAATAAATATTAATTTTTTTATTAAATATGGTGGACCAGACACCATTATTGCTTTTTCTCTTGAAGATAATGAAAAACATCTGAAACTTGTTTTTTAAAATTTTCACTTTTAACACTGGTTTTGTTTTCCATTTTGTTTTTGTTTTTTCAAAATAAAATGAAAAACGGTAACGATCGCATATTCGAAATCATTTTTGGAAAATAAAAACAAAAACACCCTTGAAAAAGGGTACCGGACAGGCCCTTAGGTTTTGGATCAATCCCTTTGATTGTCCTAATTTTAGAGTGCGTCCAGTATCGTTTTTCATTTACTGTTTTTCAAAAATAAAAATGAAAACGAAAATAGTGTTTTTAGTTTCTCTGATAGCATGTACTGAAAACTGTATTCTGAAATTAAAAACGGTAAAAACGTGTCCGGTAGATAATTAGAAAAAATATATTTAAAAAATATAAATTTATATATTTTTTTATATTACAACTTAAAATTGTAGAACAATTTGTTAAATAATTGGTCAATATAATTTTCTAATTGTAATTTGTAAATTCAACGTATATAATTATCAAGGATTCAACACTAAACTTATAATTAATAAACAAATGTTAATTTTTTTATTAAATATGGTGGACCAGACACCATTATTGCTTTTTCTCTTGAAGATAATGAAAAACATCTTAAACTTGTTTTTCAAATTTTTCACTTTTAATACTGGTTTTGTTTTCCATTTTGTTTTTGTTTTTTCAAAATAAAATGAAAAACGGTAACGAACGCATATTCGAAATCATTTTTGGAAAATAAAAACAAAAACACCCTTGAAAAAGTTATCGGACAGGCCCTTAGGTTTTGGATCAATCCATTTCACCAAGTAGCTATTATGGGGAGCAAGGCCATAAATTATTATCTTGTCAACTTCATACTGATATACCAAGCAAGGCCATAAATTAATATCTTGTCTACTTCATACTGATATACCATGCTTGGTTGCCCAATTTAAAGATGGTCAAGTGATATATTATAATGGGAATCCAAATGAATGAACATAATGGGCCATAATAATAAAGGCCTGTTAAATGAAGTGCACATTGGGTTTGTCGTACTTTGAGCCCTGCCTATACTTAGGTGTCGTTCGTTTTTTTTTTCTTTTTCTAAAAACTGAATAGTCATAAATTTTTCTAAAGATTGAATAGGGACTGAAATATGAACTTGAATGACATTTTTTTTTTCCTCACATCTAAATGTATTGTCAACATGTTTGTTTTTTAAAAATAAAATTATCTGAAAATAAATAATTTTACATTTATACCCATGTTAAACAATTATAAATATAATATGGAATAAAAACAATCCAATAATAATAATTATATATGAACACATATGATTATGATGTTCTTCTTCCATTACAAACAAATGTAATTTTTACTAAGAAAAGAAAAGGTTTTTTTTTTTTTTTCAAAAATAAAAAATAAAAAATAGGCAGCATGAAAACTCACAAAACACTCTAAGAAAATAATATATAAATAAATCACTCTAATATCATAATAAAGTATTGATATTAAACACCAATATAAGAAGTGATTATAGTTTTTTATTTTATTTTTAAAGCTATTTAAAATAAGCAATATATTAAAATAAAGATTTCTATATCATATATAATTATGATGAAATTGGAAATATGTTATATACGGGGATTGTATCGGAAGAAAAGATTTTAGATTGTATTTAATGCAATTCAGTGATTTACAATTAGGCGAAAAGTTATGATTTTTTACTTTTCATTTTAAGTTGGTTTTTGGTATTTTTAAGTTGTTTGATCACTTCAAAAAACAAATAAAACAACTTAATAATTATGATTCAAACCTATTAAGTTTTAAGTGGAAAAAACAAACGGCCTCTTATTCTTCACTTTCTTTCTAGATAGGGAAAATTGTATTTTAGTCACTGTAGTTTGCCTTAATATGCGTTTAGTCCACAGTTTTTTGGTATTGTAACTTTTAGTCCATCACTATTCTGACAATATGAATTCCAATCCCTACTGTCCAATTCTGTTAGGGTTCCGTCAAGTCAACGAGGGTCAACGAGGGTCAACGAGGGTAAATAGGTAAATTCATCAGTGGGGACAGGAAGGGTGATTACGGCTGAAGGGTAATTATGTAATTTGATATATATAATTAATAATATATTTAAAAAAAACAAATGAGTGGAGGAGATCATGCCACGTCATTTTACTAAATATTAAAAAAATAAAATATTAATTTTTTTTAATAGTATAATTTATCAAAAAATAATTTATATTTAAAATCTCTTTTTATAAACAAAACAAAAATTGAAAATGAAAATCAATAAATCCTCTCATCTCTCAGCTCTCAACTCTCATGATCTCCCACCGCTGCTCCTCTCATCTCAGACTCTCTCTCTCTCTCTCTCTCTCTCTCTCTCTCTCTCTCTCTCTCTCTCTCACATTCATCTTTTCTCTTCCTCTTTTCTCGCTCTCTCTGATCTCTTGGAGATGGAGCTTCGATATGTCACGGAGTTGCTGGGCGTCGAAGAAGATGAGAACGGAGTAGGGTCGTGGCGTTGGTGGAGGCCAGGACGTCTGGGTTTTCAGGCAGCCCTATTTCGATAGAGATCCGGAGACTATTTTTTTTTTCATTTAATTTAAATATGTTCTTTGAATTCGTGTCTAGGTGTTGGTTTGGAGTGGTGTTTGGTTGTTGGGAAGGTGAATAATGTGGCGATGGTGGTCTAAGAAACCAAAGATTGAAGAGTGTGTTTGTGATGGTGGTGTTCGTGTTTGTGTTTGATTGTTTGATTCTGGAGATATTAATCACATGGATCCAAGGGATGGATCTGATGGAGATCCAATCCAAATTTTGGTGTAGGATTTGGTAGATCTCCACCAAATCCAATTTTTTATTTTCAACTCTTTTTTTTTTTTTTTTTTTTTTTTTTGGTGTGGGATTTTGTTTCGGTTTTGTTTTGATTTCGAGTTTTGGTTTTTGTTTTGATTTTGAGTTCTGGAGAAGATATGAATTTTAAATTGGGTTGTTGAATCTGGGTTTAGATGAACAACTGGATTTGTTGAATCTTGGTTGTGTAGATGAACTGGGTAATCTGGGTTGTAAGAATGAAGATGAAGATGTTAGAATTTTTTTTTTCCAAATTACAAAAAAATTTGTTAAAAAATCTACATAAATGCTTTTAATATTTGTATTATTTAAATATCATAAAATTTAATTTTTATCATAAAAAATCATAAATCATAAATCATAAATATCATATAAATATCATAAATTTATCATAAAAAATCCGCAGAAATGCTTTTAATTTTTTAGTTTGATAGAATTTTTTTCTCATTTTTTTATATAATTATTTTTTATTTTTTAAATAAATAAATCCTCACAGTTTTTTATTTATTAAATATGTTTTTAGTTTTTAGTTTTTTAATTTTTAATTAAGGGTAAAACGGTCTTTTCATTATCGTCAGAGACCTTAAGGGGCATTATAGTCATTTAGGCCGACTGACATGGCAGAATCTGTCTTTTGACGGATTCTATCACAGAAGGACTAAAAGTTACAATATCAAAAAACCGTGGATTAAACGCAGATTAAAGTAAACTATAGGGACTAAAATGCAATTCTCGCTTCTAGATATTGTCCATCAATGTCATCCGACTATCCGAGAAGAAAACACCTTTCTTTATTATTTACACATGAAGTGAACAAGTATTGTCTTTTTAATAAGGCCTGCTGCGGCTGCCTGTAACACAGTTTGAAAACGTAAGCTAGAAATCAGGAAAACTTCAAATGCAATCAATGCACTGGAAACTACAATCCAACCAAAATCCGAACACCTCTATTCAATTTCACAAATGGGCCCACCAAACACGTCTGTTGTCTTATAAACTATATCACGTGTGGCTCATGCTTGTGTGCAGTTGAGTTGAGTATCTCTATGTTTCACATTATATAATATAATATTATTGGACAAGACAAAGGTCCTAAAGAGGATGGATACAGTGAATAGCGGATAGATTGGAATTTTTTTTGTAATTAAAGCATTCAATACAATTATAAAATGGTATTTTTATAATTAAAAAAGCAGCATTTATTGTTGTGCCAAATTTGGCACAACATTTGGCATTGCATTATAGCATTTGTTTTTTTTTTTTAATTACTTTGTACTAAATTATAGTATTGGCACACTAAGAGCATCTCCAATGATGTGCCAAATTATCGTGTCAATGCTAAAATTTAGCATAGGGTGCAAAAACTATCCTTCAATACAGTGCCAAATGATGTGCCAAATTTGGCATATGCTATATTATATGCCAAATTTGGCACACAGTATAGTATATGCCAAATTTGGCACATCAATAAATGTTCATTTTTTAATTACAAAAATACCATTATATATATTTTTTAAATAAAATAATGAATGCATTAATGGAACATTGCATTGGGACATTAAAAGAAATAATAAATGCATTAATGGTAAGTATTTACTTTTATAATTTTAATTAATAAAATAATAAAAATAACATTTTAAATAGAATTATGCATTGAAGCACAATATTAAATTGATGTGCCAAATATAGCATTTTACTCTTTTTTGTGCCAAATTTGGTATTGACATTGGCATATACATTGGAAATGGTCTAAAATAGCATTGGATTGGAGATGCTCCAATAGATCCCCATTAAAATTGTTATTATCAATGCTACCGTTAATAGTGCCTAACTATGAAATAAAGATAAATTATAACTAATTAATATAATTTATTTCATTCTAGTCATTAATTATTTATTATTTGTTCAATATTATATTTTTAATATGTATACTAATGTGTCAACCCGTGCGATGCACAGGCTTTGTTAAAAAATATATTTAAATTTTGCTTTTACTTTTCTTATTTTCTATCTTAATTTTTCATTTCATAATATAATTTAGCTATTTAGGCTAAATTAATGTGCCAAGTGTATTGAATAACGTGGTAAAACAACATAATTACTGAAATGGTGGCTCAATTGCAACCCAACAAATTTTTCCTAAGAAAAATTTAGGATCTTTGTATGTAAGAGTCTGTTTTATAGTGAAATAAAAAAATTTAGAAGAGTCACATGCCAATTGGGAAAAGTAAAAGTCAAAAACAAATTTGAATCCAAAGTTCAAATATTAAATTCGAATTAATCATATTAAATGATATTATTTAAATTAAAATTCATAATATAGATAGTGGTTTACTAATATTTAAAACAAATCTAATGATAAGAACATAATAATCATTATTAATATTATTACAATGGTTGTGTCTCTATATCTTTTTAATTACTCAATTAATAAGAATATAATTACAAATAGTGTGACTCTTTAACTTTTTAAATTTTCCTAAAATGTTTTTGGTAGTTATGTTTAACATAAGTATAAAGGTCGTGGCTCTCTATCTATTTAGCCATGAAAAAAACATTATTACATTAATTAGTAATTAATAAAAATATAATTATAAATATTGTAACTCATTAACTTTTTAAATTTCCTGATAGTGTTTTTGGCAGATTGTTTTTTAAAATTATTTGATTACTTTTATTCCACGTTTTTTAATTTTCTGATAACGTTATTCACTTGATTTAATTTATTATTGTTGTTGTAAAGGAAAAAGTAAAATTAGCCTTTTTCTTTTTAATCCATATTGTTATAATTATTTATTTACTCAGATTGTTTTGATTTTTTGAATTATTTTTTAATTTTTCAGATTTGTTTTAAAAAAAATAATCTAAAAACTTACTTTTTTTTACACGGATTGTTTTAATTTTGTGATTATATTTTTTATTCCAAATTTGTTTAAACTTTCTAATTTTAAATAATATATTAGATACATAGAAGATAAAATATGGTTTATAAACGGAGGGAGACAATTCACAAAAAATAATAATAATAACGGCTAGAGACAAAAAAGTAAGAAAACTTTAACAACACACCCTAGGAATTAGGAATTTAACTAAATTAATAGCGGATAAAAAAAAATTGGTTAAAAATATATGAATGAATTCTAAAAGATTATATATATATATATATAGCGAGAGAAATTTACAATCATGATTAATGTTCGAATGTTGTACCTTTTAAGTGATAACAATAGTTGTAGTAAAAACCATAGAAATCTCCTAAAAAACATAGGGGGAATTAAACAAAATTAGTGGTACATATATAAAAAGATGTATGAACACATGAAATTCATGATCTAATGAAAGAAATAATCATTTAAAATAAACAAGAACAGTTTACAATTATAAAAAATTTAGATTATGAATATAAAAGATTAAAAAGAAAAAAAAAAGGTTGTACTGAAGATGTTTAAACATGGAAATTTTTTAAAGAGATAGACCACACAAAACAACATAAAGAGTATTTACAGTGATCTGGTTTGAGAGATTGGATCGAGGGTTACATACTTACATGTATATATAGATGTAGAGTTGGTAAATTTTTTGGAGGAATGTCAAAAGAATTTTAAATATTTAATAAAAATATATTTAATTATATATTCAACTGATTTAATAGGAAGGATACCAAAAGATATATATTTATTAATAATATTCTTAAATATATTTAATCATTTATTAAATAGGTTTAATTGAAAGAATTCCAAAAGATAAATAAATAGTAATAATATTTAAAAAATATAAAGACAATAAAAACTCATTAATAAGGAAATGAGTAGAGGAATATAACCGGTTACTAAAAACTCATAGTAATTATAAGGAGATGAAGGATCAATGCATTGAATCAGTAACAATTCATAATTATGATGTTATAAAGACAATAAAAACTCATTAATAAGGAAATGAGTAGAGGAATATAACAGGTTACTAAAAACTCATAGTAATTATAAGGAGATGAAAGATCAATGCATTGAATCAGTAACAATTCATAATTATGATGCTGATGATTAAGGCATTTATCGATATTATTATTGAATATTATATTTTTTAATAAAAAAGGCATTCTTGCTTTGTTATTAATATATTATATATTAACCATATTTAGGGGGTGTATTAGATTAGGACTTTTAAAAACTTTTAAAGATTTTTAATGATTTGAAAAGTTTGGGTGTATTCAATACAGACTTTTAAAGATTCTTTAAAAGTCATGTGGTATTCAATATAGATTTTTATGGACTTTTAAAAAGTCTATAAAAGTCATGGGGTATTCAATCAAGACTTTTTAGAAGTCCATAAAAGTCTATAGGTATTCAAAATGTTAATGACTTTTATGGAATTCATACAATCAATGACTTTTGTAGACTTTTGGGTTAGAGGTATAAATACCAAATCTTACAAATTCTCTCCCACTCTTTGAAGGCTTTTTATTTGAGAAAAAAAAAAAAAAAAAAAAAACACAAAGCACCAGGATTCAATTTCTGAATCGAAGGAAGCATCTCTCAAAGGTACCTTGAATTCACAAAACTCTCCTCTCACTTTATTGCACTTCGATTCTCTTTGAATGAATTCTTTTACGTTTATTTAATGAATAGGTTTATTATTTATCGTGACATATTATAGTTTATATTGAATTAGCAATGACTGTGATTACGAGATTCTTTTTGTTGAATCTTTGTTAGAATTCTCTGTTCCTTCTTTTTATTATGTATCTTGTTCGAAATTGAATGAATTCTTTTACGTGCAATGATTATGTTTAATTATTGTGAAATATTGTGACAAGATTAGTTTAGGGTTTCCATCCTTGATTAATTTGATGAATAATTATGTATTATGGGTTTACTACTCATTTTATTTTCCTTTAAAAAAATTGTATGTTTGCTTGAGTGATTGCATAAATTGTTGGCTATGTTATTCTATTTTGTTCTTGTAATTGTCATTCTTATAAGGTTTTTTTTGGCATAATTTTCATTCTTATAAGTTGTTGGCCTTGATTCGCATCTTTTTCAAATTTTAATATAACATTTTTTCTTGTTTTTTAATTTGCTGAGTTGCAAGTTATATTGCAACTAATTAATTGAAACTGAAAGAGATCACTTGTTTTGTGAGACCTTTCATAATCAAGGATCTTCGCTTTTAGACTGCTAATAGTGTCTAACAGATAAATTTTGATAATAAAAATACAAATACAAATTTAAAAATACAAATACAAATTGGTTGTCTGATTGATTGTCTGTTGTGATTCTACTTATACTTGGTAAAAATTATACCCGGTAAACTCTCTGTTTGGTTGCCTAGAGAACTGTTTGAAAATCAATTGAATTGAACTGTCTTCTCTTTTTCTCCCAAGAAAATTGAGATTCTTTATATTGGTTTAGCCAAAAGAATAGTAAATAGAGTTTACTGAGATGATTGTCTGATTTTAATTAATTAAAGCATTTTTTTCATTTAAAAGTTCTTAATTAGTTCTGACTATTTTTTTAATCGTTTATCACATTGCATTTACAATCTAGGAATATTATTAATGGGAGATTCACATCAAGAAAATGACAAAAGAAAGGGAAAAGTTGTAGAAAAATACAAAGTATGGACGTTGGAAGAGAGTAATGAGTCGCATCCTACCCATAAAAATTACCGCACGGACACTTTTGTGGATTATGAAGATATGAGAATTGCAATTGGAAACGGAACCGCTGTTGGAAGACACTCGATTGGACTAGGGGATGGCACTGATGCGAGAACATTTGGGGTAGAAGAAAATAGAGACACAGGTTTAGATGACCTGATATATGATCTTGGTACTGGGACATTCGTAACTGATCAACAAGAACCTTTATATCAGTCTTTATCTCCCAGGAACTCAACTTCACCATTACCCTCTCAGCCTATGAGTTCGGAGGTTCCTCCAGCAACTAGAAAATGGAATAGAACCGAGTATGAAGGAAAATCGAGCTCATTTGAGACTAACAATACTCAACCAGATGCTATAGACAAGCTCGTTCATACAATTGACAAGCTCAATCATACTATTGATTCAATTGCCACAAGAGAGCATAGTTCTTGGGATCTTATCAAGGAGATCCCAAACTTGGATAATTGTGCTCGTTTCAAGGCGCTTAAGTTGCTTAATACTAGAGCAAAAAAAATTGAGTTCTCGAAAATGACATCTAAAGAGTGTTCTGAGTGGATATTTTATGAATTGACAGAATGAGTGATTCTTCTGGAGATGATCAACTTTGTTTTAGAAATTATGTTTCATTTGAATTGATTAAACTTTTGGAATTGTGATAATGTTTGAATTGTTATTAACAATGATTTTTTTTACTATTTTGAATTAGCAATTGATTCTGTTTTTGAGTTTTTAATTGATTATACTTATTTATTAACAGAGTTTGATGTTCAATAACTTTGCCTTGGTTGTGGTCAATTACTTCTATGGAATTGAACTTGTGCAGGGAAAGATTTTTGAGCAACCTAATCTCCTTAAGAATAATTTTGGTATGATTCGTATGATTTTGTTGCTTTAAAAAGCTGTCAACTACGCAGATCTATGATAAATTGTTTGGTATCTTAGGAACATATGCTCCTTAGTACGACCTTCTTTTACGTTACAACAAAGTAAATATTATTTTCCATTAGAAGGTAGTAATACTTGTCGATTGAGTTAAGTGTTTTCTTTTATTCAAAAATCATAAGTGGATATACAATTTCATAGTTTACTACAGCTGCATGTTTGCATTAGTTATGTTTTGAGTTTCCAATGTTCGAATGTATAGGTGCTATTAACGAACATGTCACTGTTGTTGTTTAGAAGCTAGGCTGGTTCTTGTATAGAAACCATTGCAGAAGGCCTTGGTATCTATAGAGCTAGAGGAGAGAATCAGTGATACAACAGCTATGGCACAAATCATGATTAACACATTTTTGTTCGTTTGCTGAGAGTTGGTATCATTAATTTTTTTGCCAAGACAATGTCGGGGTTGAAAGTTGATGGGTTGTTTGTCTAAAAAAACAAAGTAGATATTATTTTTAGATGTCAAAGTCAATGAAAGTCTCTTGATTGTCTTTGAAAGTTCATCAATGTCGTTGAAAGTCTTTAAGATGAATGTATATAAAAGTCTATGAAAGTCTTTCATACTTTTATAGAGTCTACAAAAGTCTTTAAAAATCCATAAAGTATACAAAAGTCATTCACTTAAAAAAGTCAATCCTAATTGAATACACCCTCCTTAATATCAAACTTCTCTCACGACGACATGTGGCGCTGGTGAAACTCTATTATTATATATATATATATATATATATATATATATATGATTACTTATTGTATGTTGTGAATTTGTTTACCGTGTTATTGTTTATAATAAATTATCAATAAATTAGTATTTAAATTCACATATTATTCTATTAAATACATTATTGTAATATTTTTATTATATTATAGTTATAGATTATTGTAGTTATAGATCATTTTCACCGATGATATATCTTATTTTATGTTATAGGAATGACCGATGATATATCTTATTTTGTGTTAGGGGAATAGTTAATTAACTTTACTATTAATACTATTGTTAGTGTAACATAAGTGCTAAAATATAAATTAACAAAAGTGTTATTGTTTTTAATATGGTGTCTTTTTTTTTTATTTTTTATTTTTATTTTTATTTTTTTTATAGATTTTTTTTGGTTGAAAATTTTACAAGAATATTGTTTTTAATAAGTTATTGCTAAATTTTTATTTAAACTCATCCATTATGCAATTATATACAAACATTAATTTAATATTTTTACTATATCACACACGAACAAAATTGCAGATACGCATTATTTCCATTGAAATTGTTATTTTTAAGAGTAATATCATTGTTATTATGATATCAAGACTAGCTATGAATTAACTATAAATTATAATTATTTAATGTAATTTCTTGTAATAGATGGATGATTGTATCGTTTAGTTATAAATAAACTATAAACTATAATTATTTAATGTAAATCCTTTTATTCTACTAAATAATTCTTTATTACTTGTTCATTAAAATTTAAATCATCTTTTTTTTTTAATAATTTAAATCCTTTTTCAAAAATATAAATAAAAATTTATATCCTTTTTTATCAGATATTTTTATTTTTAGGAAGCATTTATGATAAGGTTTTAAGTTTTTATTGTAATAAATTTTAAATTTTAATAACATCTATTGGATTTACTTTTATCCAATCTAACGTTAGTTATTAAGAGCATCTCCAATGGTATAACCAAATTTGCATCCTTAAAAGTTGCCACCTTAGCATTTGAGGATTGTTTTCAGTGATTGCTAAATTTGATGATTGTATAGTCTACAATGGTACACTTATAATTATACCATAATGGTATAATTATGAAATAAAAAAATAAAATTATAAAAGATAAGAGAAGGTATATTATATGGGTATTGATTCATTCGTAATAAAGAGACGAATTTTACTTGATTGAAATTTTTGAAGTTGAAACAATGATGAAATATATAGATAATCAGTGAAAAAAAGAGGAAAAAAAAAAGCCACAGAAGAGAGAGAAAGAATAAAATTACAACAGTAATTTGGGTTAAGTTTGTATTTGATGATTGAAAGTCAATCTTTAAATTTGATTATTGAGGAGGCAATTTGATTATTGATAACTGTTATTGCTAAATTTTAGTGACTCCATTAGACAGTATTTTTTTTAGATAAATAATCAAATTTTGATTACTCTTCTACTTTTGAGGATACCATTGGAGATGCTCTAAGTCCAATAATATTACTAATAGGTAATATGACCCTAGTTTTGAATCCAAAAGAAATCTAAGGAAAAACAGAACAGGTTGACCGGGAGAAAACCAAGGCAGCAACTGCATATGTGTCCAAATGATACGTCATCGTATATATTTACACATGTACCACTTCTTCTCTTCCCCTCTATATATGTATATTTAATACACTGTACATATATACATTTTTGCAAGGGTAAACCCCTTTTCTTGTGAAGAAGAAGAAGTGAAGAAGTAGGTAATGTCATCCATGGTGAATGTGAAGGCAGGAAGCAGACCACCATGGGTGGGTCTAGGAGCAGCTGTATGGATTCAAATAGCATCTGGGAATGCTTACAACTTCCCTCTATATTCTCATTCTTTGAAATCAGTGCTTGGATTCAATCAACACCAGCTCACTATGCTTGGTGTTGCAAATGATATTGGTGAAAATGTTGGCCTTCTTCCTGGTATTGCCTCCAACAAGTTTCCTCCTTGGCTTGTTCTCTTCATTGGTTCACTTACTTGCTTCTTTGGTTATGGTCTTCTCTGGCTCGCTGTTAGCCGTACACTTCTCTTGCCTTACTGGTTGGTCAGTTCTTTCTTCTTTCTAATTTACTCACACTGCTTTCTCTTTTGCTCATTGGACTTTTTTCTTCAGAGATCCATCTTAATTTGCTATGGAGTTTTTGGGATCAGATCATTAGATTGTTTTTACATGTTAAGAGTTGATTTGTCCTTGTCCAAGTTGTTTGTTTGTGGTTTATTCCACTCATATATAATTGCTTTATAATTTTCTGTTAATGTATTCTCCATATTATAAGTGATGAAACTAATAATCTCATGGACAGATTGATCCTGCCTCATGAGTCATGACCAACACAATAGGCGTTGCTTGGGGAATTAAAGGAATTTGTATTAGATTCCCAAATTTGAAAAGGTTCCACATGGATAATAGGTACTCAACCTGAAAGAGTATCTGGAATTTGATTTTTAAGTTGCCAAGCACTTGCATATGCTGTCAACCATCACCTAATTTGAGGTTCTTACATCATCCTTCACCAATCCTGAGTCTACTCAACCTTGAGGCTTTAGTTACTACTTGCTCTTAATCGTATTAAAAAGGTTTCAGTATAATGACGAGGGATGAAGTATGACAGTAGAAAACCCCTAGGAGGTTGGATGAGTTTTTATGGATCTTCTTCCCCTCTGAACTAGATTTGTTGTATGAACTTACATATTCACTTCATAATTGGTTCTCATACATACGCTGATCATTGTTTGATTCTTTAGTTCAATCATGTGTTGAGACAGCTCATGCTCTTAACTCTCACAGTTTAACCAGTTGTTCTATCCTAGAATTTAGGGTTAAGGAGACTTGAATGTTCATTATTTCAGTTATAATGAAGAAAGTTAGCAATTTAATCATTAGTTACCCCTTCTTTTAGTTGTTGGCTTAGTTGTTAACACAATAAGCAAACTCTGCATCTTGAAATGTATTTCTTCATAATAATTATACAAGTCATTCTATTTGTTTCTCTACATGCACTTGATGGCGATTTTCCTTGTAAGTTGGCCTTCATGTTGGCTAGTGGTGCAATATTGAATTTTTCTATTTCTCACATTTGTTTTTTCTGAGCAAATGAGCTTTCATCTGTGGGAACTGTTGATTAAACGGCCTTTCTTTGTTTCCCTTGATTTTGAAATCCTTAGATGTAGAGGTGACTTTGTTATGTAAAAGATTCAACTTCATTGTGCTGTGTATTTTCCAGTATAATATAATGTTTTCTTTTCTTTACTTATCCTGCACTACTTTATCTCATACATGGACACATATTATATTACATCCTTCTGCAGGGTTGATGCGAGGGAGATTGATCCCTAAACGCTTTGGTAGATTGCAAGAGATCTAACCAACTAGGCTATTTACTCGGGGACTTAGATATTATATAATTAATTACTTATAACAAATAGTGTTTATCTGATTCAAATTCTCAACTGGTGTCGAATTGAGACATAGTTGAATTGAGTTGTTTATGACTAATAGATGTTTTTTTTTTTTGGCATAAACAGATCATTCTTTACTGAAACTTGATATCTAATTTTCATCTTATGATTAATGTTCTTTCAGATGTCAATATGTGGAAATATGAATGTTTCAAGTTTATATAGTTTAGTTTCATCTCTGGGGATTTTCAATTGAATAGGAAACATTATATTATTATTGATTTTTATTTATTTATTTAATTACACAGTTATGGATTGCGCTTTGTGTTGCCACAAACAGTAGTGCCTGGTTGAGCACGGCTGTGCTTGTAACAAACATGAGAAACTTCCCTCTCAGTCGAGGTACTGTTGCTGGTATTCTCAAAGGTTATGGGGGACTCAGTGCTGCAGTTTTTACGGAAGTTTACAGCATGCTGCTTAATAATTCCTCTTCTAAGCTACTGATGTTTCTCGCACTTGGGGTTCCTATTCTCTGTTTCATGATGATGTATTTTGTTAGGCCATGTACTCCAGCTTCTGGTGAAGACTCAGCAGAGCGAGGCCACTTTCTTTTTACCCAGACGGCTAGTGTTGTTCTTGGCTTATTTCTTCTAGGGACCACCATATTAGACCATATGTTTCATTTAAGTTCCTCGATTTCTTATGTTTCACTTGCTATAATGATTATCCTTCTCATGGCTCCTCTTGCGGTCCCCGTAAAGATGACATTTTACCGCATGAGAACTAGCCGATCAGAGATGCTTGATCAACCAATAAGATCTTCAGACTGTTCATTTCAAGAGGAAGGTGATGCAGACAATTCAGATCCACTGCTGAAGCCATCCTCATCAACGACAGACCTTGGGAGTGAAGATGATGATGCATCAGAAGTGGCTATGCTTCTTGCTGAAGGTGAGGGTGCAGTGAAGAAGAAGAGGAGGCCCAAAAGAGGGGAGGACTTCAAATTTAGTGAAGCAGTAATCAAGGCAGATTTCTGGCTTCTTTTCATGGTTTACTTTGTTGGAGTCGGTTCTGGGGTGACTGTTCTCAACAATCTGGCTCAGATAGGGATTGCACAAGGGGTGCAGGATATCACAATATTGTTGTCTCTCTTCAGCTTTTGCAACTTTGTGGGTCGTCTTGGTGGGGGGATCCTTTCTGAGTATTTTGTCAGGTTAGTATAATCTTAGCCATTTAAAGTAGCGATGATAAGACGGTAAAGATTATAAACCGGATTCTTAACTTTCAGTATGCAAACTTTCGCATCAAAATATAAAATGAAAGATATTTTCAATTAAAAGGTTTTGAACATCCTAAATGTTTGATTTTCCATCTTGTGTAATCAAACAAATGTAAATTTAATTAAGTCTAAACTATCTGTTATTGTAAGATTTGTAGCTTGGATGCTGAAAACCAGAAGTGTATTTCCCTAATTTTCATCTTTAAGCAACCTACACCTGAACTAGCTCATATCTGGCTTCTATTTGTGTATGCTTTATGGCCATCTTTGTCATTGCTTTGTTGGACTTGATCCAGGACACACCCTAAACATTTAGCATCTGTAGTGAATCAAGCTTTCTTTTTTATTTATATAGTAGCGCTTATGGCGCTATATATTCTAGTTAATTTTGTTATTTCATGGGTCTCATTCTAAGCTTATGAGGAATTTTCTGCTTGCAGATCAAAAACAATCCCGCGAACAATTTGGATGGCATGCACTCAATTTACCATGATCATTGTATACCTTCTCTTTGCTTCTGCTATAGATGGTACCCTTTATGCTGCGACAGCATTACTAGGAATCTGCTATGGTGTTCAATTCTCTGTCATGATCCCAACTGTCTCTGAGCTTTTCGGCTTAAAGCATTTTGGTTTATTTTATAACTTCATTTCATTAGGGAATCCTCTTGGTGCATTACTGTTCTCAGGTCTCTTAGCAGGGTATATATACGATAATGAAGCAGCAAAACAGCATGGATTAAATCTCCTCAGTACCGGTGGTTCCTGCTTGGGTCCAAATTGCTTCAGGGTCACCTTCTTGGTTCTGGCCTGTCTTTGTGGTGTTGGCTCCATCTTGAGCATCATATTAAGTATGAGGATACGGCCTGTTTACCAAATGCTTTATGGTGGGGGTTCCTTCAGATTGCCTAATACTTAAAATAATTGAGATGATTCAAGTGCTATGGAGGAGCTTTTTTGTAAAGTTATCTTCGTCGGAACTCGGAATGTAGCAACTCCAGCTCTAGTAAGTTTTTGTTATTAACTTTATAATTAAGTGCCAGACACATCAACTTCATGAATTCATAAGAATTAGTTGATATTGTAACATAGCTTTGTTTTAAAATGAAGACAAAACAACCATGAGTTTTGCAATTTCTAAATTAAATTCAATATATATAGAATTCACACTCTGATACAAACATGGATAATTAACGAAACATACAGAACACACTCTTCTGCAAGTGTTGTTGTGTCTTAAGTGGGTTTCAAATCTTGAAAGAGTGCAGACCAAAGCGTACTTTGATCATCATCAGACTTATCCTTGCAGCTATAAACTCTAGGGCTGGGAGGACGCCTATCTAAAGGCCCTGATAGTTTAGGGCTTCTATTTGCATCAGTTGATATTGGACTTCTGTAAGTGAACACCAATCTTTCTTGCATGTTTCTGTCCAATGGCCCTGACAACTTCAAGGTTTTATTAGTGATCATCAACTTATTCTCCTGCGCCAATCTTCCATCCAAAGGTCCAGATTTAGCTATCCTCCTGGGTTTCATCATTGCTGCATTATTAACAAGCTCCTTGTCACTCTTGTACTTCCTTGTCAGAGCTCCTCTCCATTGCTCTTGCTCTTGCTCTTGGCTGCTGCTGTAACGCAACGTCTTTATGGGATCGTCATCATCAACCACTTGTTGCTGGAAAACCCACTTGTTAATGCACTTGGATATGGTTTTCTTGGTTTTGTTGATGGCCACAACAAGCCTTGAAATCCTCTTTGGGCTTCCTGCAACATCTTTCCTGGCAACCTTGAGAATTTCAAGCCTGTGCTTGGCCACTGTAATCCCCATGCTCTGTAGAAACTCATGGTCGAAGTAGGTTAGATCCTCCTTCTGGAGCTCGTTGCGAGCAAAAGCAAGCCCATACTCATATACCAGTGATGGCTCAAGGTTGCATCTTGATAACCAAGAGAACCAGTCCATGCCTTGTGTTAACTGGGGAGTGGGGATGGAGGAGATAAGAAGGTGAAGAGCAAGTGGTGAAAGTATCATCATATATCTTTTAAGATATTTGGATGTTAGTTGAGGTTTGAGAGTGACTGGAACCGAAATCAACAACTTACTCATCACGTGAACATAAAAGGGTTAGCTATTTTTTTGTTTTGTTGGTTGTGGACTCAATCGCTTGGAACTTGGAACTTGGAACGAACTTGATTTACCATGAAAGCGGATGGCATTCAAGCATATTAACTCCAATAACCTACCAAACATACAGAGTGTGCATCGATCAAAAGTCCAATTATATGCAATTGATCATTAATGTCGTTTTCGCTGTTTGGTAGAAACATATCACCAATGGGCAGGTAAAATCTGCATAAAGTCACAAAGTGGTTTGAAAAACGTACACTTATTGTTATACATATTCAATTCGATCCTTTAACCCAATATTAATACTAGCTAGGCACTAGGCAGGTATGATCATTACTGTTGTTCAAACAGATAGGGCAGCTGTGCTATTAAAGAAATTTATGTCATTTTGATTTAAACATACACAACAATTGTTAACCTAGCTAGACCATGGCTGCTAGCTGGTGACCAACTGCGCAAATTCACACCAGAAAAGTTGAAAAAGTGTTGCTAATTGTTCTCTCATTAATTAACAAGTTGAAAAAGAAATTGGCTGTCAAAGTTGGTAATTTATACAAATTAAGGAATGGGACAAAAGCACATGGGTCCTATTCAATAAGGGTCTCGGTCATTTGGCCTAGTGCAACTACGCTTCGCCTACGAAAGGCATTAATTTGATACGGTCTTGATATGTGCATGATCCAAGTGTCCTGCATTGTGGTATTAACAGTTATTATTAATTAAGTTTGTTAGATTGAATAAATTAGATTGTTGATTGTGCCTTAGTGGCATCATTGTTTCTGATAAGTGGGTTGCAAAGAATCAGGCACCACTTACCACTTTCCCTATTATTTTGCTTAGTTGATAGGTTGTCAATTGTTTTGTTTAACTGTGTAAGTCATTCAAAGTCTCAGCCTATAAAAGTGCCAAGTTTATTTGTAATGGGAAATCAATGAATATTAATCCAAAATATCTCCTATCTTCTATCTGTTTCTATCTTCTATTTCTCTTATCTGATACTCTATTCTTCTTCTTCCCAAATTTCTATCAGTTCTAATTATTTCCCAATTAGTTCATATCATAATTATAGTAAAAACCATAACAAATATTGATCAACACTCTTGTTGTGAGTTCAAACAATGATTTTGGAGACAATGAACAAGAATCCTGGAACCATTATTTTATAACATCAATATATTGCAATGCTTTTTTGAAGCAAAGAAAGATGATGATCATTAATGGAAATACACTGTAATTCATTTTTCGTTGCAGGAGGAAGACCTTGAATTGGGCATTTTCTAGGCAAAACGTGTTAGTCTTTTACTTTATTGTCTGTATAAACTTTTTTTTTTTTTTTTTTTTTCCAAGTATTTTCATTGTAACTTTGTATTCAGTATTATTCAATTAAAAAAAAGTAAATCCTAACCCCATTATCTTTTTTTCCTTCCTTCTTTATTTTGTATTAGATTATTTGATATGATATAGCATAACCTCATAGAACAAAGTTTAATAGAGGAAATATGGGTATATAGCACTTTTTAAATTTTGAATTGTACAACTATCAAACTTTAATAACTCTTATTTTAATAGAACCGAAAATGGAATTTGGACAAAAATACCCCCCAGCTTCTTTTCTTTTCTCTTGTGTGTCCTTCACCTTCTTCTTCCTTTTTCCAAAACCTCCATTGATGGAGCTTCAATGGAGGTGCCACCGCTGACCGGCGAGTTAACCGGCAAAACCACCGGGAAAACGTTTGTCGAGTGCCAATAATTGTAATCGAAGTGTTCGTTTTCATTTTCGAGTTGTGTAGAGAGAGAAACGAAGCAAAACCCAAACCCAAACCCAAACCCAAACCCAAACCGTCGCGAATCTTCATCGTCTGATCTAGGACGATCTGTCGTGAATCTGACGAAACCGATGGCGCCAACGAACTCGGCATCGTTCAATCTTCCAGATCCAATTATTTCCAGAGTCAATCGGCGCCGTCGTCGGATCGTCATTGTCACCATTGATGGAGGTCGAACAGAATAAGTCCCGAACAAACTTGAATTAAGTCTCGAAACGCATGAATAAGTCTCGAAAACGCATGAATAAGTCTCAAAAAAATCATGAATAAGTCTCGAAATTGCAAATAAGTCTCGAATTTTCGAGAAAAAAAATAAAAAGGAAAAGAATAAGTGGGGGTATTTTGGTCTCATCACCTATTTTGGTGCTATTAAAACAACACTTATTAAAGTGGTGCTATTTGCACAAGCCCTCCCCCAAAAAGTGCTATTTAATTTTTGAACTCAGTTTAATATCATTCACAAGTTTTGCACAGTTTGTTTTGAGTTTCTCGTACAGTTCTTGTGAGCATCATTTGCATGTCGTTTTCTTCTACTTGATACTATGGTATTTGGCCAGCTTTCTCTCTCTTTTGTTTCTGGTGGTGAAAGAGACGATTTGCTTCAATCTATTAGTGTTAGATTGGATGGATAGAACTATTCGTATTAGAGTTATGTGATGAAGAATTTTCTGAAGGGCAAAAAGATGTGGGGTTATATTATTAGCACTTGATTAAACCAAAAAATGAAAAGGCTGAAAAACTACGTAGATTTAATTTGTTAGATATTTGAGACGCAAATAATTCAAAAATTATCACTTGGATAAACAACTCTATAGAGCATTCGATAGACACATAGTTGACAAAAGTATGATACGTGCAAGGAGGTTTGTGATCATTTGGTAAGACTATACACGCAGTTAAAATTTGGAAAGCCTAGCATTACTCTTTATATATTGTGTTAACCCAAAATTGTCACCGGGGTGCAATTCAGAATTAACGGTATGTGAGGGACCCGGATCTAATTGGATCTGGGCTAACGGGATACTCTATACCCCGATACCCCGCTAGTTCTTTGGAATCCTTCAGGCGTGATAGGGTTTGTAGGTGACGGATCCGGATCGGGATTCAATTAGGGCCAACAAGATACTTAGTAGTCTGGTATCCCGCTGGGTACCCCGATCTCGATATTATGGTGGATGCAAGTAGTAAGATGGATGATTTCTTATATGATGGATGCATAAAACAAAAGCTGTTTATATATATATATATACGGATCTCGATCTCGGTGGGATCTTTACAACTTGGTATTTGAACTATCAATATTTCAGTAAGGAAAAAGTAAAGCATATGGGGGAACAATGGAGATGGAGCTTTTCGTGCCTGTTGATAAGTAGTCAAAATTGTCCTAGGGTTTTCCTCCCCCTTTTCTCCCGTCATCACGTGATCAATATATAGGCTCGCCTCCTTGGTGAGCACTCCTAGAACTTCGGTCTAGGGTTTCCGTGGTGCACGGGTCTTCCTTTGTAGTTTTACGAATTTCATCGGGACACCGATCCCGAAAGATCAGGCGGTTCCCTCTCTCTTGGTTTCTATTTGACTCCTATTTGAAATAGCATTCTTCATGGTGGGAATAAATGCTGCGTTGTGTTTTGAGTTTCTATTTTGAACGGTGACGTTTAGATGTCTGCCTTTGTATGCGATCTGCTCTTCATGGTGCCCGCCTACCGCTTCATCGGGGTCGGTGGGCCGGGATCCTTGTACCTATCTTGTTAAGTGTATGTCACGAGTTTTGCTGGCCGGGGTACTCCAGGTACCCCGTGTCCCTCTTGCTCCTCTAAAAAACGGTGTTTGCGGATTCTTGTGGCAATTCCAAGTACCAGGGTATTCGGGCGTCGGGATACTCGGTGTAGTTATGTCTACCAGGCCCCCCGCTATCTTTTTCGGATTTCCAGTGCTTTCCCTGGGTCTCGGAGATTCCGGACCTGGCTGGGTGGGTAGAGGTCCTTACTCTAGCCCGTCAGCCAGCAGGCGGGGTGTGTAGGGAAAAATACCGTAGTACACGCAGCGGAAGCGAGACTAAAAAGAGGTTTAGTATAGTTTAAAATTTTTCCATAATTTGAACCTTAACCCTCTAATTAATTAACATATAATACTAAAGATATCATACCTTTGTCGCGTGATCCGATTGACATTGCGTCGATGGTAATCCGCAAGATCTTCCAATCCAATCACGAACGTGAATCACCTAGGAGCGTGGTCTCCCTTCTCTTTGAATTGTGTACCTGAGAATGGATTAACAAAACTTTTTCTTTTTCGTTAGTCACAACAAATTCCAAGAGGCTACAAAGAATGTTCCGGTCACTTTTGAATTCACAATCGTTAGATCGAAACTCGCGTGAACCTTATTCGAAATTGTGCACAAAACCTTTTGATATAAAAGTTACTAGTGCACTATCGAAATAAGAACAAATTTTTCTCTCTTTTCCTCTTGGCCGAATTCTCACACTAGTCTAAGTGTTGGATTCTATTTTTCTCAAGCAAAAGAAAAAACTCTCAAGCCAAAGACCTAGGGTTCTTGAAAATATACAAAGAATATATATATGTTTAGTGGCCGCTCAATTTCATATTGCTTGAAAAAATATATGTATATTTATATGCAAACCGAAATAATAATATATATTACTATTTATGAAAACCGAAATCAACCTTTAAAAAAATATGTATTCATAAAAACTGCACACCTATTAAAGTGCACTTAAACTTGCACGCCTTAATAAATATATATATATATATATTTCGAAATTTAATCCTGCATGCCTTATCATATATATATATATTTATTGCGCACCCGAAATATATATACTTTATAAAAATATATATATATATATATATAATATATCTATATATTGTGGCTAAAATCCTTTACCATATAGGATTTGTGTCTTTTGACTTAAATCCTGACCCTAGGTAGATTTCCTTAGAATTCCAAACCCTAATCCAACTCTTTAGTGTATTTGTGACTATATAAAAGACTTCCTTATTTGGCTAGATAAATAAATCCCTTATTTATCTACTTACCAAATAAAGTCTTTTATTTTATTTATACTACCACAATAGTATACTACTAAGAAACATATTTCCTAGTTAGAAAAAGATTTTGAGTTTTAATTAAATAATTAATTAATCAATTAATTAATTTCCATTTAATCAAATAATAAAAATAAAACAATATAATATCATATATATATCTTGGCCATGTGCCATATATATTAATATATCTATATATTGTTTTTCTATTTTATTAAATCCATTGGACCTTAATAAAAGGCCCACATGTGAACCAGACCCATTCTTACTAAAAGAAACAAGCCCACATGCCTTTCATTAATATATTAATATAATTGATCAGCCCATTAAATAAATAATGTGCAAATTATATTCTTAATATATTAAACACAATTCTAGATGGACCCATAAATTGGTCCGGTAGAATATATCAAGTGATTCATGCAAGTCCGTGTGGATTGGGGATCTTGGCGGGCCTATCTAAATTTAAGCTCCAATAGACACAACCCAATCACAATCAACAAATGATTCACTTAGGTTCAATCTATTAATTTTAGTTTATTCCACTAAAGAACTAAAATTGCACTCTTAAATAAAGATGGAATAAGTAAATGATTCTCATTCATACCCTAGACAATCTTATAAGAGATGGTGTATCCTCGTGAAGAATATCAGTAATCGCCAAGAGCTCATAGACCGCCTATAGCTCTTCAAGTTACCATATTTCCTCATATGACCACATTTTGAACTTGGATATTTTGACTTGTCCAGAAGCCATGTTTCAATAGACACTATTGAAAACTTAACGTTAAGATTTAATATCCAATACCTCAAAACATCCATATGATGATATTCTACTCCTATTTAATAAATGGAGCCACGATGTCCATATCTATAAATGAAGTCCTCTATCGATTAATAAATGAATACCACCAAACTATCGAGGATAGACTATGCTATATAATCGTACTCATTGATAACTCAAATGATACCACTTGCAACCATAAGTCCATTATTTATCTCAGGATTAAGATAGACTCTCCGATTGTCCTGATAATGAAAAGACTATTATCTATTGACGGTTCTAGATAAAGTATTTCATTGTGATCCAGTTCAATGCACCCAGTGCACTAGATTCTTTTACTCAAAGACCCTCCAATGATTTTAGACTCACCATAACACATTTGATCCCACTCAAATGCTAGTAAAAGAATTCTACAACTTTAACAAGATAAAGGTGCCCAACCTTTAACTTAAGTTGTGAACATTATTCAAGACTAACTAAAGAATTGTGTCTACCTCATACATATCCAGATGTATGAACAATTCTTCTTTTCTCATAGTCTTTTAACCTTATGATTATTTACTTTTGACAATTATAATAATTAAACTATAAATGCTATAAGATTTGTTAAACCAGAAATCACATTATTAATATGAATAGATTGTCAAAAACACTATTACACTCTTGCTATTGAGCATAATCCTAACAGGGTGCCCGGACATCTTTCCCGCTGCTATTTTATACCCCAGATTCCTTCTCAAAACTAGTAGAAAATTCTTTTTTTGTCCTCGCCATTTTTGGCAGTTAACATATTGTATTCCTTCCGTTCAATTCACTCATTTCATCTTCATCTCTCTCTTTCTCTTATTTATTTTATATTTTTTTTATAAATTTCAATGTATATATTTATTTATTTATTCATTTCATTCCTTATATTCATTTCATCTTCCTCATCCGCTCCCTTGAATTCTTTTTTTTTTTTAATCCAAATATATATATAAAATTCTTTCTCAATAAATCATTTATTCTATATTTTTGTTTTAATTCATCTTATGTATATTATATTATCTAGATCATTCTATTTGATTGTTCAAGAAGTGGAGTGATGTTGCTTTATGGGTTTGGAGTTTGTTGCACGCATGCACACATATTATTTGTTTTTTTTTTTTTAATTTTTTAATTTTTTTTATTCTCTTAATTTAATATATTGATTTCTTTACAATTTTTTATTCTTTTTTATTTTTGGTATCGTAGAGTTTTGATGCTGATGATTTATTGTTATATATCATGCAGATATGTTGATTATGAGATCGAACTATGCAATTTGCGGGAACCATATCATGGATCATTGTAAGTGTTATATGTAAAATTCGCCAAAGAAGACATGTCATCAAAAAGCGTAGACCAACATGGCCATGTAAGTAGAAAGTCAAAAGATCAGTCAAAATGAGACACGTTGGCACCCCACGAGGACAGGCTACTCAGCACCAATGCAACAATATCAGAAAACACCAAATAGAGCCGAACAAGCCGAGCAGAAGAGTAAAACTTGTTCAGCCTTACTCGGTACAAACGCGAACAATTACATAAAGCCTTATCCACCGCCTATAAGGTAAACAAGCGATGACACAATCACAAGTCAACTACAATACGGTCACTTAGAGTTCAACAAGGAAACAAACAGATCCATTTCCATACTGAAACTAATAATGCACGGTATGTTCTAATATAAGTCTAGGGGGGGGGGGGGGGGGTGAAAAGATTTTATCCAATTATTACCCAATTTTCGCGATTAGTCAATTTATCCGAAAATAACTCAAACTAGTCAAATTAACAAATCAAGCATATAAGTGCGGAAATTAAATGACGTTTGATTTTTATGTGGAAACCCTCATGGGAAAAACCATGGGCTGGTAAGTGCGCCACACTCGAACCTTGAATCCACTAATGGTAATGAAGCTTACAACCTAATCCCGGTATGTAACTCACTACCACTACCTACTCCCGATATGAGTGAACCTAGTCCAATTGCTTATGTGAACACCTAATCCCGGTTATCACACAAGACTTACAATTGCTTGTGACAAAAGGCAACCTAATCTCGGAAGCCACATAAGTCTTACTTCTCAATGAAGAGATAAATTGGCTTATGTGAATATATGATGATATTCAAAGAACAAATAAAGCTAGGGAACCTTAGATGCTTATCTAGGATGATAAAATGACAATTAATACAATTCTAGATATCAAGAGCTAAATGACATGTCATAAAGCTTAGCTAAACATAGATTAGGCAATCCTATGAAGCTATCAAAATACAACACTCAATCATGTCAGCACAACAATCTCTATTTTGTATCTAGAATATATTCTAAGAACATACAAATAATATAAGAGATGTCAATGATAAACAAAACACTAATTATGTAAGATAATAGTGAAGAACTTACCAAAGAGTGTGTGTTGACCAAAACCCATGCAAGCAAGCATCTTAACTATGCTAGAAAATGCTAGATGATATTTAGTTGCATATGAGAATGGTTTTTGAGTGTTAAAAATGAGTTCTTGATTTGATTTTCTCTCTTGAAAAATATTCTAAGTTTAAAGAGATGATTCGAACTCATACCAATGACCTAAAAACAAAGATGCATATATATAGGAGGTCAAATTGAAGCTGTGTTATTTTGGCCAAAATCAGTTGTCGCCATTTGTCTTAGGGTGACTTCGTGGCGACACCAATTGTTCTTTTATGTCACCACTTGGTCGCCATGGCGACATCTCAGGGCAACCTCTGATGCAACACAAAAAACTTCATTGTCGCCATTTGTCTCAGGGCGACCTCGTGGCGACCTCATACCTGATTGAATTTCAGGAATAAATTTCACTGTCGCCATGGCAACACCAACAAAGGGCGACAATGCCCTGTTTCCACATGAGCACAATGTGCAAGTGTGCAAAGTGGTAAAACCAAAGGAGAAGCCAAGGGCATTCTCCGAAGGTGATCTTCGCGCTGAACCAAGCACACATTCATGCAAGTGCGGACGTTTCCAAACAATATCGGAAAACGAATTACAAGATACATAAACACACAACAATATACAACATCAAAGTGCAAGTGTGAAATGTGACATGTGAAGAGAATGCACACATATGCAAGTATGCTAAGTGTGTGTATGCAACTAAATCTCTTTAAAGAAAACTAAGCACTAGAGATTATACCTTTGGAGTGCTTGTCACCTTGAGGTCTTGATAAGGGCCTTTGAGCTAAATCTTCAATCACCTAAACTACCCTTACAAAACAAACCCCAATATGTGGTTTGTCCATGAAATAAGCCAATCAATGAATGAGAATCCTTACACATACTTTAGGTAATCAGAGTCCAAAACAGATTTAGATTCAATGGCATTAAACACGTGATGATATCGAATAGGAAAGGAATCCTAAAACCAATTCTGTAAACCCCTACTTGTAACCATAATATCAAACCCTAGCGGCACCCAAAACCCTAGCAGTACCATGTATAAATACCACTGCAAAACACAGTAAACGGGGTAAGAAATTTTAGCAAGAGAAAGAGAGATTAGAGTGTGTATCATTCAAATAATTATAGTGGATTTGACTGAGTTGCTAAGGCAACAACCCGTGGACATTTCTCCGATCATCGGAGTTTTACCACATATTTTGCTTTTTTCATTATTTACAACTGTCGTGTTCTTTATTTCATTCATATTTACAGGTTTTCACTAACCTAGATTGTTGACTGGTTGACCGTTGAGAAACCACCGTCAACAGTTGGCGCTAGAAAGAGAGGGTTATTGAATTTAACTTCGAGATCCCTTGTGAGACAATGGCTGACGAAGGAGATGGTAGTGGTTCTAGATATAGTCAGGGGCTACCAGATGATGAGTTGGGTGAAGACACTACTTTCAACACCGCATATGCCACCTTAATGGCCCAAGATCAATCAACTGCCATAACTGGCATTCAACGTTTCCCTCCAACCAATGAGGAGATCGCGCAACGGTTTTGGGTGTCTCTACAACAACTTATATTCGATGCAGCTAAGTAGGGGGTTAACCTTTCCACCATGGAAGGCCTAACCTTATCGCATAACTTGCACAACCCAAACCAGCAGTAAGATAGATTGCGTTCCATGGTGGTTGCCCCAACACCAGAAGCGCCTTTAAAGATGAGTCGAAACCTAATAGACCGGCTTGAGACATTGTCGAAAAGATAGGCCTGGGATGATAGAGAGCCCAAGGAAGAAGATTACCCCAGCAGAAGGTATAATTCCAATCAAACAGAGCAAGATCGGGACCAACCAAAGAGGTGCACTCACCGGAGAGACCAGTCGTCGTCATCAGGAGAAAGTGACTGATACCATTGTCATAAACGCCAAAGAGGCATAATTCAGTTACATGGACTGAACCGAGAAACCCGGAAACAGGAACCTAAAGAGCAAAGGTAAGGGCTAACCATCAGCCAGGGTGTTAACCCCATGGGAGAACCGGAAGGCGACAGAGACATACTCATACAAAGTTTGACCCGGAAAGTTCAGAATAATCTTCGACAGATGGATGCTCTGGTCAGGTGTTACGGGCGCAACGAGCTATCAGATGATGAGTCAGGCAACCCTTTCACCAATGGAGTTCTTAGAATGCCCTTCCCAGAGAGGTTCAGAATGCCACACGTGGAGCAGTTCAAAAAAGATACGAACCCAAAGGAGCACATCAGGAGATATAAGAGTGCCATGGCCCAATACATCCACAACGATGCCCTGCTATGCCTCAACTTCACGCAAACACTTGGGGATTTAGGTTCTCAGTGGTTTGGCAGATTGCCAGCATCAAGCATAAGCAACTTCAGTGAGTTGAGCAAGGCGTTCTCAAGACAGTTCCTTGGGAATGTGCATAGAAAGAAGTTAGTAGCTCACCTATCCTAGCTCAAACAAGGAAATGATGAGTCACTCAAGAAGTATCTGGGAAGGTTTGGCCAGGAAGTGTTAGAAATTGAAAGCGCGAATGATGAAGCCATTGTTGCAGCGTTCATCAACAACTTACAAAACAGCCAGCTATCTTTCGATCTTAGGAAAGCTCGCCTGACTAGCTATGCAGATATGATGGACATGGCTGGGGGTTACGCTTTAACTGAGGAAGAAGAAATCGCAACAGACGTCTATTTTGTGCATGGTGGATGACCAGAGGGTTTAAAAGCCAAAGACAATGTGTCCAAGACTCACAATCCGAATGGAGACAAACAAAAGACAAAGCTCGGGATGGTTGGGATGGTCGTCGAGCTTATGACATGAAGACAGACCAACCATACCAAAAATTCCAAGGCAAATACACGAACTACACCCTATTGAAGGAAGATCAGGAAGAAGTACTTGCAATCTTGGAAGAGAAGAACGTGTCTAAATAACCTCATAAACTATCATTATTTGCTCGGAGGGATACAACAAAGTACTGCAGGTTCCACAAGGAGAATGGGCATGAGACTTCCAAGTGTTTTCAGCTTTGAGACCATATAGAAACTCTTATCCGGGAGGGACATTTGAAGGATATTGTCCTGAAGAAGGCCGAGAGAACAGATAACTGGTAAGAGAGCCGATGAAGAAAGTTGAGTCCAAAGAAAGCTGAGGATGAAGGAGCGTAAATATAATCTTTGGCGGGTCAGCCACTGGAAAAAGCAATAGAGAAAGGACCCAGGAAATTCAGGAAGCAATGGAGGCTAGAAGAGACATTGATGTAAATTCTATCGAGCCCGATCCAAAGAGAATTAAAGAAGGCTAGGACCCAATAATATTCACTGAAGCTGATTCACATGGTGTAGATGTTAGACCGAATGATGCACTAGTCATCAGTGTTCGGATCGGTCATAGAGAGGTCCATCGAATCTTGATCAACAACGGAAGCTCAGCAGACATTCTAAGTGCAGAAGTGTATGATCAATTGAGATTGGATAGAAAGGACCTGTAGCCCTTTCATACCCCACTCATAGGATTCAACGGAGTAAAAGTAAGATCTTTAGGCATGGTGAAGCTTCCTGTTAAAATTGGAAAAGCCCCCAGTCAGAAAACGGTGTTGCTCGACTTCGTGGTCGTAGACATAGAGAATTGGCCATATAACGCCCTACTGGGCTGACCATTCTTAAATAAAGCTAAAGCAGCAACGGCCACCTACGTGATGAGCCGTTGTTGTGTACTCAACAAAATGATTGTTTTAAAAATGTGTTCGTGTTGAAAACCGATTTCACCACTTAGATGTAAAATTAGTAAAGTGGCAAGTAGGATTCGTTCCACAGGGAATTAGAGTAATAGTTGAATAAATTAACAATTCATAAATGCAATAAAATAAAACATAAGCAATGGATGGTTGAATGGTTTGTCAAGCCATTAAATATACATATAAAATAAACCTAATAAACGTAATAAAATAGATAGAAATCTAGATAAGAGATATATGGGATAAACAATTAATAGAATTGCTAGGGAATTAATGGGATCACAAGTGGATTACGGGAAGTGCTTCTCAAGCTACCTTAGTGAACCAACCTCACAAATGCTAACCAATTGATTTCTAAAATGTGTTTAGACCATTACTATGAACCCTAAACAACTTCCCATTGCAATGCCTAACCGATTAAGGAGAGGGGGTCACGGCGGGATCGGTTTGTTACAATTAACGGTTTAGATAATCACGGTTGATATACCCTCCGACGATCTATCTCAGTCACTATGTTCTCAATCCATCAAGGTTGTCAATCCAATCAAGATTATATAACAAATTATCCTAAGCAAGAGTATAATCAACTAGTGGATATACATGTCAATTATATAATGCATAGAATCTAGTTATAAAATGAATAGAACACAAATAGAGATTAAATATATTAAAGCTTAAGCAAAACCCAATCCAAATTTTCTCACATCAAAACCCTAGAAAGGGGGTTTAATTACACATATTACAATCAAAGGGAAGACAAGTAAAAGATTAGGAAATCACCCTTGGGTCTCCTTTTGTAAGCTTGTGCAAAAAGTGGATGATGAGGATATGTCCAGATAGGTGGAGTCAAATGAGAAGTGACTAAGGAGATATGTGGAGAAGATGGGAAAAAATGAATGATTTAGGGAAGGTAATCTAGATGTTTAGTTTAGGTAGATGAGAAGTGGAAGGATTAGGAATGGTAAAAAAGAGGTTTCTTGGTTGTCAAGAATGGCCAAGAGTTGTTCAAAAGAGGAAAATAGTGATGAATTTATAGGCATTTCAAATTAGGTCACGGATGGTAAATTACCAAAACACCTCATACATGGCAAATTACCATTTAGTCCAAAAGAGGGGGTCATTATGTAAATTTCCCACCCAATCAGATTTGCACAGAGAAGAGGTCGCTATTTGCGTTCATGGCGACGCTTGGGTGACGTTGGGGCGACATCAACTGGGCCAAAAACAACTCCCTATTGCCATGGCAACTATTTTGTCGCGGTTTGGAAGTGAGGGCGACAAGGGGTGTGAAAAAGAGGAGGTTAGGCGTGGATTGGAGCTTGAATTTCGACGGGTTTGGTAGCCTGAAAAAGGGATGACCAGGCAGCCGTTGAGATGGCCGTTAATTTAGGTCGGAAACCGACAAATCGGTCGGAGATAGGTCGGTTTCCGACTTAGTCGGCGGAGCTAGGGTTTGAGCTTGAAGGCGTCCATGGCTTCTGGCATGAGGAAGAAGAAGATGAATATGTGAGGACAAGGGGTGCAATCAACAATGGAGAGGGGTGTACGCAACTGCTATTCTTTTGTCTCTATAGGGGTGCACTTAGCAAGGCCAAGGGGTGCATTAAGGTGCTTCTTCTTTGTCTCATATGGGTTGCAATTAGACGTGAAGTGAGGTGCATTTAGAATCCCACAACCCTAAAACGCACCGTTTCATTGATGCGCGTGGGCTGCTTTTCTTTTAGGGTGCGCTTAGCACTGCCTTGGGGTGCAATCAAAGGCCCATTATCCTAAAATCGCACTGTTTAGCTTTGCATGACGTGGCACCCTTCTCTGTTTTGCGTGGTGAATTACAGACAGCCCCCCTGAATTCTTCTAAAATCACAATAACTTCAAACCTTCTTCACAATTTACACTTTTGCCCTTAAATGACCAAAATTACTCCAATGCCCCTGAACTTAATAAATACATGAAAACAGTTAATTTATACAATTAAATCACGGGATATTGCCCGAGAATTAAGCGAAAAGAGATGGAAGTGAGGGCCAAAATCGTACCAATTTTGGTTCGATCACTACGCCTAATGATGAAATACCCAACAGAGTATGGGGTAGGTGTGGTTAAAGGGTTGCAAGAGATGGCGCGGAGAGTGAACTTGTCAGTCTACAAAGACTAGGAAGACAATGAAGGACACCAAGTGTGCACGGTTCTGTCAGCTGAACAAACCATGAAGGGATCAGAAGAACAAGCAGAGATACCTGAGGAATTTGAACTCGACTCGAGAGAAGAACCCGAAGCTAAAAAAGATGAGCTGATAGAAGATGTAATTCTAGACAGCAGTGAGCCGACTAAAGTAGTAAAAATAGGTACAAACCTGCATGAAAACATCAAAACCGACCTTACCTGCTTGTTGAGAGATTACAAAGACGTGTTCGTTTGGAGCTATGAAGATATGCCTAGGATAGACACGAAAGTGATATCGCACTACCTGGCTGTCGATCCAGAATTCCGACCAGTAGTGCAGAAAAAGGCGGCTGTTCAACCTAGAGAGGAGCACGGCAATTAAGAAAGAGATGGATAAGTTACTCACCGCTGGGTCGATAAGAGAAGTCAAGTACCTACAATGGGTAGCCAATGTGGTGCTAGTTAAGAAGAAAAGTAATCAATGGAGAATGTGTGTGGATTTCACAGATTTAAACAAAGCATGTCCAAATGATAGCTTTCCTCTACCGAGAATAGACCAATTGGTAGATGCCACGGCAGGCCATGAACTGTTAAGTTTCATGGATGCTTACTTAGGCTACAATCAGATCCGGATGAACAAAGCAGATGAAGAAAGAATGGCCTTTACCACAGATCAGGGATTGTATTGCTACATGGTAATGCCGTTCGGCTTAAAAAAAGCCAGAGCAACATACTAGAGGTTAGTAAACAGGATATTCGCTCGGCAAATTGGAAGAAACATGGAAGTTTATGTAGATGACATGCTGACCAAAAGTGTCACAGCGGAAAAGCATTCTGTGGACCTGAGGGAAACTTTCGACGTCCTGAGGAAATACAAGATGAAGCTTAACACAAACAAATGTGTGTTCGGAGTACCGCCGGGGAGGTTCCTAGGTTTTCAAGTTCACCAAAGAGGGATTGAAGTGAATCCCAAAAAGATCAAAGCCCTCGAAGACATGATCTCACTAAAGACATTGAAAGAAATGCAGAGGCTGACCGGATGTCTTGCCTCACTTAACCGGTTCATAGCCAAATCAATGGACAATTGTGCTCCATTCTTCAAAGCAATAAAGAAAGGCAAAGGGCTTGAGTGGGGTGAAGAATGTGAGACGGCCTTTCAGAAATTGAAAAAGTATTTGGGGCGAGCACCAATCCTCTCGAAGCCAATAGTTGGGGAAACCCTGTACCTATACCTACCCCTCACAGAAGTAGCAACCAGTTCAGTGCTGATTCGGCTAGAGGAAGGAATATAGAAACTAGTGTACTATATAAGCAAAACCCTGCTCCCAGCCGAAACAAGATATTCACCAGCCGAGAAAATGGCTCTCGCATTGGTTATAATAGCAAGGAAGCTGAGACCATATTTTTAGGCGCATACAATAGAAGTGTACACCGGTTGCCCACTCAAGCTGATCGTACAGAAGCTAGAGTTATTATGCAAATTGACTAAATAGGCCGTAGAGCTGAGTGAATTCATCAAGTACACCCTAAAAGTGGCATTCAAAGGGCAGGCGGTGTCAGACTTTGTGGCCAAATTCACTGAACCGGACATTGAAGTAAGAAGGATGATAGGAGAAGAGCAAGGAAAAAACTTCTAATGGAAGTTGCATGTGGATGGATCGTCAAACACCCATGGCAGTGGGGTAGGGATAGTCATATCAACCATAGAAGGGGATGCTGTGGAATGTGCCATGAGGTTCGACTTCAAAGAAACCAACAACTAGGCCAAGTATGAAGCTTTGTTGGCCGGCTTAAGAGTGTGTATAGCATTGGGAGCAGACGGGATACAAATTTTCAGTTACTCGCAAGTAGTGGTCAATCAGGTGCTAAACGAATACCAGGTGAGAGATGAGTACATGATAGCTTATTTAGACATAGCAAAAAGGTTGCTCAGACGTTTCAAGGAATACAAAATCACTCAGATCCCTTAGGAGGAAAATGAGAAGGCAAACGCTCTATCCAAACTAGCATTAGCCACAACTTGCATCAGATCCAAAACAATACTGGTCGCACATCTGACTAAGCCGAGCATGGTAGAGCCAGAAGAACTCATGGTAGCAAAAATCCAGCCACACCCAAATGAATGGACAACTTAACTCAGGAAGTACTTGGAAGAAAACATTCTGCTAGAAGATGCTTTGGAAGCGAAGTGCATCAGGTACATATCGACCTGATACACAATTCTAGATGGTGAATTATACATGAAAGGATTTTCAAAAGCATTGCAAAGATGCGTTGCGGGTGAAGAAGTCGATCAGATCCTAAAAGACGTCTATAACGGCGTATGTGGGAACCACACTGGGGGTAAGAGTCTGGCGCACAAGATACTCAGGCAAGGATTTTACTGGCCGACCCTGTTTGCCGAAGCTCAATAATTCGCGGAAAGTTGTGAGACCTGTCAAAGGATCGCCAATGATATTCGGCAACCTTGAAAAGTCTTGGAGGCGTGTTTAATATATAAAGCTAGAGGGGGGGTGAATAGATTTTAGCTAATTATTACCCAATTTTCGTGTGCATGTCAATTTTACGAAAATACCCCTAGCAAGTCAAATATACATACAAGTGTAATAAGATGCGGAAATAATAAATGACACTTGATGTTTACGTGGAAACCCAACCACTGGGAAAAACCACGGGCTGTTTAGTGCGCCACACTCGGACCTCGAAATCCACTAATTGAAATGGAGTTTACAACCTATGTAGACCTCGTCTAACACTCCGGTCAATAACCCCCCACTTCTACCACGCGGGCCTTTAAAAGTGGCTCTAGTCCAATTGCTTATGTGACCACCTGTTCCCGGTGTCCGACCTAATCCCGGTCAATCACACAAGACTTCAATCTCTCAAAAGAGATGCACAACCCTATGTGAATATGTATGAATATTCAATTAACAAACAAGGCTAGGGAACCTTAGATGCTTATCTAGGATGATGATATATTCAATTTAAATCAATCATAGATATGAAAATAGCTATATGTCATGGCATACAACTTTAGCTAAGTAAAGGATAACCAATCCTAGATACAAAGCTATCACAAAAAACCCACAAACATTCAAAAGATTAACTAGTTGATTAAAAAACAATCTATCAACCTAGTTATAAATAAATCACATAAGAATGTTTATGGCATAGCTTTTAGGCAATAATGACCTAATCAATTAAGCTATCAAAAATAATCTCAATCATATAATGAGATTAATTAGCTAGATATAAAATAGGCATGAAAACCTAGCTAACATAAATAACCCAATCAACACATAATCTCAATCATGTATGTAGAAATTAATCTAAACACATACAAGTAATAAATGAGATAAAATTGATAAGTAGAAACACTAATTATGTAAGATAAAAGTGTTCAACAAATCATACCATGTGTGTTGAAGAAGACCCATGCATTAGCACATGCTAGATGAACCTAGATGATGCCTAGATGATGATTTGTGCATGTGGGAATGGGTTTAGAGAGATAAAGATGTAATCTTTAAGCTTTTTCTCTCAAGTCTCTCTTTCTCTCTCAAGAATAAGGAGCCTCTCTCTCTAGGGTTTGATTTTGTGGCTCTCCTCTCAAAATGATGAGAAAGATATGTATTTATAATGCCCAAATGAAACTACGTCGTTTTGGAAGAAATGGAAAAAGTATGGGCATTTTCGCGGTACTCGCGTCAGTGCAGCGACTCAACATTCGAGCGCTTCGAAACATGACCAAACGACATCGAAACCTTTCATATGATATATCGTTGGAAAGGTATGGATGTCTACTTTATACTCGTTTTTACAGAATGGAATTTTGATGTCTGTAGAAAAAGTTATGGTCAATTGAGTGACCAAAGGTCAGAAACGGACAACAACAGAGTTGCCCTGTTTTGGTTGTAACTTTGGAGATTTTAAAACCAATCCAAACGGTCATGAAATATTACGAATAATATACCGTTGGAAAGGTATGGGTGTCTAGTTTGTACAGAAATTTTCAAAACTCATTTTGAAGCTTTGTGTAAAAAGTTATGGTCACAAGACCATGCAAAGGTCAGTTTTGAAAACACTTAAAACATTGAAATCCAATCTTTTAAAACTAGACACCTTACTCCAATCAACCAAACCAAAACTACCACTTATCCAAGAGAAGAATGAGACCTTCTCAAGTGGTCAACCATCGTGCTAAGACATGCACACCATCGTGCAAGCGCGGACGTTTCCGATCACACAAACGGAAACGAATTACACCACACTTAAGACTAATCATGAAGTGCAAGTGTGGGTATTGAATGCATCCTAATGCCTATCATGACATGGCATTTCATAGAACAAGATGCAATCAATTAAATGCAAGAAGAGATATTGAATAAATCAATAAAGCACAGTGCACACAAAATACAAACACAACATTCAAGAATAAGAGTTATGCATGTTGTGTGTGTGTGCAACTATATCTCTTCAAGCCAATGTAAGCACAAGATATACCTTTGGTGCTTGTCCTCTTGAGGTCTTGGAAAGGGTCTTTGATCTTCAACAAATCACTTAAACTACCCTTACAACCAAACCCCAACTTGTGGTTTGCCCACGAAATAAGCCAATCAACAAAACGGGAATCCTTACAAACCTTTAAAGCTGCTCAGAAGCCTAACATCCCCCTGACCATTTGCTATATGGGGTCTCGATCTTATAGGACCAATGCCTACAAGGGTCAAAGGAGGAGCAAAACATGCTATCGTAGCAATAGATTACTTTATCAAATGGGTAGAAGTAGAGGCACTCGTACATATCACCGAAGCAAACACCACCAACTTCATCAAGAAGAATATACTATACGGGTTTGGGATTCCAAGTACCATCATAATTGATAATGGGACCCAGTTTGACAACAAGAAATCCAAGGAGATGTGCAAAGAACACAAGATCGCAAACTACTACGCCTCGCCTACCCATCCTTAGACCAATGGCCATACGGAGGCAGTAAACAAAGTGATCAAGCACACACTGAAAGCAAAGCTGGACGCAAAGAAATGTAACTGGGTAGACAAGCTCCATGAAGTGTTATAGGCATACTAAACAACTGCGAGGACTTCCACGGGAGAAACACCCTTTTCCTTAGCATTCGGAACTGAGGCTGTCATCCCGGTAGAAATATCTTTTACTTCCCCAAGAGTCCGATTGTATGACCAGATCACAACGTCAACATGCTGTTGCAGAATTTGGATGAACTGGAAGAAGCTAGAGACAGATCCCAAGTGAGGAACACAGCGTACCAGTAAAGAGTAGCAAGGTATTACAACTCCCATGTCCGTGTGCGTAAGTTCCAACTCGGAGATCTAGTACTAAGAAGGGTGTCCCCAAACACCAAGGACAGAGCAGCAGGGTCTCTCGCTGACAAATGGGAATGACCATACATCATTGACGGTATAGCAGGACATGGGGTCTACCTAATTGCTTGACCTAGGGGTGGTCTGGTGCCCTGACCATGTAACGCGCAGTATCTGAAGATATTCTATCCCTGAGGTATCCTTTCATTTTCTAAAAGCTTAAACCAACTTTTAATGTTTAATGTTGCAGCTCTTTAGCTATTTAGTTTTTCGGATATTCAGCTTCTAATAAATGTAGTGATCTACTGAATTTCACATGTTCAGTCCAGTTGTGTAAAATCAATAAAATTCCTTGTGGAAACCTTTCCCAGGAAAAGATTGGCTGACTAAAAAAGAAAAAGCAATCTGAAAGGAGTAGAGAATTGAGACTTCGTCTCAAAAAATGAGAGCTCGGGCGCCATGAAACCGCGAAAGAGCGGGTGGATAGTGTCTGAGGGGCAGAAAAACTGAAATAGCATGCCCGCCTAGTTGGGATGATGCAAACGCATCACCTAGCAAAAAGGCATACTTGAGGCACTAGGATGACTGGAAAACTGCTCGGGGTGCCGCCAGAAAAAGACTGGTGAGATGCACAGCTGTGTTGGCCGGTATACACTACCCAAACGATTCGGTAAACCCCTTCACAGACAAAACCTGGAGACGTCCTAGGTGACTTGTGTAGGGACCTAAGTGTATGGTCGTGGTGAGCCTCGACGTAACACCTAGGTAAGAAGAGAAGAGAGTACAACTGCCAGTTAATAAGATACTCGACTTAGATATGGGTTACTCATTTCAGACAAAAAACCAAATTGCCGGTTTATAAGATACTCGGCTTAGTTATGGATTAGTCCAAACGAAAAACCCAACTGCCAGTTAATGAGATACCCGGCTCAAACATAAGTTACGCGATCAAAAGCCCTCTTGCCAGTTGAATAAAATACTAAGCAAAGTTAAAATAACCATCTTGTCTTAGTTACAGACTTACTCTATTCTTTGTTGCATTTATTTTTAAATGTGCAGGAAGGGCTTTTAAAGCCATTATTTGTGAAATAACTGAGCAAGCGCAAAGCATAAAGGTTGCGAAGAATATGTATTAGTCAAAAGCAAATATACATGGAACGCCCGGATTTATTACAAAAAGAATTAAAAATCAAGAAGTTGGCGCTGGGGGTTGAGAGTTGCTGTTGACAATGTTCGGATCTGGCACCATCTCGTACTCGCTCAATAAGCTTTCATTTAATGGCCATATGATTTCGTCCTCTTCATCGTCCATCTAGGGGCTATAGTCTTTCTTGGCTACTGGTCTAACGTTGGGCTCCTCACCATTTATCCCAGCCTTTTGACATGCGTAAAAAGTTGAGAAAGCGCACTTGGTGGGAACTTCCAAGTGCATAGGGTGAGGCACTTTGCCCTTACTACGACAGTAAGCTCACCATTCCCTCATCTGGACCCGAAGTGCCTCCAAGGACTTGTCCACATGCTTCTTGATCGATAAGTTCCAATTGGGTCGAGCTTTGTCTGTCGCCCTGTTTTTAACCTTGAAGAACTCACCCGCCGAGGTGAGCCCACGCTGGAACTCACGGAGGAGTAAGGCATCATAAGCTGGAGACCTTTTAAAGCGGTCTACCCATTGGACCTCCAACTCCAGCCTAGCCTCCTTGGACAACGACTAAACAGTCAGAGCCTGACGCTTTAAGTCCTCAATTTTATGCCCATAAGCCAATTTGGCTTCCTCTGCTCTTTGTCGACCTGAAGCATCAACTGTTGACTGGCAGACAACAGGTCCCTGAGAGAATTAGCCTTTTTTGTGGCTAAGGAAGCTTTCTGCTCAGCCTCCATTTGACTCGCCAGACACCGATCAACGAACTCTTGGTTCGCTCTAATTTGCTCCTAATAAGCCCTCTCAGTTCGATCACGGTGGCTTTCGCTCTCTTTCAATTGTGCCTCTAGACGCCTAATTCTATTCGTTTAAGTGCAACTGGTCTGGAAGGCATCGGACATCTCAGAAACCATCTGCCCAAACAAAACAAACGAAATAAAGCAAAGGAATATAAGAGCGTGCCAATGAATGAAGACAAGGAAGGGTAACTTACATAAGCAACGCCAATGAAGAAGTTTTGGAGCCTACTCGAAGTATCGCTAACCCTGAAATGACTTCAATGATCTTCACCAAAATAGGCATGTCCATATGACATTGCCTTCAACATGACCTGAGGAGAGGGATTGTCAAATTGACCAGAAGGATCCGGACCGCTGGTATCGATGTCCGGTGAAAGGATGAGATCAGTATAAACTGACCCTTTCGGTGACCCAGATGTTGGAGGACTCTCGAGGTGTAAAACCTCTGTATTTTGACCCGCTTGAAGCACGGGGGCAGAATGGACATTTGTCTCCACAGCTTGGTCCTTAACTTCTTCCTTAGCTTGGTCACCATCCTCGCTACCTGAAAAGGAATCAATGTACTCCACCACTCGCAGAACTTTTAAAAAAGGCCGGCCAGGCGAGAAATGAGCTTTCCTTTTCCCAGAACGCTCCCCTCGAGAGACAAGATCGGTGGTTGGATCCTCAACCTCAACTTCAATCTAATCTGCGCTAGGGGTCGGGGAGGCTCTAAGAGAAGCTGAGGCAATAGGACCAGAAGGCTCCCTAACCTTCTGTTTTCCTTTAGCAGCGACAGAACTAGTTTGGTCATCCGTCTCGACAGCTGCCTCGTCTGCAGCATGGCCACTCGGTTCATTCATTTCCCTCTCCAAGTTTGGCTCCTTATTATGGCCATGAGTCTCCTCGGGTACGTAATTAGGTACGCCCCCGTCAACTTCTTCCTCGAGAGTCTCCTTAGAAGCGCTCTCATCTGATTCACCCTGTTGAGAGCAATTCCAGCATCCTGTTGACGATTGGTCTCCTTTCGACTTGCTTCCATAATAGCCTTCATTCGGCGAGCTTTGATGTCGCAGACGATATCTACATCAAACACTGAACAAAAGTTTTAGTCAGTAGCAAGCTTAACATATGAATCAATAAACAGAAAATTGAACAGGTAATAATGACTCACAACATCATCGGTGAGCAGTAAAGGGAAGAGGCGAGCCTTGATCATATTCTCCTCGTTAAAAAGATAAGGCCTGCCTCTCTTTTCTAGAGGACGCACGGCCGCTCGGGCTAGATTTGTCAGCTTGCCGTTAGTAAAAAGTAGGGGTTGTTCAGTTCCAAGTCTCAGGTGAGCAAAAGTATTGGGGAACTCTATGCGTCACCCGAACATCATCAAGATCAAAACTTATTGATTGACCCTAATGATTGCCCACGAAAAACCAACTGTTCTTCCAAAATTTGTTAGATGAAGGGAAACCCCATACAAAGCCCTTCATCTTCTCATCAGTGGTTAACTCAACTTTCCTGCGAACCACCACATTCTTCAGTATCCAGTGCTCGAGTTGGGTGGAAAGAAGAAAATAGATTCTCGTCTTGTCCAACTACCTCAGTGTATAAAAGTGCCTGATCTCATGAGGAGTAGGGGGAGGCAGTTTCATCCGATGCCACATGTGCCACATACATATCAAGATTTGGTAGCTGTTCGGGGTCAACTGTGCTGGTGAGATCTAAGCCTCCGCCAAAAATAAGGCAATGAAAGGCTGAAGAGGGATCATAATACCACAAGTCAGCATTGCCCCATAAATCGCCACCATGCCAGGCGGCGGGGGATTCCACGCGGCTCGACCATTGGCAGGCCTCAACGAGACAAGATCGTCATATAAATTAAACCTACACTTGTACTTGCCAATCTCATCATTATCGTCCACATTTGGTTTAACGTCACAGGCGTATACTCGCTCAGCGAAAAAAACGATGCGAGTTGCCCGATGCTCTTCCTCCACATCATTCCTGACTACCCTCTGAGAACCAACCCTGCTCTCTCAGAAGTAGGAATCCTTATATACTCTATGCTTGATGGTTTGTTTTCCCATTCGCTTCCAAGGACGAGAACCGCTGCGAGCAGAAATAGAAAGGTCAAATTGGACCTTAGATTGGGGAAACTCAGAAGAATTGAGGGTAGGGGGAACTTCGTGGATAAGCCCCGAAACATCAACATTTAAAAAATGAGGCTGATCTAAGGGTTGGTCCCCCAACAATCTATGAATATGTGAAGCTGTAAAAGTATCATTACGCTTAATGGCGGCCATCCCAATAACGAAAAGATGGTGTCTAGCTTCAGGGTCTATGGAAACTAACCTTGAGATGTCTAAAGTTGGACGAGTCAAACGAATTGCTGCAGAAAAACCTCAAACAAGAAGAAGAAGTCTAAGGGTAGAGAATCTCAAATATTTAGAAAAGATAGAACAATAAGCGAAGAGACAAACAAAGTTTTATAAGAGACAGACAAAGTTCAAGATAAGAACTCAAAATAACTGAAGAATCTAGGTGATCAGAATATTCGCAAAGAAGACTAAAGAAAGGCTGGAAGGCCTAGGGTTCTTAGAAGACTAAAGAAAACTGGAAGACCTAGGGTTCTTTAGGCTAGAACGAAGAAATGTTGTTTTCGGATAAAATAAAATAAAATAGCAGAAAGTGTTCCAAGTCATCCCTAATGCGAGCTTATATAAGCAAGGCATTAATTTTGAAATTCGAAACCCTAGGTCGGAGTCACAAAAAAGCGGGAAACGAAAAGGCACGGTGAATGATGTGGGTGACGTGCAGGACAGTAGAGAGGTCGTGTCCTATAAATGCCATCTGACGCACCAAACCGCAAGAGGGCAAGTGGCAGCAGAAGAATGCTTCGAGCTGTCAAAGACTCCAAACGTCACCATCAGAAGATTTTCGATTGAGGGATGAATCAAATGTGTGTGGAGGCAATTAAGACAAGTCATTAATGATTCAAATTAATAAAGAAACTTAATTCCTGCATTTATGAGGAAAACGACAAAATTCGAGCGGAGCAGACTTGATCAAACGATGGCTGAGTGAGTGTTAAATACTTTTGTCGAGTAAAAATGTCAGGTTCACTCGGTTCAAATATTTAAGGGGGTATTGTTATATGTAAAATTCGCCAAAGAAGACACATCATCAAAAAGCGTAGACCAACATGGCCACGTAAGTAGAAAGTCAAAAGATCAGTCAAAAGGAGACACGTTGGCACCCCACAAGGACAGGCTACTCGGCACCAACGCAAAAATATCATAAAAGACCAAATAGAGCCGAGCAAGTCGAGCAGAAGAGTAAAATCTGTTCAGCCCTACTCGGTACAAACGCGAACAATTACATAAAACCTTATCCACCGCCTACAAGGTAAACAAGTGATGATAGACAATCACAAGTCAACTACAATACGGTCACCTATAGTTCAACAAGGAAACAAATAGATCCTCTTCCATACTTTAGGTAATCAGAGTCCAAAACAAATTCGGATTGAATGGCATTAAACACGTGATGATATCGAATAGGAAAGGAATCTTAAAACCAATTCTGTAAACCCCTACTTGTATGCCATAATATCAAACCCTAGTGGCACCCAAAACCCTAGCAGTACCATGTATAAATACCCCTGCAAAACATAGTAAACGGGGTAAGAAATCTTAGCAAGAGAAAGAGAGATTAGAGTGTGTATCATTCAAATAATTATAGTGGATTTGACTGAGTTGCTAAGGTAACAACCTGTGGACGTTTCTCCGATCATCGGAGTTTTACCACGTATTTCGCTTCTTTCATTATTTACAACTATCGTGTTCTTTATTTCATTCATATTTACAGGTTTTCACTAACCTAGAGTGTTGACTGGTTGACCGTCGAGAAACCACCATCACCAGTAAGTATTTTAATATTGTAATTTGTGGGAATCTTATCATGAATCATTCTAAATCTTATATGATTTAAAAGGTTTATGATATCTTCTTGGATTGAGTAGGCACATCAACTCTCAATTTAAGTTAGGTGTTAATTTTCAAAACATAACATGTCTTTTTTGGTTGAGTAGGCACATCAACTCTCATCCTAAGTCTAGATGTCAATTTCAAATGGCTCTCTTGAATGGAGGGGATGGATTGTGAGCACATCAATCCAAGACATCCTGGCTAGTTAATCTCTCTAGGCTTAAAAAGGATTTTCCCTACACTCAACCTAGCACACAAATAGTTGGGTTGTAGGTGAGAATCAAGTGGTTTTACAAACCACACTCATAGGTAGATTGGCCCTAAAAAGATCGAATCGGTTCTTGAAAGATTAAATGGATTGCCCACTATTTATGTTTGAATTGCAGTGACTCCCGCATCCTTCTCATATCTTTTCACACCGCACTCTTGCTGATTGTAGTCGCATTTTAGATTAATTAGTTTAAATTCTAGTTTGCATTTTAGTTGCCAATTCTCAAAATCAACCATTGAAACTTTACTTTTCATGCGTACTAGGATTATTAATCTTAATCTAGTCATCATTACCTTCAATCCTTGTGGAGCGATACCTCATTTGCCATTATACTTGTTTTGAGAAAACATTTTGAGCATATTTCAAGGTTCTTTATAATATCTTTTGGCAAACAAATTCTACATTGAAAACGACTTTGTCACATACTATAGTCATGAGCTTGTCGAAATGGTAGTATAGTCATGTCCATCAGAAATGAGTAGCTTCAATAGCAAGGAAGGACTCAAAGAATTAAGTGAAGCTCAGAGCTAGGAAAGGAAGCAGTAGCCTGGGAAGAATTATCGGAGAGAGTCCCTTGCTTCATCCGATTTCTCCATGGGTTCGCCTTCTTATGGTAGTTTCACCACTTACGAAAAAAATTTCCAACAAGGTAATTCGACTATTATGTTTATAAGTTAATTGTGTTTATGCATTTCCAACATGTCAAAAAAAATATATTTAATATTATTAATATCAAAGGTTGTGATTAATTCTATCTATTTAGTATATGATCAATAAATATTTAAATTTTCCATTTTTTAAAATGTAATTTAACAAGTTTGATCATGTGATTAAATCTAAGAATTCTTTTTGTTCTCAACACAACAATATAAAGAATGAATGATGAATTGAACATTAATGTAGAATAAGTTTAATTTGTTTGATTATTTAATTTTTAATTTTTTTTAATATATTGAAAAATGTTATTACGCCACAGTATTTTAAATAAACTTATTTAACAAAACCTATGCATCGCATAGGTTGACACACTAGTACTATATAATAATTGCAAACAAAATATGTAATTAATGTGCTTAAAAAAGGGAAAATGTAATTAATCTTAATTTGATAATTCAAGCAAGTTAGGAATAATAGAGCTTTTTTAGTCTTTGTCTTAATTAATTGTAGATACATTTTTATACACAAGTATGAAAAATAAAAGGATTCATGTTTGAAAAAGCCGTTATAAGCTAAATCTCAGTCAAACCGTAAATATTAGAGGAAGCCCGCCCCCACCTTTCTCGGTCAACATAAACCTTAAACGGTATTTGATTCCATCTTTTGTATTAATATCTGTTAATTACAACATTAATCAATCTCTGACACTGTAATTGTTTTGTTACAACTCTCAACAACCTTCACGTACCATACTATGTTTTCTTGGGTTTCATTACTGATCAAAAAATCCTCACCATTCATCCCTTATCGCCATCCCAATCATCGGTTGATCATACGTACCAGATCATTCTTTGGTGGCTTTGGCTATGATACTCTGTTGAATTCTTCTGGGGTGGCTGTTGCTGCTGGCTCAACCTTGGGTTTTTGCTATTGGTTTTCTGATTCTAACACAAATTCCTTCTTGTCTTTCGCTGATTCTCCTCCGAAAGAGAAGTGGGAAGGAGATGGCACTCAACTTCAACATTCAATCCCACCTGAGAACAACGGCATGTTTCTTTTCGGAGGTACTGTATTTGATCAAATGTACTTATAACGTACAATCAAGCTTGTATATATTCATGGATTTGTTTCTCTATTCCAGATTCATACAGGAGAAGAGTTTTTTTCAATTATGAAAAACGGATAAGGACGCAGAGCCCCCCTGAGAAGGTTTTCGAGTACTTTGCATCGTATACAACCCCTTCAGGAGATGTACTTATGACACCAACAGACTTTATGAGAGCAATTGTTCCTGTGTTTCCTCCATCTGAATCCAATCGTATTCGAGAGGGATACCTCAAGGGTGAGAAGGGTCCTAGCGAGTTACAATGCGCTCCTTCCAAATTTTTCATGCTTTTTGATACTGATAATGATGGACTCATATCTTTCTCAGAGTAAGCCGTAAGAGAGCTCTCTTATTAACCTTAATTACAACAGAGCATCTCTTAAATTCATTTGATTGCAGGTACATCTTTTTTGTTACTCTACTTAGTATTCCTGAATCAAGCTTTTCAATAGCATTTAAAATGTTTGACCTCGACAACAACGGGTAAGTTTTCAAATATTACTCCATTCAAGCTTCAAGCTTCAAGCTTAACTTAATTACCTTACTCTCTGTCCATTAACAGAGAAATAGACAAGGAGGAATTCAAGAAAGTGATGGGTTTGATGCAAACTAAAAACAAACAAGGTGCTCGCCTCAGGAATGGACGAAGATTTGGCCTTAAAGACTCTGGGGAGGACGGTGGATTGGTCGAATACTTCTTCGGAAGAGATGGCAATACATGTCTCAAACATGAAAAATTTGTCCAATTTTTAAGAGACTTGCACGACGAAGTATGTGGTTTTTCATTCTCATCAGCTATCAAGAGCATTTTTAGTTTCCAATTTCAGCAAACCACAAATTTATTGTTGGATCCTTCATTTTTGTTAATAATTTAAGAATTTGTAAAATCTATAGATACTGCAGCTGGAGTTTTCCCATTATGATATCAAATCACGGGGTATAATATCAGCCAGAGATTTTGCCTTGTCCTTAGTTGCAGCTGCAGACATTGGCCTTACAAACAAGTTGCTTGATCGGGTAGATGAAGTAAACGACGAGCCACACTTGAAAGACATCAGGATCACATTTCAGGAATTCAAAGATTTCGCAGAGCTTCGAAAGAAGTTGCAGTCATTGTCTCTGGCCATATTCACTTATGGAAAAGCGAATGGGGTGTTAACGAAAAAGGATTTTCAGAGAGCTACATCCCAGGTATGCGGCATTTCCATAACGAATAACGTGGTTGACATAATATTCCATGTGTTTGATACAAATCGCGATGGGAGTTTAAGCGCGGATGAGTTTGTAAGAGTTCTGCAAAGAAGGGAAAGGGAAACTAGTACACAGACTAGAGAGCCTGGCATGAAGGGATTGCTATCTTGCTTGAAGAATTGTACCACAAGTAACAGCTCTTATAGCTGATAAAACAGGATCATCATAATCCAAATTTATTTGTCTGGAGAAAATTGTACAGCTGGGGCATGAAATCATGACTAGTTTAGTAAAGCTATCTATTTCTTCTTCAACTTTTCATTTGTAAACTGATGATTATGGCCAAAATCCTTTTGCTGCTGACCCCCAAGTGTACAATCATGGATGTATAGAAAATATTTTTTTATTTTTTTTTTATTTTAAACAAATTGTCTTTTGGATATTGATATTGAATTTGCTAATTAAGATTCAAGTAAACAACAACTATGATGTGCGAATGGCCCCTCTAGGCTATGGGACAATTTCATTTTAATCCATATAATTATTTTTTTTTTCTTTCTATTTACTTATTGACTTATATAATGAAAAATTGAAAATTAGGTTTTGATACCGTGTTGTATTTTTGTTGTAGGTTACCCAGAGGTTGTCACCGAAACGCAGCGTACCGTAAAATGTATAAATAATTAAATACACCTAACATCTTATAATCTCCGATATCTAATCTGTGTTGCAGAAAAATTGGGAGATGCAGTTTAAGAAAGAGCTGTGCAGAAACTTTCAGCGTGGAAGGTGGGTTTTCTTCAATTTACAAATGCTTGTATGATGATATTTCTTTTTCTCATTTTGATCTTTGCAGCTGTCAGTATGGTGAACGCTGTAAATTTATTCATGCGAAATCTAATGCCTTTGCTACAAATCAACAGCAAAACCCCAATCCTTTTGGCTTCGGTGTGCCCTCCAATTCCCAGCCAAAAGGGGCCAATAAGGTTTGTTGGAATTTGTTTTCACTCCATCCCTGTTAACTAATTCAAAAGGTTCAAAATTTTATGCCTGTTATTTGTGGATCAGCCTTTTGAAAACAAATGGTCTCGCTTCTCCCCCATAACTACAACTGAAGCTCCCTCTTCACGAAAACCTGAGAATCAGCCCCAACCAACAAATCATAAGTAAGCAATCCGAAGTTTATGCTTCTTTCTTTTTAGTTGTTGCCTGATTTCAAGTATTATACCTAATTCAGTGTCAATTGTCTATGAACTATGAAGGTGCACAGATCCTGACTACTGCAAACGCCTAATTGTTGAAGATTTTGAGCATGAGAGACCGCTTTGGAAGCTTACTTGCTACTCTCACTGGAAAAAGTATGATTTATATCGATCATTCTCAGGCATTTTGAAAATTTAAAGATTCAGGAATTTGCTCTCATTTGCTGCCGTAGATGACTTGGTTTTTAATTTTATAGTTTTGTGAATGTGTGCGTAGAAATTAATTATGGGTGAACTTTTCACGTGATATTCTCCGAAATTTGAAGAGGATTGGCTTCCCTAACAACTCTCATTATGTTGCAAATATAGTTGCAGACTAGAAGAGTTGGTTGGTGCCATTTTGTTGCTCCAAAAAGAATTCTAAATTTGAAACATTATAGAAAGGGTTAGTTGGTGTGATAATTAGTAGTAAAACCTGTGCCCTTTAAGAATGATATTGGCCCAGGAAGTTGCCATTAATTTATCCATCAATTATAAATTATCAGCAATGAACTCAATTATATTACTAGTGTACAATCTTGGTTTGGCATGATTCGAGGTTCTTCCAAGCACCACTAGACCTCTCCCACTTCCCCGAAGGAAAATATAAGTAAAAAAACATGCCAAGTCATGATACAGTCAGCAATTTTGGCTTTTTCGTTGCTCTTGTTTTCCTTGTCCTTACAATTGAATATAATATGTCCTGCTACTTTCTTATAATTTCGAACATAAACTAGTATAGCCCAATGTGTTTATTTGTTTGTTTGTTTGTTTTTTTTTTTTTCAGTGCTCCATGTGACATCATTGGTGATGTTAGCTATGAAGAATTGCGGGCAGCAGCATATGATGACGCTAAGCGTGGGTTGAGCTTGCAGTCTATTGTAAGGAAACTGGCATACCATTTGATCGCATGTTTTGTTTTTAATTTTAATTTTTATTGTTTCCTTAATCAAACTTTTAGATGCCATAAGGAACTTGAAGAGTTATTTTGTTAAGAAGTACAATTGCTTGTTTAATAAATGTGTATTGTGTACATATATGTTAAGAAATTCACCATATGCATGTTGCTTGGATGTTCGTTGTCTATATTGTTTTTAATACATTGTTCTTAGCATTATTACAATATCACTTAAATCTATTGTTAAATGATGGGAATATATGGTTCAATGAGCTACTGAAATCTGAATGTCGAAGATCATGTTACTATGTAGAAATGCATAAACTTCATTAAATTTTGCAGCTCATGCATTTTTTTTTCTTTTTAAGAGATAAAACTAGAAAACAACATAATAAAGTGGCACAACCTTCATGCATGGGACTTGGAGGTGGAACAAACAATAGGTACAATAAAGAAAAAAAATGGAATAAAAATATAATAAAAGATAAAGATTCTAACTGAGGAATGGCCAATTAAGAAACTCATGCTGTATCAAACGATTTATGTATTTGTCGAAACAGTCTTTCCTTGGAAAAGGTTTAATAAGATGAGATAGCAATTATCGCTCATAGAATTATAATAATAGGGTTTGTTCTCCAGCAGTTTGTGCTACTTTATAGCACACATATTTGAGAGTAAAAAATTACTGGAATAGTGGCCTATGTAGGTTTAAGGATTCTCATAATTCTATAAGTTTAGAGGGGAGGTCATTATTTTATAGTTGTGTATTTTGATTTTCAAAAAATTAAGACCTGGTGGCATTCACTAAAGAGAAAAAAAGAAAAGAAACAAAGAAAAAGAAAGACATTCTTGGAATATTTGTTAATTAGTACTAGATTTAAAATTATTGGATTATGCTGTGTAAAGAATTTTAAGCTTCTCTTTTGTCAAGTTTCTGCATTTTTATTAGAAATGAGATAAGTTGATGCTATAGTCGGTTCGAAAGCAACCTTTACTTTCTTTGCCAACTTACTGATGAAACACATCGTGGTACAGGTTGAGAGAGAGAGGAATTTACTTAATTCCAAGTTAGTTGAGTTTGACAACCTTCTTCGTAATCCCTATACAGGGCCCTATAAGTCTGGGGTTGCCAGCCAAAGTTCGTTTCCTGCTGCCACTCCAAATGCATTCTCTCCAACTCCTCAAAATAGTGCCCCTCCTTCAGTCTCCAGTTTTAGTCACCTGGGATCATCAATCAATTCGGGGTTTGGAATGGGGTGAGAATAGCTCCTAGAATTTGAACTTTTGTTCTTATCTATTGTCCGTCTTATGATATTAATTTATGAAATCCTGTTTCTATGCATGCTCTATTTCCCTTAGGCTTTTACTAACTTGTTTATACTTTATGTCAGGCCCTCTGCACCATCAAATACTGCCTTTGGGCAACCAAATTTGTTCCCAAATTCTAGCCAGACTTCTAGTGCCACAAACAATTTTCCATCTGCAAATTCTGGTATAAATATGAAGGCTTTTTAAAAATTTTTTTTTTTTTTAAAAATTTTTAAAAATAAATATATTATCACATGTATTTATTATTAGTCTTTGGATATTGGTCATATTGTAGGTCCATTTGGCAACCAATTTCCAGCCCAGGCAACCAGAAATTCCTTTACCTCCAACACTACAAGCATTAACAACAGTGGTGCATTTGGTGCTGAAAGTAACCAATTCTCTACTCCAGCAAAGACAACACATAATGCCAGTCCATTTTCATTCAGTAATCAGTCTTCTGTCAACCCCAGTAGGCCTGTTACATCTACGAATGCAGCTGAGCAAGCACCTATAAACATTCAGTTGGCGTAAGTTATTGACAAGTTTTATATTTTTAAGGCATTAGAAAGAAGTGTCATCGATATAACATTTAGTGTATTATATTTTGTAATTCTCATTCATGTTGACCGTTGTCTTGTGTCAGTAACACCTTAAGGAATGAATTATATGCATGTTTGTTAACTGGATTTACTGCTATTAACTTATTATAATTAATAAACTGTCATCTATATATTGATTTGTTTTCCATAACTTTGGCTTGTCTTTATATTACAGGAAGAACTTGGAAAGTGGAACTGTTACAGGGGATGCCAGTGTTTGGTTAAAAGAAAAATGGATTCCTGGAGAGGTAAAGGACTTTATTTGTGCAATTATAGTTGTTATATTTTTAGTAGGACTTACAAGTAGATTCTGAATTTAAGATTGTCAAAGGTATTTAAATATATTTTTATTTGTATGACAACCTGTGTGTAATTTTGGTTTCGAATACAGATTCACAGTCCCTAACCATGTATAAAAGAAATGGTAAAATTTTGTTTCAGCATCTACCTCTAGGACTCCCATGATTTGAGAAAGTGAATTGATTTTAGCCATCTTAACCTTGAGATACTTTCAGTTTGACAAGGTCTCTGATTTGTATTTCTGTTCAAATTAATCAGATCCCAGAAGAAGCACCTCCAGATGTATATGTAATGTGAACTGCCAGCATACTGATATTGATGTAGGTTTCAAGCATACATGGTGATTGGTCATCTTCATGTGTTGTATTGTGGCATGTAATGGAATGACGATTGATGCGAGTAATTGTCCAGACTTGATTTAGTTGCTAGTGATTGTGGTATGATATATATAATGTTTGAGTTGAGATCCTTTCATTGGTCCTTGTTTTTCCTTAGTATTCTTCAAGTGTAATTCAAATATTAAATTGCATGAGAGAGAAAAAGGTGAACAAATTTTGACCATGTATTTTGTATTTTGTATGTTGCTTAGGTGTCATTAGATTATGGAAAGTGAAGGAAAAACAAACCAAGGAGATGATATTGATTCATAATGTTTAGTCATTGGAATATGAGAATGTGTATAAAACTGTTTGAAGTAACAGTAGTTGTCTTTTGAGTTTGGTTGTGGTCATGACTCGTGTGCTTTCTTTATATATAGACAATGAGGTTTCATGTATCCACGTTAAAACGAAAGCGTTTGGTACTTGGTGGTACGGCAATCGGTCGGTTCATATTTATAACTTCATTTGAAACGCGGTTTCGTTTTGAAATTGATTCCAATTTAAAGATGGATCGTGCAGAGCAGACAGTGTTATTATGGGACCCATCTCCTCTCTGTCAACTTTAACAACTAAATTACAAAACATACGACTTTGACACTTCAGGGCAGGGCAGGGCATTATTTGGAACAAAAACACCATTGATCTTTATTTGCTTTTAATTAGTTTATATTAAACAAAGACAAATTGTGTGATGCAATTATATGACGCGTTATTCATTGGACTAGTCTTTCAAAAGATGCCCAACAATATAAAAAATGGCTTCAACTTCAAGTTTAGCCTTCCTCACCGTTAACAGATAACTATAGTATCTATCTATTCTATTCTAATCTAATGTAATGGGGTAAATATATATATATTTATTATTTAAAGGGGAATGCTCTACCTTTCCCATTTGCCTTTCCCACTCATTGCTTGACACGTATACACTTTTCATTTAATAAAAAGCTCTAACTTTTTTATTGCAAAGCTTGTTTACGTTTTTACCCCTGATGGCTACTTCTATCATTTCATTAATAAGGGATGAAGAAGTAAATAAACTTTGCAACAAAAAAGTGAGAGCTTTTTATTAAATGAAAAGTGTATACGTGTCAAGCAATAAGTGGGAAAGGCAAATGAGAAAGGTAAATGGGAAAGGTAGATAGCATTCCCCTTATTTAAATATCAAATGACTGTCTGTAACCAGAGATTTATGAATATCTTGTCTCGTTTTGAACAAAAGAAGTTAAGTGATAAAGACAGTGGTTGACACGTTCACAATAGTCTAAGCTAAATCATCAAAAGACAATGTAAGACAGTAAGAGTCTCTTTCAATTAGAGACGTGCCCCCATGTCATCATAATGAAGTGGCCAGGGGGGTAAAATTTGGGGAAGGGCACAGCAAGCAAGGCTTTATAAAAACTGAGCATGGGGAGATGGGATTGGCACACACTCTCTCCCTCCTTCATGTGACTTTTCTGCCCATTTCATTACAATTTACAACCAATGTCTCCTCCCCCTCCTCGTCTCTTGTTCTTTCTTTTCTTTCTTTGCTTGTTCCAGATCTCTTTTGCAGCCAATGAAGATGATGATGTAGATCCAAGGCTCCAGTTTGAAAATCCAAGACTAAGAGAAGCCTACATTGCTCTTCAAGCTTTGAAAGCTTCCATTTTTTCAGACCCATTTAACTTCACATCCAACTGGGTTGGCTCAGATGTGTGCTCTTACATGGGTGTCTTCTGTGCTCCATCTCCCTCCAATCCATCGATCAGGGTTGTTGCCAGCATTGACCTCAACCACGCTGATATTGCTGGCTATCTCCCTCCTCAGCTTGGCAGACTCACAGATCTTGCTGTTTTCCATCTCAACTCCAACAGATTCTGTGGTGTTGTCCCCTCCACTTTTCGCCGTTTCAAGCTCCTCCACGAGCTCGACATTAGTAACAATCGTTTTGTTGGCAACTTCCCAAATGTTCTTCTTTCTCTTCCAAAACTCAAATACTTGGATCTTCGTTTCAATGAGTTCGAAGGCTCTGTTCCTTCAAAACTCTTTGACAAGGATCTGGATGCCATTTTCTTGAACGACAACAGGTTCCGCTTTGGAATACCCAAGAATCTTGGAAACTCTCCGGTCTCTGTTTTAGTGTTTGCAAACAATGATCTTGGTGGTTGTATTCCTGGAAGCATTGGAAAAATGGGAAAGACATTGAACGAAATCATTCTGATGAATGATAATTTGACAGGGTGTTTGCCTCCGCAGATCGGGATGCTTAAGAATGTGACTGTTTTTGATGTCAGTTTCAATCATCTACAAGGTTCTTTACCTTACAGCATTGGAAACATGAAGAGCTTGGAACAGCTCAATGTTGCTCACAACACCTTCACCGGTGTCATACCGACCACCGTTTGCCAGCTTCCCAACTTGCAAAACTTCACATACTCTTTCAATTATTTCACTGGAACACCACCAAGCTGTGCTGCTACTGCTGTTGGAGGTAAGGTTGCTAGCAATGGTACCAACAATTGCATTCCCGGCAAGGCTGATCAACGATCTTCCAAAGAATGTTCCTCTGAGGCTGCGCGTCCCGTAGACTGCAGCAAATTGCAATGCGGTTCCTCATCAAAGAGACAACCTGTTCCAAAGCCATCTCACTCACCTAGACCATTTGTTGCTCCATCCCCACCACCGCCTACTTCCAAGTCTTCACCATCTACAAGATCACATCCTCCACCACCTCCTACTAAAAGGATCTCACCAACAACGCATCTCCCACCACCACCCCCACCACCTACAAAGAAAGTGTCTCCAACTACTCATTATGCACCACCACCGCCTACTTATGAGCATGTAACACCGCCTTCTCCTTCACCATCAAGTCACTACCATAACACACCACCACCACCACCACCACCTACAAAGAAAGTGTCCCCAGGTACTTATTATGCACCACCGCCACCGGTTCATTACACGCCGAAACAATCGCCTCCACCACCACCGCATAATTATGAGCATATAACGCCGCCTTCTCCTCCACCACCAAGTCACTACTATAATACACCACCACCACCAGTTGATTACACGCCGAAACAATCGCCTCCACCACCACCGCATACTTACGAGCATATAACACCGCCTTCTCCCCCACCACCAAGTCACTACTATAATACACCACCACCACCAGTTGATTACACGCCCAAACAATCACCTCCGCCACCTCCCTATGAACACATGACTCCCCCACCCCCTGTTGAGCTCTACCCACCTCCCCATCAACACATGTCACCACCACCAAATGCACCATTGCTTCCACTCCCTCCTCTGCCACCAACTGGTTGTGTAAATCCAGCACCACCAAGCCATGAATCAATGACATCCCCACCACCACCTCCACCGTCATATGACAATACTCCATTGCCACCAATCGTAGGAGTGTCATACGCTTCTCCTCCTCCCCCTGTAATCCCCTATTACTAAGCGCAAGCGGGCATCAGGGATTGTGTGTTTTTATTCAGCAGTATATTTTCTATCTAAGAGCTTTTTTTCTGTAGCAAGAATTCATATTTAGTTGCGTGATCATCTCTGTGAATTATGTTTTGTATTCTTAATTATCATATATATATATATATAGATATATATATATGTGATACGGATCTATCAACTAAATTTGTATTTAATTAGAGCAGCACCATTCATTCATTCATTCATTCATTCTCTTAATTTGTGTTCCAGTAAAGATGTTATTAGATCTTGTTTTGTAGACAAAAAGAAGTTAAAACTTGTTAGGTACTCCAGAGGCAGCAAATGCATCCATCAAATTCAAACCTGTAGATAGTATTGGTGGTGGATGGAGTTAAATGATATAGCTGTGTCGGATCTCAAACTGACATAATAATAATAATAATAATACAACAAAAGATACATGTGAAGTGGGGCAAGTATACATATTATTTATACACATAATTACAATCCTCAAACTATATGCAGTAATTAACCTCATTAATTGCACCCCACAAAAGGAGGTAGCTGATGGATTAATGAGGAAATCACTTCTCTTGTAACAAATATATCACACTACCTCTAACATAACCAGACAGCAATATTTATATTATCCAAAACGAATCACAATGCATGATATATCATCTTTACTCTTTCTTGCCAATGCTTCCGTTGTTAGACGTTTCGCTGCTGCTTGAGGATCCTTTATGGCTTTCACAATATCAACTGCCTCTTGATTCTTCATAACCTGTCAACAAACCCACTTATTAATGTTATTCCATTTAGCCCTTAATTCTTTTTTGTTACATTTTACCCTAATACTTCTTTGTACCTAACTACTTCTATGTGTCACCTCTTTTTTGACCTTTTAAACCCCGGGAAATGTTTACAATACTGCATCATTATTCACAACTAACTAACTCCTTTAAATTTCCCTTTTAACTCCTTTGATTCTCTTTTATCCACATCATTTCTAAATGCTTGGTTTACAAGGTGTAACAAAGATAATGTTGAAGACAAATATAGAGTTTAAGGCAAAATAAGACCCACTAGACCGTAATAATAACTAAAAATAAAATTTACTGAAACACTTTTGCATTAATAATCACCAATCACCGAGATCTAACTAATTAAACCTACAATGTGAATGCATCATCTATGCAAATAATATGGTATATATCACCGCACAAAGTGCTAAAGGCTCACACAATCTTCCTTCAAGATAATACCAAAATCAAATGATGTTACCGCTGTATGTATAGCTTCTCAAAGAAGGTATACAAATTATGAAGTGCTTAAGATGTGAAAGATAAGCAGTAGAGCATGGAGCTTCCATGCCAAGGTAATATTCTTAGGGACTATGCATCCTACAGAATCAGATGGCTGAAGCCTCTAAAGAAGGGCTAAACAAGATGATGGCTACAAGCACACATCTACAATAACCTCAAAAATAATAGACACTTGTATCAAAATTATAAATGCACCCCATGTCTAACAAAATACTAAACATGTTATCATGTCTATGAACAAGCAAACACATTAAAGAGAGAGAGAGAGAGCTCTACCATAACAACTGACCTTCCATAATCCATCGCTTGCTAGTATAACAAATTCGATTGTTGTGTCTATAGGCACATATCTTATGTCAGGCTCTGAACTCAAATGTGCTTTAAGGCTTTGATCTCCAAAAGCACGTGCAACAGCAAGCTGGCCATTAACCCGGGGCACATCACCTGAAACAAGAGTTGGCTGCAACATAAGAATCCAACTTTGTGAAAAGTATAATGCATGACTGGTTGCACATAACACTCCTTTGGGTCAAAATATTTTTTGTCTTATTGGTATACATTTATTCTTAAATTATATTCTGATTGATCTCTTGTGGATTCTAAAATATCAAATACACAAAACTAGTAAAGACTTCATTTACGAATCCATTTCAATTACCAAAATTTGCAATAAATTCCTATCAAATGCAAAATGCTTGTGTTTGTGGATGCTAGCTAGTTCAGTTAGCAAAGTCTCTCAAATCTGCTTAAGATGTCTTGGGATATAATCCCACTTACCCAAGGATTTGGAGAAGTTGGAGTGGGGTGCAATGCCGAAAAATAAAATGCATGTGCTCGGTTGTGAAATTTAAATCTAAACCATTTTAATAAATCCATGAAGTTTAATTAAATACTATAATTCGTATACCTAAGCGAATACTGATGTTGCTGCACTGTATTTTAAAATTGTTGCCTAATTTAAAAGAGATGCAAGTACAATTATGAAATAAAGTTTATATTGTTAATCTTTTCTTTGTTTGATTAACAGAATTAAATGTGTAGACTTTCTTATCAAATTTTGTCTTCCATCTAGTTGCCAAGTTAGACATAACCATGATTTCTAAGGGGCGGAAAAAAACAGTAAGACATTTTATGGCAAAGAAAAAAAAAACTTAGACGTAAGCTATGAGCTCTGTAATATAAGTAAAAAGAGTTATTCTAATAAAAAAAATGTCATTAGCTCCATGGACTATACTTGGATAAAATTGAGGTTTGATTTGAGTCGATAGATTAAAATTAATAAGTCAAAATTTACCCGAAGGGGTCTGAATAAACATACTGTCAAAACAAGCTCTCTAATCTAAACAAAGCGACCAACTAACACAAATGTTTGTTGCTGATCTGTACTTCATAGAAACGACTTTTTTGTTTTCCTCAATTTTGTTCAGTTGAAACTTCAAACTGGTTGTTTCAACCATTAGTTAATTCAACAACACCCTAATACATTTCAATTCTTATTTCTTCTATCAAAAATGAACAACAGACTACTATAATCCTTTAACATAATAAAAACATACGCTATGATTACTACAGAGAGCCCATTAAAAAAGAGGTAGCACAATTTTAAAATACTGTGATATTGTACCTGGAAGTGTAGTGACAAAGCCACCCTGTTTCTCAATCCTTGTACGTTCAGTATGAGGTTCATGGTCCACAGTTAGTTGATTGCCAGATCCCCTCTCACACACAACAGCTCTTGAATCGCCAACGTTTGCGACCCATAAATCTTTGCCATCAATGACAATTGCAGTTACTGCAGTTGAACCGCCAGGGCCTAATTGCATAGCGTTATCCAGTATAAACTTATCTGTGGAGTGGTATGCATTCTTAATTGCCGTCTTAGGGTCTTTCCAGAAATTCGGCTGTAGGTATGATTTCAAGGATGAGAATTACAAGTTAATATGTGGGAATTGAGAATTGAGAATTGAGAATTGAGAATAGGCACCTCTTCAAGTATGTTGTTGAAAAGGTTATCTTTGAGATAAGTTGGAACACGATCCCCGAGGTGGCCGTCGAAGATGGCAAAAAGACCCAGCACATGATTCTTCTTCTTTTTGTATTCAGCAACATGATAGTCTTCCATATCATGACCAGATTGACCTTCCACTAAGTGGAATCCATGGGACACTTTGTTACTCGATGACGACTTACTTTTGCCTTTGCCGGTGTCTGATGATGACGACGATGAACTAAAACAAATTGTATTCTGCAACGATACAAATTGATAGAATGACCTAACAGGGAAAAGACCTAACTGTTGGATTGATTACAAAATAGAAAGCGAAGCAATACCTTGATCGTGGAGAGAAGGCCGGACTGAGCAGCAGAGTGCTTACCCATTGAAGAATCCTTGTAGATCAGCAACACAATTCAATCATTTACTATGTTATGGACTATGGGTACACGGACACGGTATTTGAATTTTCCAAGGAGCCAAGGAGAGAGTTGATTTTATGAAAAATGTGCAGCAGTCTTCTCTCCAGTTGAATCAAACTTTGAATGTATTTTACGCGTGGGCTCCACTTACCTTCTTTCCTTGAATCTTCCGACGATTGTGATTTCCTATTTCATTAATTCATTCCATCACCATATTATTATTAGCAACTATATTTGACTTCTCCCTTTACCAAAACTTTAAGGGCTCATCTGGGCTGGGGATGCTCTTTAAATTTTATTATTATTATTTCTTACTGTTATCTACAAACAAAGTGAAAACCTATAATCAAATTTTATTACATCGACAGCGATAATAATGACATCCCTTAAAAATTTATCTAAACACCCCTTTTGTAATTACATTTATCAAAATTTTAAAAAAATCTCTAATTTATAAATAAACCTCACTTAACGCTAAAAATACCATTTATTTAATTATACTGTATTATATTTTTTTTAAGTACATACCACTTACGACTATTATCATGTTATTTAATCAAATTTATTATTATTTCAATTTTTTTTTTGATCTTTAATTCTCTTACTATTATCTCTTGCTTCTGAATGAACCTTGTAAACTACTATGTCTTTCTTTGCGTAACTCCATCCCTTCTTCTTTCTCTTCTCTGCTTTTTTTCTCTTTTTGGTTTTTTCAAAATCAAACTCCATTTTTCACTAAAAATCCATTTTAATATTTATTTTATTTTATTCGAGAACCACTTTCTGTTTAAGAGAGTTGTAGGAATGCAAGATTTGTGTTATGTCCCAATTGATAACATACCACTTATGACCATTATCATGTTATTTAATCAAATTTATTATTATTTAATTTTTTTTTATTTTTTACCTTTAATTCTCTTACTATTCTTTCTCTTCTCTGCTTCTTTTCTCATTTTGGTTTTTTCAAAATCAAACTCCATTTTTCATTAAAAATCCATTTTAATATATATATTTTTTATTGGAGAACCACTTTCTGTTTAAGAGAGTTGTAGGAATGCAAGATTTGTGTTATGTCCCAATTGATATGGAAGTAGATAAGTGTTTAATGATATATATATATATATATATATATATATATATATATATTTAAAAAAAGATAAATGTTCGATGAAATTGAAGAACATCTAATATATTTTTTTTAACAAGAAAGAACATATAATTTTGATAAATAAAAAAAAGTTTAAAGTGTGTTTGAAAGAAATAAAAAATATATAGATAATATAGTTATTTTAAAAGTCTGTTTATATACATAATGATTTTGTTCTTCTAATACAAATTAATTTAAAACTTTACTTTTTCACAACCAAATTTGTCTCATGATTTTGATTCATTTTCCATACTTAGCAATCAATTTGTATTTCCTTAAAAGAGATTGAAAATATATTTAAAAGAGAATCTAGGGTTTATTAAAATGGAAAGAGTTTTTATGATAAATGTTAATATCAAACCATTAATAGGAAAAAAAAAATATACAAAAGATTAAAATAGGAAACTAATTAATAATTATTGGTGGGTGTACTAACAAACAATTATTCCTCTTAGTAATTTTACTCAAGGGTATTATTGGATTTTTAAAAACATACTAATTTGTGGTGTAGATACAGTTTTTAAAGGGTGCAAATATTGTCACTCTAACTAATTGTTGTGGTAGCCAAAAATGGTCTTTGGGCCTAACGCTTGAAAGCCCAAACCTCTTATGTTAAAAACCAAATTAGGCCCACATGTAGCGGGTCGACCTAAGACCTAAATCAGTTAAAAACTTAGTCACTAAGAGACCAAGTAAAAGCTTTGATTACAGAAGTGGGTAACGTTCAAATCAAAGGAGGGATTCTCTCCGAAAATCCCTTCCATAATCAAACCTGATATGATGAACGTTGGATAGAGGTTTTCACCTATAAATAAAACCTCCTTGATTATAGAAGGACGCTCAGAAAAATCATCATTAAGAACAAGCTCTTTTGCGTCTCGAAACTCTGTTCACTGTTATTTTGGCCACTGGAATTCAACTTGACTCACAGTCACGATTCAAGCATAGCAATCGCTCAGCCCAAGCATACCTAAGGCTGAGAATTCAACCCCCATTTCTATTATTCTTTATCTTCGCTCTTTTCTCTGTTTTTACTTCTTTACAGGTTCATAGAGGAGACGACATCTCCCATTCGACAGGTTAAACCTTTTGCAGGTTCTTAGAGAAGACGACATTCCCCATTTGATGAGTTTGACCAAGTTGCCTTGGGCCTGACACAAATTCGACCCAATCCACATTAACCGTAGGTCGACCCCTTACAATTTGGCGCCCACCGTGAGGCCTATTGCAACTTTACAAATGAGCTAGTCGAATCGATAGAACCTCTTCTTAACATGTCTGGAGATGGAGATGCACCAATCGACGAGGAGTAGATCGCTACGTTGATTTGCTAGATGGCTGTAAATGTAGAAAAATTACAGGCGCTCAAAGCAGAAAATGTTGTGATCCGAACGACAAATAGGGAGTTACGAGCCCTGATTGACAGAGTACCCAACAACGCAACACTGGAGCTCCCAATCTTAACTTCGAATGGTGAACAAGAGGTCGATAGGATAGCTCCGGTAGCACCCACGAATCCAATAAGGCCAAACATGAACCTTAACGCCGAACGAAATCAATGCATGACCCAGACAGCTTGGGTCGAGATCAATCTAAATAACTTACCTATCTGGTAAGAAGTGCCACATGAGCAAAATCCGAACATGGATCTTCGACTAGAAAATGCGCTTAGAACACCCGTGTCACTCCAGTCGACATCGGAGTTAGTAAAATCTAGCCCTGGTTTACACTTGTTTGCTGACCCTGAACTTTCCCGTAGGTTTGCAGAAATGGAAGCCTTTATCCAAAGGATTCTAGGAGTACTGGCGCTGATCAAGAAAAGCACGGCGAACAGCTTCGCTGATTCACCCTTTATCGATGCAATTGCCCTTGTCGAGATGCCCAGGAAATTCAGCTTCTCAAACATGAAGCAGTATGAGGGCACGACAGATCCAGACGACCATATATCACAGTACAAATAGAGAATGTTCACTTTAGCAATCCCACACAACTTTAGAGAAGCGTGTATGTGCAAAGCCTTCACATCCAGCCTTAGCGGTCCTACTCTACAATGGTATACTAATTTGCCCAATAACTCTATTACTTCTTTTGCGTAGCTTACAGATACATTGGTGGAGCAATTTGCGAGCAATTGAAAGCTAGAAAAGCAGTCGGACGACCTATATACCATAACGCAAAGACACGGCGAAAACCTAAGGACTTATGTCAGACTCTTCAATAGAGAGAAAGTGCAGATTCCACACTGTAACCAAGTTACCACCGTCTACGCCTTTAGAAAAGGCCTCAGGTTCAACTTCGATCTTTATAAAGAGCTTACCAAGTATCCATGCAGGACAATGGAAGATGTGCTTGCAAAAGCATGGCCCCAGATCAAATGGGAGGAAGACGAAGCCAACTTCATCGGAAAGGTCAATGACTATGCAAGTAGGTGAAATGATCGTATCGATAGGAGGTCGAATGATAGGAGAATTAAACCTTATCCAACCAACAATCGACGTAGCAACTAGCCCTGCCAGAACGGCCAATCGACAGATGGTCGTACGGATACAATCCCCTAAGGTCAAGTCGATCACAGGTCCAAGTATCAGAATACAACCTTTGCATCAAACCGGTTGACCTCGTAACGGTGATGAGAGAGATGGGGAAAACAATCAAATGGCCGTGAAAAATGAATGCACCCCCAGAACATCGGGTTGCGAGACTTCGGTGTGAATTCCATGGGGATTATGGCCATTGAACAGAAGATTGCATCGCCCTCAAATTAGAAGTTGCGGAACTTCTAAAGTAGGGACATTTGCAAGAATTCCTGACCGATAAAGGAAAACAAACCCTCACCTGACGAGATGAAAAAAAGCAAACCAGTGTGAGTGATAGGCCACTAGAGCCATCTCGATAAGATAGAGTAATCAGTTACATTGCAGGTGGATCTGAGGTTAGTGGCGTAAGCTACTCTGCGGCGAAGAGACACACGCGACAAGTGTCGAATGCTGAAATTCAACCTGATAGGGAACACCCTTCGAAGATTGACGAGACCGTCACTTTCGGCTCGATGGATAAATTAGATTTGTTTTCTCCTCATCATGATGCTTTAGTTATTTCATTACATATTGCGAATTGTCTAACGAAAAGAATTTTAATCGACAATGGTAGTTCATGCAATATATTATTTAACAGTGCCTTACAAGAAATGCAGGTCAAGAATCCAAAATCAGCCATCGCACGACAATGCTAACAGGGTTCAGTGGCAAACAGAAGAGTACCTTGGGGGAAATTGTTCTACCAGTCTACGTAGAAGGCGTGAACCTATACATCAACTTCCTAGTACTCGACTGCTAATCTCCCTACAACGCTATCTTAGGAAGACTTTGGATACACGAGATGAAAGTGATTCCTTCAACCTACCATCAAATGATTAAGTCCCTACTAGATGGGGAGTATGGGAAATCAAAGGCGAACATAGAGTAGCCAGGGAATGGTATCAAAACGCCATGAAGAAAAGGAAAGAGGAATTATAGCAATTACAATAATCTAAAGTTGAGTCGACTCCAAATAAGCCAAAGATGGAGGAGCTTGACGAAGTATCAATCGACCCGGATCAGCCAGAACATAAAGTTTTTATCGGATCCGGACTACCTAAGGGTATCCGTAAACAACTGGTCGATTTCTTAAGGGAACGACGAGATAGTTTTGTCTGGTCGCATTCAGACATGGTCGGTATCGACCTAGAGGTAATAGTTTATCGATTGCAGGTAGACCCAGATCATCCACTAATAAAGTAGAAAAGAAGGAAATTCACGCAAACAAGGAATAAAGTGATCAACGAAGAAATCCAGAAGTTGTTTGACATCAGATCAGTTAAGGAAGTGAAATATCTAGACTGGCTAGCGAACGTCGTTGTCGTGAAGAAGAAGAACGAGAAGTGGCGTGTTTGTATCGACTTCATAGACCTCAATAAGGGGTGTCCCAAAGATTCATTCCCACCTCCGCACATCAACATGTTGGTCGACACTACAACAAGACACGAACTGCTCAGCTTCATGGATGCCTACTCTGGTTACAACCAGATCTTGATATATCCTAATGACCAGGAAAAAACTGCTTTTGTCATGGAGTGAGGTATTTTTGTTATAAAGTTATGCCTTTTGGTTTGAAAAATGCAGAAGCAACATACCAATGACTTGTCAACAAGATGTTCGCTAAAATGCTCGGATCGACTATGGAGGTCTACATCGACGACATGCTTGTCAAGTCCCTGGTCGCTCAACAACACATAGAGCATTTGAGACAGTTGTAAGATCCATGATTTATGTTGGCTTGATTCCATTGCAAAACACTATTTATTTGTAATGGTTAGTTGCTTAGGTGGTTCTTGGTGAAAAGAAGCTTCAAAGGAGAAAAGCAACTTCTCATGCAAATATCGTCTTCAAGAGGAAATATGCTTACTTGAATGCTAAGGTATCAAGATTCTTCTTCCTCTTGCAAGGCGTAAGCGCACACACACACAATTCATTCATGTGTATCCCTGCATCGTTGTGCTACATTTTGTATAACACATTCACACACTTGACAAAGTATGCACATGCATTAGTTTCAAATTGACAAACATTGTGAAATTGCATGTTTTAGGACTATCTCTAGTAAATGACATACTTGTGTGACTTTTTGTTTATTTGTTTGTGTTTCTTTTGTTTTGGACTTGAATATGATCTCTTATGATTCCTTATTGAGTCCCGGTCATTTCGGTTACTCACTCATTAGGTTTTGAATCCAAACTAGGAAGCTACGCTATTTTACGTTCTTATACTTTGTGTTGTCTTCGTCATCGTGTACTGAGTCGAATTCTCAACCTTTTATTAAAGTTTTGTAGTCATCCTTATGTGTGAGGAAGTCATGGTTTGTAATCTGAAAACGGATTCAAATTCAGAGTTCAGAGGCCAGAGAACGGTCGAAGAACACGAGAGGAGCGCGAAGGAGGCGAATGGCCAAAGGCCATTTTAGGCCACCTTCCCGTGAGGGCGCGTGAGGAGCGCGTGAGCCTCACGGAAAGGCCACCTCTCTGCCCCGTGAGGTTCACGTGCCTCTCATGGGGAGCTGAGATGGCATTACCTCATTTGGTGGCCGGCTCTCTCTCTCCTCTATCTCATTTCCTCCATTTAAATTGAAATCTCGAGCAGAAATTTTCATAACTTTTGATTTCTTGTTTTGATCATATCTCTCTCAAATCAACTCCGAATTGAGTGATCCAAAACCCAAAATTGTTGGTCCTGAAGAGAGGAACAAGTCACAAGTATTTTTAGAGTCAAAAGATGTCCAGGTTTAACGCAGTCTTCTGATTTCAGTTCATGGTTCATCTTTGTGTATGGTAATCATCTTCTCTACATTTTTCTTATGATCAACTTCATGGATCTACTTTATTGATTGATGAAAAATGTTTAAAATGCCTTTGATTCCATTTTTAGACTTGTTTGATTGATTTTCAAGTTTATGCTTTGTGAACATTTTTTAGCAAAACTTGAATAACATGAAATTGATTCTAGAAAAGCCTTTTATGATGAGCTTGATTGTTGATTTCTAGATCTTGTTTCATGTTTCTATGAACTAAACATGAACTAGGATTTCTGATTGTGATATTGAATATTCTAATCTAGTTCTTATTGATTCACATGCTTGGATTTCTAGATAATTTTGTGATTGATTGTTGAAAGCATATTCTAGTTATCAAATGGCATGTTCATAGAGTTTGTGTGATCTACTTGCTCTATTTGATTGTGTTTGCTTCATTTGCATCACTTAGATTTTGCCTTGTAAAAGGTTGAAGTCTCTTTCAAAGTGAGTGAAGCTTTCTTTAGAGCAAGAAGACTTGGCTAGGAAAGTGTTCCGGATAGCCAAGCAAAAAGTCTTAGTTAGGATCAAGGGGATCCGGATAACTAAGAAAGAAGTCTTAGCTAGGAGTGTGATGCTTCGGATGGTTGAGCTAGGGAAGCTTGACTAGGATCTTGGTGATCCGGATAGCTAAGCAAAAAATCTTCCTAGAGACATGAGCGTCTTAGATAGGAAGTTGCTTTCTAGAGGTGTAGGACACACCTTAGATAGGGAGTAGGCAAAGTGACTCAATTGGCCTTGAGGGTAGACTAGGAGTCGATAGCTTAGGGTGTTTATCATGTGTTGATTACCTTGAGTGTGTATCTTTTTTTCATCATAGTGAATTGCTTGCCGATGGTTGTGGTATCACCCGTGGATGTTTCCTCTTAGGAGGTTTTACCACATAAAAATACTTGTGTCACATTTCGCTTAATGTTTCATTATCTTCCATATCTTGTATTGATTGCATCACTTGTACATTGATTTCCGCATGTGCTGATTAAAACAATTCATTTGTTAAGACACATCAAGTGTGCATTTCATTGTTGTATTTCGCAAAAAGGAAATTGGAAGAATTTAGGCCTATACCTATTCACCCCCCCCCCCCCCCCCCCTCTAGGTATATATTATACTATATTGCTTAAGGGAATTTCAATAGTCGTTCGACGTACTGGACCAATACGGTATAAACTAAACCCTACTAAATGCTCTTTTGGTGTGTCGTTAGGAAATTTTATTTTAGGTTATTTGGTCACCCAGAAAGGTGTCGAGGCAAACCCCGACCAAATTTGGTCGATACAAGGAATCGAATAACCTAGATGCATCAAAGATGTACAAAAACTCACAGGTCAGGTAGCATCTCTGAACAAATTCATCTCCAAGTCGACCAAACGGTGCTATCCTTTCTTCAATACATTAAGAAAGAATAAGGCGTTCGAGTGGAACGACGATTGCGAAAGGGCGTTACAAGACTTGAAGAAATACCTAACCTGACCTCAATTGCTGTTGAAGCCAAAAGACGAGGAGACATTACTTGTATATTTGGCAGTATCTGACACAGCAGTGAGCACTGTACTAATTAGGGAAGAAGATGGCATACAACATCCGGTATATTATGTAAGTAAAGCCTTACTTGATGTAGAAACCAGATACAGTCAACTGGAAAAGTTGGCGTTGGCTCTTGTCGTAGCAGCACACAAGTTAAGACCATATTTCCAGTGCCACTTAATTAAGGTACTCACTACATTGCCACTTAAAAATGTACTGCATAAGCCTGAACTTTCAGATCGAATGACGAAATGGGCTATCAAACTCAACGAATATGATATCAACTTCCAACTAAGGACTGCAATCAAATCACAGGTACTAGCTGACTTTATTACAGACTTTACCCCTAATGATAATTTACAGGCCGAACATGAATTGGTAGCACTGACGGAAAACTCAACGAGTGGAAAATGGACCCTATCCGTCGACGATTCCGGCAACATCAAAGGAAGCGGACTCGGACTTGTGCTCAAGTCTTCGCAGGGGACACATTAGAGCAGTTGATCCACTATGAATTCCGTGCGACAAACAACAAAGTCGAGTATGAAGCCCTAATTGCCAGACTCGACCTTGCAAAAAGCTTGGATATAAAGAATATTCAAGTACAGAGTGACTCACAACTTGTCGTTAGACAGATGAATGGGTCGTATGAAGCTAAAAACCTAAGAATGGTAGCATACCTAGCAAAAGCCAAGCGGCTACAGTCGAACTTCGACGAGTTCACTATTCAACAGATGCCAAGGTCGGAGAATGCCAAGGCAGATGCATTGGCAAGCCTAGGGTCGACAGTGACCAATGGTTCTAAGTTGATACCTATCGTACACCTATTATCGCCAATGATTCAAGAAGAAGAAATAGTCGCACCAGTCGACCAAGGAACAAGCTGGATAGATCCTATACAACATTATCTACAAGCCGACATCCTACCAGGGGACAAATCAAAAGCAAGAAAAATAAAGGCGAAAGCTGTAAAATTTTGCATAATATACGGTAGGTTTTACAAAAAGTCTTTTACATGACCTTATTTGTGGTGTGTTACTCCACGAAAGGCATACGACGTCCTTAAAAGCCTGCATTACGAGGAGTACGAAAACCACTCTGGCGCTCGAAGCTTGTCAATTAGAGCAATCACAACCGGATACTACTGCCCAACAATGCGATCTGATTCCTAAAAATACATGAAGACCTGCGACAAATGTCAAATATTTGCCCAAGTGTCGCACCTCCCCCCAGCTATGTTAAACTCGATTTCGGCCCCTTAGCCCTTTATGAAATGGGGAATGGATAATGTAGGTAAACTCCCAGTGGCTCTTAGCGTTGTCGTCTACATGCTAGTATTGACATATTATTTCACCAAATAGGTTGAAATCAGAGCATTCCAACATGTGCGCGACATAGAGGTATGCAATTTTGTATGAAAAAATATAATTTGTGGATTCGGAGTGCCTTGGGAAATAGTAACCGACAACGGGTCCCAGTTTATTTCATACGACTTCAAGAATTTATGCTACAAATATGGAATAAATCTAAGCTTCTCAACACCACGTTACCCTCAAGCCAACTAACAAGTGGAGTCGACTAACAAAACCATAGTTAACACATTGAAGGAGCGTTTGGAGGTGGAAAAAAGCGAGTGGGTGGAAAAACTCCCAGAGATACTTTGGTTGTACAGAACCACCCCCTGTCGGTTGACGGGAGAAACTCCCTTCTCACTTGTCTATGGCTCTGAAGCAGTGATCCTAATAGAGATGCGACTTGCAACGGCTCGAAGCGAAAACCCATGCGAGGAACAAAACAACTTGGAGCTCACTTTCGAACTAGATCACCTAGATGAACGTCGAGACCGTGCCGCGTTGAGATACAAGCATACCAACAACAAGTCGCACGACATTATAACAAGAAAGTGAAGGTCAGAGTATTCAAAATTAACGATCAGGTACTACGACGAGTCTTTCAAAGCACCCGAGAAGAAGGCGTAGGAAAGCCGGGTCTTACATGGAAAGGTGATGAGCGTCGTTTTGTACTCAACAAAATACGTTTTAATGTGTTCATTTTGAAAACCAAATTTCACCACTAGAAAATCCACTTAGGATGTAAGATTATTAATATGGTAAGTCAGGATTTGTTCCACAGGGAATTAGAGTAATTAGTTGAATTAATTAACAAGTTCTAAATGCAATTAAGCAAATCATAGTAGGTGGATAGCGTGTGGTTTGAGAAACCACCAAATGTGCATAAAAAGTAAATGTAACTAAAAAGGGTGATAGGAAAAATAGAATACTCAACAATCATAGATAATAAGATGGATTTTATCAATTAAGAGAATTGCTAGGGAAATGATGGGATCACAAGTGGATTATGGATAATGCTTCTCAAGCTACCTTAGTGAACTAACCTCACAAATGTTAACCAATTGTAGTCTTAATTGTGTTTAGACCATCATTATGAACCCTAAACAACTTCCCACCGAAATGCCTAACCGATTAAGGAGAGGGGCTTAAGGTGGGATCGGTTTATTACAATTAATGGTTTAGATTATCGCAGTTGATTTACCCTCCGCAATCTATCCTAATCACTATGTTCTTAATCCATCAAGGGTGTCGATCTTATATAGATTCTATAACAAATTATCCTAAACGAGAGTATAATCAACTAGTGGGTATACATGTCAATTATATAATGAATAGAATCTAATTATAAAATGAATAGAACACAAATAGAGATTCAAATATATTAAAGCTTAAGCAAAATATACATGTCAATTATATAATGAATAGAATCTAGTTATAAAATGAATAGAACACAAATAGATATTCAAATATATTAAAGCTTAAGCAAAACCCAATCCAAATGTTCTTACATCAATCTCCTAGAAAAGAGGTTTAGTTACACATATTACAATCAAAGGGAAGGCAAGTAAAAGATTAGGAAATCACCCTTGTGCCTCCTTTTGTAGAGCTTGATCCTTCCTTTCTTTTGATGCTCCTTGTGTAAGGAGTGAATGATGAGGATGTGTCTAGATAGGTGGAGTCAAATGGAGTGACAAAGGATATATATGGAGAAGATGGGAAGAAAGGAATGATTGGTGGAAAGTAATTTAGATTATGTGTTGAGTTTGGGATGAAAAGATTAGTTCAAGTATAGAAATGGAGGATGTTGAGAGAGGATTTATGGTGATCCTAGGTTGAAGAAAGGATAGGATTTTCAATGAATTTATAGTGTTTTCAAATAGGTCGCAGGTGGTCAATTACCAAAACATCCCAAAGATATCTCAAATTGCCATTTTGGCCCCTCAAAAGGGGCCTTTCCGTAATTGTCTTGGCCAATCAGATTTGGTCGCCGTGAGATTTCGCGGTGAGTTTCACGGTGACATTTGGGGCGACAGTGTCAGGTGCCATTTTTTGCTCTCTGTCGCTCATGGAGTCACGGTGGAGAATAACGACATGCTAAACTGTGACAATTAATTGGGCATTTTTTACAGTGACAAACGGTTTGAATAGAGGCGAAAATTGGATTTGCGAAGAACAGTGAGAGGATTTGCTGCGATGCACTGCTGGTGAGTTGAAAGACAGCGATCTGGTCACGGCGAGCTCCACCGTTCTTTTGCACCGGGAATCGGTTGGAAAACGGCGTAGGAGGGCCACTTTCCAGCGACTGCAACGTCTGGGGTTTACAGGTCGTTAATGGAGGCAAGTGCTGGAGGAAGAAGATGGGGTGTGCTTAGTAATGGGTTGGGGTGTATTTGGGCTTAAGACTTTGTCTTTTATGGGGTGCACTTAGCAGAGAACTGGGGCGTGGTTGGGCTTAAGGTGTGGTGAGCTTACCACATTGGATCAGTTCCTACCTATTTGGTGCATTGGGTTTCACTTGGGCCACACATTGGGTATTAGTTTTGGGCCACGCTCAACCCAATGCCTATTTAATTTGAAACGCACCGTTTAAGTGACTAATTGGAGTGGGCTGTTGTGATTTGTGTGGCAAATTACGGAATGCACCATCTCTTATGAAATCACAATAACTTCAATTCTTCCTCATAATTTACACTTTTGCCTCCAAATTGACCAAAATTACTCCAATGACCCTGAACTTTGTAAATACCTGAAAACACTTAATTTATACAATTAAATTACGGGAAATTGCTAGAAAATCAAGCAAAAAGAGAAGAAAATGAGGGCCAAAATCATATCAATTTTGATTCAATCAGAAAGCCCTTACCAAATAACTGATATAAAGGGACGGGGGCATATAAATTACGAGGACTCGACGGTCGGGAGATACACAACATCTGAAACGCCCTACATCTAAAACACTAACACTTCTAAACTTATCCATTTCAATTTTTTATTTACGCTATTAAATATTCAATTCGTCGACATTCGATATTGACAAATTGACGCACAAAGAGCAATGATGAAAACTTAGTTGCAAATAAGTGCAAAATTGAGCTCACAACAACAATAAAAAAAAAAACCTTCTTAAGAAGCCTTGTTCACCATTCATAAGTTGTCGACATCAACAAGCAACCAAAACTTATTATTGCTGGAACGATTGACAAATTTAAAACCTGCATTCAAGGGTCAAAAAACGACACAACATCCCGCATTCAAGGATTTACAAGTGATTAACTTAGAATCAATACAACTCCTAATATCCTCATTTCGACATCACATACGGGAGTTGGGGGAATAATACTGGGGTCAAATGTCGACCCCCAAATTACGTATGTACGCGATTCTATTATGTAAATAAAAGGTCGTGTCGACCTAATTACGCATGTACATGATTTTCTATGTAAGTAAAAGGTCATGTCGACCCAATTACACATGCACACGATTCTATTATAAAAGGTCGTGTCGACCTAATTACGCATGTATGCGAGTTTATAGTCTTGTTAGACACTTATATGCGATTACTTATAAAGCGATTGAATTGACTTCATTACACAACTATCTATGAAATGGTTGAATCAACTTCATTATTATATTATGCCAATATGGAGTTGCAAAACTGAAACGATCAAGTGAACCTTTCATTTGTAATGACAATAAAGAGTTCCAGACAAACACAGTCAAACTAAAGGCATATGATCGAAGAACGGAAATAAATAAAAGTGGTTGACAAGACCAACATAATCATTCAAAATTACACAAGAGGTCGACACATGAAATTATAAAAGTACATTTGTTCGACAAAAATAAATAAACGAAAATCTATAAACAGAATGAAGCTGTGTCGATTAAGAAATCAATTTTTGATCGTGTCGTCAACGGAGACATTTGGATCTATAACACCATCAAGGCCCTTGTTGACTTGCTACTCTGCACCTCCCTCCTCATCTACTTCTCCTGCGACCGGAGATCCCTCAAGTCTGAGACGCTTCGACTCATCATAGATATTAACCTCTATTTGCATCTCGACAGGGTCCCACTTCACATGTTTGCTAGACAAGTATTGAAACTAATAATGCACGGTGTATATAAAACTATCTAGAGGGGGGGGGGGGGGGGTGAATAGATTTTAACCGTTATTACCCAATTTTCGCAATTAGTCAATATTACGAAAATAACCCCAATCTAGTCAATATAATAAATCAAGTGTAATAAGTGCAGAATTATAAATGACACTTGATTTTTACGTGGAAACCCAAACTGGGAAAAACCACGGGCTATTATGTGCGCCACACGGCCCACACATGAACCTTGAATCCACTAATTGCGATAACGTTTACAACCTCGGTTGACCTCAACCTCTAATGGTCAATAACCCGCTACCACTACCCGTAGGCCTGTAAAAGTGGACCTAGTCCACTTGCTTGATCCTCGTAATCACTATTTGTAATGATGCTTACAACCTAATCCCGGTATGTAACCCACCACTACTACCCGCAAGCTTGTAATAGCAACCCTAGATCAAGAGTTAATTTTCTGAAGAGATCAAACAACCTATGTGAATATATATATATATATGTTATTCAAAGTGCAAATAGAGCTAGGGAACCCTAAATGCTTATTTAGGATTATAAGATGACAATTAAATCAATCCTAGATATCAAAAGCTAAATGACATGGCATTAAGTTTAGCTATGTAGAGGATAACCAATCCTAGATACAGTAGCTATCAACAACAATCTCAATCATTTTATTGAGATAAATTAGCTAGATGTTTTATAAACATGAAAACCTAGCTATCAAAAACAATCTCAATCATACAATGAGATCAATTAGCTAGATGGCATATAAGCATGAAAACCTAGCTATCAAACAATGTCAACATGTCCATACATGTAAACTCAATTAGTTGTAGAGAATTTCTAACAACATAATTGTCAACTAAACACACATAAACATTCAAAGCCTTAACTAGTTGATTAAAAGACAATCTATCAACCTAAGAAATTCAATTAACACTCAAATAGCGCTAGAATATAAGCTAGTCACAATACAACTCCCAAACATGTGAAGTTTTAGATTAAACAAAACCTAAATCACATTTTAGTCTCTAATTAGACAAATCTAGCTTGTATTTGAAGCTCTATCTCCAATCAATATTTGTTAAAGTCACATACACAAAAATAGGAAGAAGATCCTAGGTATTTGAACATTTAAACTAATAAAATCAAATGATAAACAAATCTCTTAATGATTTGACTGCAGCCATGAAATTGATGTTGAACACCAAAAATACTTGAACAAAAGACTTGCTTGTGCAACCCACCACTAACCCACAATACATTCTCGATCACTAACCCACCACAACTACCCTGTGGGCCTTTAATAGTGATCATAGACCCACTTGCTTGTGCACTAAGCCACCTTAGTCACAAGACTTGATTCTCAATGAAGAGATCAACAACCTATGTGAATATTATGAAATATCCAAAATGCAATTAATGCTAGGCAACACTAAATGCTTATTTGGAGATTAAATGATGACAATAAAATCAATTATAGATATCATATTGCTATATGTCATGACATACAACTAAGTTATATTAAATAAAGCAATCCTAGGCAATAGCTATCAAAATACAACTCACAATCAATCAACACTATAATCTCAATCTTGCAGATAGAATATAATCTAAATGAATACAAGTTAAAAAAAATGAGATTTCTTGCTAAGTAAGAACACAAAAATGAATAGACGGTGTTCAACTTACAAAGTCATGTGTGTTGAAGAAGACCCATGCATAGATACATCCTAGACGATCCTAGATGTTTAGATGATGTTTGATGCACATGGAAATAAGTTTAGAGAAATAAATGAGCAATCTTTGTGCCTTTCCTCTGAAGTATCTCTCAATGTCTCTTTTAGGGTTCTTGATATGAAGAGTTGAGAATAAGAGAATGAGATAATGGTATATTTATAGAGAGCAAGAAAAGGCTAGGTGAAAAGACAAGTTTGCCCTTGAAACGCACCGATCTGCGGTTGGAAACCACAAATCATAACCGTAGAAATGAACTCGAGAGCATCAGGTATCATTGGCAGTTTCATTCGATGGTTTCATGACCGTCGATCACAACCGCACATTTGAACTCGAGAGATCAAAATCAATCAGGTCAAAATGGTGGTTTCATTCGTTGGCCAGGCCGCTAATCATAACCGTAGAATTCATTCCAGAACCTACTGGAATCAAACGGCGGTTCCATTCGGCGTTTAGGGCCGCCGATCACAACCACCGTTTCACTAATTGTGGTGAAACCAAAAGAGAAGCCAAGGGCTTTCTCCGACGGCGATCCATGCACTAAACCTAGTACACCAACATGCATGCACGGATGTTTTCGAACAATCTTCGGGAAACGAATTATAGGACACACTAACAACACAACACAAACCATCAAAGATGTGCAAGTGTGAAGTGTGAAGTGAATGCAATCTAATGCCTAAAATGACATGGCGATTATCAATCAAGATGAAAGAATATATAATATGCATGAAGAGAGTTTAAGAACACGAATGTGAACAACATGAAAATACACAAGAACACAAGAAGCATAGAAATGCATGAGTTGTGTGTGTGTGCAACTAAGTCTCTTCAATGAAAATAAACACAAGTGATTTACCTTTGAAGTGCTTTCCATCTTGAGGTCTTGAGAGTGCCTTTGTTGAGCATGATCACCAACAATTAAGCGCCTAAGCTACCTTACATTCCAAACCCCAATTGTGGTTTGTCACTGAAATAAGCCAATCAAAAATGAGAAACTTACAAAGAAGATAGTAGACTTCAAGACGATTCTCTCACTTTTTGAATCACTTAATTTAGTTGCCACACCTCTTTTCCCTTGTGCACCTCTCGTATTCTTCGACCGTATTTCGACCTCTGAACTCTGATTTTGAATTTTTTTTTAGATTACGAATCGAGAATCTCTTACGGCATGGAAGTTTACAAAACTTCAACCAAAACCTTGGAATTCAACTCAATTCACAAGGATGAAAACCATGCACGATAAACACACAGAAAGTTTCATAATATTCAACTCGGAACTCAAAAACTTATGAATGAGTAACCAAAATGTTCGGGACTCAATAAGGAACAATATGAGAACATATTTGATAACTCTTATTTCTACACGTTGTGTAGCCCCTTACTTTTATCTTTATGTTTGTTTTCCGGGTAAAACCGGGTATTTAACGTTTTAAATAAGCGTTTCAGGATTTTTTCCAGAACAGGGGCTAAAGTGCAAAAATAGAGAAATATTGGGGCAAAAGTGCAATTTTTGAAAGTTGGTTTTGCGCCCTTGTTCAGCGTTAAGGGGTAGCAAAAATGGGCGCATAAAGGGACCAGAACTTCATTTTTTTGTAATTCTGCGCCCTAGGGCGCAGAATAGGGCGCAAAAGTCAAGGCGGAAAATTTGACGAAAGTTTCCTGCAGAATGCTCAACTTGCGGGGGCCATATCTCTCTCCTCCGATCGAACTGGGTTTTGTACTATATATGGTTGGAAAGCTCCAGAAGTCTTCTTTCCAACGGTTTATCAAGAACATGATTCCAATGTTTGTGGAGAAAGTTATGCCTATTTCCGTAACGGTGCGCGCTGCTGGAAAGTCATCCGCGAGACCCCCCAAAAATCTGCCACTTAAGGGCATTTTCATCTTTTCCCCTCAATTCTGACCTAAACCCTTCTCCCCACTATATATATCCCCTCTTCTCTTCAGTTCTTTCAGAATCCATTCACTCCCTCTCTCTCTCCTCCGCCCCACTCTCTCTCTCTTCCATTTTCTTCATCTTCTTCACCTTCTCCACCAAATAAGGAGAGGAACCAAGCTCCCATGGAGGTTTTTCCTCCATGGGAGGCTACCATACATCACCACCACCACGTTTTTCACTTCCTCTACCACAATTGAGAGTAGATTGCAAGGAGATAGGAGGGGTTTTTGACCAATTTCGAGCCAAGCATGGAAAGGAGCTCTTGGAGGAATTTCTTCAAGGGTTGTATCTCCTTTTACTCATTCTCTTTGTATTTCTTTTTTCTTAATTGTGTAACCACCAATTTGGGGATTTTGTAAACCTACAATTATTGCAATATATGTATGATTGCTCTTATGTTCTTTGAGTTTTGTTCTACTCTTTGTTTTATTCATGATTAAATCTCTTGTTGTGATATTCATGTGTGTGATGGGTCTAAATTGATATGTGTCCATGAATGGGATTAGGAGTAGTGTAATTTAATTTAGGAGTAGAGTAATTTAACATCCCATGATTGTTGATTGATTGATGGATGATCCAAAATACCATGTATAGAATGATTTGAGTGTTGAGTATTAGCTCTAAAGAGTGGGAGAAGTTTGATTGATGCATGTATTTGCTAAATTAGACTTTGGTTCTATATTCTTGTACTTAATGGGTCTTTGTTTCAAAGGCACAATTGCCCTTCCTTGGCCGGATTGGGTGATAAATTGATTTTGGGAGAATTCCCAAATCAAGAGGATGAACCCTTAACCCATATTGAATGGTCTTAATGAATAACAACCAACTTGTTTGCACATTGTTGTTTGGTAAACTTGTTTCCCATATCTAGCCATCCTAGGGAGATTGATAAAACCGAATCCGTATCTAGAGTAAAGACAAACTGAACTCCTCTTGTGCTTGTGTAGTTATATGGTATTTCATTGCTTAATGCTTTCACTCGGTTAGCCACCTTGTGGATGATATTTAGGCTATGTGTTATATATTGCGTGGTTCACATTAACATGTCCAGCGTGATATCCTCTACATTTGACCAGACAGTGAGAGATACACTAGGCTGGCGTGTAGAGCTCGTGTGTGTGTCCCACAGTCCTTAATGAATCCAAGCATTTATGCATGGATGTAATCTCTAAGACATCGAGAGAGATTAGAGATTAATTAAGGGGACACGAGCATATAACATACGTGTTGTATGGGTATCTCGTATTCTTAATGCTTTCACTTGGTTGCCATCCCGTATTTGGTTAGCCATTGTGAATGAATTATTGGCTGTAGTATGGCCCACGCAGTTGCGCATTAAATGCCCAACGAAATAACCACTGTATATGACCAGACAGTGAGAGATACACTAGGCTGGCATACAGGGCTCTTGTGTGTGTGCCACGGCACTTAATGAATTCATGTGTACTTTGTATGTGTGGATGTGATTTCTAAGACTCGAGAGAGATTAGAGATCAATTAAGGGGACACGAGCCTATGATATACTTGCATATTGAGGGACTAAGTGAGTCTAGCATTTAATTAGGAGGATTGTTACGGTTGAATCGTTTCTCTAGTGTACACCACATTTTATGCATCTCTCCATTCCATCCTATCCATGTACATATTATAGTATATAGTTTATTTATTTATATTATTATTTACACTTTTCCGCAACTGCAACACACGAGTTCTCTCGGAGTGTTGTAATAATAGCTAGAACCGGTGACGGTTGGCGAATCCCACCTCCCTGCGGAACGATACCCTCACTTGCCGCTGTGCTAGTCCGTGTGACTCGCGCGTTAGCGAGGTCGAACTTAAATGTTCATCTTTTGACCGACACCGCAACGACGTGTCGTCAATATTCAAGTCCGATATCAAGTGAACAAACAAACAAACACAAATACACCCAAGTATGCCATTTCCTATGAATAGCCTAGAACATGCAATTTTATAAAAGTTATCATTTTAAAATCTAATGCATGTGCATACAACAATTATGTGTGTGTATGTGTTATACCATTTGAGCACAATGATGCATGGACACATATGAATGCAATGTGTGTGTGTGCCTAAACGCCTTACAAGAGGAATATGGGCTAGATATACCTTTGATGTGCAACAAAGCTTGGTCCTCTTGAAGACTTCTCTTTGCTTGATGTGTTATCATTCTTCTTTGAAGCTTAATATCTCCTCTCATCAAATAGATCGAGCTCCAAAGGGAGTAACTGTTGATTACGTTCTTCGTTCTGGTGTTCGACTCTTGCTGATTCAATGTTTAGCTCGACCGGTAAAACTGCCTCTGCTCCGAAGGTGAGGGAGAATGGAGTAGCTCCAGTTAAGGTTCGAGATGTTGTTCGATAGGACCACAAGACTTCAAAGAGTTTGTCCGCCCAATGTCCCTTTGCAGCTCCAAGCTTTTTCTTCAATGTTCCCATGATCATCTTATTGGTTGACTCAGCTTGACCGTTCGAATGTGGATATTGAGGAGTTAAAAAATGAATCTTGATTCCCCACTCCTTATAGAAGTCTTGGAAGTCGAACAAAATGAATTGGGAACCGTAGTCGGTCACGATCTCTTTCAGAACTCCGAACCTGCAGATAATATTTTTCCATAGAATTTTTTTTACCTCAGTGTCCTTGATGCTCTTGTATGACTCTACGGCCCATTTTGTGAAGTAGTCTATCATCGCTAGTACATATATTTTTCATCTCTTGTTCGATGCCGGGAGTTCCCAATCTATATACATCCCCTGTTTCATGAAAGGCTATGTAGATAGTATCGAAGTAAGTTTTTATGGAGGTAAATGGGATACATGTGCGTGTCATTGGTATTTGTCGCGTCTTTTCATGAACTCGTACGCATCGGACCTCATGGTTGGCCAGCAGTATCCTGCTGTTATTGCTCGATGAGCTAAGCTCCTCGATTTGGAATGATTCCCTCATTTGCCAGCGTGTAGCTCGGCCAGTACTATTTTAGCCTCTAAGGGTTTCGCGCACAAAAGGTAAGGACCCGTAAAATATCATTTATAAAATTTACCTCTTATTTTGCTGAATTTGGTCGCTTTAGCTAGTAGCCTTTTGGCCTCGTTTCAATCTTCTGGAACTTTATCATGCTCAAGATAGTCGATGATCGGGCTCATCCAATTCAGATTAGGGTCGATCGATGGCACTTCCATTTGCAATTTGTCTTTCCAAATAGCTGGCCATTGTAAGTAAACCATGAGGATCACTTTACTTTCAGTCGCTTGCATTGTCGAACTGAGATTGGCTAGAGAGTTTGCTCTAGAGTTTTTTGATCACGAAATTTGTTCAATTTCAAACTCCTCGAAGCTCGACCTTAACTCTTGAGCAAGGTCGAGGTAAGCCGTCATCTTAGGGTCTCTTGCTTCATATGAACCCTGTACTTGTCACATGATTAGTTGGGAATCACTGCTAACCTTGATTCGTTTTATCGATAGGCTCATCGCCGGAGTGAGGCCTACGATAAGAGCCTCGTACTCAACTTTGTTGTTGGCCTACGATAAGAGCCTCGTACCAATGGTCGCCTTGAAACTACAACTTACTGCCTGTTCGACCACAACCCCTTTAAGGGATCGAAGGATGAGTCCTAGTTCGCTTCCGCTGAAATTACTCGAGCTATTAACTTATAAATTCCAAATCCCAGGGGTTGAATTTTTGACTACATTCACCATTTTCTTCTCGGCATGCATCTGCGTACTAGGAGAGAAATCAGTGACAAACTCAGCCAATACCTAAAACTTGATTGCAGTCATGGGTCGATAGATGATATCATGCTCACTGAGTTCCACTGCCCATTTTGTCAAACGATCAGACAACTCTGGCTTATGGAGTATGCTCTTCAATGGATGTGTCGTGAGTACGACAATTGGGTGACATTAGAAATATGGTCGAAGCTTTCTAGCTGCCATGATGAGTGTGAGTGCTAGTTTTTCCAACTAGTTGTATCGAGTTTCAACATTGAGTAATGACCTGCTCACATAATAGATCGGCAATTGCATTCCATCATCTTCCTTTACTGGTACTCCATTGACAGCTGTTTCTGACACGACCAAGTTGAAATAGAGGGTGAAATTTACAAACGTAGTTAAATTGCCTAAAGCATACCTGGAGGGGGGGGGGGGGGTGAATAAGTTCTTACACCTTTTTCAATCCCTTGAAACAAACTCAAGTTTGTCCCTCAAGGTACCTTACATTACAACACATAAAACATACATACTAGTATGGACAAGATAAGCATGTGATCATTAAGACATTGTCCATACATCAACAAGAATCAATAGGAAGAATAACATTAAAAACTCATCAATAAAGAATACTTGTATTTCCAATAATGTTCAATGTGTTACAAGTATCAATCAAAATATAACTATACAAAATAATCAAAGAACAAAAGAATTATACATACAACAATGATCAAAATGATTTGCTTACATATCACACTTAACAAAATCTTGTTACAATATACATCACAAGAGAATATTATGCAACAAGATTAAAACATACACATATACAAATATGAGAGAGAGAGATATAAAGAATTGACACAAGAGATTTTTTAACGTGGTAAAACCTCCAAAGAGGAAACATCCACGGGTTGAACAACAACCATTAGGTACTATATATATTGGATGATAGATTAGAAATTCCTCAAAAGTGACCAACCTATGATCTACTCTCTATTGGAGTCTATGTTTACCCAATCCCTATTGGTAGATAAGAAATCCCTCAATGATGCGAAACCACCATATATTGGAGTCCATGCCTAACCAACATCGTTGGAAGATTAGAAATTCCTTAAGAGTGCATACACATCCCATGTACCATTCTCTATTGGAGTTTATGTCTATCTAAACGCTCGAGCCTACCAATAATGTAGCCAACTCCCTATCCAAGGGACTCTTGCCTCTGGAGAGCCTCTAATGCATAGCTATCCGGACCTTCCCGATCCTAGCCATGACTTCTTGCTTGGTTATTCGGACCTCTTGTCCTAACCAAGATATCCTTGCTTGACTATCCGGACCTCTTGTCCTAGTCAAGACTTCTTGCTTGGTTATCTGGACCTCACGTCCTAAACAAGACTTCATGCCTTTTACAAGGACTTCCTAGTGTGATCCATGAATGGAAATGATGCAAACAAGCAATTCAACATAGAACATGTGATCAATACATTCCATGGAAACTAGACTTAATCATGTGAGAACACAAGTCAAAATAGTCTAGATATAAAACTTGAATTAAAACCTAGAGCATGTGAAAACACCTAACACATATAGCTCCTAGTTTCATTCACACATCTAACACTTGAATCAATCATATATATGAAGCACATATTCAAGATATTAGAAACATACATAAAAAATTCTAGAATCACAAAATGTGTTCAATGAATATTCTAGCTAATATTTAGAGCAAGGATATAATGAATAATTAATTAAATCCTATTAGGCTCTGAACACAAAATCACAAATGCTAATCCTAGATTTGTTCAATTAGAGGATCCAAGCATATGCCAAGGTTATTGATCATAAAATGAATCAATCAATCCACAAATAACCCTAGATATCAAACTAATCACAATACAACACTCAAACATGTGAAAACCTAGAATCCTAGAAAACTAGTTCACATATGTCTCTAATCACTACAAGAAAATAATGCCTTTCTTGACAGTTAAAAACTGTCAAGAAAGGTTTCCTTGACAGTTTTTAAACTATCAAGGATGCTACTATCAAGAATGCTCTTGACAGTTTATTCTTGACAGTTTTTAACTGTCAGGAATAACATTATATTTATTTTAAAAGTTGTAAACCTTAACCACTTGACTACAAGATTAGATGTGTTAATAACTGAACAATATTTATATATAACCTATACGAGTTGTTAGAAATAATAATAATAATAATAATAATAATAAAAATTGTTAGATAAATTTAAATTTATTCAACTAATCGAAATTCTACTTTCTACGACAGACATTTATTAAAAAATATTTATTGAAACTTTTAATAAAATTATATATTTTTTAAACATATATAGTCGAGTTATTGGTCTATACTCTATGGTCACATTTGGTTACATGGTAGAATGGTAATTGGAATTGTAATTGGAAAGGAAAACTGAGTTTTTTGTTTGGTTGGAACTTTATAATTAGTCTCTGAATCAACATTATTTTGTTTGGTTAACAACGGAATGGAATGTAGTTAACTGTATTTTCACCAAAATACCCCTAATTATAAAACATTCATAATATAAAATATAAAATACATATATATTATATATAATACATATAATAATAATAATATATATATTATATAATATAATATCTATATATATAAATATATATAATATAAATAATTTATAATATATATATATATATATATTATATTATACAATATATATAATAATATATTTATATAATATATATTATTTAATATAATAATATATAATATAATATATGTAATAATATATAATTTATATAATAATATAATATATATAATAATATAATATAATATATATATTATATATAATAATATAATATATAAATATATTATATTATATATTTATATAATATAAATATATAATATATATTTGTATTATAATTCTCATGTCTTTCTAAATACTTCCTCTTCTTCCTTCGAATGCCTGTCTATCATATAAGTAATAGTTTGTAATAATCTCAGTTTGCTCTGTGCTTGCCTCTAGTTGAGGATCTTGTATGATCATGAGGAGGGGAGCCAGCAGTATTCAACCAGGATGAGTGGCAGGATGTTTGTGAAGATTGAGAAGAAACGTCTTCAGAAAAGGACGCCAAATCAGACTTGGATGAGGAGGAAAATGTTTTAGAAGCAAATAGAACTGGGTCATATGAACTGGAAGCAGCTTGCTTGTCTTTTCGCTTCGAAGGGGACCTTTTCTTAGGTTTCTCAGGTGGAGAAGAGAGTATGGAATATTTTCGGAATAATTCACCAGTGGATCTAAAATGTCTAGAAAAATCATCAGGTTTGGATGGAGGCGAATGAGTAGGAGACATAGGGAAAAACAGTGATTGTGAATGAGAATAAGGTTTCGGTTTGTAAGAATGATCTCTGGTCATCTGCTCAAGCTGTTCTTTAAGTTGCTTGATTTCTCTTTCTTTTGTATCAAAATCTAGGCCAGAGTATCCATGAGAAATATATCTGTGAAGATCAGAATGGAGCTTTGCAATTCTGGACTGAAGATCAGAGGCCATGTCCCGAAAAGTGGCATCAAGATTTTGGAGATGATGATTATGTTGAGAAACATGTCGTGTAACTCAATCAATCTTCTGATCAATAGAGCTGAGAACTCTATTTTGAGCCCTGGCATTGTGAGATTGCCAGTTGAGAACTTGTTCAGCCTATGAGGGTTGCTTGAAGGAACCATCAGATTGGACAAAAGGTTTAGAGAAACGAGTTTTTTCTGGATTTGAAGAAGGTTTAAGTGGAGGGAAATCACAATCATAATCTGAAGTCATGTAACAAGGGACTGGTAGAGGTAAGTTAGGGGCTGCAAGTACAGGCTGCGGAGGTAGAAGACCTTCAGATTGTAAGATTTGTAAAGCTCTGTCATAAATGGGCAAAGGTTTATTTTTGATAGGATGTAAACCTACCCAGGGACTGTCAGGGTTTTCTGGTTTACGAGGTTTGTTCCAGGGTTTACAGGAGGTAGGAGAAGTATCTTTAAGACAACCTCGACATATAGAGTCTGCATCACACATATTAGGATCAACATCCCAGATGAAGTGACCATTGATCTTATCAGTGTAGATTGGAGATCCGTCAGCTTCAAAACTGTGGATAGGAATGTCATCTTTGGTTGTGATGGGTTGGATCATTAGGGCTTGGAGAATCGGAGGAGTCTCCAAACTGGAAGGGGCCTTGGAACCAGTGAGAGGTTCATAGATTGTTTTGATGGAGCCATCTGGTTGGTGGACATATTTTATGTCTGTAGCAACAACAGGGGCTACGTTCTGAAAAGTCTTTTCATAATTTGTGATCCATTCAAGGGGCATGATTTCTGTAAGCTTTTCTCTAGGTAGCTGTTTTGGAATTTAAAGAATGGTAGGAACGTCTTCTTCTCTTTCTGCTTTGATGAAGATCGTATCACCATTATGGCTAGGAAGTGGGAGATCAAGAGCATGGTCTTGAAGTCTGTAGGCAAGTTGGTGATGGAGGGTAGCCATGTAGGAATTAGCTTGCATGGGTGCACTAAGGATCTGAACTTGGACTTTTAGACAATTGTGGAGGTTCTGATCTCTCAAAGGAATATTAAAGTTGGGATAATAAGTGAGAGATATACTTCCAGCATGAAGAGTAGATAGGCAAGTGCCAATGACAGCTTGTTCATACTGAGTATATATATATGGTGTTGAGCAAGGCCAGCCTGGCTGTGACAGGTAAGCCTTTTCGACCATGTAGAGAGAGGATGATATGGACAGCACCTATGTGGAGATGGGAGTATCCTTCTTTGATCCATTGATCTATCATGTTCTGATCAATGGTAAGAGTGACATATTGTTCACTTGGGGAGGCTGGAATTAAGCACTTATCTAAGCCTGTGGATTGGACGTATTCTTTGATGGGAAGAGGTCTGGTATGGACAAGACGAGTCAACCGAGTGGCAAGAGATTTGTTTCTCTTGAAGATGTTGTATGGGTTAAGCAGAGGGAGAGATGTTTCATTTATTTGGGCTGAGGCAGGGATATGGGTGTATTCTACTAAATCTTGGATTCTGTTGGAATGAGTTCTTTGGATAGTAGGAGGAGGTAAAGACATGGAAGAAGATAATCTATTGGGGACTAAAGTAGCAGTAGAGAGAGTAGTGGTAGTGTTTGCCATTTCTGAGAAATTTCTTCCTTCTATACCATCATCTATGATACTTGTAATAGTCTAACTCTTTTCCTGGACTCCAGGTAATCGAGACAGGCTCTGATACCAGTCGGGTGGTAGGTACCCCTAGGTGCCTCTCTAATATATTATATTATATATGTTTATAATATATAACATACATCGTTATATATATTATAATAATATAATATAATACATATTTATATATCATTAATATAATATATAAATATATTATATTATATATGTTTATAATATATAACATACATCGTTATATATATTATAATAATATAATATATAATAATAATATATATAATACATATTTATATATCATTAATATGATATATAATAATATATTATTTTTGGAAAGGAGGGTATTTTTGGAATGGAGTTGGAGCATATGAGGGAATTTATGGAATATAAATTTTAGTTTGGAATGGAATAGGCATTCCATTGGTTTTTGGATGGAATGGTCAATGGAATCACCATTCCAATGGAATCACCATTTCATTACATTTTAACAAACCAAACGAATGGAATGACTTTCTTTCCATTCCATCCAACCAAACATGGTCTGTAGGAGACTCGTGACATCAATTGTAATAAGCATGATTTGGAATACAACTCTCACTATAGGGGAGATATTTCTCAACATGCATCTTGCAATTTAATGAACAAATGTAAGACTCGGATTACTAATTTATATGGGTAATTGAATTATTAACGTGTCTCTTAGTATGATACAAGTGGGTGCAAAATAAATATACAATTTTTTAAAATTATTTTTTTGAATTTTTTAAAAGTAGATGATTTAAAAGTAAATTTATTAAATTTAAAATTTTACTTATCCAAATTATTTTTTGGATTGTGTTCGGGGGTTGAGAAAATGAAAGTGAAAAAAAAAAAATGATTGATTTTGTTTTTTTGTTTTTTTTTGTTTTTGTTTTCTTTGTCTTTTCTGTTTCGTTTTTTAGTTCTTAATTAAAAAAATAAAATAGGTAAATCGGGGCACTTTAGTCATTGTGGGTTAAAATTGTGGTTAACAGTTAGAGTTAACGGAAGTCAACTAACGGTAGGGGACGTTTGTGCAATTATGGGTAAAAGTTCAATATGCATGCAATTATGCCTAAACTTAGGGGACTTTTGTGCAATTAGTCTGTTTTCAAAAACTGTCAAGAACCCTAAAAACTGTCAAGAATTGCAAGTTGTTAACAGTTTTTGAAAACTATCAAGAAAAAATTGTTAACAAAGACAGTTTTTCTTGTAGTGAATTAGACTTGATTAGGTTTGATTATGAAACTATCTTTCTCAATAACATTTATCATACATATACATAAATATAGAAGAAGAAACCCCAAGGTAATTGAAGGTTATAAAAGAAGAAAATACAAAGATTAGTCAAATACCTATGATTCACAAGCTAGTTCGGTTTTGTGGGTAGATCCACTAGAAAACTCAATTAAACAGCTGCAAGACCACTTGGAAAAGGTAGAGGACTTGATTATAAAACTTCTCCAACTTGAATCACTCAATTCGGGGTCCGAATGAGAAAGTTATGGTGTTTGGAAGGTGAGAAAGTTTGAGAGAAAATTCTGCACTTACATTTTCTAATTTTTCTTCTTCTTAGAATGAATGAGAGGGAATGAAGGAATTTAAAAAGGATGAAATAGAGGGAAAAGGTAGCCAATCACGTGAAGCCACCTCACTACCCCGTGAGAGGTGCGTGAGCCTCACGGGGCAGAGAGATGGTGAGGCCATGAGGCTCACGGCCTCCTTATGCGCCCAACCAAGTTTGGCCGTTGGCTAATGCTTGCTTCCCTCGTGCTCCTCTCGCATTCTTTGGCCGTATTCGGGCCTCCGAACTTCGAATTCGAATCTATCTTCGGATTACAAATCGTGACTCCTTCACACACAAGGATGACTATGAAACTTTGACAAAAGGTTGAGAATTCGACTTGATACACAAAGACGAAGATAACTCAATGAATGAGAACGTAAAGTAGCATAACATCCTAGTTTGGACTCGAAACCTAATGAATGAGTAACTGAAATGACCGGGACTCAATAAGGAATCATATGAGATCATGTTCAAGTCCAAAAATAATAAAACAAAAACAAAGAAACACAAAGAAACACAAGTATGCCATCTTCTAGAGATAGTCCTAGAACATGCAATTTCACAATGTTTGTCAATTTGAAACTAATGCGTGTGCATACTTTGTCAAGTGTGTGAATGTGTTATACTAATGTTGTACAAATATGTAAGGACACAAATGAATGCCATGTGTGTGTGTGCCTATGCCTTGTAAGAGGAATGAGGTCAATTATACCTTTGATGAGCAATGTAGCTTATTCCCCTTTTCAAGACACCATCTTGCATAACCGTAGCCGAGTCTTTCTTTGAAGCTTTGAATCATCATTTCTAAAACCACTAATCAATACAAGAGAAACAACGTTTTGATATGGAATACATGCCAACAAAAACCAAAAACCTAACAGAGGGATTCACCGTCGATTGGTTTTGATAGTAAGAGAGGAGTCGTGAGATAAGCTTTTAATTCCTACAAGGCTTTCTTGCATGCTTTAGTCCATGCGAATTCCTTGTTTTTCTTCAACGTATCGAAGAAACCATGGCATCGCTCAGAAAATCGAGAGATGAACCTCCTCAAAGCTGCTATTCTACTTGTTAACTTTTGTACATCCTTGATACATTTGGGGGATTCGATCTTGAAAATATATGAATTAAGTGTCTAAATAAACTTAGGGGGGAGGGTGGTGAATAGGTTTTAACCAAATTAATTGCCAACTATTTTGGTTAATCAATATTAATCTCAAACACCCCTAATGTCTAACACAAATCATCATGTAAAGTAAGTGCGGAAAATAATTGCAATGACACAATGATTTGTTTTACGTGAGAAAACCCCAAAAGGGTAAAAATTCACGGGCATAATAGCCAATCGAATCCTCAAATCCACTATTTGCAAATACGATTACAATCTAGGTTGACTAAATCACACATATATGAATACTAATTCGTCTTTGCTACCCGTGGGCCTTTAATAGTGATTCTAGGATCTTGCTTGTAAACTACCCAAGGTAAATACAAGACTTAACTCTCAAAAGAAGAGAAATGCAACCTAATGTGAATATGAACAATATTCAAAGTACATAAATGCAAGGTCAAACATTTAAGCTTATCTAGCCATGGATGAATGTTAAACATTCCTAGATATCATGTTGCTATATGACATGCATACAACTTAGCTATATGAGCAAATATGCAATAGCTATCACAAACAAAGCTCAACACACAACACACAAATCTCCATATATAGATAAAAATCTAATCTTGATACAAATCAAGTCATAATGGAGATATCTTGTAAAGCATGAACACAAGAATAGATGAAGATGATGTTTTACTTAAAAGTCATGTGTGTTTAAAGAAAACCCATGAAGAAGACACCTAGATGATGCTAGATGATTTTTGAAACAAGAATGGATGATGGGTATTTGAGTTTTGGTTGATAAAAATCAAGTCTTGGTAACTTTTCTTGCAAGACACTCTCAAGCTTTCAAGAAACTCAAATTATAAGCTCTAGGTCTACCAAGGAGAGAAAGAGACATATATATAGAAGGCCCTAAAGGAAATGATGTTGTTTTGAACTTGGACAACTAAATCCCATCAAAACCGCGGTGCATGCCACGGTACGGACAAGGTGTCTGCACCGCTGTACACATGGTGTGTGGGCTCTGGAATGTGTCGCAGTTGATTCCACTCTAGAGGCAAGGTACACTAGCCGTGGCATACATGGCGAAAAACATCAGAGGCTGCACCTGACATGAATCACGGTACAGGCAAGGGAAAAGGCAACGGTACCTAAGGCGATACGGACCGCGGAAAGAGAAAAAATTTCTTTTCAAATCAACAAGGCACACCTAATCTATATGCATGTTATGAAAGTGTGAAGTGAGTAAATAACATGCATAAGCATCAAACATAAAACACACAAGAATATTCAAGATATGAAAATGCATGAGATGTGTGTGTGTATGCAATCTAAATCTCTTCAATTAAGAGTCAAGACAAGTAAGCTACCTTTCTTGAAGCACTTGAAGTTCACAATGAGGTTCAATAGCATTTGAGGAGAATTCTTCAATCCTAAGCTACCCTTACAATTTTGAACCCTATTGTGATTTTGTCAACGAAATAAGCCAATCAAAAAGTGAGGTATTTACAATCTCCTTCTTTGGCTATTTCGTGATAAAACAACTATTCACAAAGCAACCTCACAAATACAAGAAATGGTTGGTCCACAAATTTTTCTACATTACAATAAAGCTCCAATCTAAATCTTGAACATCTTTAAGTCAATCTCAAACTTGTAGAAAAATCCAACCTACTCACAATCAACAAGAAAGATACCTTCCAAGAACAAGTGTGTGTAAGGTGCTTAAAACGAGAGCATTTGCAATTCCCTTAATAAAAATAAACTAATACAATCAAATAATGTAATCATGCAATACAATGCAACCCCCCCTAAATGCAACATCCCAAAATGGGTTTACTCTCTCTCAACTCAACTCCCCCTAAATGTGATACCAAAGAAAGCACTATTTATAACAACCTTACTCCCCCTTTTTGTAATGAGATAGGCAAAGGGAGTCTCCCATAATAGGTAAGCATTAGCAAGGAGAGCTTATAGCACAAGCACATATGCATAATCATATAAGCAACTTTATGCAACTCAATTAAGTAAGAGAGATTCAAGGAGTTTTATTCTAAGAAAAAGTGTGACAAAGATGCTTTGTATGCAAGATATGTTGCATTCAAGTCCAAATTTGGCAAAGCAAACAACAAAGGTTTCCAAAAGAATTCAAACAAATATCACCCTTTGTCATGAATTAAAGCAAGGATATAGATTTTATAAGCATTTCAATTTAAGGAGCAACTATATCCAACTTTATAAGCAAAATAAGGCATGAGCGACTTTTGCACCTTATTCAATTTTTCCAGGTAAGATACTCGTATGATAGTAGCATTGTTCAACTAATAATGAAAAAGAGACTTTTGATTTTAAGATCCTTATTTATTGGAGTCTCATCATTGCTTTGCAAACATATTTGCATTCAAAATTTAAGCAATCAGCATTTCATAATTTTCATCTTAAGCATGTCATTAGAAGAAAATCATCATGTCATGGAGATCAATTATAGGTCATTCAAAAAGTACTCCCAAAGAAAATCTCCTAGTCCAAAAATACATGTTTGAGCATAAATAAGACATGGATCGTAGGAAAAGCAATGTAGCACACTTATTAAGAAAAAGACATATAAGCATGTACAACAAATCATCTCAAGCAATTAAGAAAGAGGCATAAAATTTATCAATGTAGCATAATGCATGATTATGCAACTTTGTTCTCTTTGCTTGAGCTCCCTATATGGGATCAAGACATACCATTTCAACTAAAGTGACAAATCCCAATATACTTACAAAGGTTCCCAAATCTAAGAGTGTCTAAGAGTTGTACTCAGGAATTTGAGCTCTTTGTCGGGTATAGATTCGTGATGGCCTATCATATGGTCACCTCCTTTTTTCTGCCTTATTCTATTCGTTTGAATAGTCTCGTCGTTCACCCGACCTTTTGTCTATATGTTGATTATGCCTGTAATCCTTCTACGGTTGAGTTGGAGGTTGGTAGTTTGCCTCATCCTCTTCCCATTTAATCTAAGCCCAAGCCTTAGCCATCACGTCCTCCATCATTCGACGTGGGTACTTGGACAACTTCTTGTACAAGTCCGATTCATACTGCAGCCCTTTATTGAAAGCAGACATAGTAGTAGTATGATTACAATTAGGGATCGATACCTTTTCGTTATTGAATTGTCCTACGTAATCACGTAGTCACTCCCCTCTTTGCTGGGTAACAGTGTAGAGGTCATCTGATTTCTTCTCCAATTTCTTGCTGTTTATGAATTGTTCAACGCAAGTGTCAATCAATTGGGCAAATGAATTGATCGAGACGTTTGGTAGATTGGTTTACCACTGGAGCGCTGGACCTATGAGGCTCGAACCAAACCCCTTACACATGCACGCCTCCCTCTGATATCTAGGAATCGCTGCTGTAAACATATGTTGTTTGTATTGGGCGATGTGGTTGTCCAATCGGTCGTTCTGTCGTATTGCTTCATGTTTGGGAAATTGAACTTCTTTAGCATCTTTATCAATGCAATTTTGTCCACGAAAGAAAAGTCAGTGAAGTTGTTTCGCTGCATTTCACTTGATAGGAGCAGGCACTTCTTGGATCTTTTAGACCATAGCCTCCATTTTCGTAAACCTGTGTACAACCTCGGGATCAGAAAAGATAGGACTTGATTTTACCATTTCGTTGTTTGCAATGTATCGCTGGTTTGAATCCCTTTGCGTTCCAAACGGGGTCGATGAATTGGCTAGAGTGCATTTGCATCCGTCACCAGTAGTGGTTTGTTGAGATGTAAGGTTTATAGTCTGTGTTGGCATAAATTCCATATCAAAATGTGTTTCTCTTGTAATGTTTAGTGGTTCGTATTGAAGAATCAAGAAGACGAAGGATGTCTCAACCACAATTCATTCAAGAAGCCGGCTTTTAAGAGATTCGTGCATCATTGTTCAACAAAGGTATTAAAGGACCTCATATCTCTTACAAGGCTAGGCACACACACACACATATCATTCTTGTGTGTTCCTTCATGTTTAAACATCACTTATGTTTCACTTTCACACACTTGACAAAATATGCTCATGCATTCATACCATATTGGTAATATTTTGTTTATTGCATTTTCTAGGACTATGTCTGGAAATTAGCATATGTGTGTGTATTTGTGCTTGTTTGTTTTCGTATTTTTGTACATGGACTTGAACATGTTCTTATTTGATGTCTTATTGAGTTCTGGTCGTTTCGGTTACTCATTCATTTAATTTCGAGTCCAAACGATGTAGCTACGCTACTTTTCGTTCTCATTCGTTGAATTGACTTAATCGATGTTTTCCGAGATGATTTCTAAACCGTTTTTCAAAGTTGTATAGTCATCATCGTGCGTGAGAGAGTCACGGTTCGTAATCCAGAAACGGATTCAAAATCGGAGTTCGGATGCCCAAGATACGGGCTGAAGAACTGAGGGAGCATGCGAGAAGACAGCCCAGGCCGTGAGGGAGGCCGTGGGCTCCATGGCCAAGGGGGCTCTCTGCCCCCGTGAGGCCCACGCGCCCCCCATGGCCAGGGGGTGATGTGGCCTCACACCATTGGCCAATTTGGTCCTTATCTCTCCTCCTTATATCTTCCCTCTCTCTCTCCATTTGAAATTTTAAGAACAAAAAATTAAGTTTTCCCGTCAGATTTTCTCTCCAGAATTTCAGAACTTCAAAACACCATATCTTCCTCATCCGGAGTCGGATTTGGGTGATTCAAGTTGGAGAGTGTTTGTATTTGAGTCCTCTATCATTTCCAAGTGGTTTGGTATCTGTTTGATCGAGATTTCCGGTGGTTCCACACTGATTTCCGAACCAGCTATAGAATCTAAGGTATTGGACTAATCTTTGGGATTTCTTTCTTTTTAACCTTCAATTTGCTTGGGGTTTCTTCTTCTATATCTATGTTTATGTTTGGTAAAAGCTATTGAGAAAGATAGCTTGATTATCATTCTAATTGAAAGTCAATTTATAGACTAATGTTGACTAGTTTCTATGATTCTAGGTTTTACATATGTTTGTGAGTTGTATTGTGATTAGAATGGCATCTTAGGTTGTTTGGAACTTGATTGAATCAATTTTGTGATAAATGACCTTGAGATTTGATTTGATCCTTTGATTGATGAAATCTAGGATTTGTGTATTTGTTTGTGATTTAGAGAAATCTAGGTTTTGATTGATGTAAATCTCAAATCCTTGCTCTATGTTTTTAGCTAGAATATTGATTGATTAAATCTCATGTATCTAGCATTCTATTGTATGTTGATTGCATCTTGAACTTGTACTTCATTAATATATTTTGATTCAAGTGTTGTATATGTGAATGAGACTTTGAGCTTATGTGTTTGGTGTTTCACATGCTTAGGGTTTATTCTCGTATTTTGCATCTAGACTTTTATTGAATGTGTTATCACATGTTTAGGTCTATTTGTACCATAGAATGTATTGATCGCATGTTCTATGTTGATTTGATTGTTTGCATCATTTGCATTCACATGATCACACTAGGAAGTCCTTGTAAAAGGCATGAAGTCTTGGTTAGAGTCGGGGTGACTCGGATAGCCAAGCAAGAAGACTTGCCTAGAGTCAGAATGACTCGGATAGGTAAGCAAGAAGTCATGGCTAGAGTCGGGAGGACTCGGATAGTCATGCATGGGAGGCTCCCTAGAGGCAAGAGTGCCTTGGATAGGGAGTTGGCTATTGTATTGGTAGGTCTAGGCGTATGGTTAGACATAGACTCCGATAGAGCGGGGTACACGGGAGGTGTATGCACTCTTGAGGAATTTCTAATCTACCATCGATGTTGGTTTTGTGTGGTGTCCAATATATGGTGGTTTCGCATCATTGAGGGATTTCACACTTTCCAATAGGGTTGGGTAGGCTTAGACTTCACTAGGTTGGGTGAGCTAAAGATTGGTCACTTTGTGAATGTTCTATGTTTACTTTCCAATAATATAGTACCCAATGGTTGTAGTTCAACCCGTGGATGTTTCCTCCTTGGAGGTTTTACCACGTTAAAAAATCTCTTGTGTTAATTCTTCCTATCTCTTTCTCTTATATTTTAATTGTATATTTTATTATCTTGATTCATAATATTCACGTATGATGTATTGTGAAGCAAGACTTTGTATAGTGTGGTTTGTGGATTCATTCTTTTGATCATTTTTGTATCTATGATTCTTTTGTATATTGTAATTTTTTGTATAGTGATATTTTGATCACTCTTGTAACTCATTGAACATCTATTGAAATACAAGCATACTTTGTTGTTGTGTTTATTTGTTCTTATACCTCACACAACTAGATGATATACTTAGACCTTGCTCTCATGATTGTATTCTCGTATTGTCTATGTATGTCTTCATTGGCTTATTTTGTTGTGTGTAAGGCTACCTTGAGGGACAAATGAAAATTTGTTCAAGGGATTGAAAAAAGGTGTAAAAACCTATTCACCCCCCCTCTAGGTATGCTTTAAGCAATTTAACTACGTTTGTATACTTTCATGAGATCAGGGAGTTGATCTATCTGCACCTTTGCAGGTCAATTCTCCTACCGTCTCATGCTTTGTTCTGGATCTTCGGTTAGCTAACGCGATCGATTTTTGTCGCTTGAGATTTGTTCTGGTGTAGGTTACATATTGTTGGATAGCAGATTGAGCTTTCCCTGCAACTCCAGGTTCTTAGCTCGAACTTCTTCATTCTTTTTTTCGGACTTTGCAATCGAGTTGTATTTTCTATCATTTGAGCTGCGAGTCATGCCTCGATATTTATAGAGTCAGTCATCGTCTTTGATCGGAAATAAGATGTGTCTGTAGTCGATCAGATCTACAATTAATTTGAATCATCAAGGTAGGCACTGTCAACCTGTATAAAAAGGGAAAAAGTGGAGTGGTGGTGAACCATTGGAGGGGGTGTTCCCTTCGGGGGGACTCTCTGATGCTCAAGTCAGTATATCGTGCAATAAGTGTAGCGAAATAGAAGAGTTTGGGGTGACAAACCATAGAGCTCAATATATCAGATCAAGCTATTTATTGATATGTTTGGATCGTTGATAGATATCGAATAATCTGATGGGTTGATGTACATGGATGGGTTCCCAGACTCGATATAGGTCAACCAGTGATTAGATCGATGTTGTGTATCGATGACTTTGATGGATCAATGCCTAGGGGGTTCCTTGACTCGACGTGGGTCGATCGAGTGTTGAGTCGATTGGCTTCTGAGATTGACTAGGTCGATCTCTATTAGATTGTAGAACTACAATAAATGAAAGGAGAGAATTACAGAGCTAAGTTAAGAGAGCTTTTGCGTATATGTGATGACAAAATCAGGACCAGTTTCTCTGAGAAAGGGTCTGGTATTTATAGTGAAGCCTTGAGTTTTAACCATCCATATCCTTTAAGAGAGCGTTGATCTCGTGCCCTTAATTGCCTGTTTCGATTTATTCAAATTTGACATTAAGGGCCTTGTCAAGTGTTAGGATTTTCCTAACGCCTGTCATGATTACGTTTACTTAAGGAGCTTTTGACCTGAAACTAATAATGCACGGTGTGTATAAAACTATCTGGGGGGGGGGGGGGGGGGGGGGGGGGGGGGGGGGGGGGGGGGGCGGGGAGGGGGGAGGGTGAATAGATTTTAAACTATTTTTACCAATTTTCGCTAATAGTCAATATTACGAAAATACCCCTATCTATTCAAAGCAATAAACCAAGTGTAAAGTGCGGAATTTAGATAACACTTGATTTTTACGTGGTCAACAAGGAAAAATCATGGGCTGTTATTGATCGTGCCAAATATGTTGTATATTATGGCCCTCAAATCCATGTCCTTTGCCTTGTTCTCGTGTGTTTTTCTGTGTATTTCACGTCTAATAGGCTCGTTTGTGGTAATTGCAGGCAATTGACATAATTTAGGTGTTGGATATGAAAAGTGGGAATTTCAGATGCAAAACAAGCTAGAAAGCAAGAAAGAAGCTTCAGTGCACGGGTACTGTGCTGGTCAGCATACCTGCGTACTTCCAGCCTTCTTCCAGTGTAGGAATTCCCACGCAGGACCCACGCACAACCCGCACACCGAAGGATCGAAGAAGGCAACAGAACGCCATAAAGTGCGGGTACAGTGTAGGTCCTTGAACCGCACTCCACCCGCACTTTACACTTTCCAGCGTGGGAATTCCCGCGTTGGAGTGCGGGTCCCTGAACCACACTCCACCCGCACTTTATGGGAAACCCGGGAGTTGAAATTGTGAAGAATTGATAAAGTGCAGGTCCCAACCGCACTCCCACCCGCACTCTACACTTTCCAGCGTGGGAATTCCCACGTTGGAGTGCAGGTCCCTGAACCGCACTCCACTTGCACTTTGCGCACGTCAGACTCAATTTTTAAGCATTTGTGACCTATTTTTGCATCCCTTATAAATAGAAAAGCATGAGAACGAACCACCACTCTCCCACACTTATATTTTCAGCAACTTAGTGTAACTTAGGTCTTAGAAACACTTCTCCCTCACATCCAAACCCATCTCTACTCATCCAAAGGCAACTAAGAGCATTGGAATCAAGCTTCAAGGAAGGAGATTATCTTCAAGGGTTTTCTCCAAATCTTTTCTCTTAGTTTTAATTTGTTGTAATAGAACATGAGTAGCTAAATCCCCCACTAAGGGGTTGATTTGATTAGTTAATAGATATTGGGTTTTTGTAATTAAACTCTATTGTTTATATTCATATCTATCTCTATGTTCTACTCTATTGCTTTCAATGATTTCATTATTGATTTTTCTTGGATACACCTTCTAAGCATGTTGATTTGGATTCTTTATTGATTTATTGAATGGAAGGAATTTCTGAAATTCTGGCCTCAACAACTGCGGTCTTAATCTAACCTCGATTGAGTGTCCTTCACTATACACCTTAGGGCGGCCTTGTGAGAGAATTAGAAGCCTTCACTATACACCCTAGGTTGGCTACTTTAGTGGTTTTACGAGAACTAACCTTCGAGTAGAATCCGGTTGAATAACCTCGAGCCTCATCCAATCTCGAGCAGGTGGCCTTCACTATACACCCTAGGTCGGCCACTTGTGAGGGAATTGGAAGTCATCGCTATACACCCTAGGATGGCTATGTTAGAAATAGGTTGAGCCATAGTTGGATAGATGAGCTTTCATAGTTAGAATCCCAATTGAGCAACTAGCCATAGTTGGTTGCTTAGGAGGGATTAATCGCTAGTAGGAGGTCTTCGCTATACACCCTAGGTTGACCTCTTGCTAGAGATAAATAGCCAACACTATACACCCTAGGTTGGTTACATTAGATAAAACGTGCTTAATTCAGAGTTTGTTGCATTGCCCAGTGTTCGTTTACGAGTCCATCAACTCCTTAGTCTTATCACTTCATTCGCATCCATTTTTAGTCATTGCATTCATAGTTTAGTTTTTTATTGCATTTTCATTCACACTTCACACCACCATTCATTAACCTTTACTTTTATGCACGCTAGTTCTATTAATTCGAATCTAGTCACCGCTACCCCGATCCTTGTGGACGACACCCGTGCTACTCGTATTTATACTTGTGAGCGCATCACATAGGTTTTATAAATTGTTTTGACGTACGATCTTTTTAACGGTGAAAACGTATTCGTCAGTTATGTGCGCCACACACGAACCTCGAATCCACTAATTGCAATGATGTTTACAACCTATATTGACCTCAACCTCTCACGGTCTATAATCCACCACTACTACCTGCAGACCTTTAAAAGTGAACCTAGTCCAATTTGCATGCACTACTTACCAGTAGTCACAAGACTTACTTCTCAATGAAGAGATTAGACAACCTAATGTGAATATAATGATATTCAAAGAGCAAGTAATGCTAAGTTACACTAAATGCTTATCTAGGCTGAAAGATGACAACAATCACAATCCTAGATATTAATCTTTGCTATATGTCATGGCATAAAGCATAGCTATATAAGATAGGACAATCCTAGATACAGCTATCACAATACAACACTCAAACATTCAACCCATAATCTCAATCTTGTATTTAGAAAGCAATCTAAGAGCATACAAGTAATCAATGAGATAAATAGCTAAGTTTAAACACTAAGATTAGATGAAATTAGTGTTCAACTTACCATAGCATGTGTGTTAATGAAGACCTATGCATTAGCACATCCTAGATATCATGGATGATGCTTAGATAATGATTGATGCATATGAATTTTGATTTGAGTGATCAAAGATGATCAAAGATGAGTGTTCTTGATGAAAAAGCTCTCAATTAAAAATATGATTTTTTGAGTTAATTTCACGACCTAAGGATATAAAAATGTATATATAGGAGGTCAAGATGATGCAACGCCGTTTTGTAAAAAACAGGGCAAACCGCTGCGGGTAACGCTGCCAAAGTCGCAACGATATCCACATTGGTGCACTAAAATACGCATCAGATATGAAGACCGCTGCGCCTACCGTTGTGGCTTCCACAGCGGTTATGGCAGCGGTATGCACTGGGCACAAAACGTTGTGCCTGCCGCTGCGGAAAACCACAGCAGTCAGGAGAGCTGCGAAACAGAGCAACTCACCATTGTGGCTACTACTGCAGATTCCGGCAACGGTCTCATGAACCATGCAAGGCTTAAGTGATAAAAACATGCAATCTTAAGTTACTAAAGGCATGGCTTTGCATCCTAATACCTAAACATGTCATGGCATTACAAAGTACAAGATGCAATCATTTAAAAACATGCAAGAAGAGATATTCAAGAACATGATATTAGGATTATGCTCAATAGCAAGAGTGTAATATTGTTTTGGACAATCTTTTCATATTGATAAAGTGATTTCTGATTTAAACAAATCTTATAGCATTTATAGATTGAATATTATAATTGTCAAAAGTAAATAATCATAAGGTCAAAAGACTATGAGAAAAGAAGAATTGTTCGTACATCTGGATATGTATGAGGCAGACACAATTCTTTAGTTAGTCTTGAATAATGTTCACAACTTAAGTTAAAGGTTGGGCACCTTTATCTTGTTAAAGTTGTAGAATTCTTTTACTAGCATTTGTGTGGGATCAAATGTGTTATGATGAGTCTAAAATCATTGGAGGGTCTTCGAGTAAAAGAATCTAGTGCACTGGGTGCATTGAACTGGATCACAATGAAATACTTTATCTAGAACCGTCAATAGATAATAGTCTTTTCATTATGAAGACAATCAGAGAGTCTATCTTAATCTTGAGATAAATGATGGACTTATGGTTGCAAGTGGTATCATTTGAGTTATCAATGAGTACGATTATATAGCATAGTCTATCCTCGATAGTTTGGTGATATTCATTTGTTAATCGATAGAGGACTTCATTTATAGATATGGACATTGTGGCTTCATTTATTAAATGTGAGTAGAATATCATCATATGGATGTTTTGAGGTTTTGGATATTAAATCTTAACGTTGAGTTTTCAATAGTGACCATTGAAAGATGACTTCTGGACAAGTCATAATATATATCAAAGTTCAAAGTGTGGTCATATGAGTAAATATGGTAACTTGGAGAGCTATAGGCGTGTTAGGATTATGCTCAATAGCAAGAGTGTAATGTTGCAATTGACAATCTTTTTCATATTAATAAAGTGATTTCTGGTTTAACAAATCTTATAGCATTTATAGTTTAATATTATAATTGTCAAAGTAAATAATAATAAGGTCTAAAGACTATGAGAAAAGAAGAATTGTTCGTACATTTGGATATGTATGAGGTAGACACAATTCTTTAGTTAGTCTTGAATAATGTTCACAACTTAAGTTAAAGGTTGGGCACCTTTATCTTGTTAAAGTTGTAGAATTCTTTTGGTAGCATTTGAGTGGGATCAAATGAGATATGATGAGTCTAAAATCATCGGAGTGTCTTCGAGTAAAAGAATCTAGTGTATTAGGTGCATTGAACTGGATCACAATAAAAAGCTTTATCTAGAACCGTCAATAGATAATAGTCTTTTCATTATTAGGACAATCGGAGAGTCTATCTTAATCCTGAGATAAATGATGGACTTATGGTTGCAAGTGATATCATTTGAGTTATCAATGAGTACGATTATATAGCATAGTCTATCCTCGATAGTTTGGTGATGTTCATTTGTTAATCGATAGAGGACTTCATTTATAGATATGGACATCGTGGCTCCATTTATTAAATGAGAGTATAATATCATCATATGGATGTTTTGAGGTAATTGGATATTAAATCTCAACGTTGAGTTTTCGATAGTGTCTATTGAAAACATGGCTTCTGGACAAGTCAAAATATCCAAGTTCAAAACGTGGTCATATGAGTAAATATGGTAACTTGGAGAGTTATAGGCGGTCTATGAACTCTTGGCGATTACTGATATTAATCACGAGGATACACTATCTCCAACATGATTGTCTAGGGTATGAATGGGGAACATCTTCTTATTCTATCTTTATTTAAGAGTTCAATTTTAGCTCTTTAGTGGAATAAGTTAAAATTAATGGATTGGACCTAAATGAATCATTTGTTGATTGTGATTAGGTTATGTCTATTGAAGCTTAAATTTAGATAGCCCGCCAAGATCCCCAATCCACACGGACTTGCATGGATCACTTGATATATTCTATCGGACCAATTTATGGGTCCATCTAGAATTGCATTTAATATATTAAGAATATAATTTGCACATTATTTATTTAATGGGCTACTCAATTATATTAATATATTAATGAAAGACATGTGGGCTTGTTTCTTTTAATAAGATTGGGTCTGGTTCACATGTGGGCTTTTTATTTAAAGTCCAATGGATTAAATGAAATAAGAAAATAATATATGGCCCATTTTATTCAAGTGGGGCGGCAAGGTTAAAATATTAGCCTAATATATTATTTTGTTTCATTGTTTGATTAAATGAGAATTAATTAATTAATTAATTAATTAATTAATTAAGAAACAAAATCTTTTTCTGATTAGGAAATATGTTTCCTAGAGGTATACTATATGTATATTAAAAATAAAAGACTTGTTTGGTAAGAAAATAAATAATTAAGTTTATTTATTTAATCAAATAAGAAGTCTTTTTATTTTAGTCAATAATAGAATAAAAATACATATGAGTTGGATTAGGGTTAGAAGTCTAAAGTTGATGTGTGTTAGGATGCAACACAAATCCTTTTTTGTAAAGGAATTGCGGCAACCCTAATTAGACCACATGAAGATTTCAGCCAACCCTAAAGGAAAAGGAGAAGAAATTTCGGCCACCCTATATAACACATGTTATAGAATTCGGCCACCCCACTTGTTCACTGAATCAATTTTTCTTCTTCTTCTCAACTCAAAGAAAGTGTTTGATTATTCAACCAAGACATAAAAGAGAGAAGAGATTATTCTTTTGATGGTACACTAATTGCTTGTTCATCAATAAGCTTGTGTGTACAACATCGAATTAGGTTCACGCGAGTTTCGATCATTAGATTGAGAACTCAAAAGTGACCGGAATAATCTTTGTATTCTTTTGATTGTTTTATGACTAACAAAAGAAAAAGAAAAGTTTGTTTGTCCATTCTCAGGTTTGCAATTCAAAGAAAAGGGAGACCACGCTCATAGGTGATTCACGTTCGTGCTAGGATTGAAGATCTTGCGGATTACCATCGACGTAAGTCAATCGGATCACGCGACAAAAGGTATTCTACTTTTGTTACTTGATATGTATAGTTAATTAATTAAAGGGTTAAGGTTCATAAAAAGGAAAAATTTTAAAACATACTAAATCTATTTTTAGTCTCGCTTCCGCTGTGTGTACTACGGTATTTTTCCCTACAAGGCGGTCTATGAGCTCTTGGCGATTACTGATACTCTTCACGAGGATTCACTATCTCCTATAAGATTGTATAGGGTATGAATGAGAATCATTTACTTATTCCATCTTTATTTAAGAGTGCAATTTTAGTTCTTTAGTGGAATGAACTAAAATTAATAGATTGAACCTAAGTGAATCATTTGTTGATTGTGATTGAGTTATGTCTATTGGAGCTTAAATTTAGATAGGCTCGCCAAGATCCCCAATCCATACGGACTTACATGAATCACTTGATATATTCTACCGGACTAATTTAGGGGTCCATCTAGAATTGTATTAAGGCATGTGGACTTGTTTCTTTTAGTAAGAATGGGCCTAGCTCACATGTGAGCCTTTTATTAAGGTCCAATGGATTTAATAAAATAGAAAAACAATATATAGATATATTAATATATATGGCACATGGCCGAGATATATATATGATATTATATTGTTTTATTTTTATTATTTGATTAAATGGAAATTAATTAATTGATTAATTAATTATTTAATTAAATATCAAAATCTTTTTTTGACTAGGAAATATGTTTCTTAGTAGTATACTATTGTGGTAGTATAATAAATATAAAAGACTTTATTTGGTAAGTAGATAAATATGGGATTTATTTATCTAGTCAAATTAGGAAGTCTTTAATATAGTTACAAAAACACTAAAGAGTTGGATTAGGGTTTGAAATTATAAGGAAATCTACCTAGGGTTAGGATTTAAGTCAAAAGACACAAATCCTACATGGTAAAGGATTTCGGCCTCAATATATAGATATATATGAAAAATATATGGTAATTAGCTGGAATATATATATATATATATATATTTATAAAGCATGCGGAATATATTGAGATATATATTATTTATATAAATATATATACTTAAAAAAGCATGTAGATTTGGTGGCATGCAGAATTTGATATATATTAAGTTATATATATTATTTATAAGGTAAGCATAGTTCGTTGAATATAGACATACGATATTCAGAAAGGAATTCATGCAACACATATAGATATATATATATTATATTGATAAAAAAAAACCCTGAGGCAAGCTTTGAGAGTTATTTTTCTTTTGCTTGAAAAAAATAGAATCCAACTCTTAGACTAGTGTGAGAATTCGGCCAAGAGGAAAAGAGAGAAAAGTTTGTTCTTATTTCGATAGTGCACTAGTAACTTTTATATCAAAAGGTTTTGTGCACAATTTCGAATAAGGTTCATGCGAGTTTCGATCTAACGATTGTGAATTCAAAAGTGACCGAAACATTCTTTGTAGCCTCTTGGAATTTATTGTGACTAACGAAAAAGAAAAAGTTTTGTTAATCCATCATCAGGTACACAATTCAAAGAGAAGGGAGACCACGCTCCTAGGTGATTCACGTTCGTGATTGGATTGGAAGATCTTGCGGATTATCATCGACACAATGTCAATCGGATCACGCGACAAAAGGTATTCTACTTTTTAGTATATATATATGTTTAATTAATTTAAGGGTTAAGGTTCAAATTATGGAAAAATTTTAAACTATACTAAACTCGATTTTAGTCTCGCTTCCGCTGCGTGACCGTATTTTTCCCTCCACATGAATGCACACATATAAAAACCCACAACATTCAAGGATTAGAGATATGAATGAGTTGTGAGTGTGTGCAACTAAGCACAAGAATTTTACCTTTGTTGTACTTCTTCTCTTGAGGTCTTGAGAGGGCTTTTGTTGTGCATGAGCACCAACAAACAAATGACTATACTACCCTTACGTCAAACCCCACATGTGGTTTGTCACCAAAATAAGCCAATCAAATTTTGAGGAATTAACAATCTTCCCCTTTGGCTATTTCGTGACAAAACCACCACTCACATTGATCCTTACAACAAAATAGAAACTAAAGGTCAACAATGGTTTTCTACATTACAAAGAGATATTAAAAAGATAAAACTTCAAGTCTTCAATCTCTTGTAGAATAACCAATCCTTCAAAACAAAGTTTCTACACTTTCCAATACAAGTGCAATGTGAGATGACCAAGTGAAATTAAAACAATCATTTGCATTTAAAGAATTTAAGCACAACATCATGCAATGTATGTGTAATGCAATGCTCCCCCTCAACGGGTTACTCCCCCTCAATTAGTAAACTCCCCAATATGCGCAATTGCTACTACAATTAGCAAGCTCCCCTTACCACATACTACTCCCCCTTTTTGTCATGATATAGGCGAAGGAGTATCCCCAACTGGGTCAATTTAGAAAAAAGAGATAGTAGCATACTAGACATTTACATAATCATATAAGCCACTTTATGCAACTCAATTAATTGGAGAGAAACAAGGAGATTTATTTTATGAAAAATGTGTGATTAAGATACTTTGCATGCAAGACATGTTACATTCAAATCCAAAGATCAATGGTATTTGGCAAAGCAAATGGCAAAGGCTTCCAGTAGAATTCAAACCAATTTCAACATTTGTCATGAGTAAAGCAAGGATATAGAGTTATCAAATTTTCAATTTTAATGAGCAACTATATCCAACTTTATAAGCTAAACAAGGCATGAGCGACTTTTTGCACCCTATTCAATTTTTCCGGGTATGAAACTCGTATGATAGTAGCCATGTTCAACAAATAAAGAAAGAGAGACATTTGGATTTTAACATCATTTGAACGGTTACAAGATCTTTTATTCATTTTAGTCTCATAAGCTTTTCACACATAATTTTGCATTTAAGAATTTGCAATCATCAATTCATGCTTTTCATTTTTAAGCAAGTTATAAGAATTTCATGCTTTACATTTTTAAGCAAGTCATAAGAATTTCATGCCTTTTCATTTTGAGCATGTCATTTAAAGAATCGTCATGTCATGAAGATCATTATAGGTCATTCAAAAAGTACTTCCTATGAATATCTCTTAGTCCAAAAATGCATGTTTGAACATAAATATGACATGGATTGCAATCAAAGAAGGGTTCACACTTATTGAAGAAAATATCATATAAGCATATGTGCAACCAAGATACTCAAGAAATTAATAAAGAAGCATAAGATTTTTCAAATTTTTGCATGCGACAAGTATGCAATTGCTCTATTTGCTTGAGTTCCCTATATGAGGTCAATCACCAAAACACATCACTCCACGAGACATATCTCAATAGGTCTACTAAGTGTTTTAAACCTAGTTACATCTAAGGGTTTAGTAAATAGGTCCGCTAGTTGATCATATGTACCTATATGTTCAAGTACAATGCATTGATTTTCAATCAGTTCTCTTATGAAATGATGACGAATGTCAATATGCTTAGTCCTAGAGTGTTGTACCAGATTCTTGGAAATATTAATTGCACTCATCTTATCACAAAAGAAGGTTAGAGTACCTTGATTGAATCCGTAGTCGACTAGCATTTGCTTCACCAAAAAGAGTTGTGTGCATCCACTCCTCGCGGCTATGTACTCGGCTTCGACCGTGGACAAGGAAATCGAATTTTGCTTCTTGCAAAACCAAGACACCAAGTTGTTCCCTAGGAAGAAGCAACTGCCCGATGTGCTCTTCCTATCATCGCAATTTCCTGCCTAATCCGTATCACTAAAGCCAACTAAACTAGCATTAGTGTCAAAAGAGTACCAAATTGCATAGTTGGATGTCCCATTCACATAGCGAATGATTCTCTTTATGGAAGAGAGATGAGACTCTTTAGGATCCGCTTGGTACCTAGCACGCACACCCACACTAAAAGATATATCGGGCCTATTTGCGATCAAATAAAGCAAGCTACCAATCATGCCCCGATATAGAGTTTGTTCCACATTTTTTCCACTAGCATCCTTTCTAAGATTCAAAGTGGTACTTATTGGTGTATCACAATGTTTGGCATTTTCAAGACCAAACTTATTCACTAAGTTCTTAGCATATTTAGCTTGGGTAATAAAAATCCCATCATTCAATTACTTAATTTGCAAACCTAGGAAGTAACTTAGCTCACCAACAAGATTTGTCTCAAATTCATGATACATAACATCAACAACTTGTTGGACCTAGGCGTTGTTGGTGGAGCCAAACACTATATCATCAACATATATTTGAACTATGAAAAGCTCATCATTGTTTTTCTTGATGAATAGAGTCTTGTCAACACTACCTCTTGTGTAGTTATTGTCAACAAGAAATTGAGTGAGGTGCTCATACCAAGCCCTCAATGCTTGCTTCAACCCATATAAAGCCTTCTTGAGGCGATAAACATGGATGGGGTGGTGTGCATCCACAAACCCCTTGGGTTGCTTCACAAACACTTCCTCTTGCAAGAAGCCATTAAGGAAGGCACTCTTCACATCCATTTGGTGTAATTTGAACTTGTGCACACAAGAAATGGACAAGAGAAGCCTAATAGACTCTAAACGGGCAACGGGAGCAAATGTCTCCTCAAAGTCAATACCCTTAATTTAAGAGTAGCCTTGTGTAACAAGCCTTGCCTTGTTACACACAATGTTGCCATCCCCATTGGATTTGTTCCTATATATCCATTTTGTGCCTATAACATTAGTGGTCTTAGGCTTAGGAACTAGAGTCCAAACCTCATTCTTTTCGAATTGGTTTAGCTCTTCTTGCATGGCAAGAACCCAAAATTCATCTTTTAAGGCCTCATCAACCTTTTTGGATTCAATTTGAGAGGTGTAGCATGTGTAGCTAATAAGATTAGCTATTTGACACCTAGTTCTAACACCCTCATTCACATCTCCAATAACATCATCTTTGTTATGGAGTCTTCTAACCCATGGAGCGAGTTCATTAGAGTTCAAGAGAGGAACTCTATCAAGAGGTTGTGTGTCCTCTTCATCAAGGTTAGACGTCCCAACAATAGAAGTCTCCACAACCTTTTCTAAAGGAGAGTTATCTACTACAGCAACCTTCTCCTCATGGTCACTAGAGTTGAGCCTATTATCATCAAAGACAACTGTTAACCACCAAAAATGGCAGTGGTTCAAAAAGGAATTTTCCATCAGCATTGAAGAAATATTTAAGATAGAATGGCATCATAGAAGAGCATCCCGATACCCCGCCACAAAGTATTCGGGTAGGCCTTATATTAATTCAGATTGAAATCAAGAGCTCCTAGACTCCAAGGTACCAGGAAACGCAAAAGCCAAGTTCCTAAGGACTCTATTACTACAGAATCCTAATACCCCACTACCACACCAACCCGGTATCCTAATACCCTGATACTCTTGTACCATGATCCAGTAAGAGGAAGGTCGCCCATGTACCCCGATCCCACCTAGAGCCAGCCAACCAAACAGTAAGTATCAGATTAACAGACTACCAAGTATCAAGGTAAGATCAGGTATGCCGAAGATCAAGCTACATAGAAGGACAATGAGACGTCAACGTTTTGATAATAAGAAAATCTACTTATTTCAGCCATTCAAGAGTTCTATTTGAAAGCAAAGTCAACTTTATCAAATTTCACCAAATAAGGGATCACTTGATTGCTAGAATCAATCTTACGATTTTCTCGCCAATCGCTATGGAATGTCCTGAAAATCTCTAGGTCACTGGACCAAATTTAGAAGAGTGCTGAGCAAGCATTGGGTCGTATATATACATCATGTTATCACACAGGAAAGGGACCGTAACTTGAGTCCTTAACCCTACTTTACATTTTTTTCCACTTATCGACACGCACGAAAGCTCCATCACCATCGCCAACTGAGTTTTAACCCTATCACCATAGCCATATAAAATCTCCATTGTACTCTTATTATGTGTTGAATATCAATAAAAAAGAGTTATATGTGATCCCATTGCTACGTTATTTTTGTCTCACCATTATCATTGTTTTTAACTTGTTTTACTGAGAATCTATAGGTATCGAGCTACTTGATATCTCTCCGACTAAGATCTACCTCGATTTCAGTCATTAGAGTTGTTAATTGGAAAATCACCCCAAGTGACAATTTTCGGTTAACAACAACATTCGATGATTCCATGACGCTTCGAGTCTTCAAATTGAAAACTCTATAGGCTATACTATTTAAGGCATAACCAATAAAGATACCCTCATCACTCTTAGCATCAAACTTGCCAAGTTGATCACAGTAATTTAAAATGTAGCACTTGCTTCCAAAAGTGTGTAAGTAGCTAACATTTGGCTTTCTACCTCTCCATAACTCATAGGAGGTTTGCTTAGTGCCGGGCGGGCCTTAGGAAGACTCTATTTCCTATATAGCAAGTCGTATTGAAGGCTTCGACCCATAGGTTCCTAGGGACATTGTTGCTAAGCAACATCACACGGGCCATCTCTTGAAGGACTTTATTCTTTCTCTCAATAACTCTATTTTGTTAAGGAGTCCTAGAAGCCGAAAACTCATGGGAGATGCCTAAGCTATTGCAATAACTTTCAAAGTAGGTATTTTCAAACTCTCTCCCATGGTCACTTCTAATACGTTTAATGCTTTTAATGTTAGAGTCTTTTTCATTTTCAAGTTTATTGCAAAGCATTTTAAACTTATCAAAAGTTTCAGATTTTTCTCTAAGAAAATATGTCCACGTGAACCTAGAGAAATCATCAATACAAACAAAAATGTATCTCTTTCCACCTAAACTCTCGGTTTGCATAGGACCCATAAGAACCATGTGGAGAAGCTCTAGGGGCTGCTTGGTGGAGAGATACTTGCCCTTTTTGTGCATGCTTTTGGTTTGTTTTCCTTGTTGGCAAGGTTCACAAATACCATTGACTTTCTTCCCAAGCTTGGGAAGACCACACACAACATTGAGCTTATCTAAGATTCGTAAATCCCAATAGTTCATGTGGCCAAGTCTTTCATGCCACAACTCAATTTGCTCATCCTTGGACATATTACAAGAGACCACTCTAGCCTCAAGACAATAGCAATTGTCGCTAGATCTCATACCTTTCAATAAGGTTTGTCCATCAGGCTTAAAGATTAAGCAATCATTCTTGCTAAACAAGATGGAAAATCCTTCATCACTAAGATGAGAAATGCTTATTAAATTGGCTTTCAAGCCATCAAAATGTAAATAAGGAAGAAATTAGGAGATTAAAGGAAGGAAACCTAGAGCTCTCAACTTAAGTTGACCAACTAAGTGAAGAAATAGTGAGAACCACGAAGAGTGAAGATAAGCTAAGAAAGGAGTTAGACTTATCTAAGAGGAGTGAAGAAGGGTTGAAGAGGGAGCTTAAAGATGCTAAAGAGTTGATGGCCAAGATGGACTCTAGCACTAAAAAACTTGACCACATGTTAGATGTTGGAAATAGGCCAAGTGACAAGAGGGGTCTTGGGTTTGAAGATGACAAAATGTCATCCACTCCAAGCAAGACCATATTTGTCAAGAGCATGAACCTTAAGAAGTCTCCTCCTCGTCAATTACCTAGGAAGAAATTTGACCTAGGAGAGTGTTCAAGAAGTGTTTAAGTGAAGGTGGCACTAAGAAGTCTACCTCAAGCTCATCCTACAAGAACTCCTCAAGATAACTTCCCTCAACTGAAAGTCCATCAAGGGAATAGACCTGTCATACAGGCTCAACCGAGGAAGCAATCAAGTCTTGGTCAACAACAAAGAAAGAGAGATCTTTATCAACAACCAAGACAACCACAAAGACATGGGAAGTCTCCAATGCATCCTCAAAGTTATTGTATGATTCCGAACTTTATTCCTGTATGTCATTTTTGTGGTATTGATAGTCACATTAGACCAAATTGCTTTCGTTATATAAAATTACGTAGAATTGAAAGCATGATAGAAAAGAAAAAGGCTAAAGCCAAGATGCATGTCTTTAGGAAAAATGAAACACATTTGCATGATCCTAGGACATCTAGAGCCCATGTACCATTGACCACTAGGAAAGAAAATGTTTCACCTAGGTGGATTAGAAGAGATGAACACTTTTGCCATGTTGCACAAATTGCCTTAAAGGGAAATTCTTCTAATTTTTGGTATTTAGATAGTGGGTGCTCTAGGCACATGACGGGAAACAAGAGTTTCTTCAAGACTCTTGTCATGGAGGAAAGAGGAAGTATCACCTTTGGTGATGGATCCAAGAAGAGAGTTAGAGGGAAAAGAACCATTTCCATTCCCGGATTACCCTCCTTGTCCAATGCTTTATTTGTTGATGGCCTAAAAGCCAATTTGATAAGCATTTCACATCTAAGTGATGAAGGACATTTTGTCTTATTTTGCAAAAATGATTGCTCTATCCTATTGCCTAATGGACAAACCTTGTTAAAAGGAATGAGATCTAGCGACAATTGCTATTGTCTTGAAGCTAGAATAGTCTCTTGCAATGTGTCCAAGGATGAGCAAATTGAGTTGTGGCATGAAAGACTTGGCCATATGAACTATCAGGATTTACTAATCTTAGATAAGTTCAATGTTGTGCGAGGCCTTCCCAAGCTTGGGAAGAAAGCCAATGGTGTTTGTGGACCTTGCCAACAAGGGAAACAAACCAAGAGCATGCACAAAAAGGGCAAATATCTCTCCACCAAGGAGCCCTTAGAGCTTCTCCACATGGATCTTATGGGTCCCATGCAAACCGAGAGTTTAGGTGGAAAGAGATACATTTTTGTTTGTGTAGATGATTTCTCTAGATCTACATGGACATATTTCCTTAGAGAAAAATTTGAAACTTTTGATAAGTTTAAAATGCTTTGCACTAAAATTCAAAATGAAATGAACTTAAACATTAAAAGCATTAAATGGATTAGGAGTGACCATGGGAGGGAGTTTGAGAATGCCCACTTTGAAAGCTATTGTAATAGTTTAGGCATCTCCCATGAGTTTTCGACTCCTAGGACACCTCAACAAAATGGAGTTGTTGAAAGGAAGAATAGGGTCCTTCAAGAGATGGTCCTTAAAGAGATGGTCCGTGTGATGTTGCTTAGCAACAATGTCCCTAGAAACCTATGGGCCGAAGTCGTCAATACGACTTGCTATATAGAAAATAGAGTATTCCTAAGGCCCAATACTAGGCAAACCTCCTATGATTTATGGAAAGGTAGAAAGCCAAATGTTAGTTACTTCCACACTTTTAGAAGCAAGTGCTACATTTTAAATGACCGTGATCAACTTGGCAAGTTTGATGCTAAGAGTGATGAGGGTATCTTTATTGGCTATGCCTTGAATATTAGAGCCTATAGAGTTTTCAATTTGAAGACTCGAACCGTCATGGAATCATCCGATGTTGTCATTGATGATACAAGGCTCAAGTCTAATGACCATAAGGAGGAGGTAGCTATAGTTGATGACTCTCCCTTAGAGAAAGTTGTGGAGACTCCTAATGTTGGGACATCTAACCTTGATGAATAGGACACACAATCTCTTGATAGAGTTCCTCTCTTGGACTCTAATGAACCCGCTCCATGGGTTAGAAGACTTTATAACAAAGATGATGTTATTGGAGATGTTAATGAGGGTGTTAGGACTAGACATCAAATAGCTAACCTCATTAGCTATACTTGCTACACCTCTCAAAATGAACCTAAAAAGGTTGATGAAGCCTTAAAAGATGAATTTTAGGTTCTTGCCATGCAAGAATAGCTAAACCAATTCGAAAGGAATGAGGTTTGGACTCTAGTTCCTAGGCCTAAGAACACTAATATCATAGGCACCAAATGGATATATAGGAACAAATCCGATGAAGATGACAACATAGTGCGTAACAAGGCTAGACTTGTTGCACAAGGGTACTCTCAAATTCAGGGTATTGACTTTGAGGAGACATTTGCTCCCGTTGCCTAGTTAGAGTCTATTAGGCTTCTCTTCTCCATTTCTTGTGTGCACAAATTCAAATTGCATCAAATAGATGTGAAGAGTGCCTTCCTCAATGGCTTCTTACAAGAGGAAGTGGTTGTTGAGCAACCCAAGGGGTTTGTGGATGCACACCACCCCAACCATATCTATCGCCTTAAGAAGGCTCTATATGGGTTGAAACAAGCATCGAGGGCTTGGTATGAACGCCTCACTCAATTTCTTGTTGACAATAACTATATAAGGGGTAGTGTTGACAAGACTCTATTCATCAAGAAAGAAAATGATGAGCTCTTTATAACTCAAATATATGTTGATGATATAGTGTTTGGCTCCACCAATAACACCAATGTCCAACAATTTGTTGAAGTTATGTCTTATGGGTTTGAGATGAGTCTTGTTGGTGAGCTTAGTTACCTCACTCAATTTCTTGTTGACAATAACTATATAAGGGGTAGTGTTGACAAGACTCTATTCATCAAGAAAGAAAATGATGAGCTCTTTATAACTCAAATATATGTTGATGATATAGTGTTTGGCTCCACCAACAACACCAATGTCCAACAATTTGTTGAAGTTATGTCTTATGGGTTTGAGATGAGTCTTGTTGGTAAGCTTAGTTACTTCATAGGTTTGCAAATTAAGTAATTGAATGTTGAGATTTTTATAACCCAAGCTAAATATGCTAAGAACCTAGTGAAGAAGTTTGGTATAGAAATGCCAAACATTGTGATACACTCATGAGTACCACTTTGAAGCTAAGCAAGGATGCTAGTGGTAAAATTGTGGAACAAACTCTATATCATTGCATGATTGGAAGCTTGCTTTATTTGGCCGCAAGTGGGCTCGATATATCTTTTAGTGGGGTGTGTATGCTAGGTACCAAGCGGATCCTAAGGAGTCCCATCTCTCTTCCGTAAAGAGAATCATTTGCTATGTGAATGGGACATACAACTATGGGATTTGGTACTCTTTTGACACTAATGCTAGTCTTGTAGGCTTTAGTGATGCGGATTGGGCAGGAAATTACGATGATAGGAAGAGCACATCGGGCAGTTGCTTCTTCCTAGGGAACAATTTGGTGTCTTGGTTTTGCAAGAAATAAAACTCAATTTCCTTGTCCACGGCCGAAGCCGAGTACATAGTCGCGGGGAGTGGATGCACACAACTCCTTTGGATGAAGCAAATGCTTGTCGACTATGGATTCACTCAAGGTACTCTAACCCTATTTTGTGATAACATGAGTGCAATTAACATTTCTAAGAATTCGGTGCAACATTCTAAGACTAAGCATATTGACATCCGTCATACTTCATTAGAGAGCTTGTTGAAAATAAAAGCATAGTACTTGAACATGTAGGTACTAATGATCAACTAGCGGATATATTTACTAAACCCTTAGATGATACTTGATTTAAAACACTAAGTAGATCTATTGAGATATGTCTTGTGGAGTGATGTGTTATGGTGATTGACCCCATATGGGGAACCCAAGCAAAGAGAGCAATTGTATACTTGTTGCATGCAAAAATTTGAAATTTTTTATGCTTCTTTATTAATTGCTTGAGTATCTTGGTTGCACATATTCTTACATGTTTTTAATTCAATAAGTGTGAACCATGCTTTGATTGCAATCCATGTCTTATTTATGTTCAAACATGCATTTTTGTACTATAAGATATTCATAGGAAGTAATCTTTGAATGACCTATAATGATCTCCATGACATGATGATTCTTAATTGACATGCTTAAAATATGATAAGCATGAAATTCAAAATGACATGCTCAAATGAAAAAGCATGAATTGATGATTGCAATTCTTAAATGCAAAACAATGTGTGAAAAGTTAATGAGAATCAATTGAATAAAGGATCTTTTATCCATCATAAGGATTTTGAAATCCAATGTCTCTATTTCTTTATTTCTTGGGCATGGCTACCATCATACGGTTACCTTATCCGGAAAAATCGAATAGGGTGCAAAAAAGTCGTTCATGCCATGTTTCGCTTATAAAGTTTGATATAGTTGCTCTTAAATTGAAGTCAATAAAATCTCTATATCCTTGCTTCTTTCATGACAAATGGTGAAATTGGTTTGAATTTTATTGGAAACCTTTGTCATTTGCTTTGCCAAATACCATTGTATTTTGGACTTGAATTCAACATGTCTTGTATGCAAAGCATTTTTTAATTCACACATTTTCATAAAATAAATCTCCTTGTTTCTCTCCAATTAATTAAGTTGCATAAAAGTGGCTTATATGATTATGCAAATATCTTGTATGCTAATATCTCTCTTTGCTATAAGTGACCTAGTTGGGGAATACTTTTTTGCCTATATCATGACAAAAAGGGGGAGTAGAATATGGTAAGGGGAGTTGCTAATTGTAAGTAGCAAATGCGCATGTTGGGGAGATTACATATTGAGGGGGAGTAACCTTTTGAGGGGGAGTAACCTTTTGAGGGGGAGCATTGCATTCACATACATTGCATGATGTTGTGCTTAAATTCTTAAATGTAAATGCTTGTTTTATTTTCACTTGATCATCTCACATACACTTGCTTTGGAAAGTGTAATTGTTTTTGTTTTGAAGGGTTGATAGTTCTACAAGAGATTGAAGACTTGAAGTTTTTTTTTACTATTTAAATATCTCTTTGTAATGTAGAACATCCCGTTGCTTCAATTTGTTGTGAGGATCAATGTGAGTGGTGGTTTTGTCACGAAATAGCCAAAAGGAGAGATTATAAGGTCCTCATTTATTGATTGGCTTATTTCGTGGACAAACCACATATTGGGGTTTGATGTAAAGGTAGCTTAGGCTCTCAAGACCTCAAGAGAAGAGGCGCCAAAGGTAAATTTCTATGTGCTTACTTACTTTGAAGAGATGTAGTTGGACACACTCACAAGTCATGCATATTTCTTATTCTTATATGTTGTATGTTTATATTTGTGTGCATTCATGTTTTTAATAACTCTTCTTGCTTGATTAAATCGATTGCATCTTGTGATTAAAATGCCATGTCATGTTCGGCATTAGGATGCATTCTCTTCACCTTTTTACTCTTGCACAATTTGTGTGTGAGTGTGAAGGAAGTGTGCAGTGCGCTGGTCATATTACCCGCGCACAACCAGTGTAGTGAGCTACTCGTACAGCACCAAACCAGCGCCTACACCAGCGCAACTTCTCCAAAGGTTTGTCGCTGGTCGTGTGCCACTCGTCATGCATAGCCCACACTAGCGCAACTCCCTGGATGTTTGCCGCTAGTCGTGCGTCCCTCATCTGCGTAGCTTCACCAGCGCACCGTGCAAACATAGGCTGTGCGCTGGTTGTGTGCTATTTGACCAGTGCATAAAGCAAAAACTGGTGCGATTTTTCCAAAACGATCTCACTTTGTTTAAGTCATCTATATATATGACTCTATGTTTTTAGGTCGTCCCAAGAGTTCCAAAAATCATATTTTTCCCTTAGAACATTTTTCAAGAGAAAAAATTCACAAGAACTCATCTTTAAACACTCAAAGCTTTTCCTTTGTTCATCAAAGATCATCTTGTATCATCTATGACCATATAGAATGCATCCATGCATGGTTTTGCAACATCACATCTTGCTTGGTAAGGTTTTCACTAACTTTATCTAATTTTAGTGTCTTTCTTAACAAGCCATCTCTTTAATCATTTGTATGCTCTTAGAATATATTCTAGATACAAAATAGAGATTGATTGTGGTGTATTGATTGAGTGTTGTATTGTGATAGCTTCATAGGATTGCTTAATCTATGTTTAGTTAAGCTTTATGATATGTCATTTAGCTCTTGATATCTAGGATTGTATTAATTGTCATTTTATCATCCTAGATAAGCATCTAAGGCCCTAGCTTTGTTTGCTCTTTGAATATCATCATATATTCACATAGGACATATTATCTATTCATTGAGAAGTAAGACTTGTGTAGCTTCCGAGATTAGGTAGCTTAAATCACAAGCAATTGGACTAGGTTCACTTATACCGGGATTAGGTAGTGGTGATGGATTTTATACTCAGATTAGGTTATAATTCCTTCACCATTAGTGGATTCGAGGTTCAAGTGTGGCGCACTTACCAGTCCGTGGTTTTTCCCGTGAGGGTTTCCACGTATATTTCAAGTGTTATTTAAATTCCACACATATTACACTTGTTATATTATTGTGACTAGTTAGGGGTATTTTCGTCAACTTGGTTATTAACGAAAATTGGGTAAAATTGGTTAAAATCTATTCACCCCTCCTCTAGATTAATATTGAACACATCGTAATTTGTTTCACCTTTCTTAGCTTATCCTCATTCTCCATGGTTCTCACCACTTCTTCATTTAAGTGGTCAACTTGTATTGAGAGCTCTAGGTTTTCTTCCTTCAATCTCCTAATTTCTCTCTTATTCTTTAACCTTGAACTCTCAAACTTGACTATATAGTCTTGAAGATCCATCATATCCACATTTCCATTTGTGGATTGAGATGAAGAGCCATCATCACTTAAGTCATTTTCCTCTTGACTTTCATCTTTTTCTTCACAAGTACCTTTGCTCTTGTGGGAGGAGGCAAAGACTTTGAAGTTAGCCATAAGCTCTTCATCATCCGAAGACTTATCTCTCTCATCGGAGTCATCATTTCCACTCCATATGGCGGCCATCACACTTCCTTTCTTGTTCTTCAAATTTCCACAATCGGGAGCGATGTGCCCTATACCGCCACACTCATAGCATTGAATCCCTTTCCGTTCACTTTTCTCTTGCCTAGGCTCAAACTTCTTGAAGGGAGTTTTTTTATTCAAGTTGGATCCAAAGCCCTTCTTCTCGAACTTGATGAACTTCTTGAACCTTCTCATCAACAAGGCCATGTCTTCGTCCGAGTCATCTTTCTCCTCCTTCTCAACTTTGGAGGCTTTCAAAGCAATTCCCTTTTGCTTTTTAGAAGGAGTAGAGGTAGGACCCTTCCTAGACTCATAGGCTAGAAGCCTCCCTATCACCTCACTTGGCTTCATATCTTTATACCCACTATTCTCCTCTAAAGCCGTTATCTTGGACTCAAATCTCTCGGAAAGCGATCTCATTATCTTTTGCTTGATCTTTCTATCCGAGTAAGGGTCACCAAGTTGATGGCTTTGGTTGACAATCTCCATCAACTTGATCTCAAAGTCATTGAAGCACTCATTTTCCTCCATCCTTAGCGTCTCGAATTAAGTTTGGAGGACTTGAAGCTTGGAGTCCTTCACCACTTTGGTTCCTTCATGTGCAACTTCTAGGATGTCACACGCCTCCTTAGCGATCCTAGTGTTTTGAATCAATTTATATTGATTCTCATCCATTGCACATAGGATGGCATGCATCGCCTTCTTATTCCATTTCGATGCCTCAAACTCTTGTGCGTTCCATTGCGCCTTAGGCTTAAGTACATCCTCTCCTCCGCCCGTAGGAGCCATCATCGGTGGAGTGTAGCCGTCTTCAATTGTCATCCAAGCCCTATCATGGAGTTAGCATATGTACGACTCCATCTTGCCTTTTCAAGAGGCATAATTCAACCCGGTGAGTAGGGGAGGTCTCTTGCTAGAAGCACCCTTGTTTCCACTCATAGTGTTTATGAATGAATGAAATGAATGCAAATGTATGAATGAACAAAAATCACACAAAATACAAAATACATCAAAATAAGCAAGGATCACCTAAGTATTTCTAGGAACCCGCTTTGATACTAATTGAAACTAATAATGCACGGTGTGTATAAAACTATCTAGGAGGGGGGGGGGGGGGGGGGGGTGAATAGATTTTAAACTATTTTTACCAATTTTCGCTATTAGTCAATATTACGAAAATACCCCTATCTAGTCAGAAACTACTCGCTCTCACACATCGAGTATAATTCGCTTTGACTCTAAGCCTTACATGGATACTCTTTTTTCTTTCCGCTCGGAGTCCTAAGTTCACACATGCAAGGTATGTAAAGATAGAGTTTGTGCATAGGAGTGTAATGTTTTGCATACATGTACAAAAACCGCGAATGTCCGTCAACTAGCCTAAGAAAGGAATCAAATGCCATAGACGTGGAAGATCATGCTTCAACAAACATTCCCAATCTAGATTTTATCGAAGATCAATTAGGTCTTCCTTTTTGGTCGTAATGGGGCCAGGGGGTTAATGAGGTGAACAAAAGAAATAGGAAATATTTTGAGTTCAAAGGTCACCAACCATGCTACACTCAATTCATTACACACCCTTACTTAAGCTCTACTTGCTTCCTATTTATGAACAATTAGGCTTACTTTCACACACATTGTGCTTCAATTGTGTACTCTACTTTTGTGAGTACATCACATTTAACATTCACGGCTCATTTGTGCTTTTCTTTTCTTTTCTTTTCTTTTTTTCTTTTCTTTTGCACATTTAACATTTGGCAATTTGGCTCTAAGTGCAAATTTTGGCACCTTTACAATTTTTGAGCCTATGCCTCGCACACTTACAAATATTGCCTAAGTACACGCTATCTTTACATATTAGAGCTTACACCTTTGATTGGCAATTAAAGGGTTGGTTTGTGTTTGGCTTATGGCTATATGGTTAATTGTGGTACCAAGTGAAAGGTAAGTGTTTGGCCTCAAATTGGCATTGGAGCACACATTAGGGATATGGAAATGTGTTTAGGCTATATCTGTAGTTAATGCACACACATTGCCTAAAATCATGTCAACAAGTCTATCTATCAAGGGAATGAAAACATCCATCAAGCAATCCATATATGAAGATGCATGTCCTATGGCATATGATGCATATGAAAAGAGAAGTGTTTAAGAATAGAAAAATGATAACACTTAAATGCATTCTTTAAGGCTTGTGTTTGTGAACTCACTCAGTAATCTCTACTATTAGAACAAGGCGTTTGAGCACCGAGTCCCCTCAATTTAAGCACAAAAAGGATAGGACTAGCCCATGATGTGCAAGTGAGACCCTAGAGTGACAAGAGCTACTACGTTAAGCACATCAAGCATAAATAAACTTGCCATAAGCACATGCTCAAAGCATCACACCTAAGCTAATGAAAGCTTGAAAAATTTGGCCATGCAACAATTAGAAAAAAATGACACAAAAATGACTCAAGAAACAAAAGACGACTCAAAAGGGCGTCTACACCCCAAACCAAAACCCAACATTGTCCTCAATGTTGAAGACAAAGAGTCCGGCCTAGCGGCGTGCACCTAACACGACACAAAACAAAACAAACCTAGGCACTAATCATGCACAATCAATGCCCAACAAAAATAAAGAGAAAAGACTCAAAACTAGGCTCAACTAATAAAAGACAATTCATGCATCATCTCAATTAAGCACAAAGCACACATACTCTTCACTATCAATTTACCACAAACATTTCAAAATTGACGAAGTGAGGGCATGGAAACCCCCAAACCGAACTAAACAAAAAGTACTAAAACCTATATAATCACACTCATGCAACAGAGCCTCCGACTCATAATCATTTAGCACATGCATAAGAGCTTCTGACTCAAACATCCAAAATTAAATCAATAAAATCAAGCTCAATATATATCAATCATCTACCAATTATATCCAACCAAACATTCACAAATTATTTAACTAAAGCAATTAAAAAAAAAGTAATAAAAAGTTAAAAAACTAGAAATGTGATATAGAAAACAAAACCGAGATGGGTTGCCTCCCACAAGCGCTCTATTTATTGTCTAGGCAAGATGTTGGCATGGCATCCTAATTTATGCTAATTTATGCTTCCCTTCACAAAGATGAGGCTCTTGCTCTTTTTATGAGCACTCTTGGCTTGCTCATCCCTCAAAGACTCGCAAGTTGTCATTGTTTCGTCCTAAGAGATGAGAACCTAGCATTAACGCCCAAGTAGCACAAATCGCTTCCTAGAGAAGCTATAGACAATCTATATGCTCACGAAACACATTAGAGAGTTCAGGCAAACAAGATTTTTCAAGATATGCATTTGCCAAACCAAAGCTTAATATCATTTATTTAAGAAAAGAAAAAAAAAAAACTAACTTAAATAATAATAAAAAAATAAGCATAGCATTTTAATCATTAAAGCACATAGGCGATTTCTGCCTTAACAACAACCATTTTCCCAAGCACAATTATAACATCAAACACCTCCCAAAGCATTTAAGCACATATCGGTACATCCAATCAACTCACTCAAACATGTTTCAACATTAAGAGCATTACCCATAAACGTTTAAGTTACACCAACCTAAGTAGGGTAATATATATAAAAAAATAGAAACAGTTAGAGGAGTTGATATCGAATTTCCAATTTGGGGAGAAGCTTGTAGAGACACTACCTCTTGCTGCGCTCTAACCTCTTTTCCACTTGATGCTCTTGCGACACCACTCGCGTCCTTGGTTGCATCAACCACTTAGGTCGTCGTTGCGCTGCTGTTTGCTTGATGAGGTTGTTGGAGTGCAATTGATGCACTCATTGTTCTTTTGAGTTGTGTGGTCTTGGCTTTTTGCGATCTACGTCGCAATTGTTAGACACCACTCCAACATTGATTTGATTGCTTGCCAACCTGAAAATTTTTGTTCCTTGCACAAACACAACTCAAACAACATTAAACGCATATGCTTAAGAAAAAAGAAAAATAATAGACAAACACAAAAAAAAAAAAAAAAAAAAAAAAAAGGAAAACTATAAAATATTTACGTCACTACATTATTAGCTAAAACTAGAAACAATTAACGAATAGGCCACCTCCCTGGCAACAGCGCCATTTTGATTGCGCTTTTTGTGTTGTTATCAAATTGTGAATTCAAAAGATATTTATAAAGAAGTCCTACGCGAGGTGCTCTATAGTTTTGAAAACTAGTAAAGCAGTAAGCGAAGGTATCACCCACAGGGAGGTGTCATCAGTCGATCGTTTCACGTTTTAGTGGTTATTGAAAGCAATGTAAATAGGAACATGGCAAGGTGAGAGTGGTGTGTGTGAAGTGTAAGCATGTTCGTGTGTGTGTGAGAGAATGAGAAAAGAAAACAAAAAGAAAACTAAGGATAGAAATGTAACTGGGTGCTTGCCTTTCTAAGTTAATTTACTCCTAAAGGCAAACACCCTAAGTTACGAAAACAAAGATGGCTTGGAGAGAAAATAGATGGACACACAAGGTACTTATGACCACCATGACATTCGCGCCACTCATAAATACTAACCGCATAAAACATTAGAAGATTGGGTTCAACCTAGCCTTTGATACGACCTCTAAATATGAAAACGGGGAGAGTCACCTAGTCCTCGGTTGCTACTCACTGAGGGTGTATCGCGTGAGCAACGACCATAAAAGGAATGCATTAAGCGAAGGCCGACCCTCGATCACTACTCACCGAGGGTGTATCGCGCGAGCAATGACCAAGGGGTAGCCTAAGGGAATATTAAAGGATCGACCATTGATCGCTACTCACCTGTCACATGTAAGCAACAACCATATAATGGAAGCATTAAGTGTAAATTCGGACCCTCGATCACTACTCACTGAGGGTGTATCGCGTGAGCAACGACCAAGGGTCGTATAAAGCATGAAGGTCTAAAGAACCGAAATCCACAATGGCATGGTATGTACTCATCATGAATTTCACCCAAACAATTAAAAGCATAGTTAAGGCCAAGAGTTGATGTACCTACTTAACCCTAATTCTCAAACACTCAAATCAATCCAAAACATTTATTTCGAAATATCCATCAACATACACACAATCAAGGGATGTTTGATTAATCTACTCCTAAATTACATTAATCTACTCCCAATCCCAATCATGAACACATATCAATTTCTACCCTACATGCCATGTGTTATAGGGGTTTTTTGTCAGCATGACACGTTAGCAAAAGATAACAAGTAATGCGGAAATATAGTGACTCCATGTCATCAAAAGTCAAATGTGAGACACGTTATCAAAAGCGTCAATATGAATGCGTAACAGCACCATATGAGAGGCCATCTACAGATGGAATCTGGTTGGCTAAAGATCTGTTAGGCCAAAGGTTTCAATCAGCCAAGATCTGTTCGGCCAAGAGTATGCTCGACCACTCGGCCAGGAGTCTGCTCAACTAGGAATCTGCTCAACTAGGAGTCTACTCGGCCAAGAATCTGCTTGGCCAGGAGTCTGCTCGGCTAGGAGTCTGCTCGGCCAGGACGGCCATGAGTCTGCTCGGCCAGGAGTCTGCTTAGCCAAGAGTCTACTCGGCCAGGAATCTACTCGGCTAGGATTCTACTCGGACAGGAATCTACTCGGCCAAGATTCTACTCAGCCAAAGATCAATACTTAGCCAAAAACGGGAAATACAATCCTATCAAGATACGCCTTATCAAGTGGAGATCCACTCAGATACGAAATCTAAGAATCACACTCCAAGTAAGGAAATATCCCTATTTCCTCTCCAGTGTCAAAATTATAATCAAGAAAGGACTTAAAGCTTCCAGAAAGATAAACACCAAATGGGAAACGAGTCCTAATTGGTCTACTCTACCGAAATCCTACAAAGATTCTAATTAATAAATCCACTGCTTATACGACAAGAACTAGGGCAACCCTAGATCGAACCCTATAAATGCATCCATGTATTCATTATATCAAGGGTGAACATCATGAGCAATTTATACTTACATGAGAAAAGAGATACGAAACATAAGCAATTATCTGAGAGAAAGCGAGTATTGAGTGTGTAATTATTCTATTTATAGTGGATCTCTTCTAGCCGTCACTGGCACCGTGGATGTTTCCCTGCCTTGGGGTTTTACCACGTAAAACATGTGTTATGTTTGATTTATTATTTATTTCCTGCTTTTCTACATTACTATTTTCAAATACGAACAAATCGTATCACATCCACGTGGGGAAAAGGCTTTAATTATTCAACCATAGATTGGTTAAAGCTTCGATCTGCCTACTTGTTATTGTTTGGCGGTTGACTTTTCAACGATCCAAAATTCACTGTCAACAATTGGCGCTAGAAGGAGGGGGCTGAACTCAACTCCGAGGAACCCTCATGAACATACCACAAAAGGAATTCTGATGTGGATCTAACACTTGAAGCACCCAATAAACGACTATTGGATGTGTTAGGGAGTGGATTAACTACAGAACCCGTAGTAGGAGCCGTGGCCGTGACCAAATCCGAAGGAAGAATATTGCGAAAGCAATACTCAGAGCTTCAAAGTATCAAAAATCCGTCCGAAGAATTGCTTTCCCATTTTGACAGCTCACGAAAGAAAAGAGAAGAGAGTTGTCCAGAATCACGGAATTGCTGACCAATGCTCACTAAAGTGGGCATATCTCCCTCTATAGAAGTCGGATTCATGAACTGTAAAAACCGCTAGAAACTAGACATCCAAGGCTTTCCAAGCATATATGGTTCGTATCCTAGTTCAATCTAAGCAATATTTGGTGGCTCCCGCAATATTGAAGAAACTAGATCGAGTATAGATTTCTAATCTGACCATCGAACACTAAAATGGGCATATCTCCCTCTACAGAAGTCAAAATCCTGAGCCGCATAAACCATCAAAAACTAGACATCTGGACCTTTCTAGAAATATAAGGTTCGCAATCTGGTTCAACCTGTGGAATATTTTATGGTCCCCGAAACATTGAAGGAAGCGGTTCGCGGAGGATTTTCCAAACTTGACCACCAGATGCTAAAATAGAGATAACTCTCTCCAGAGAGCATGGAATCACAAACCGTGAATTTTGCTGTAAAATAGACGTATATATATTTCCGAGGATATGAGGATCTCAACACAGCTCATCCCGAGGAATATTTGACCACTTCTGGAACGTTGCGGTTCAGCATAAAGTTTACCTTGATGTGTTAGAAACCGAACCCATCTTGGTATAAAACACCCAATGTCAATTCTCAATTGAACCCACTCGGCTCTTCATCAATTCACCTGTGAAGTATCCAATAGTAGAACGACTAGACTCCAAGTTTGGAAAGTGGCCAAGGCTAATTTCACGATTTTATTTACAAAGAATATATCCATAGTTACATATAAATAAAAGTGAAAACCGACCAAATAATGATCATTCGAGATTTAATCGGGACTTCGATATTGATAAAATCATTCGGATTCGGGGGTATGTTTTCACTTAATTGTTATTGCTATTGATATTGTCTTGCATTGATAACAGTATAAAATATCAGGATGCTTAAATCTTATACTATGAATACACCTAATTTGTTGAAATTAGAAGTTGCATACTCTGCTTTTCTATTAAAATATTTGCATGGGTTGCCTTGACTTGGGAGTGCATTGCCGAATAGATTTAGTCAGCAGTAAGTATGTCACATGATTATTATTCTAGATTAATAAGAGTAAAACATACTGATTGATGTTTAATATTTATCACATTTTGATTAACCAAACAATAATTCGATTGAATTTAACTGAGAATTTGATCTTGATGAAATGCGCTTTCGAAAGCGTTTAAAGGTAGTACCGAAATCGTTCAGATATAGAGGTACGATTTCTCTTGATTGTTATGTTATCTATTATTATTGGCACCATATTGCATCTTAATCGATAGTTCAGAAGGATATCGTAGTGATTATTTCTATTTAGAATATTATGAATTTAGCATTAGAATCGCTAGAACTATGAGTATATATAACATGTCTTTCTATCAAAATTCCTACTGATAAAACAGTGTATGAATCACAATTGATTTGGAGACGCATGTAACATGTACGTGCCACAATGTTTTGTTACTTTACATTCCAAATATGCCATTGTTACTGATGTTTAAATATTCATGATAACAATATTGGGTTCGATCAATTTGTTCTTTAAATCAAATGAGCATGAGTGTTGAAGAATGTGACTAGAAGTATTCGGTATACTGGTAATATTGAAAATATGTAATCTCGATATATTAAATTATATCTACCTCTTCATATCGTTATACTTTCTCATACAAATACACAACATGCACAACTTTTGTGTAATTCTCTTTATGTTATATTGCATTCACATGTTATCTATGCTTGTCTCTCTTGTACACAATACATAATACACGTGCATAAGTCTATAAACATGTAATGCATGCTCAATTAGTATGTCTGACAACTTTTATGGCTCTTACATGCAAGTTGTCTATCATAGATTTGTAGGTGTAATAATCATTGATAGTACCATGTATGAGTTGATCGCTTCCAATTATTTGGTCTCATTAAATGCATGATTATTACTACTTGTGCAAAATTTACTCACATACTTGGTATAGAAAACAAGTTGAAAATGCTTTCTCAGGAATCTAGTCTTGCCTCGGCATGCGGGAATTGAATTTCATCTCGATGCGCTTAAAGGTTTCAAAAAAAAAAAAAAAACCATATAGCCTTGGTGACCCGATCAGAGATGGAAGAGTAGCATTGGCCTCACATTGCTAACAACTGCCTTCATCAATCCGGCTTCTTGATCCGACATGGATCTAAACGAAGGTGACAACCAACTCCCTACAACTCTCTACGGAGACATTCACCCCAGCGATTACGACACCAGCAGATGCAATATCTAAAGCACCCACTACAAAAAAAAAAAAAAAAGAGCTATTGGGACGTTTTTTTTTTGTCCCAATAGCCCAAAAATCGTCCCAATAGGTCTATTGGGATGAATTTTATTCGTCCCAAATTCCGTCGCCTCAGATGGGTCGCAATAGCTTCTTTGGGACGAAAATTGAAATTCGTCCCTTAAAACTACCTATAGGGACGATTTTTGTTCGTCCCCTTTGACAACCTATAGGGACGAAATATTTCGTCCCATTAGATAAATTTTCGTCCCTTTAGATAACTGTTGACGGTGATTTTTGGTGATCACCAAGTCAACGACTCGTTCTCGAATTACTGCAATTTATATTTGAGTATGGTCAAAGATTGTAAAGAAATAACAAGTGATTTACGTGGTAAAACTCCAAAAGATCGGAGAAACATCCACGGGATCGTTGCCTCTAGCAACAAAGCCAAATCCACTATGAATCACGATTACAAGATCAAGAATGACCAAGAATGATTACAAGCTTTTCAATATGATTCTCTATCTCCTGTTCTACTTTTTTACGTACCCCCCTGTTTGTGTATAGAGGGGGTATTTATACATGTTGTTTTTAGGGTTTTAAGGTGGCCGCTAGGGTTTGGTATTGTGGTGCCCAAGTCTCAAGCGGTTTTCTAGTCCTAATTAGATTATGTTTCCTCTTTTGGCTGAGTCTGATTCTGGACGAGATTCTTTCTCCTTTATTCGCGGGAGAACTGCTTGTTTCCTTGTTAAACTCTAATAGTCCACATCGTTGCTTATCGTGGATGTGCTGGTCGCTGATTATGATTGGCATACGAATGTTGGTGACTATCTCATTGATTCCCGAGTATGTATGCCTGAGTATGCCCGAATGTGCCCGAGTGAGATTTGCTGCCCGAGTTGATCGTCTTCGTTTGTGGTCGGACTACTTACTCTTTTTTCCGAGTAGGTTATCGTGGGAGGTTTCTGCTCCATAAGTTGACTTATCTTGACTCTTGCTTTCCTGGCCTTTCGTGCTGATGACGTGTCCTTCACCACTAATTTTTACCTATAACAATACCCCCTTAAATATTTGAGCCGATCATGTTGAGTCAGGTCCTCTCGGGACGAATATTTAACTTCAATAATTTCTCACAACTGGTCCTCGCTTGTCGTTTTCCGCATTAATGTATCCTCGTTTGATTCGAAGCTTTAAATGACGTGTCTTAATTACGACCGCACGCATTCGATTCACCACTCATTTCAGAAATCTCTTGATGGTGACGTTTCTACTCTCTGGCGGCTCAAGGTGCTCTCCGGTTGCCACTTGTCTTTTCTTTGTTTGGCTGGGGCACGACTCATTTATGAGACACGACCTCTCTGTTTGCCTGCGTGTAGCCCACGTCATAGCCCACGCCCCTCTATTTTCCCGCTTTACTGTGCTTCTCCTAGGGTTTCGTTCGTTTTTGAAATCAATGTGCCGCCTATATATGTTGGTTATCCACCTCCCCTTCCCTTCTTATTTCTTTTCCGCCATTTTTGTATTTCTTCGAAACAAGTGTGCCTGTGTCCCTTGCGTTTCTGGGTATTTTGTTCTCTCCTCCAACTTGTTTTCTTAATCCTGCTTTGCCGAGATCGTCTGTTTCGACCCCCAGGCCTGTACTCGAAGGTTTCTCCTCTGTTGTCTGCATTTACCTGCCTTTCCCTAATCAAGGTTAGTTCTCATGGATCCTGAAGCTAGATACCGTCTTTTTACTGTTGGTATGATTGCTATTGAGCGAAATGATGCTTTCACTGCGTCGGTTGTTCACAGGTTATTAGACGAGCCTCTTTTCGATCAGCCGCGTTACACTGACGCCGACGTTTCTGGACTTTTTCCAGAAAGGCCTGCTACTTCTGAGGTTCCTCCTGCTTCAGAGATTCCTACTGCTTCTGCTAGTTCATCACCACCTTACTCATACCAACCTGAAGCTTGGTCGGATTCTTCTGCTTGTACTGATATTCGCCCGAGCAGAAGACCAGGAAAGAGGATGACTACTCGCAAAGTTTATAAAGACTCGCATTCTCGGGAAAGCCGAGTGGCGGCTCAAAGGATTATCGAAGATGATATTGAAGAGGAGCACAGGGCTGCTCGTATTCCCTTCTCCCCCGAGCGTATTTGCATTTATGATGTTGAGCCGAACGTGGTCGGCCCTGACGAGATAACGCGATATATGCGGCGGTTCGATTTGGACAGCAATGAGGTTTCGCTGATTCCAGCCGAAGGTCGGGCTGCATGGAACCCACCCCCCGGCCACGTAGCAATTTACGGGTCCATGCTTACCTGCGGCGTCACTCTTCCTCTTCAGCCTTTTATTACTTGGTTCTTGGCTGAAGCCCGACTCGCTCCAGGCCCAGCTCACGCCGAACAGTTATCGCATCCTGATGTGCATGTGGCACATGTGGCATAGAATGAAGCGGCCACCTCCCACCCCTCGCGAGGTTCGCCATTTTTATTCGCTGAGGCCAGTGGGGAAAACCGGGATTTATTTTCTCCAGTCGACCCAGCCCGAGTTCTGGATTCCAAAGGATGTCGTGGTCAAGGGCTGTGTCGAACCGACCACGGACGAGAAGATGAAAGGGTTCGTTTGGGGCTTCCCGACCTCGAACAAGTTTTGGAAGAACAGCTGGTTCTTCGTGGGCAAAGACTGGGGCCAGTCGATAGTTCGATTTGGACGGCACTCAGATGACCTGCCGGGTTCCTCGGTACTTCTGCACGCCGCAGTGGAACCATCTAACTTCAGCTTTTACTGATGAGGAGCTGAAGACCTTGGCTCGGGCAGCAGTCCGCCCCCTAGAGAAAAGGGGAAAACCCTATCTCTATAGAGAGGGGAAAATGATCAAGGCCCGTCTCTTCCCTCAGATTTCCGCGTGCCGCAGACGCCGTAAGTTTACTTGTATGCATTTTTTATTTGCAACCTGACTTCTAAGCTTGCTTGCTAACTCGGATTCTTCTCTCTTTTTTTTTTGTTTTTAAAGCTGTTTGATGTAGATATAGTCAGTGATGGTCTGGCACGCCGGATGAAAGGCATCGTGGAGGCGAGTCGAAAGGCAGCCCTTCGCCAGCGAGATGCTGGGATAGCCCCTCCTGAAGACGAATCTGACGAGGGTACTCCCGGGAACGTTCCCGAGGGAGGTGATGAAGAGGGAGTACCCGATTATGTGCCCGAGGAGGCTCACGATCAAGAACCGACCGTGTGTTCGGCGGGAGCTGAGGGTACCTCGGGGAACTTTGGAGTAAGTAGGACCTCTGCTGACTCGGGCAATCCCGCAGGTCCTTCCTCCAAGGGGAAAGAAAAAGTAGGGGATCTCCCTGAGCCCGAGCAGGCAAATCCCCCCAGCGGATCTGGTTCTCCCCACTCTGCTGCTGATATGCAAAACGTTCCTTTTGAAGCAGTTGGGGTGCCTTCAGGTGCGGTAGCTCCGGAGTTTCCGACTTCAGTTGAACCGAACCGTTCTTCTTCGGAGATTCCTGCCTCTGTCGATCCGATTTCTACTCCAGGGGACAGCAACACTGAAGCTGGGCCGACTGGGAAAAGGAAGGCTTCGTTTTCTTCTGGTCGCCCTTTCCCAAAGATTCCCCGAGTAGTTGCGTATGTTAATTCCTCTTCGGAGGATGAGGGGGAGGATGATGCGAGCGTGACCCCGACGCGGGAGCAGGTCAGAGAGAGTGCTGGTGGCTCAGCCGGCCTTCCTCGGGCGGCCCCGTCCGCTGAACTCCCCGAAGGCGATGTGGGTGATATGGGCTCCTCTCCCCAAATCGATGATCCCACCCCCGAGACTATTTTCAGGGCCATGGCTTCAGGCCGAGCCTATATTGGGGAGGATCGTTGGAGTCGTCTCAGGACCGGGACTGTGTCTGACCGACTCCACAATTTCTTCAACAGCGCTTCCTACGTGAGTGACTCTCATATGCGTCATTTCGCATTCTTCCTTTTTTTTTATTTATATTTGTTGATTTGTTTGTTGCAGATGGTGGCCGAGATGTCTGGGGCTTGCGAAGCTGGCGAAGCCCAAGCGGAAAAAATAAGAAGGCTAGAAGCCCAATTGAAGGAGAGCGAAGATCACTGTTCTCGGGCTGAGTTAGCTCGTCAGGAGGAGGCCAGGTCGAGTGAGATGCTCGTAAATCAGTGCTTAGCACGGCAAATGGAAGCCGAGCAACGGGCATCTTCTGCTGCGGAGGAGGTCAGGACTCTGCAGGATCAACTGTCATCCATCCGGGAAGCCTTGCTTCGAGCCGAACAGAACGCCGAAGACGCCAAGTCTGCTTATGAACGTCGAATCAACGACTTGGAGTGTCAGGCCCTGACGGCCAAGGAACTGTCGAAGGGATCTAGGCTGGAAATGGAGCTACAAAGCGTTGACCGTTTTAAGAGATCTCCAGCCTATGATGCTCTGCTTCTTCGGGAGTTCCAGCGTGGAATGGTCTCGGCCGGTGAATTTTTTAAGCAAAGGAACAGGGCGACTGATCGGGCCCGGGCCAACTGGAGCCTGTCAATTAGGAAGCATGTGGATACATCCTTGGAGTCTCTCCGGATCCAAATGAAGGAGTGGCGGGCGTATTGTAGAAGTAAAGGAAAAACGCCACATCCCATGCACCTTGAGGTTCCGACCGCCGAGTCGTTCTCTACCTTTTACGCCAGTGAAAGGGCGAGTTTTAGCAACGAGATACCCGACTTGGGGCCCGTTCCTGGTACCGACTACAGTCACTGGATGGATGACGAAGAAGATGTGATCATATGGCCATCGGACGACAGTCTTCTGAGCGAGTATGTGATGGAGCCTGACCCTGATGTTGGCAGAAGCAGCTCACCACCCCCGGCGCCTTCCTCTTGATCTTCAAGCCTTTTTGTAACTATACTTGTACATCTTTCATATATACATCGTACATTGTATCTTTCTATACACTATGAATATAAGACCAAATTTTACTCTTACATTCTACTTTTTGCCGAGTATCTTATGTAACTGGCTTATCAGTTTAGACCGAGTATCTTATTTAACCGGTAACTAATTTTCGGCCGAGTATCTTATGTAACTGGCTTATTGATTTAGACCGAGTATCTTATTAAACTGGTAACTAATTTTGTGCCGAGTATCTTATGTAACTGGCTTATTGATTTAGACCGAGTATCTTATTAAACTGGTAACTAATTTTGTGCCGAGTATCTTATGTAACTGGCTTGTCAATTTAGACCGAGTATCTTATTTAACCGGTAACTAATTTTTTGGGGTTGTTTAACCTTCACGTTGCGTCGGGGCTCGCCGCGACCATACGTTGAGGTCCTTGCACAAGTCACCTAGGACGTCTCCTGGTTTTATCTGCGCAAGGGTTCGTCGAATCGTTGGGGTACTTTGTACCGGCCAACACGACTGCGCATCTCACTAGTCTTTCTAGCGGCGCTCCGAGCATTTTCCCAGTTATCCTGGTGCCTCGGTTTTGCCTTTTTGCTAAGGGACGCGTTTGCATCGCTTTAACTAGGCGGGCATGCTACTACAGCTTTTCCGCCCTTCGAGCACCACTCGTCCGCTCTTTCGCGGCCTTATAGCGCTCGACTTTTTCGGCATTTATTCGGTCGCCTTGAGTGACCTCCATTGAAATATTGCTCATGGATTTTATTGATTCCGCCACATCGTATTTGCAACTGAACTTTATTAGATGATCATGAACATGAAATTAATAAATAAATCTGAAATTTCAACAGCAGAAACTAAAAACTGAGCTAAAGCAGAATAAATAAACTGTAGAACCATAACCGGATTCTTTTAGGGATAGAAGATCTTCAGATATTGTGCGTTGCATGGTCGGGGTACCAGGCCACCTTCTGGTCGGGCTATCATGTAGGCCCCGTGCCCTACGATTCTCTTGATGATATATGGTCCTTCCCATTTGTCGGCGAGGGATCCTGATGATTTATCCTTGGTATTCGGTGATACTCTCCTCAGCACTAGATCCCCGAGTTGGAATCTCCGCTCCCGAACATGGGAGTTGTAGTACCTAGCGGCCCTTTGCTGGTATGCGGAATTTCTTACTTGTGCTGCGTCTCTGATTTCTTCAAGCTCGTCTAGGTTCTGCTGCAGCATGTCTATATTGTGCTCGGGACTGTATAGCTGGACCCTGGGGGATGTGAAAGTAGTTTCTGCTGGGATAACAGCTTCTGTCCCGAATGCCAGCGCGAAAGGAGTTTCCCCTGTGGAAGACCTCACAGTTGTTCGGTATGCCCATAGCACCTCAGGCAGTTTGTCTGCCCAGCCACCTTTCTTTGCCTCTAGCTTTGCCTTCAATGTGTGCTTGATTACTTTATTCACGGCCTCTGTTTGGCCATTGGTTTGAGGATGAGCAGGCGATGCGTAGTAGTTTGCGATCTTGAACTCTTCACACATTTCTCTGAACTTCTTATTATCGAATTGAGTCCCATTGTCTGTTATGATGATGCTCGGGATCCCAAACCGATATATTATATTCTTTTTAACGAAGCTGGTAGTGTTTGCCTCGGTGATGTGTACAAGTGCTTCTGCCTCTGCCCATTTGGTAAAATAATCCACTGCCACAATAGCATGTTTGGCTCCTCCCTTCGTTCCTGTGGGCATTGGTCCTATCAGGTCGAGTCCCCACATGGCAAAGGGCCAAGGCGAGGTTAAGCTTCTGAGCAACTCTGGGGGTCGCCGAATGTCATTTGCTACTCTTTGGCATGTTTCGCAACTTTCTGCGAATTGCTGCGCTTCCGCGAACAGAGTCGGCCAATAGAACCCTTGCCGGAGTATCTTGTGTGCTAAGCTTTTACCCCCAGTGTGGTTCCCACATACTCCACTGTGGATACTTCTCAGGATCTCTCCAGTCTTCTCACCGGAAATGCATCTCTGCAATACCTTCGAGAATCCTCTCCTATATAATTCTCCTCTCAGAATCGTGTACCGGGCTGACCTGTATCTGATGCGTTTAGCTTCCACAGCATCCTCCGGTAGTATGTTCTCCTCCAAGTACTTTCTGAGTTGGTATGTCCAGTCGCCCGGGCTAGGTCGGATCTCTGCTATTATGATTTCCTCGGGTTCCGCTGTACTTGGTTTAGTCAGGTGCGCCACTGGTATTGCTTTGGATCTGATGCTTGTGGTGGCTGAAGCTAATTTGGACAAAGCATCTGCCTTTTCGTTCTCTTCCCGAGGGATCTGAGAGATTCTGTATGCTTTGAACTTTTTAAGTAGTCTTTTTGCAATGTCCAAATAAGCTATCATGTGCTCTTCCCTGGCCTGGTATTCATTCAGTACCTGATGGACCACTACCTGTGAATCACTGTAAACTTCCAGCTCATCTGCCCCTAGTGCTATGCAGACTCTCAGACCGGCCAGCAAGGCTTCATATTCTGCTTGGTTGTTGGTTGCCTTGAAATCGAACCTCATGGCACATTCTACAGTATCCCCCTCGGGGGTCGTTATGACTATTCCTGCCCCGCTGCCATGCGTGTTCGATGACCCATCTACATGTAATTTCCACTGGAATTTAGTAGTCTGTTCATCTTCCATTGCCCTCCTTACCTCGGCGTCTGGCTCGGTGAATTCTGCTATAAAGTCGGATACCGCCTGCCCTTTGATGGCCGTTTTTGGTGTGTATCTGATGTCGTATTCGCTGAGCTCTACCGCCCACTTGGTCAGCCTTCCTGACACTTCTGGCTTTTGAAGAATGAGTTTCAGCGGGCAGTCTGTATATACCTCTATTGTATGTGCTTGGAAATATGGCCTTAGCTTCCTGGCCGATGTGATCAGAGCTAACGCTATTTTTTCTGCCGGCGAGTATCTGGTTTCCGCCGCTAACAACGCTTTGCTTGTATAGTACACTGGCTTTTGTATTCCTTCCTCCAGTCGGATCAACACCGAACTCGTCGCCACCTCGGTGACCGAGAGGTATAAGTATAATGTTTCTCCCACCACCGGTTTTGAAAGGATTGGTGCTCTCCCCAGATATTCTTTTAATTTTTGAAAGGCTTCTTCACACTCTGTACTCCATTCGAGCCCTTTCCCCTTTTTTATTGCTTTAAAGAATGGGGCGCATTTGTCTGTTGACTTGGCTATAAACCGGTTGAGTGACGCGAGGCATCCCGTTAGCCTCTGCACATCTTTTAGCGTCCTGGGTGAAGCCATTCCTTCTAGTGCTTTGATCTTCTCAGGATTTACTTCGATTCCCCTCTGGTGCACCTGAAAACCTAGAAACCTTCCCGAAGGTACTCCGAACACACACTTGCTTGGGTTGAGCTTCATCTGATACTTTCTTAGGACGTCGAAGGTTTCCTTCAAATCCTCCGCGTGTTTTTCTGCAGTGGTGCTCTTAGTCAGCATATCATCCACATAAACCTCCATATTTTTTCCAATCTGCCGAGCAAACATCCTGTTTACTAGCCTCTGGTATGTTGCCCCGGCGTTTTTCAATCCGAATGGCATTACTTTGTAGCAATATAAACCCTGGTCCGTGGTAAACGACGTCTTTTCCTCATCTGCCTTATTCATCCGGATCTGATTGTATCCCGAGTAGGCGTCCATGAAGCTTAACAATTCATGTCCCGCTGTCGCATCTACCAACTGGTCGATCCTCGGTAGTGGGAAACTATCTTTTGGGCAAGCTTTGTTCAAGTCTGTAAAGTCTACACACATCCTCCATTGCTTGTTCTTTTTCTTGACCAACACCACATTGGCCACCCACTCCGGATACTTGACTTCCCTTATCGACCCCGCGGAAAGTAGCTTTTCTACTTCCTTCTTGATTGCGACGCTTCTTTCTGGATTGAATAGTCTTCTTTTTTGTACCACGGGTCGGAACTCGGGGTCGGTGGAAAGATGATGTGAAATCACCTTCGGGTCTACCCCCAGCATATCTTCATGGCTCCAAGCGAAAACATCCTTGTAATTTCTCAGTAGCGCAATAAGTGCGGTTTTGACATGTACGCTCAAACTTGCCCCTACCTTCACTGTCCTACCTGGATCCTCCGGGTCTAGTGCCACCTCTTGGGTCGGCTCGTCTTCCCTATCCTCCGGTCCTTCTCTGGGATCCAACTCAAAATCTTTCGGCACTTCTGCCTGTTCTTCAGGTTCTCTATCCTCTTGCTGGACTGTTACCATGTATACCTGGCGTACCTCCCTATCTCTATATACTGATAAGTTTGCTCTACGGGCCATCTCTTGTGACCCTTTGACCACTCCCACACCATATTCGGTCGGGAATTTCATCATGAGGGCATAAGTTGCTGTCACCGCCTTGGCTTTATTCAAAAATGGTCGGCCCAGTAAAGCATTATACGGCCAGTTTTCCGTATCTACCACCACAAAGTCGAGCAGCACTGTTTTCTGGCAAGGGGCTTTTCCGATCTTCACAGGTAGCTTAACCGTGCCGAGTGACCTCACTTCGACCCCTCCAAATCCTCTAAGGGGTGTGGGAAAAGGCTGTAGGTCTTTCCTGTCTAGCCTCAGCTGGTCATATACTTCTGCACTAAGAATGTCTGCCGAACTCCCATTGTCGATCAGAATTCGATGAACTTCTCTATGGCCGATCCGAGCGCTGACCACCAGTGCGTCATTTGGCCTAACATCCACTCCGTGTGAGTCGGCCTCTGTGAACACGATCGGGTCCCAGCCCTCCTTGATTCTTTTCGGGTCGGGCTCAATAGAATTGACGTCCAGGTCTCTCCGTGCCTCCATAGCTTCCCGAATCTCCTGGGTTCTTTCCCTGTTACTCTTGCCCGTTGCTGGACCTCCGAAGATGGTGTTAATTGCTCCTTCATCCTCAGCTTTCTTGGGACTAAGTTTTCTTGCCCGTCCGTCCTGTCGGCTGTCTTTCTGTCCATCTGCCCTGTCCGTCTTTTTGAAAACAATGTCCTTCAAATGCCCTTCCCTAATAAGAGTCTCGATATGATCCCTTAGCTGGAAACACTTGGATGTCTCGTGCCCATTCTCTTTGTGGAAACGGCAATATTTGGTGGTGTCCCTCCGAGCATATGTCGATTGCTTAGGTGGTTCTTTGGACATGTTCTTCTCTTCTAGGATTGCCAGGACTTCTTCTTGATCTTTCTTCAACGGGGTATAATTTGTATATCGGCCCTGGAACTTCTGCCGTGGTTGATCGGTTTTTGGGTCGTATGCTCGTCGTCCATCCCGACCATCCCGTGCCTTATTTTTCTGCTTGTCACCTTTGGTATCGGGCATCTTGGTCTGGTCCTTGGTTTTGGATCCCTCTGGGCGACCGCCATGTACGAAGTAACCTCCTGTGGCAATTTCCTCTTCTTCGGCCAAGGCGTAACCTCCTGCCATGTCCATCATATCGGCATAGCTGGTTAGTCGGGCTCTTCTGAGGTCAAAGGACAATTGGCCATTCTGAAGGTTGTTAATGAACGCGGCAATTATTGCTTCGTCGTTTGCACTTCCGATCTCGGACACTTCCTGACCGAACCTTCCCAGATATTTCTTCAGCGACTCGTCTTTTCCCTGTTTGAGTTGGGATAAATGAGCCACTGACTTTTTCCTGTGTACATTCCCGAGGAACTGCCTTGAGAAAGCCTTGCTCAGTTCGCCGAAGCTACTTATGCTTGCTGCTGGCAACCTTCCAAACCACCGGGAGCCTAGATCCCCAAGAGTTTGAGGAAAATTCAAACATAGTAGTGCATCATTATGGACATATTGCGCCATAGCGCTCCTATACCTCCGGACATGCTCTTTTGGGTCTGTATCCTTCTTGAACAGCTCGATGTGGGGCATTCTGAATCTTTCTGGGAAAGGCATCCTCAAAACCCCATTGGTAAAAGGGCTTCCGGATTCATCGTCTGACAGCTCATTACGCCCATACCGCCTGACCAAAGCATCCATTTGCCGACGATTATTTTGAACTTCCCGGGTGAGGCTCTGTATAAGTATGTCTCTGTCCCCTTCAGGTTCCCCTGACGCATCGAAGTTCTGGCTTATGGTCAGTTTTTGGCCCCTCTCCTCGGGATTCAACTCTCTATGATCTCGGTTTAGGCCATGCAGTCGGACTGTACCCCTTTGGCGCTTGCGATGATGGTTCTGCTCACTTTCTTCAGAGGATGACCGGTCTCTCCGGTGGCCACGCCTCCTGGGGCGGTCTCGATCTCCGGCTACCCGATCTTGATAGTACTCTTTGTCGGAATCATTCCCCTCTCTGCGCTCCCTACTTCTCCTGGCTACTCTTTCAGATAGCATCTCTGGTCTGCCTGTAGGATCTTGCCTCGCCTTTGGGGGTGCATCAGGGGTTGGTATCACCACCGCGGAGCGCAGTCTTGCTGTCTGCTGGCTTGGGGCGGACAGTTCATGAGGTGACATCAATCCTTCCGTAACAGAGAGATCAATTCCCTGCCTTGCTGCGTCTGATATGAGTTGTTGTAGAGAAGCACGGAGTCGCTGCGCGATTTCTTCATTCGCTGTAGGTAAACGTTGAATTCCAGCCAGGGCAGCTGACTGGTTTACCGTCGTCAAAGTTGCATCCGCCGTATTGAGCGCGGTGTCATCTTCCAACTCGTTACTTGGCACGCCCTGACTGTACCTGGAATCGCTACCATCTCCGTCGCCAGCCATTGTTGTCACAAAGTTCTGGGTGCCCCTCCTTCTAGCGCCAATTGTTGACGGTGATTTTTGGTGATCACCAAGTCAACGACTCGTTCTCGAATTACTGCAATTTATATTTGAGTATGGTCAAAGATTGTAAAGAAATAACAAGTGATTTACGTGGTAAAACTCCAAAAGATCGGAGAAACATCCACGGGATCGTTGCCTCTAGCAACAAAGCCAAATCCACTATGAATCACGATTACAAGATCAAGAATGACCAAGAATGATTACAAGCTTTTCAATATGATTCTCTATCTCCTGTTCTACTTTTTTACGTACCCCCCTGTTTGTGTATAGAGGGGGTATTTATACATGTTGTTTTTAGGGTTTTAAGGTGGCCGCTAGGGTTTGGTATTGTGGTGCCCAAGTCTCAAGCGGTTTTCTAGTCCTAATTAGATTATGTTTCCTCTTTTGGCTGAGTCTGATTCTGGACGAGATTCTTTCTCCTTTATTCGCGGGAGAACTGCTTGTTTCCTTGTTAAACTCTAATAGTCCACATCGTTGCTTATCGTGGATGTGCTGGTCGCTGATTATGATTGGCATACGAATGTTGGTGACTATCTCATTGATTCCCGAGTATGTATGCCCGAGTATGCCCGAATGTGCCCGAGTGAGATTTGCTGCCCGAGTTGATCGTCTTCGTTTGTGGTCGGACTACTTACTCTTTTTTCCGAGTAGGTTATCGTGGGAGGTTTCTGCTCCATAAGTTGACTTATCTTGACTCTTGCTTTCCTGGCCTTTCGTGCTGATGACGTGTCCTTCACCACTAATTTTTACCTATAACAATAACCTATAGGGACAATTTTTGTTCGTCCCATTAGATAAATTTTCATCCCTATAGGATACCTATAGGGACGAAATAAAAAAAAAAAAAAAAATTGTTGCCCAATCAGGCCACCCCCACCCACCTGCGCACCACGCAACCCACCAGCTCAACACAAATTAGAAATAATATGTGTTACCACTGGGTGTTGAACCCAGCTCGCCGATGCCCACCCTCCAACCTTATCCACCTGGCTGATGTTTCAAATGTGATAACATACTTTTTATATATAACCTCTAATTGTTATTAAATTTTTATTGATTTTTTTTTTCAATCAAAATTTTATTTATAGATCGATTTTACTAATTTAAATTTTATTTTATAAACAAATTGATATTAAAAAACATTTATTATAACATTTAATTAAATTTTTTTTTTTAAAATCATATATTGTTAGATTAAATGGTCAATCGTTAATCGTACTCGGAATTAGACATGACCCCGATTCTGGTTCTCGATTCGGAACCAGCGGTTCTGATTTTCAATTGGGAACTAGTGGTTTTGGTTTTCTATTCGGAACTAGCTGTTTCGATTTTCGATTCAGAACCAGTGATTTCGGTTTTCGATTCAGAATCAACGGTTTCTGTTCCTGTTCCAGTTCTGACGGTTTGGTTCTTTTTTTTTTTTAATAATAGAAAACCTCTCAAGACTAATAGTTATTGATCCTTATGAAGAATTTATTGGAAAAAACAAAATTCATCTCGATAGAGAACCACTTTGGATGAACAAAATGATCTATATTGCATCATTTTCTAATTTATATGGTAATTTAATTATTAATCTACCTTTGGAAAAACTTAAAAAAAAAATCAAGAATTTTCAACAAAATTAATTAATTACTTATTTGTTTTTTTTTTTTTTTTTTTTGGATTTTTGATGGATAACATATTTTATATCATAAATTCTAGTATTTTGATTATGTCAAAAAAATTCGAGTACTTTGAAGAATTTTTATCAACTTTGTATTTATTTTATTTAAGCATTTCTATCAATAAATAAAAAAGAATGCCACAAGTGAAAATATAAAAAGAGATGAAATAAGAAATGTTATAAGATGAAAAGAAAATAATAGTAATAAGAAAGGAAAGAGAGAAATAAATGACTAGAGAGAAACAAATAAAATGTTTAGGAAAAGAGAAAAAATATGAGAGAGAGAAACAATTAAGATAATTAATGATCATGAAATCTTAACCATTCAGACAAATATGATCTAATGGATACATAAGTGTGACAAATCCTGTGTAAAAAAAAAAAATGGTTAAGATGCACTCATAACCATAAATACAATAACTATTATACACATCAAAATAATATATATATTTTTACCTCTATTATTTACCTCATTTTCTCTCCTTTCATCTTAAAGTAATATTTTCTTCATCTTCGTCTTCTAATACTTTTTTCATGTTTCTTTCTTCACTCACATTCATCTAAACTTTTTGAAGATTAATTGAAAACACTACAAAAGGGCTATTGGGACGATATTTTTCATTCCAATAGCCCTAAAATCGTCCCTATAGACCTATTGGAATGAAAAAAAAATTCGTTTCAATAGGATGTCTATTGGGACGAAAAAAATTCGTCCCTAAAGATCATACCACATTGGATAAAATTTGTTCCAATAAACATTCTATTGGGACGAAAATCTGTAGGGACGAAATTTTTTCGTCCCAACAGGCTATCTATTGGGACATTTTTGTTTTTCGTCCCAATAGGATGTCTATTGGAACGAAATATATAATTCGTCCCAATAGATTGCCTATTAGGACGAAAAAAATTTATGCCAATAGGTTATCTATTGGGACGAAAAAAAAACCGTCCCAATAGATTTTTCGTCCCAATAGGTCATTTTTCTTGTAGTGACCCCAGCGAATGGCTATTGAAAGTGCTAGGGGGTGGATCATCAACAGTACCCACAATAGGAGGCACGGTCACAACCAAATTCGAAGGAAGGATATCCACAAAGCTTCAAAGTGTCAAAAGCCGTTCGAGGAATTACTTTCCCTTTTCAACAACTTACAAAAAAGAAGAGTTGTCGTGAATTGTGAAATTTCTGACCAATGGACACTAAAGTGAGCATATCTCCCTCTACAGAATTCGGATTTGCGAACTGTAAAAGCCATTGGAAACTAGGCCTCAAAACCTTTCCAAGCATATATGGTTCACAACCCAGTTCGGGTCATGCAATTTTTGGTGGCCCCCGTAACACAAAAGAAAGCAGTTCGCGGAAGATTTTCTGATCTGACCATTGAGCACTAAAACAAGCATATCTTCCTCTACAAACATCGAAACCACGAGCCGTTAAAACCGTTGGAAACTAGACATCCAGACCTTTCCAAAAATATATGGTCCACAATCTAGTTTGACCTATGAAAGTTTTTATGGCTCCCGAAATATTGAAAAAAGTCACTTGCGAAGAACTTTTTGATCTGACCACCGGTCGTTAAAACAGAGGTAACTCTATCGAGAAAGCAAGGAATCACGAATTGTGAATTTTACTGTAAACTAGACGCACGAAGATTTCCGAGGACATGTATCCCATAACGCAATTCATCTCAAGGAATATTTGACGACCTCCAGAATGTGGAAGTTCAGCAAAAAAGGAAAGAGAGGACCCAAAGTCAATTCTCAGCTAAAGCTCACTCGGCTCTTCATTACCAACTTGTCCAACAACAAAGGATCCAAGAATAAAACTACACACCAGGTTCGGTAAGTGGCCGAGGTAAGTTAGATTACATATCAGTTTAATTTTATAATTTTATATTATGCAAATAGAAAAAATATATATTCGTTTAATATTTGCATATTTGTTGTCTAATAAAAATTACCAAGCTCATGACATACATAGCTTATCTAAGCATATAATTGTTTTGGGTAGACAATACATTGCACATAATGCATGGTTGTCTGTGTCGTTAATTTAATTCGTTAAATAGTATTGAGAGGAGTGACACTGCTAGAGCCTAGATGCAATCGCACTAGTTGATTATATGCACTCTCCATGTCTGATGCTTCCTCACTGCTCTTTTAAAGATAAAATTGTGATGAGTTGTTCATTTAAATGTTGTGGAAAAACTGACTCCATGTTATTAGTAGTGTTGTGATCTGCTATATATACGTTGTTTGAAAATAAATTGTAGTCTTTTATAATATCTTTCCAATAAGTGTTATTTAATGAATTAATCAAGACTTTGATCTTAGTAAGAAGCGCTTCCAAAAGCGTTTAAATGTAGTACCGGAATCGTTCGGGTAGGGAGGTACGCTCTCACTTGACTATTATATTATTACTGCTAACACCATCTTGTATCTCTATCGATAATTTAGTAGAATACCATGGTGCTCACTTTCACTTATAATACTGTAAATCGGCTATTAGTTAATTAGAAACAACATAGTCCGTAAATATATATTCTCGTTAAATATGTGTACAAATCGCTTTGATTTGGAGATGCACTGTTACCTACACCAAAGCAGATTCAATCGGCAACAGGTACGCCACAATCTTTATTGTTGATGATTAAAATGTATTATGTCAACCGTTATTTAAAAATCCATATTGGATTGACCGAATACAGTTGGGTTCGACCAAATTCGGTCTTTTGAGCATAAATTTTGCCAAATTTAACACTCGGAATATTTGATATGCCTAGTACATTGGTGAGATCGAAGATGAGTCTATGATACTTGAAACGTATAATTTCTTTAATCGAGATATATTAAATTATGTCTACTTGTTCATATTGTTATACTGTCAAATACAAATCTGCAGCATGCACGAACTTGTTGTATTTCTCTTTAAAGAGGGGGTGGATGCGGTGTTAAAAGTGCTCCAACAAGCCTAAACCTACTTACAACAAATTGCTAGGGGGCTATGGGAGCAGAAGATGTAACCGTAAGGAAAATTCGCAGATGTGAAAGTGGTTTTTATGAAAGTCCCTTTTCAGCCTCGGCAACTAAAAAAAAAAAAGAAGAAGAAGGAATCGCTCAAAGACAAAGTATCTAAAAGCAATACAACTAAACTTCAAGTTCGGTAAGTGACCAAGTGTTTTCGAAAGCGCTTAATGACATTGTCAAAATCGGCCGGGCTTGGAGGTATGTTTTGGTTTAATTACTATTACTTGTTATTATCTTACATCTCAATAACTTGATGAGATATCATGGTGCTTGTTTTGCTGCTGCTAATTAATTAAAATCATAAGCTGCACACTGTATACTTTTCTATCAAAATATGTACTTCTTGTTTATTATGCCACGTGTTTTTATATGCAAAGCACCAAGCATGAATCCATGGATATTGTATCCTGAACGATGACCATAACCAATACTGTACAATGATTATCCAACTATTTTTGTTCGGCATTATTAAAGTATATACATGTATATTTGTTATTTGTGCAAATGTTGTTCACATGTTTGGCACAAAAAGACAAGATGAGAACCTTAACACAGGAATCGAGCTTCGTATCAATGCGCGCAAAACAAGTTTCATCTCGGTGCATGTAGAAATTCAAGCGAAGGCGGAACATTCTCAACAATGACAGCATAAACGCCGACGAATGGGTACCCACAAACATAGCATGCTCTAGACTAGTCATAGCAACCTGAGTTAGAAAAACGCAAAAAGACCAATTGGTGCTCGCCACCATTGGCAAGCGTGACCCCTCGAAGTGCAGGATAAGCACTCAGAAAACAGCGACCGAAAGAAACGCTGGGGGTCGAAAAAACTAGCACTTAATAACAATATAAGCAAAAGAGGGAGACGTCCTAATAGTATGCTTAAAGACTTGGTGTATGGTCGGATACATCCTGATAAACACTGGGTAAACCGTAAACTCAGCAATGGTAGCTGACCAAAGAAGGCTTGTTAGCCTTAATCGCAAACTCAGCAATGGTAGCTGACCAAAGAAGGCTTGTTAGCTTTAACCAAAAAATCAACAATGGTAGCTGAACAAAAAGGCCTTGTGCCTAAACCAAAAACTCAGCAATGGTAGCTGAACAAAAAGCAAAAGCAGGAGACGTCTCAACAGTATGCTTAAAGACTTGGTGTATGGTCGGATACGTCCTGACAAACACTGAGTAAACCGAAAACTCAGCAATGGTAGCTGAACAACAAAAAAGGCCTTGTGTCTAAACCAAAAACTCAGCAATGGTAGCTGAACAAAAAATAAATAAATAAATAAATAAATAATATAGAGAATAGAAAAAGTTCAAATGGATAAGAAAGATCCAAGCCGAACGCTTGGAATAACCTAACCAAAGAAGAAAAGAATGGCTACCCAAACAATGTGCCAAAAGCGTGGCTCCTACCCTGTGCATCGACATCAACTCAAGAATAATAGCGATGCTAGGGGGTAGATTCCAAGTGACATGAACCCCTGGAGAACAAAAGCCCCCAACTCGCCATGAGCATGTATATACATGGTAGTGGCCTCGGGGGGTGGATGCTTTGAAGCACAATCTCTGTAGAGCGACATCTTACCTTGCCAAGAGCGGCGACATCTACTGTATTTTTCTCAGCTTGTGAGGAAAGACACGGCTCAGTGAAACCTTAATTAGTTCCTCTTATGATCTTCAACCTCGACATTTTCAAGTTGTCTTGAGCACTAAAACTTCGAAAGATCGTCAGAACTTGCCTTTAAAGGATACGACAAGAAGAAAAGATGCTTCATATAGAAGCTTTCTCAGCTATTCGATTCCTATGAGATGATTGGAAGCAATTTGGAAGATTTTCGATCAAACCCGAGAAAAAAGCATCTGCTAATGGGTCGACTCCAAGAATTAAACTGTATCATCTCAGAAGGAACTGGGTTTCGAGCTTTATATGGTTGGAAAGGTACGGAAGTTATCTTTCCGTAGGAATTTTACAGTTTGCAATTTCGAGTTTTCTAGAAGAAGTTATGACCATTTTACTACCCAAAGGTCAACCTAGAATTTCTACGCGGGCAGCATCTGCTGATGGGTCAATTTCAAGAACTAAACTGTATCATCTTAGAAGGAACTGGGTTTTGAGACTTATATGGTTGGAAAGGTACGGAAGTTAGCTTTCCGTAGAATTTTACGGTTCGCAATTTTGAGTTTTCTAGAAGAAGTTATGTCCATTTTACTACCCAAAGGTCAGCCTACAATTTCTACACGGGATTTTGGAAATAAAGCATTGCGGGCTGCCTATCCGAGAATGAAGGTCTTAGACGAATTTGTCATGTTTTGGAAGATTAACGAAGGCCTAAAAGTCACTTTAATTTAATTTTAGTTGATCCTAAACTTTCCATGTTAGGATTAGTCGAGATTGGATTAAAATTCCTAAAGTTAGAAGGATTATACTTCCTATTTTGAGTCACATTGAATTAGCTTTATTGGAGGTTGATTATGGAACTAAAAGGAGACCTAATTCATGCCTATTTAAGAAGAATTACAGGAGAAAGATCAGATATGCAGCAACAGTGCAAAGAAGATCCGAGCGTTAGTAAGATCCGCTCAAAGCAAAGGGTCTAAGTGAAGCCAAGAAGAGGATCCGAGCGTTAGTAAAGATCTGCTCAAAGATGGATCCAAGCGAAGCTGAACCAGGTTGAAAGAGAATCCGAGCGTTAGTAAGAATCACTTGGACAAAAGGATCCGAGAAAAGCCGAATAAGGCTAAAAAGGGGTCTTACATTCACCCAAATGAGTGAAAAGATCTCAACAATCAAAGCTTGTGGAGACAAGGAAGTTTATCAAACGCAACTAGAACCAAATGCAAGTAAGAATTTACAATTATGTTTATACAAACAAAGTTTTTTTTATTTATTATTATTGCAGGAATACTAGCTACAAGGTCTTGAGGAAGAAAGGTATAACAAGGCTTTACAGAAGTATACAAGGCAAAAAAAAATTACAAAAATTATAGGAGAACTATTCAAATCCCCTTCGATAAGTCGCCAAGAACTCATCTCGCAGATTTGAGGGGGTATTGTTATAGGGGTTTTTCGTCAGCATGACACGTTAGCAAAAGATAACAAGTAATGCGGAAATATAGTGACTCCATGTCATCAAAAGTCAAATGTGAGACACGTTATCAAAAGCGTCAACATGAATGCGTAACAGCACCATATGAGAGGCCATCTACAGATGGAATCTGGTTGGCTAAAGATCTGTTCGGCCAAAGGTTTCAATCGGCCAAGATCTGTTCGGTCAAGAATATGCTCGGCCACTCGGCCAGGAGTCTACTCGGCCAGGAATCTGCTCGGCCAGGAATCTGCTCGGCCAGGAGTCTGCTCGGCCATGAGTCTGCTCAGCCAGGAATCTACTCGGCCAGGAGTCTACTCGGCCAGGAATCTACTCGGCCAGGAGTCTGCTTGGGCAGGAGTCTACTGGGCTAGGAATCTACTCAGCCAGGAATCTACTCGGCTAGGAATCTACTCGGCCAAGATTCTGCTTAGCCAAAGATCAATACTTAGCCAAAAACGGGAAATACAATCCTATCAAGATACGCCTTATCAAGTGGAGATCCACTCAGATACGAAATCTAAGAATCACACTCAAAGTAAGGAAATATCCCTATTTCCTCTCCAGTGTCAAAATTATAATCAAGAAAGGACTTAAAGCTTCCAGAAGGATAAGCACCAAACGGGAAACGAGTCCTAATTGGTCTACTCTACCAGAATCCTACAAAGATTCTAATTAATGAATCCACCGCTTATACGACAAGAACTAGGGCAACCCTAGATTGAACCCTATAAATACATCCATGTATTCATTATATCAAGGGGGAACATCATGAGCAATTTATACTTACATGAGAAAAGAGATATGAAACATAAGTAATTATCTGAGAGAAAGCGAGTATTGAGTGTGTAATTATTCTATTTATAGTGGATCTCTTCTCACCGTCACCGGCACCGTGGATGTTTCCCCGCCTTGGGGTTTTACCACGTAAAACATGTGTTATGTTTGATTTATTATTTATTTCCTGCTTTTCTACATTACTATTTTCAAATACGAACAAATCGTATCACATCCATGTGGGGAAAGAGGCTTTAATTATTCAACCATAGATTGGTTAAAGCTTCGATCTGCCTACGTGTTATTGTTTGGCGGTTGACTTTTCAATGATCCAAAATTCACCGTCAACACCATGAATGTAAAGACAAGAGATATCCCTAAACATGCATTTAGGAGGGTTGTCAAGCCTATTCAACACAAGTCAATAATCAATACCAAGCAATTGAATGAGAAAGTACTTGAAGATATTAAATACAAGTTAGTGTAGCTATATCACAAGCTCATGTTTCTATGATCTTAATCTGTATTTACTTGAATGATGCTATAAATCTCCATTAAAGTGATTATTTATTTCTATTTATAATTGAACAAAAGCGAGGTGAAGGATCGAAAACAAAAATAAGGCGAGGTCACATAAATAGAACTAGTGTTAGGTTTACATATTTTCCTAATGAGGATACACATCAAATAAAGAAAATACAAGAGAATAGTAAAAGAGAAAACCCAAGGTGTCAATCTCGGATCTTCAAGCTTAGAGAGAAACCCAATTGTCATCTCGGATCTCCAAGCTCTATTGAAGCTCCTCCTCCTCATAGACAAGGTAGGGTGGCTCTTTCCTCATGAATCTCCTTCAAAGATGGGTGGTTGAAAGTGGAAGGTGGTGATGGTGAGGCAATATATGGAGGAAAACCTCCATGGATGCCTTTGAAGGTCTCTCTCTCTCTCTTTTGTTGTGTGAAGAAGATGAAGTGTAGAAGAGAGGGTTTCTAGGTTATTTGGGTGAAGAGTTCTTTTGTTCTCTTATGAAGAAATGGTATATTTATAGGCTTGGGAGGTTAGGTCACGATTTAGGCATGAAAGGACAACATTACCCCTCTAAAATGGCCTAAAACCCGTCATTCGGTGCTAGAGAGTGTAGAGTGCAGGTCAAGTGCGGGTAAGGGACCCGCACTGTACCCGCACTTTAACGATTTTTCAAGATTTCAGCTCTCGGGTTTCCCATATAGTGCGGGAGGAGTGCGGGTCCAACGCGGGAATTTCCACGTTGGAAAGTGTAGAGTGCGGGTTAGGGACTCGCACTGTACCTGCACTTTATGGCATTCTATTATCTTCTTCGATCCTTCAGTGTGTGAGTAGGGTGTGGGTCTTGTGCTGGAATTCCTACGCTGGAAGTGTGCGGGTTGAGTGCGGGTCAGGGACCAGCACTGTACCCGCACTTTATCTTTTCTTCAAGATTTCAGCTCCCGAGTTTTGTCAACTGTGCGGGTGAGTATGGTTGGCTGAATCGCACTGTAGTAGCACTCTTGGATCCTTTGATGGCTTTTGTCCTTCTTTTTGCACCATTTGACCCCTTTTTTTCGCACGAAAGTCCCGCATTCTGCTTCTAACACCAGAAATGTATGAATGCCTGCAATTACGAACAAAGAGCCCATAACAAATGGTAAAACACAAGAAAATGAAACAAACGATATGGAAATGAGGGCCTAAATATACAATATATTTGGCTCGATTATCTACCACTGTGACTTCGACAGCAGTTACGGCAGCGGTATGCATAGGGCATAAAATGTTATGCCTACCGTAGCAAAAAACCACAACGGTCAGGAGAGCTACGAAATAGAGCAACTCACCACTGTGGCTACCACTGCGGATTCCAGCAGCAGTCTCCTGAACCATGCAAGGCTTAAGTGATAAAAACATGCAATCTTAAGCTATTAAAGGCATGGCTTTGCATCCTAATGCCTAAACATGTCATGGCATTATAAAGTACATGATGCAATCATTTAAAAACATGCAAGAAGAGATATTCAAGAACATGAATACACACATATAAAAACACACAACATTCAAGGATTAAAGATATGAATGAGTTGTGAGTGTGTGCAACTAGATATCTTCAAAGCAAGTAAGCACAAGAATTTTACCTTTGTTGTGCTTCTTCTCTTAAGGTCTTGAGAGGGCCTTTGTTGTGCATGAGCACCAACAAACAAATGCCTAAGCTACCCTTACATCAAACCCCACATGTGGTTTGTCACCGAAATAAGCCAATCAAACTTTGAAGAACTAACAGGATCACGTGTCTTGTTTGACTAGATACCTTGATGGGTCAAGCCAAGTTCTGGGCTTTTTTGTGTTGCCCGAATGGGCTTAAGACGTTTTTATCATTTATTTGGTTGAGGGCCTAAGTATTGGTTGAGGGTCTGTATTTTGACCACTATAATGCATTGCTTAATAAAGACCTTAAAATGGTTGATTGATGATGTGTCTTGCAATGAATAAAATATGATATATTTTTTATGTGATTAGTTCACTTTGCACACAAATGCTTGGATATATATCTTCTTATCATAACAATAGGGTCTAAATTGGTTTGACTTCATTTGGAAATCCTATTGATTGTTGCTTTGATTGATTTTCATGCATGAGCCTAATAGTGCTTATATTACATGCTAATCAACTTCTATACACACACACACACACACACACATATTTATTTTCTGAATAAAATCTCTTTGAATCTCTCTCAATCTTTTAAGCCGTATAAAATCTGTCTATATGATTATGCATTCTGGCTTGCTTGTAGCTCTCTTTGCCAAGTCAACCTGTTGTGGGGAACTCCTTTGCCTATCTCATGACAGAAAGGAGGAGAAGTCTTGGGATTTAGGAGGAGTTGAGATTTAGAAGAGAAGAGTTTGCTACACTTGAGAAAGAGTAATCCTTTTAGGGGGAGCATTGCACATGCATTACTTTGTATTGCTTTGTTGTTATTGAGTGCAAATGCATTTTTTTTGTTTGATCATTTCACATGCACTTGTGTCTTGGAAAGTGTATTTGCTATTGTCTTGCAGTTATGATATTCTACAAACAGAATGAAGAGTTGAAGAGTTGAAGATTTAGAATCTTAGGTATCTCATTGTAATGTAGAATGAACTTGTTGACTGATCAAGCCAAAAAGTACATGATTTTGGCCCTCATTCCCGACTCTTTCTGCTTGATCTCGGGAAAATTCCCGTAATTTAATAGTTTGAATCAAGTTCTTACAAGTATATTAATGCCACAAGGGCATTTGTGAGAGATGAAATTGTTGGGGTTTTTACCCTAAAGCTTGTAATTTGTAAATGTGAATTGAACATAAATAAAAGAAGTAGTTTATTCATTCAAATTGTCTCATACATTTATATATAACATGTGTACTTAACATCCAAGATTGTCGGATGTAATTTCAAACTGAGTATATGGATGTCATATACAGATGGATTCAGTTTGAAACGAGCAATCTAAAGAGTCCGTAGATAGCAACTAAAGCTGGGTACTGTATTTGTGGTTAATCTACAGCTGCGGTCCATTCCGTAATGTACAGTGATCTTATCCTGGATCATTCATATGGTGATATGAGAATGGAGGCACCTTGTATGATGTGAACATATAGGACTGGGCCACGATCTATATGAATCTCTAAATAAGATCCGTTACATGATGAGATTCATATATATTGACAAATGATGGCTATATATGGGTGATCTTAATCCTGAGTGTCTTATCGACTCCTTCAGGTTAGATCGTGGTTTTTGATATACCATGGGTGAGATTAGAGTTGCATTCCCAGTAAATATGCTTCATATGTTGGAATCGCGGTTTGGCTTGTGGCTGGGAAGATTTGTATACAATAGTGGAATCCACTCATTCTTGCGAGAAGTAGATGGTAGTTCCCTTAAGGGTTGATTCAAGGCTTGAACAATATGAGCGCTCTCCTAATTCCGTAAGGAATGTAAGATTTATTGTTCATTAGAGAATCAATGATACTTAATGGAAAGATATAATTAGAGGGGTATAACGGACATTATGACCCACCTATAATTATGAACTACTTGTGGAGGATCATACCATATGTAATAGCTATATCGATGGACATCGAAGGTTATTGGTTTATGTAAAAACATCTACAGTTGAGAGAGTGCAGCTTCGGGTTTTTAGTGGAATAACACCAAAGTTAATAATCATGATATATTAATTAAAGAGTTTAATTAATTATTTCTAAGGATTATCGGAGCTCAAAATACTGTGGGTCCATTAGGTCCCCTTGCTAGCCCGATTGATTAAGGTAACAAGGGTCACCGTTAATTAATTGGATTATCCAGTTAATTGTGTTACGAAAGTGACACGTGTCTATTCGAGAATTAATTGAATAATGAGATTATTTAATTAATGAATTAATAATTATGAATTATTAATTAAATGGAGGTTGCAGGTTCAAATCATAACTGAGACATAAAACATTTTGATTATTTTATTCTTAGTTGGGTATAGTATTTAAGTTTATGTCAAGTAGGGTTTTGTGGGATTTATAATCCTACTCTACCTAGGACACTTAAATACTAATTATCTTTTGAATATATGGAGATATATTTGGAAAGAGATAATGATCTAGTTTGAAAAATATATAGAGATATATTTTAATATAACTAGATATTATATACTGATATAGGTATCAGTGTAAACCTAATTGAACCTAATTCACGCCTATAAAAGAGAAAAGAACACAAGAGGTGCGCAGTGAAAAAAAGAAAGAGAAAATAAGAGGTGTGCGGCCCACACGCCATTATCAATCCCGGGTCATAGCGAGGAAGATCTTGTGGTTCAAATCATAGAGCAGATTGTATTAAAGAGAAGGAGCCTCCAACACTGGTATGAAATCATTTCACCTTTTTTGTTGTTTTCGATTATTACTGTACAATTAGGTTTACTTGATAATTGCATAAAAAATTTTAAAACCCTTCCGCTGCGCAATCTGTAACCCTGGGTTCCTACAGAAATAATTAAGGTGCAAAAAGCACAAAAATGAGAAAAAGGGAAATATAATACGAAGGATTGTCGTGGCCATGTCGCTTGAAACCAATAGTGACCCAACTTCCAGATATGTCACGGTCCATGTGTCGACACAAAGACACCGTGACAAAAGTCTTAGTTTCAGCAAAGACCAGACTAGGGGATTGTCGTGACTTAAATGTCATTGTCAGGACACCGTGACAGAGAAGAGACAATTTAGTAAACAATCAGGTCCAAATGTCACTGCCTCTTTGTCACTAGCTTTCCAACCGTGACAACACTTGAAGAAACATGATCTAAAATGTTGCTACTTCAGTGTCGCTGCCTTGGCAACCGCAATAATGATCGACGAAACCAGATCCAAATGTCACCACCAACATGTCGCTGCCTGTCAACCGCAACAACCAGATTGAAAGCCGTATAATTGTCTATCCGCGATCACATTCGCTGGGTCTAAACCACATCAGCAAATCTGGCAGTTGCAAGACATCATCTTAGACCATATAAATACCCTTCTCATTCATTTTCATGTTGATCTTTTTCCAGAGATTTTCACACGAAAATACAGATCAAAAACATTGAGAGCTTCCATCCATTTCTCCCAATCTCACCTTCATCTATTTCTAATCTCGAACTACCTTTTCCATCCAAAAACTCAACAATACACATCTAGATTACTTCCCCATAACCATTCCTCTCTACCCATTCTCTACACATCCCCCCTTTGTCACTTTCCATTTGACATCCATCTCATTACACATTCTCATCCACCATTCCTTGCATCAAGATTCATCAAGGAGCAAGAAGGGATCAAGCTTAAAGTAGGAGGCTCATGGATGATTTCCTTATCTTTTACCTCTTCTCTTTGATTGTAATCATGTGTAACTAAACCCCTCTCTAGGGGATTGATTTGAGAAACCTTTGGATTTTGGGTATTGTATTGGCTATCAATAATATGTTCTCCTATTATGTTTTATTCACTTTATAATTAGATCTTATTCTTTATCTAATTGATTGAGAATATCACTTGTTGATTGCAATATTGGTAGGATTATTTGTGATAAAATTGATTGAGAATTGACACCCTTGATTGGTTATAGCTCTTAGTGAATAAGATAGGTTAGTTGGTGGATATATCAACCACGATTGCCTAGATCTTTGATTGTAATTAATCGATCTCACCATTATCCCCTCTCCCTAAATATCATAGGTGAAGAATTTTGTTGGGAAGTGGTTTGGTTCTATTTCTACGGCCAAACCACACTTACGAATACAATCAGTCCTTAATAGTGAGAATGATTCATTAATGAAGCCATTTATGCATTGCCTAATATTCATCGATGACTCTATCAATTTCTTAGTTTCTCTTTAATTGATTAATCCATATTTCTTTTCTAGATAGTTGAGTATTTTATTTTTCTTAACATCAATATTTTGGCTCTCTTGTTATCTAGTTATCTTATGTTTTTTGTTGGTTTCCTAAACCAATCACTATCAATTTCAATCTATGATTTACATTTATGCATTAGATTAGATTAACTAAGATTAGTTAATCACTTCAATTTTCAATACCATTCCCTGTGGATGAATCCCTTACTTACCATTTTACTAATTTCATATTTTAAGTATGTTGCAAGTGGTAAAAAATATTGTTTCAAAACCAAATATAAAACATCTTTTTGTTGAGTGTAAAATGGCCTCTTCATCGACATAAGCTTATTTTATTTTATTTTATTTTATTTGTAAGGAAATTTTGTGAGTAGTGGTTTTTTCATGAAATAGTCAAAGGGGAAGATTGTAAGAAACTCTATTTTATGATTGGCTTAATTTCATGACAAACCATAATGGGGATGTTTTTGTAACGAGTAGGATAGGTTCTCCAAGTGTGGATTCTCAAAGGAAAGCTTCTGGGCATCTCATGAGCTTCAAGAGATAGTTTACATGACTTTAACTCTTGAAAAGATTAAGTGAACACACACACTTACATGCATTTGTACCTTATTGTTTATGTGTGCAGTCTTCTCACAATCATACTTGCACTTCATTCTTAGACTCAAGTGTGGTATGTGTGGTGTAATTCATTTGCCGATGATTGATCGGAAACATCCGCGCATGCACAATGGTGTACTTGTCTTAGTGCGATGATTGAACACTTGAAAAGGTCCTATTCTTCTCTTGTATAGGTCTTAGGTCACATGGTCGTATACCATGAGTTTGGGCAATTGTGTTGTTGTCTGAATCTGACCTTTGGTCACTCAAATGACCATATCTCTTTCTACAGATAGTGAAACCTTGTTTTGTAAGACGGAGTAGAAAGCAGACATCTATACCTTTCCAACGGTATATCATACGATATGTTTCAATGTCGTTTGGTCATGTTTTGAGTCGCTTGAAAATCAAATTGAGTTTGTTGTAGCAAATTGCTATTGAAAAATAGCGGGCAGTGCACGCTATTTGTCACTTGCATTTCACTCCAGTTTTCTCTATGGAAAAATGCTACTTATGAATTGCGGGTAGTGCACGCTTTTTGGCACCCACATTTCACTCTAGTTTTCCCTGTGGCAAAATGCAACTAATGAATAAAAAATGAGTTGTTTGACGGGATGGACTATATATATATATATATATATATATCTTTTTCTCTTCTCTTGAGCCACCAACTCACAAATTAGAAACCCTAGAGAGAGAATCGAGTTATGTTAGAGAGAGAAAGCTTCCAAGATTTGATTTTAACTCTCCATCCCTCAAAACCCCTCATCTCCATGCATCATTAAGCATCTTCCAAGCATGGGTCTTCATCATTAAGTGACTTGATAAGTTGAACAAACATTTCATCTTCATTTATTGTTCAATCTTTCCACGTTAAGTTTTGATTGCATAATAGTTGCAAAACTCATTTTTTGAATGCTACTATTTATGAGTTATAACATGATTGTGATTTGTTTATGATAACTTGCATAATTAGGTTGATTTTACCTAAATAGCTAAGTCTTGAATATTCTTGTAGATTGGTTGATGACTAGGTTGATAGATTTATGTTTATTTATCTAGTCAAGCTCTCTTGATTGTTCATGGTTGTTTGATTGACAATTAAGTTGTTAGAATTCCCTGTACATCTAATTGAGACCTCATGTATGCATTGCTTGATAGCTATGATTGTATGTCATTTATGTCATCTAGCTAGGTCTTTATGTTTTACATTTAGATATTGCTTATATCCTTAAATTCCTCGTTAAGCATTTTTGTTTTGTCTAGCACATCATTGCATTTGAATATACATACATATTCACTTAGACTTTAGTTCTTTTCAATGAGTCAAAGTTTTATGATTACATGTGGTAGTTGCACGAACATGTGAAGTCTTACAACCAAGGGTTGGTAGGCGAGCAATTGTCAAGGCTCACTATTAAAGACCTGTGGGTAGGATAGATTGTGCTACAAACCTTGAAGTATGACTAGGTTGTCAACTTAGGTTGTAAACAATTATTTAAATAGTGGAGTTCTGTGACTAAGTGGCTAGTGAGGCTAGTCCCGTGGGTTTTTTCCTGTTGAGGGTTTCTCACGCAAAAATCAAGTATCCATTTAATTCCGCACTTTACATTTGATTTCTATTGTTTGTTTGTTTGGGTTGTGATAAATATTGACTAATCAAAAAAGTTTATAAGTAATTGATTAACAACTCATTCAACCCCCAGGTTATATTAGACACACTTTGTGTATTTTCACTAATGTTAGTTTAAGGATGTACATAGATGAAATACAAAAATCTTGTAATCCTTAAACATTAAAACAAAATTTGTTTTCTGCTTTGAATTTACAACATTTTCAATCAATGTTTAAGCAGAATTTGCTATTTAATTACTCCTAATAGTGCCAAAATAACCCTACCTAAAACCTAATTATAACTAGGGGTGAGCATGGTTCGGTTCGGTTCAGTTTTGGTCAAAACTGACCAAAACTGAACCGAACCGATATATATTCAGTTTTTAAAATGTGAATCGGTTTGAACCGTTTGAACTTGAAAATTGAATTGAACCGAACACCTTTATCTCGGTTCGATTCGGTTCGGTTCGGTTTGGTTCAATTTGGTTTGGGCTTATTGGGCTTTGAAGGTTTTTTTAAAAAAAAAAATTTTTATATGTTTTTTAATTATTTGGGTCTTTAAGTTGCATTTTTGACATTTAGGCTTAAACTTTTTTAAGAAAACATAATCTATAAAAAAATAATTTAAACAAAATACAACTCAATTTTCAATCCAAATCTAAAATTTCAATCATATTCAGTCCACATACTCAATCAAAATATAAAATCTTCATAGCTTCTATAAAATAGAAGTAAAAAATGTAGTACATAATGTAGTCCAAAATAAAACATCATCAACAAACAGTCCATAATAAACTTAAACCTTACAAAATAATTAATTAAGACAATTCGGTTTATTCAGTTCGGTTCGGTTTTGTATGTCCAAAACCAAAACCGAACTGAATTCAATTTGGTTTTCAAATTTCAAATCAGTTTGAACCGAATAGAAGCTATGAACCGAACTAAACACCCTTTTTCGGCTCCTCGGCTCGGTTCGGTTCGGTTCAGTTTAAATTGATTTTCGTTTTTGTGCCCACCCCTAATTATAACCATTGATTCCAGCTGAAGCTTTTTTCTCCCTCCAGAGTCCAGATAGCTTGCATTTCATCGGTCCTGATCCATTGAGTAAATGTCGAGGAGTTGATGCGACGTGAGCAAATTCAAGGAGACCAGTATATGCGATCATTGCTTCGTTGTCAATGCAATACCGGTCATCAGTTGCAAACAGCTTTCCACCCCGCTCAGAGCACATTGTTTTCATCATCTCTTGCAATCACTCATTACAGCCAACACCTCCAACTATAGGAACATCATTTTTGTCACAAATGTGCCATTGCCTGTTCTATTATCTCCTCAAGCATTGCAAACACAGTGTCCTGAATTTCGTATGGTGTTAAATAAAAAGTAGATTCAATATGTAATACATAGTTTCATTCATTTATAAATTTATATATGACAATGGTTGTATATTTTGAGGCAATAAAGCTGTAGATAAGACTGCTGCAACAGATGGAAGGATAAAAAAATGCAATTTACCTGCAGGAGTGCACTCATTATTGTTGAGCTTCTCTACAGCAGTGGCTTCAATATCCCACTAAAAGATACATCCATTCCTTTGACAACTTAAGGAAGGTCTATAAACTTTTCCCCTTTCTTTCTACATGCAATTAGGGTTATCACATGCAATTCTCATTAATTTGTTTATCAGCCCATTCTCCCAACTGCACATACCCATGTTTTCTACAACCATCGAAGATTTTCCTCAGCATTGGAACAGTGGGATCCACTGGCATCCTCTTCACGAATTTCTCAAGCTCTTTCATGCATCCATACCGACTGTATAACTCAATCATACATTCATAGTGCTCTAATCGAGGTATGATACAGTACTTATTACTCATCGAATCAAAATACTGGGTACCCAACTTAACAAGACCTTCACATATACAAGCAAGCAAAATTCCTTGAAAAGTAACATCATCTGGCTTAATTCCTTCCTTCTCCATCAAACTAAACAAATCAAGTACTTCTCTACCCCTTCCATTGTGACAACATCCGAAAAATATAGAGTTCCAAAGAACCACATCATGGGAAGATGCCTTCTTAAAAACCCGCATAGCATACTCAAGCCAGTGACATTTAGAGTACATGTTAACCAAAGCACCTTTGGTTACAACATCTATCTCAAAACCATTTCTAATCATGAAGCCATGAATCTGTTTGCCTCGGTCTATGTCAAAAATGTTAGCACAAGCCGTCAGAAGGATTCCAAATGTAAATTCGCTGGGCGTTGTCTCCCATTTCATCTCAGAGAAAAATGTCATAACTTGCTCATTTTGACCACGACTAGCATAGCTAGTCAACAAAGCATTCCAAGATACAATATCACGCCATTGACTCATTACGTAAAACCAAACTCTGGCACTTCGGATGTTCCCACATTTACAGTACATGTCAAGAAGGGCATTGCTAACAAAGATATCGGATGAGAAACCATGTCGATAGATAAACCCATGAACTTGTTTCCCCAAATAAACGTCTAAAAGACCGGTACAAACATTTAAAAGCAACCCAAGAGTGACATGGTCAATGTCTTTAGTTGTTCTTCGCATTAGAACGGCAAAATCATAGGCCTCTTCCCAAAGAAGGGAACAAGTATACCCTGCCAACATTGCATTCCATGAGATGATATTTTGTTCAGGCATCTCATTGAAGAGCTCATGAGCTTCACCAATTCTCCCACTCTTTGCATAACCAAACACAATGCAAGTCCAAGAAATTATATCTCTGTTTCCAGGCTGGTCAAAAATCTTGCGAGCATATTCTAATTTCCCACACTTAATATACGTATCAATGAGAGACCCTACAACTACCTCATCCCCATCAAAATTGTTCTTAATAATAATTCCATGAATCTGCATTCCTTGTTTTAAAGCGGAAAAATGAGAACAAGCAATAACAGCATTAGCAAAAGTAAAATTCAATGGCCTAATATCTGCACTCAACATCTTAAAAAACATACGCACAGCCTCCTCCCCATTCCCTACCTCTAGATACCTTCGTACAATCACATTCCAAGAAACAACATTCTTATTTTGAATCTCATCAAACATTAGCCTTGCATCACTCATAACCTTGCACTTGCCATACACATCCACAAGTGAGCTCTCCAAAATCACATTCCCACAAAATCCACGTTTCAGAATCAGTCCATGAACTTGCCTAGACAAATTGAGTTCCAAGTCTGCAGCGCAGGACCCCAGAACACTGGCATAAGTAATCTCATTGGCCAAAATCCCAGCCTCATTCATACTCAAAAACAATTCCAAAGCCTTGTTTGAAAACCCATTTTGAGAATATGCAGTAAGCATTGCATTCCAGGAACCACCATCTCTGTGAGGCATTTCATCAAACAGTTCCCTGGCGTCATTCAAAAAACCACATTTTCCATAACATTCGATAGCACGATTCAAGAGGAACTGTGGTGGTTTAGGTGAGAATGAAACCAAATGAGATTCAACCTTTCGGGCCTCAACAATGGCATGATTCAAAGAACAAACAAGGAAGAGATGTGCATAAAGAGAGTAAGGAACGGGTTCTGGGGTTGCAAAGAGGATTGAAATGGCTTTTTTGAGACGGTTTTCCTTGAGATAATTACAGATACTAGTAACAAGATTATTTTGAGTTGAAAAATTATTTAGAAAAGGCTTCATTGCAGTATGCGGATGGACTATGGAGTTTGTTTGTTTATATATGCTTTTAATGAATTTTCTGCTCCAACTCCAAGAGGACTAAGAGGGAGACACGGACACTTGACTTTCTCATTTGGCCACAAATTCAAAGGGCCTATTAATTAATCAAAGAGTACGGATATTAACACCAATAAAATTTATCAATATACCAATCTATATCTATATCTTTATAATATAGTAAAATAGAACCTCATGGCGTCACGTGACATCGTAAGAGAGCTTTAGTAATAAATCACAATTCACCACCCATCTAATAAATGCATTAAATTCTATTAATATTAACAAAACCAAAATAATAGTTATATAGATTCAATATTCTTCCCACCTCCCACCCTTTCGTCTCCCTCACTTGCTCTACTCTTTTATCCTTTTTTTTAGTGCTTTGTCATTAAATTCAAGATGTTTATTACTTAATTATTATTATTATTATTATTTTAACTTTAGATTTAAATGCATTAATGTATTTATTTGGAAGCACTAGCTTTAAATTATATATAGTTTTTATGTATTCATTTTAATTCTCCGTTAATTAAACAACCCTTCATTTTTTTTAACTAAAAAAACCTTTGGTTTTCATATGTACTTCTCAACATAAACTCATAACATCTATCTAATAATGGAGTTTTGACATTAAATTCTCTGTTATTGGTTCATCTCCCTTGCACAATATGAATTTGTTAGGTTTTGACTTATATTCCTAAGTGAACCAAATGTGAACCAAACAAGACTCAATTGATGTGGAGCTTCCTAGAGACGTGGGATAAGTTTGGAAGTTGAAGGTGGTGTTTGAGGGAGGTTGAAGACTAGAAGAATGGAAGAATGGAGCAAACCGTTGTGGGTTGCGCTGTGGCTTTGGCAGCGGTTCCCACAGCGGTATAGGGCTGTGATGTACGCTGTGGATTTCGACAGCGGTAATGAGAGCGGTCGAAGATCAGTGGAGAGCGCTGCGAGTGGCGCTGTGAAAGCCACATCGGTGGCAAGAGCGGTCAGGAGCAGAATTGTTTCGTGGTGTTGGAAGCGGGGTGCACACCGTGACCAATATGGCGTAGACGATGTATTGCTGAGATCGGGAATGTTGTGCATAATAGGAAAATGTATTCTTTTGGAAGTTCTTGTGCTTGAAGGAAAATGATTTACTCCATACAAGAAGACTTGTAATATAGTAAAATGAAACCTCATCTTGACACGTGGCGTCGTTAGAGAGCTTTGACATTAAATTTTTATTAATTATTAATTATAATCTATTTAATAATATAATATATTTATATATCTATATATATATAATATAGTAAGATGGAATCTCACTTTGACACGTGTTACCGTGAGGGAGTTTTGAACTTAAATGCTATATATTCATTTCTATTTATATACCTATATAATCTCCTATAATTGAACCATTAATTATTATTATTATTATTATTAACTTGACCATTAATTAGTGGTTTTGTTTATTAAATTATTATTATATATAATCTTTATACTCCTTAATTACAATATTTTAAGTCTTGCATTAATTTCATTATCAGTTTCATAATTGCAATTCTTATCGGTCATTTGATGGATTAGTTTTGGCTTGGTTTGTCTATTAATTTATCCATGATGGAGCTTGGATTTAAATGTTATAATGATCAATAATAAAAAACCAAAACCCCTTCATATTCTCCTTTAAATCTGAGTTTAAGTTTTGTCAATTAAACCACATAATCATAATATGCCTATCCAATCCTTACTCAAAAGCCCTCTCCTCTTCCTCAATTTTCTCTATAAAAACCAGCCAAAATCTCATATTTTTTTCCATCCCATCCCATTGACTCTCTATCACAGACAAACTCAAAACACTCAAATAGTGGGGGACTGGATGGCATTGGGTGGTAAGAGTAATTTCTACATTTTTTTTTTAAATAATTGGTTGAATAATTTTAGTCTTTTAGATTTTGTTTTTTTTTTTTTTTTTTTTTCTTTCAATTCGTGATGATTGCAAAAGGCCTATCTGAAACATCATTCTCAGGTATCATTTTCTTATCAAAACAAAGCATCTCTATATGTTTTTTGATTCAAACACTTTAGAAGTTTTTTGTTTTTTGTTTTTTTTTTTTTTTTAGGAAACACTTTAGTAGTTGTAAATGTAATTTTGGACTGATTATTGTTTTAATGTAATTTGGAATATGTAATAAAGTGTTCACTATGTTGTTCGCTATGCAACCCTCCGGTAAGGCTAACATCCCGATCATCACCATCAATGTAGAAAATCAATGGGACCGGTTGAGAATTCGATAAACAGACTACTACTACAAACAAATATTAGTGTTATAGTTTTTGGTTCTAAGTCTAACACTGTATGTCTATATCACCTCTTTAAAACATTGTATCCACCCGGGTTTTCGGGTATCCAATACCCGGATTTGTTTTTAATGGAAATTTACATCGATTTTTTTGTACAGGTTTTTTTTCTTACTATTTTTAGCCTTTTTGTTTTCTTTTCTTTTTGGTTTTTTAGAATATATTAAGTATGCATTAAATATACCAAGATTATTACCAAAATAAATGTTTTTGAATTTTAATTATTCTTATAAATGATAACAAATAAATATTTTTCAAAACAATATCAATTGTAATACCAAATTAATGGTAATCCGTTTTATTATGAAATTAATGGTAAATTTTAAAAACATATCAACGGTAATATATTAATGATACCTTAACAAAAATTAAAATAATAATTTTTATTCAAATATTAACGGTACTATATTAGAACATTAATTATTACATTCAATTCAATAGATTCTTTTTCTAAATATATGAAATTCACTCATAATTCTTATATATATATATATATATATATATATAAATGGCAATAAATAATTTTTTTGTATGATAATAAAACAAATATCTCCACTACTATTTGCCTCTCCATAAAAGTCTTCACCTTTATATATTTTTTTATTGAATCATCTAAGAGACAAACACATGAAAAAAAAAAAAAAAAATCTATAAATTAGTTTATTAAAAAAAAAAATGGAAAGTTTTTAGAAAATAAGTGTGAAATATTACATTATTTGGTAAGTTAAAAGACAAGCCATAATTTGCTAAAAAAAAATTTCGTAAATAACTTATCAATAGGTAATCAAAATGCAATCCCATAATCAATGGGATAGTGAATACGAAGTTTTACATTATTTGGAAAGTTTAAAAGACAAGCAATAAATTTTTTTTTTTTTGTTTTTTTTGCCAAAGCTATTAAGTAGTTATTAATTGTAATAATTTTTAATAATATAAATTTTTTTTTTCCTAAATCCAAAATCTATAGGTAATCAAGAGGTAATTAATGGGATAGTGAATAATTTTTTTTAACCAATCTCATAATTGATTTTTAATTATTAAATATTTATTTTTTTGAATTATTTTTTGGTAAGTTTAAAAAACAAGCCGTAATTGTTTTTTTCCAACAAGCCATAAATTCATATTAATTAGTTTTTTTTTGTTTTGTTTTGTTTTGAAGTATTGTTAATTAGTTGTAATATTTAAAAACACAAATGTACTCTCAATTAGTTATCTATACAATAAATATTATAATATTTGGTAAGTTATTAATTGTAATAATTTTTAATAATATATATTTTTTCTAAATAAAAAATCTCTAGGTAATCAAGAGTCAATCACGTAATTAATAGGATAGTGAATAAATTCTCCTAACCAATCTCATAATTGATTTTTAATTATTAAGTGTATATATATATATATATTGAAGTATTACACTATTTGGTAAGTTGAAAAGACAATCCATAATTGTTTTCCAACAAGCCATAAATTCGTATTAATTAGTTTTTTTTTAAAAGTATTTTTAATTAGTTGTAATATTTAAAAAAAAAATGTATTGTTAATTATTTATCTATACAATATATATTATAATATTTGGTAAATTATTAATTGTAATAATTTTTTTATAATATAATTTTTTCCAAAATAAAAAATTTATAGGTAATCAAAAGTCAATCACGTAATTAATGAGATAATGAATAAATTCTCTTAACTAATCTCTTAATTTATTTTTAATTATTAAGTTTTTTTTAATTTTTAAGTATTACATTATTTGGTAAGTTTAAAAGACAAGACGTAATTTTTTTTTTTCCCAACAAGCCATAAATTCGTATTAATTAGTTTTGTTTTTTTAAGTATTGTTAATTAGTTGTAATATTAAAAAAAAAATATTGTTAATTAGTTATCTATACAATATATATTATAATATTTGGTAAGTTATTAATTTTAATAATTTTTAATAATATTTAGGTAATTAAGAGCCATTCACATAATTAATGGAATAAATTCTCTTATCAATCTCATAATTGATTTTTAAGTATTAAGTATTGATTTTAAAAAAAAAAAAAATTATTAACCAAATTTGGTGCCTACATATGGTGCACAAAGTGATGTGGCATCACTATAATCTATTTATTTAAATCATGCAATTCTAATACAATTAAAATTATTTGGTAAGTTTAAAAGACAAGCCTTTTTTTTTTTTTTTTTTTTTTTTTTTTTTTTTTTTACAACAAGCCATAAATTCGTATTAATTAGTTTATTTTTAAGTATTGTTAATTAGTTCTAATATTTCAAAAAAAAAAAAAAAAAAAAATAGTGTTAGTTAGTTATCTATATAATTTATATTAGATTATTTGGTAAGTCATTAATTGTAATAATTTTTAGAGTCAATCACATAATTAATGAGATAGTAAATAAATTCTCTTAAGCAATCTCATAATTGATTTTTAATTATTAAGTAATTTTTTTCAAGTATTACATTATTTGGTAAGTTTAAATGACAAGCCATAAATATATTTCATTTTTCTCTTCAAAAAAAAAAAAAAAAATCCATAAATCTTTTTCCAAACAAACCATAAATTCGTATTAATTAGTTTTATTTATTTATTTATTTATTTTTATTTTTTTTTAATTATTGTTAAGTAGTTGTAATATTTAAAAAATATATATTGTTAATTAGTTATCTATATTATATATAAATTATAATATTTGTTAAGTTATTCTATTGTATTTTTGGTTCATTAAGAGAGTTTATTTATTATCTCATTTGTTATGGAATTGACTATTTATTTTTATTCGTTATCCCATTAATTAATTAAAAGTAAAAAATCACAAGTTAATCTTTCATATTCAATCTGGTAAAAAATAAAACATTTCATATTCAATTATCTTATTTTTATTACCTTTTATATAATTTTAACTGGGTTTGAAATGCTTGCTAATTTCTACCCAAAATAAAAGGTCAAAAACTCTCTTTCTTTATTGATATGGGTTTTTTTTTTTGTTTTTTTTGTTTTTTTTTGTTTTTTTTTTTGTTTTGTTTTTTTGTTTTTTGTTTTTTGTTTTTGTTTTGTTTTTGTTTTTGTTTGTTTATCACTCAATCCAGACACTATGACTCCAATGTTTATTCGTCATCTGAGAGGGTTCCTCCTCTTCTGGTCACCACCTGTCCAAATCAGCACAACCCACCAAATCCATTAAGGTTCATCATTTACGATTTCAAGTTTTTCTATTGCATTTTTTTTTCTTAAAAAACTTATATTTTGATGTGTTATATCATATTTAGGATTAATGGACCTCCATTGTAGGTTCTAAGTATAAGTGAACATGTGATTTGATTTGGGCATTCAAGTTTTTTATTTTATTTTATTTTATATATTTGTGTATAGTTCATATAATACAAATTGGAAGACATTGTCACACATATCTCTACGTACTATCTCATATTTGTTTTGTATTGAATCATATTAGAGCAATCAAAGAAATGGTTTTAGGTATTGCTCATCGCAGAGTCACCTTGTATTTTTAATTTATATATAATTTTTTATTTTTTTTTTAGGTTTTAGTTAAAATTATAGTGTTGATGTTTGTATTCAATAGGCACAGGCATAGATGATTGGTCGGTCAGTTTCTAAGATTAAACCGTGATTTTACGTTATCGCGCATAAGGATTTGATCATGTTCAGAGCTCTTTCTACCACTATTTAGGTATTTATATAAATAAGATAGGTTTTAAACTCTTAATATATACATCTCTTATTTTTTTTAATTATTATTATTATTATTATTATTAAGTTGTGATAGATTTGTTTAACTTGATTTTCTTTGCAGTTTGATTTTGACCACGGATTAAATTAGAACATCAACTTAGAGAGTATAAAGCAATGATTTGGAATTATTTGAATTAGAATTTTCAAAAATTATTAAATCTGTGGTTGAAAGCTTTATTTTGTATATTTCAAATGTAATTACAGAAATTTATTGTCGAATGATTTTTTAGTGTCTTTTTTCTTTCTAATACATGTTAATACCATCCGTAAAATTACACACGAAAGTAAAAATAGAAAATACATATGGAAAAATTTTAAAATATAAATTCGATAATGATTACATTATGTTTTACCATGCCCACACATCGTGCGGGCTGCATACTAGTATATATAATAATGATAGACTTTTTTTCTACTTTTGATATGGTTGTGACACGTGACAATCATAAATTTTATTAATTTTTTTATTTCTATTTTACTATTAAATTATTAATTAAGTTTACTATTCTATACCTGTACAAATATATATACCGTAGTCTTATTAATTTGGTTTCTGTTTTAATATTAAATAAGATTGTCTTTCTCTCTTCTCAATGACCAACTAAATGTAAATGTATAGATTAATCATACATTATATCAATAAATCATTCAATGTCTACTGATTTTTGCCAGTTAGAATTCATAGAATCTATATTAACCTCGTAAACTTTGAGTTGAACCAATAAATCATTCACGACTGTTGATTTTTATCCATTACAATTCATAGAATGGGTATCTATATATCTATATCTATATCTATATATATATATATATATATATATATATATAATATAGTAAAATGAAACCTCACCTTGACACGTGGCGTTGTTAGAGAGCTTTAGTATTAAATTTTTATTAATTATTAATTATTAATTATAATCTATTTAATAATATAATATATCTATATAATATAGTAAAATGGAACCTCACCTTGACACGTGTTGTCGTGTAAAGGCTTTGGCATTTAATTTTTATTGATTAGTAGGTGTAAAATAGGAGGAGATTTGGCTATATCAAATACTAATAAGAATTATTGTTATTTGAGTCAGTTTTTGAATTTTTTTTAGCTGTCCAATTATTGTTATTTGAGTTCGTTTATGAATTTTGTAGCTGTCCAATTATCGCATTAATTTACATAGTTATTATTTGAGTCAGTTTAGGAAATTTTTAACTGTCCAATTCCATTATTTGACTCATAAACTCTTCATTTTTCAGCCAATTAATTGCTTTTTTTTGTTTATAAATTCAATTCATAAAGACTCTTTATTTTTAGGTAGATAATCCCATAATTAATGGGATAATGAATAAATTATCAAATTAATTAAAAATAATAATTAATTCTGATAATAATCCCTAACATTTCATATCTCATAAACTCTTCATTTTTCAGTTAATTAATTATTTTTGCTTGCCTATGAATTCAATTCACATAAACTCTTCATTTTTCAGTCAATTAATTGATTTTGTGTGCTTATAAATTTTTTTTTTTTTTAAATGTTCTTTTCATGCAAATCACATGTATATTTATTATTTTCGGGTGCCACCAAAACTGGGTCCAGGAAAACATTTGTTTTTGCCATCACAGTAAGTGGATTTTTTTTTTTTTTTTTTTTTTTTTTTTTTTTTTTTTTTTTTTTTTGTGATTTTGTGTTCATTCCTTTTTTGTTTAGTTTTTGTTGTTGTTGTTTTGATACTTAGAGTTCATTTTTCAATCGATTTTTTTGAAGGTAATTTTGTTTCATTCAATTATCTATTGTTTTTTTTTTTTCAATGGCGTTATGCTATGTCTATGGCGTTCAGTTAAGGTGATCGAATTAGCTTGCTTAGAAAAATAAAAATAAAAAATCAAACTTTATCAAATTTTAAATTTTATGTTATTGAGAATTGACTAACAAAACTTTTGGTGAATTGAAAGCATCTTTTTAGAAATACATATAAATCAACTTATTTGGTGTTCAATTGTATCTTTCTAATCAAAATGTTATTATAATTCCCCATCTTCCTCTAACCAATATATATTGTAATGTTCTAATATCTACTAATTTTCTATTATTAACTATATTAATTTTCTGATATCACTTAATGTGATCAATGTACAGATCCAATTGATTATATAGACACACATGATAATCCCAATTAAAATGTTTCATATTCCACTAATAACTCTTCATTTTCCCCTATTTTCTAAAGTTTTAAATTCCACTAATAACTCTTCAATGTCCACCATTTTCTATAAAGAGCCCTCACACGTGTCAATGCTAGAATAGAGTGATACATTTTTTTTTTTTTTTTGTGTGTAAAGGTATATATTCTTTTGATTTTGTTTTGTTTCCATTCTTTAATATGTTCATAATTGTATAATTTTTTTTTCAATTTTTTTTACCTATATAATTGTTAGAGATTAGTTTTACATTTTTTTTTCCTAAAAAAGAATAGTTTAAAAAAAAAAAAAAAGAAGTTAGAGATCGGTTTTTTTTTTTTTTTTTAAACACTTACTGATATTTCAACGATTGATTTGGATTTTATAAACAATATTTGATCTTCTTTTATATAATTGTTTTAAAATTATTTTGAGTAAAAACTAATATTATGTAGTGTTGCATGCGACCTTATTATAAATATAGAATAGATTTCTACTTAAAAACAAAAGGGGAATTGCACAAACAACCCCCGATGTTTGATAAAATTGTACGAATATGGTAGTTTTGACCATATACGCACAAACTTCCCTCAACATTTGAAAATTGTTACACAAACATCCCTTACTGTTAGATGGATCCGTTAGTCAATGGTTAAACGTGTAAAAAGTCTAAAATACCCTATATTTTTATTTTAAATAAAATTAAAAATTAAAAAATAAGATAAAAAATATTAAAAAATCTTTTAGAAAATATGAAAGCTGGAAAAAAAAATCATCTTTAAAAAAAAATTAAAAAAAAAAATTAAGTTTGTGAAATTCCCCCTCGAGTTTAAATAAATTTAAAATTTAAAATTTATTTATTATTAAATTGTTTAGAAAACCTTTTTTTTCGTGGTTTTAGATTTAAGATACATTATCTAAAATATTTTTTTATCTTATTTTTTAAAAAATTTTTAGTTTATTTAAAATAAAAATAAAGGGCATTTCAGACTATTTACACTTTTGACCATTGACTAACGGATCCATCTAACGGTAGGGGATATTTGTGCAATAATTTTCAAATGTTAAGGGAATTTTGTGTGTATATGGCCAAAACTGCCATATATGTGCAATTTCATCAAACCTCGAGGGATGTTTGTGCAATTCCCCCTAAAAAAAATGATATAAACAGAAAATAATTATATAAAAAAAAAAAAGCTTGAGAACATTGTTTATGGTTTTTTTTTTTTTATAAATATTTACTAATATTATACAATATTTTCTTGATATTAATTGGAATAGATAAAACATAGAATTTACATAAGAAACAAATAAAGAAATCACAAAAAAAAAAAAAAAAAAAAAAAATTATAGACAAGGATAGAAAATTTTAAAAAAAGTTTTTGATTTCTACTTATCTTATAATTTAGATTTTATGGACAAAATTTATCATTTTATCTACTTATCTTATAATTTAGATTGAACTTGGAAAACAAAGTAATTCAAAAAAAAAAAAAAAAAATGAAATTGGAAATTGTAAATAAAGATAAAAAAATAAAAATAAAAATTGAAGATAAAGATAATGTTTCAACCGTTGATTTCTATTTGTTTTATAATTTGGATTTTATGAACAACATTTGCTCTTCTTTTATTATATCTTCATTTATAATTATTTTTTTTGAATATGAACTAATATTATGTAATGTTGCATGCGACCTTATTATAAGTATAGAATAGATTTCTGCTTTTAAAAAAAAAAATTAATATAAATCTAGAGAAATATCCCATGATTGTTTTTTATCACCAATGCATCCAATATCTTAAACCAATAAGTTAAATCATTAAAATATTGTTGCGTTACATTGTATAGTTCTCACACATCGTGTGGGATGCAATCTAGTAATATAGTAAAATAGAACCTCACATTGACACGTGTTGTCGTGTGGAGGCTTTATCATTTAATTTTTATTAATTAGTAGATGTTAATATGAGGAGATTTGGCCATATCAAATGCTAATAAGAATTATTGTTATTTGAGTCAGTTTAAAATTTTTTTAGCTGTCCAATTATCGCATTAATTTACATAGATATAATGATAGTTATTATTTGAGTCAGTTTAATAAATTTTTAGCTATCCAATTATCGCATTAGTTTACATAGCTATAACGATAGTTATTATTAGTCAGTTTAAGAAAATTTTAGTTGTCCAATTCCATTATTTGACTCTCTATTTTCAACGTTATTAACGGGATTCAATGGTATTAAATTCTCTATTTCCACCATTACTAACAGATTCAATGGTTTTAAACTCTCCATTTCCACCATTTTGAATAGATTCAACGGTTTTAATAAATTATTAATTAGACAAACCCTTCTTCCTTAGATGTCAGGTAATGTTCTAATATCCACTAATTTTCTATTATTAACTAATATTAATTTTCTGATATCACGTAATGTGATCAATGTACAGATTCAATTAATTATATCGATATAGATATATATAACACATGATAATCTCAATTAAAATGTTTCATATTCCACTAATAACTCTCATCTTCAATGTCTACAGTTTTCTATAAAGAGCCCCCACACGTGTCAATACTAGAATAGAATGATACATTCTTTTGTGTAAAGGTACATATTCTTTTGATTTTGTTTTGTTTTCATTCTTTAATATGTTCATAATTGTATAATTGTTTTTCAATTTTGTGTAGATTGATATCGTTCCTACAACCATTCATCGAAATGTACATTCTTTTTTTTTTTTTTTTTTTTTTTTACCTATATATTAGTTAGAGATTAGTTTTACGTTTTTTTTTTTCTTCTAGAAAAGAATAATTTAAACAGAAAAAATAAAAAACAAGTTAGTGATCGGTTTTACATTTTTTTTTTTTTAATACGTACTAATATTTCAGCTATTGATTTGGATTTTATGAACAACATTTGATCTTCTTTTATTATATCTTCTTTTATATAATTGTTTTTAAATTATTTTGAGTATGAACTAATATTATGTAGTGTTGCATGCGGCCCTATTATAAATATAGAATAGATTTCTACTAAACAAAATGATATAAACAAAAAATAATTGAAAAAAAAGCTTGAGATCATTGATTACGGATTTATTTTTATTTTTTTATAGCTATTTACTAATATTGTACAATATTTTCTTGATAATAATTGGAATAGATAAACATAGAAATTACAAAAGAAACAAATAAAGAAATCACAAAAATAAAAATAAAAATAGACAAGGATAAAAAATAAAAAATAAGTTTAAGCTGTTCATTTCTACTTATCATATAATTTAGATTTTATGGATAGCAATTTATCATTTTATCTACTTATCTTATAATAGATTGAGTGTAGAAAACAAGTAATTCAAAAAAAAAATAAAAAATAACTGAAACCAGAAATTGTAGATAAAGATAAAAAATAAAATAAAGAAATCATAAAAAAAAAGATAATGTTTCAGCCTTTGATTTCTATTTGTCTTAGAACAACATTTGCTCTTCTTTTATTATATCTTATTTTATATAATTGTTTAATTTTAATTTTATTTTTATTTTTTTGAATATGAACTAATATTATGTAGTGTTACATGCAGCCTTATAAATGGAAAACAAGTATAGAATAGATTTTGCTTTTAAAAAAGAATAATATAAATGGAAAAAAAAAAAGGGTTATGGTTATAATATTTTATTAGTATTAATTGGAATCGATAAAACATAAAAATTACAAAAGAAACAAATAAAGAAATCACCAAAAAAAAAATGTAGATAAAGATAAAAATGAAAATAAAGTTTCAGTTGTTGATTTCTATTTGTTTTATAATTTGGATGTTATGAACATTTGTTTATCTAACAACCAATTCACTATTAATCGTATCTTCTTTTATTATATTGACAGTAAATATTGAGCCTAGAAAACAAAGTGATTTAGAAAAAAGAACAATTGAAACCAGATAAAGATAAAAAATAAAAATAAAGAAATCAGAAGAAAACAAAATTGTAGATAAAGATAAGAAATAAAAATAAAGTTTCAGTTGCTATTTCTATTTGTCTTATAGTTTGGATTTTATGAACAACATTTGGACTTCTTTTATTATATTTTCTTTTATATAATTGTTTTTAGATTTTTTTGAGTAAGTATAAATATTATGTAGTGTTGCTTGCAGTCTTATTATAAGTATAGAATAGCATTTTCAAAAAAAATATATTATAAGTATAGAATAGATTTCTACTTTAAAAAAGAATAATATAAATAGAATTTTTTTTTTAAAAAAAAAAAGTTAGAGATTAGTGTCTATGATTTATTTTTTAATATTTACTAATATTTTCTTAATATTAATTGGAATCGATAAAACATTAAAATTACAAAAGAAACAACTAAAGAAAAAAAAATTGTATATAAAGATAACACTATTTAACAATTAGTTTAACTTTTATTTCCATTCAAATTTTGTTATTGAATATTCACCGTTTATTGAATATCAAATGAGCATTTTGTATATATACCACGAATAGTTTGACTAATGTATGATGTAGTTTGTTACCCTTAATTAGCTATGCTTTGTTTTATTTTCCCAACTTTTCTAGAAAGAGTGACATGATAATGTTCTTCTCTTTTATATTTGTTATAGTAATTTTTAAATTTTTTTTGGTAATACGGATTTTTGTTTTTTTAGAAAAAAACATCAATTCTACCAAATATCAAATTTTGTTTAATAGAACCTGAAAAGAAAGTTAAATTACATATCCTAATATAACATTTCCACACGTAGACATTGTGAAATTTTCAATTAATTAAATGATTTGTAATATGATTATCTTTTCCTCTATGCATGTGCAGATTAGTAGATATGGAACCTTTGTGTGTTGATATATGCTATAAAAGCCTACTTAATAATGTGGTGGAAAAATTAAAAATAAGAAAATATGGCTATGGTTACAAAGTTGAGGGTCCATAATTGTTTAAAGCTTACATTGAGATTGAACTTAATATTGACTTTAAATGAGATTGAACCTCACCTTGACACGTGTCGTCGTGTAAATGCTTTATCATTAAATTTTTGTTAATTTTAAGTGTCAATAAGAGGAGCTTTGGCCATATTAATTACTAATAATAAGTATTGTTCCAATTATCGCTCCTTCAAATTGCTTATTAAAGTTATTATAAATTGCCAGTTATGCATTGTCCATTAGTCCATAGAGAAGGGAGAAAGACAGACTCATTTAAAGCCATAAATCACCCATATTTTGGACGTTTTATTGTAACATCATTCATTACAATCTTATTAATTATTAATAAGAATTATGATTGTATGTATATTTGTGAGCAATCGTTACAATTTACAAATTTAATATATCTATATAATTTAAATCACAAATGAAGAGACACTTAAAAGTCAATCCCATAAATCATTAATGAGGAGGAAATCAAGAAGCAATCTCATAATCAATGGATATTAACTAATTCTCTTAACCAAATAACCAATGAATTAAGGCTAGAGTTTCAACGGGAAACTATAGAGACCTCCCAAGTTGCCCTATCATATTTGCTTGGCATAAACTTTTCTCCATGTAATTTTTGTTTTCGAGATTTTTGATCTTTATTTTAAATTTGGGTCGTCCATAATTGATGTTGTATTTATATTACGATGGGTTTGACTTCTCTAAGTAATTATTATTAGGTTTTTTTTTTTTTTTTTGTTTTGATATAGATGTTGAATTAAAAAGAATAATTAGAATTTTTTTAAAAAAAATAATTTGAATTTTATACGTTTTCCAGAATTAATTTAAAAATAAACAACTTTTAATAAAAAAAACAAAGACTTCAGAAAAAAAAAAAAAGCCTCTTTCATATCCAACCGCTAATTCAATCCATTTTCTAATAAATTTAAAATTTCCAATCTTTTATTTTCTAACCTTTATTTTCTAACTCTTCACTTTCCAACCCATTTTCTATAAATTTAAACTCTCTGGCATAAATTAACAACCCTTTAATATATTCACACTCAGTCCACTCAAATCAAAAATCATACATTGACATCCATTTCGTCTCTTCATGCCCTCTCTTTTATTTGCAACTTTACTTCCATGTCCAGGATGGCTCCCCCAAAACGTTCTTACAAGGCGTCGATTTCGAGGTGGAAGGGGTCTTTTGAACAAGTTAGAAATCTTCTCTCCTCCATGCTTTTTATTTTCTCACTAATTTCATAGTTCTTGCTTTATACTTTAGTGTGTTATTGAGATTCAAGTTTCTATTTTCTTAGAAGAGACAACTCTATCGATTCACTTATTGTCAGAAATTTCACTGCTTTTCTTTGTTTAATTCTATTAATTTGGGGTCTTCTTTGGTTGCTTTATACTTTGGTTGCGAGTACAAGCGAATCAAAGCGGAGATCTCCTCAGGGATCAACATTTTGCACCATATTGAAAACTGAACCTCAATAATTAAGCGACGCAAAGCCTATCAAACTATCGTCATTTTGAACACCAGAGCCTTGATCGCCTCCAAATCATGTTTGGTCTCCTTTTTTTTTTTTTTTTTTTTTTTTTTTTTTTTTTTTTTTGTTGTTGTTTCCTAACTTGTTTGATTATTAGGGATATGGAGGAGAATTGAAAAATATAATAGCATATTGTAATAATGTATACACATAAACATTTTCTTTTTAGACTTTATTGTTTAATTGTGTACAGAGGTTTGAATACATGAAATGCCAATGAAGTTATATATATCCTTTTGCCAATTCCATTTAATTATTTCTGATCAAATTTAAAAGGTTTTTTTTTTATTTTTTTTATTTTTTATTTTATTTTATTCTTGAACACAATCACGACACAAAACAAGCGATTAGCATATTGGAGCACGTTTTTTTTTTTTTTTTTTTAATTTTTATTTACTTTGTGCTAAATTATAGCATTGACACACTAAAATAACATTGCATTGGAGATGCTCTTACCAAGAGATTAATAAATAGTGGTAGGTTTTTCCAATGAAATTGATGATAAGGTTTATCATTTGATCTTTCAAGTATATCATCCCAAGAAGAGGTTCATCTGCACAAATTTTTTGTCAATTTTTTTTTTTCTAATGGTTAAATTATATTTATGAAATAATAAAAAAATGTTGCAATTTAAGTTGAAAATGTTGATTTTGACACTTGAAGAAATCATAGCATTGAAAGCAAAAATAGAAAAGTGAAGATTTTTTAAAACATAATTTTGATGACAATCGCGTTAAATTTTACAATGCATGCATATCGTGAAAGCTGCAAACTAGTTTTTATAAGTATATCTATGTCTTAAATTTAAAAATAAATATTAATATAAACACTCATCCTAATACCAATAATACACTCATTGAAAATAAATATATTTGAAGCAAATAATGCACGGTGTGTATAAAACTATCTAGGAGGGGGGGGGGGGGGGGGGGGGGGGGGGGGGGGTGTGAATAGATTTTAAACTTATTACCCAATTTTTCGTGTGAAGTCAATATTACAAATATAACCCAATTCAAAACAATAATCAAGTGTAATATGGTGCAGAAATATAAACGACACTGATTTTTATGTGGAAACCCTCAACAGGGAAAAACCACGGGCTGGTAAGTGCGCCACACTCAAACCTTGAATCCACTAATTGTGATAGCGTATACAACCTAATCCTGGTTTGACGGCCTAATCCTGGCCAATATCCCGCTACCACTACCCGTAGGCCTGTAAAAGTGGACTTAGTCCAATTTCTCATGTGACCACCTAATCCCGGTGTACAACCTAATCCCGGTCTATCACACAAGACTTACTTCTCCGAAGAGATCAACACCCTAAGTGAATATGCAATGATATCCAAATATGCAATATAGAGTAGGGTACTCTAGATGCTTACCTAAGATTATATGATGACAATAAAATCAATCATAGATATGAAAATAGCTATATGTCATGGCATACAACTTTAGCTAAGTAAAGGATAACCAATCCTAGATACAAATCTATCACAAGTAACCCACAAACATTCAAAAGATTAACAAGTTGATTAAAAAACAATCTATCAACTAGTTATAAATAAATTACACAAGAATGTTATGGCATAGCTTTTAGGCAATAAAGACCTAATCAATTAAGTTATAAAAAATAATCTCAATCATATAATGAGATAATTAGCTAGATATAAAATAGGCATGAAAACCTAGCTAACATAAATAACCCAATCAACACATAATCTCAATCATGTATGTAGAAATTACTCAAAGAATATACAAGTGATAAAAGAGATAAATTGATAAGTAAAAACACTAATTATGTAAGATAAAAGTGTTCAACAAATCATACCATGTGTGTTGAAGAAGACCCATGCATTAGCACATGCTAGATGAACCTAGATGATGCCTAGATGATGATTTGTGCATGTGGGAATGGGTTTAGAGAGATAAAAATGTAATCTTTAAGTTTTTCTCTCAAGTCTCTCTTTCTCTCTCAAGAATATGGAGCCTCTCTCCTAGGGTTTGATTTTCTGGCTCTACCCTCAAAATGATGAGAAAGATATGTATTTATAATGCCCAAGTGAAACTATGTCGTTTCAGAAGAAATGGAAAAATTATGGGCAGTTTAGCGGTACTCACGTCAGTGCAGCGACTCAAGATTCGAGCGCTTTGAAACATGACGAAACGACATCGAAACCTTTCGTATGATATATCGTTGGAAATGTATGGATGTCTATTTTCTACTCGTTTTTATAGAATGACATTTTGATGTCTGTAGAAAATTTATGGTCAATTGAGTGACCAAAGGTCAGAAACGGACAACAACAGAGTTGCCCTGTTTTGGTTGTAACTTTGGAGATTTTAAAACCAATCCAAACGGTCATGAAATATTGTGAATAATATACCGTTGGAAATGTATGGGTGTCTAATTTGTATAGAAATTTTCAAAACTCATTTGAAGCTTTGTGTAAAAAGTTATGGCCACAAGACCATACATAGGTCAGTTTTGAAAATCATTTAAATCATTAAAATTCAATCTCTTGAAACTAGACATTTTACTCCAAACACCAAACCAAAACTACCACTTATCCAAGAGAAGAATGAGACCTTCTCAAGTGGTCAACCATCGCGCTAAGACATGCACACCATCGTGCAAGCGCGGTCGTTTCAGATCACACAAACGGAAACGAATTACACCACACTTAAGACTAATCATGAAGTGCAAGTGTGGGTATTGAATGCATCCTAATGCCTAACATGTCATGGCATTATCATTGAACAAGATGCACTCAATTCAAACATGCATGAATAAAATTCATGACTTTGCATCCTAATGCCTAAACATGTCATGGCATTTCAATAAACTAGATGCAATAAATAAAACATGCATGAAGAGATATTCAACAATTATGAATGCACATATGAAAACACACAACATATAAGAATAACATTTATGCATGAGTTGTGTGTGTGTGCAATTAGATCTATTCAAAGCACGTAAGCACTAGAAATTTACCTTTGGTGCTTATCAAGATGAGGTCTTGAAAGGGCCTTGAGCTTGAATACCAATACCTAAGCTACCCTTACAATAAACCCCACATGTGGTTTGTCCACGAAACAAGCTAATCAAAAATGGGAATCCTTACAATATTCATTTTAATACATATTATTTATAAACACTCATAAATTATTATCACACCCGATTTATAAAAAAAATCATATTATTTTGGAATCAAATCCTCTTTTAATGATGGTTTAATTTAATTTTCGAAATATCTCGAATGTAGGATCCTTATAAAAGAGAATATAGGGAATCGTATATGGGGTCAAGAGATTTTTAATATGGAATTCTTTATTTATATAGCTATCTTTAAAATAAATATAAAAAAAAACTTGTTGATATGTACAGCTATCGTTTAAAAAAATATTTTGTTTATTGATAGAGTCATAAGTATACATAAAAGAAAGATAAAAATAATATGATAATCATGTAATGATAAAAGAAATTGATACTTTGAATAAAATTAGAGTTTAATTAGGGTTTATCATAAAAATTAGGGTTTATTATAAGTTTTTTTTTCTGAAAAGTATTTTTTTTTAAATAAAGAAATATAGTTGAAGATATGAGTATAATTAATGGGTTTATATAGTATTTGGTTTATTTTAATTAAAGTAATTTTTCCTTATTGGTAAATTTCTATTAGGATATTTTTGTAATTAATTTTTTTAATAAAATATGGGTGTACTAATAAGTTTTATGAGTGTCAATATCAGCACTCTTAATCAAAACCTTTTAATTTAAGTGATTTAGGAAGTCTATGGGGGAATCTTCCCTTGTTTGCAATGCAATGAGTAAGAGCATCTCTAACAAGGATCCCTATATTTCTTTATATTAGAGAGTTTGTTGTACTTTTTACAAATAAGGAGCCTGTAACAAATATTACAGTGTGCTAAATATATCTAGGGGGGGGGGGGGGGGGGGGGGGGGGGGGGGTAGGTGAATAGATTTTAATTAAGTTAATTACCAATTTTTCTTGATTAGTCAATATTCAATAAAAACCCCAAACTAGTAAAAAATACAATCAACTTAATCTAAGTGCGGAAAATGGTAAATTGTAAGTTGATTGATTTACGTGAGAAACCTCAACAGGGAAGAAAAACTCACGGGCTACTATGCGAGCCACACACGGTCCTCAAATCCACTACTTGTAATGATGTTTACAACCTAGGTTGACCACCGTCAAACCTTACACAGTCACTAACCTACCATTACTACCCAACGGGCCTTTAATAGCTATTCTAGACCTACTTGCTTGCGCACTAAGCAATTTTAGCCACAAGACTTAATTCTCAATGAAGAGATAAAAACCTAAGTGAATATCATGATATTCAGATGCAAGTAATGCTAAGTTACACTAAATGTTATCTAGGATGAAAGATGACAATAATCACAATCCTAGATATCAATATTACTGTATGACATGACATACAACATAGCTATCATAGATAAAGCAATCCTAGGCAATAGCTATCAAAGTACAACTTTCAATCAATCAACACAATAAACTCAATCTTGTAGATAAAATATGTTCTAAAAGAATACGAGTGATAAATGAGATTTCTTGCTAAGTAAGACACTAAATATGGATGAAATTAGTGAACAACTTACCAAGTTAAGTGTGTTGAAGAAGACCATGCTTAGATGCATCCTAGATGATTCTTGATAATGCTTGATGCACATGGAAATGGATTTGAGTAATCAATGGTGAGTTCTTTAGTGATTTTCTCTCTTGGAAAATATACTAAGTCAAAAATATGATTGGACTTACTAAAAAAAACGACCTAAAGACAAAGTAGCATATATATAGGATGTCTAAATGATGCCACGACGTTTTGATAAAAAATCAAAAGTTTTGCCTTGACCGCTGTTCACCGCTATATGTACAGCAGGTGTATAATGGTTCACATGGGAAAATGAAGAACATGTTCTTCATAATCCGTTGTACACCTAGGTGATAATTGGGCGACCAAGGGGCGGTTGCTCTAGGGTTTGGAGAGCCGCTGTTCACCTTTGTACGTACAACGGTGAACAGTGGCTGTACAACGATGGAAAAAATCCATCAGGTCACCCGCTATACATACAGCGACTGTATAGTGGGTAAGAACAAATTGCTCAATGCCCCTTATAGGCGCTGTACGTAGGGCGACCTAACAGCGGGTGTACAATGCCATACACTAACTTTGCATCCTAAAGCCTAACATGGCATGGAATTTAACAAACAAGATGCAATCAAAAACATGCACTGAGAGGATTCAAGAACATGAATGCACATACATAAAACACACAACACACAAGAAGTATAGATATGCATGAGTTGTGTGTATGTGCAACTAAATCTCTTCAATGCAATTAAGCACAAGCGTTTTACCTTTGGAGTGCTTATCATTGAGGTCTTGGGAGGGCCTTTGAGCTTGATAATCATTGTCTAAGCTACCCTTACATGTCAAACCCCAATTGTGGTTTGTCACCGAAATAAGCCAATCAAACTTGAGGAACTTACAATCTCCCCCTTTGGCTATTTCGTGACAAAACCACCACTCACATTGATCCTCACAACAAAATTGAAACTAAAGGTCAACAATGATTTTCTACATTACAAAGAGATAAATAAAAGCTAAAACTTGAAGTCTTCAATCTCTTGTAGAACAATCAATCATTCAAAACAAAAATATTACACTTTCCAAAACAAGTGTATGTGAGGTGATCAAGTGAAATCAAAAACAAGCATTTGCATTTAAAGAAATCAAGCAACATGCAATGAATGTGCAATGCAATGCTCCCCCTAAACAGGTTACTCCCCCTTAATTAGTAATCTCCCCAACATGCAAATTAGCTACTCTCAATTAGCAATCTCCCTTACCACATACCACTCCCCCTTTTGTTATGAGATAGGTAAAGGAGTATCCCCTAACTGGGTCATTTTAGCAAAGAGAGATAGTAGCATTCAAGACATTTGCATAGTCATTATACAAGAACATTATGCAAGTCAGTTAATTGGAGAGAAACAAGGAGATTTATTTTATGAAAATGTGTGATAAAGATGCTTTGTATGCAAGACATGTTGCATTCAAGTCCAAAAATCAATGGTATTGGCAAAGCAAATGACAAAGGTTTCCTAAAGAATTCAAACTGATTTTACCATTTGTCATAAATCAAAGCAAAGATATAGAGTTATCAATCATTCAATTTAATGAGCAACTATATCCAACTTTAAAAGTAAAACAAGACATGAACGACTTTTTGCACCCTATTCGACTTTTCTGGGTAAGATACCCGTATGATAGTAGCCATATTCGACAAATAAAGAAAGAGAGACATTGGATTTAAAATCCTTAGAACGGATACAAGATCCTTTATTCATTTGAGTCTCATTTGCTTGTCACACAAATTTTGCATTTGAAATTTGCAATCAGCAATCATGCTTTTCATTTCTTTTTTTTTTAAGCAAGTCATTTGAATTCATACTTTTCATTTTAAGCATGTCATTTAAAGAATCATCATGTCATGGAGAATAATCATAGGTCATTCAAAGAGTACTTCCTAAGTAAATCTCCTAGTCCAAAATGCATGTTTGAACATAAATATGACATGGATTGCAATCAAAGCAATGGTTAACACTTATTGAAGAAAATATCAGATAAGCATATGTGCAACCAAGATACCCAAGCAATTAATAAAGAAGCATAATGTATATCAAATTTTTGTAAGTGACAAGTATGCAAGATTGCTCTTTTTGCTTGACTTCCCTTATGGGGTCAATTTCCATACCATATCAATCCATGAGACATATCCCAATAGATCTACTAAGTGCACGAAACCTAGTTGCGTATAAGGGTTTAGTAAATAAGTCCGCTAGTTGATCATTTGTACCTACATGTTCAAGTACAATGCATTGTTCTCAACTAGTTCTCTAATGAAATTGTCGGATGTCAATATGCTTTGTCATAGAATGTTGCACCGGATTCTTAGAAATGTTAATGACACTCATGTTATACACAAAAAAGAGTGTAAGGTTCCCATTTGTGATTGGCTTATTTCGTGGCCAAACCACAGTTGGGGTTAATTGTGTAAGGGTAGTTTAGGTGATTGAAGTTGAAGTTCAAATGCCCTTTGAAGACCTCAAGGGACAAGCACGCCAAAGATATAATCTCTAGTGCTTGTCTTTGCTTTGAAGAGATGTAGTTGCACACACACACAACACTTGCATAATTCTTTTCTTGAATGTTGTGTTTGTATTTTGTGTGCATTAGCGTTTATTTAATCTCTCTTCATGCATTAGTATTGATTGCATCTTATGATCATGTTAGGCTTTTAGAATGCATCTTGTTTTTACCTTTTACCCTTGCATGTTGTTTGTGGGGTTCAAAGGAGTGGGTTGTGCGCTGGTCATCATGCGCCAGACCAGCGCAGATCCACTAGTGGTCTGTCGCTGGTCGTGCGCTAGTCCACCAGAGCAAATCGCCCAGTGGTTTGCCGCTGGTCGTGCGCCCTTCATGTGCGCTGGTCGTCAAGCGCCTATGCATTTTTTGCCTATGCGCTGGTCGTGCGCTTGTCGTCCAGCGCAAGCTCACTAGCGCACAGAGCAATTTTGGTGCGTTTTTCAAAACGACCACATTTCACTTATGGCTCCTATATATATGCCACTTTGACTCTAGGTCATTTAAGAGAGTTTATATTCAGATTTCATACTTAAGATATTTTCAAGACAAGAAAAATACACAAAGAACTCACCTTTTATTACTCAAACAAATTTTCCATGATCATCAATCATCATCTAGCATAATCTTTGATCATCTAGATCTTGCATGGATTCTTCATCATACTTTGCTTGGTAAGCTTTTCACTAATATCTTACATATTTGTGTTTTTCTTAACAAGCAATCTCAATTTATTACTTATATGTTATTTTTATATATTTTGGATACAAGTTTGAGATTAGTGTGTTGAATGTTGAGAAGTTGTATTGTGATAGCTAATTAGGTTTTGTGCTTAATCTTGATTAGCTAAACTTTGACATGTCATTTAGTTTTAATATCTAGGATTGTTCTAATTGCATTTTCATCTCTAGATAAGCATATAGGGTTTCCCTTGCTCTATGTTGCATTTGGATTCATATATTCACTTAGGGTGTTATTCTTCATTGAGAAAGTAAGCCTTGTGTGTAGCTTCCGGGATTAGGTTGCTTAGATCGCAAGCAAATTGGACTAGGTTCACTTATACGGGATTAGGTAGGTGTGTGATTACTTCCGGGATTAGGTTGTAATCGTTTTACACATTTAGTGGATTCGAGTTTCGAGTGTGGCTTACTTACTAACCCGTGGTTTTTCCCGTGAGGGTTTCCACGTAAAAATCAAGGTTATTTAATTTCCGCATTTTATACTTGATTTATTGCTTTATCTAGTTAGGGGTAATTTCGTAATATTGACTTCACACAAAAAATTGGGTAATAAGTTTAAAATCTATTCACCCCCCTCTAGATAGTTAATACACCGTGCTATAATTTGTTTCAAAGAGTTAGAGTACCTTGATTGAATCCGTAGTCGACAAGCATTTACTTCATCCATAGTAGTTGTGTGCATCCATTCCCTGTGGCAATGTATTCGGCTTTGGTCATGGACAAGGAAATCGAGTTTTGCTTCTTGCAAAACCATGACACCAAGTTGTTCCCTAGAAAAAAGCAACTGCCTTATGTGCTCTTCCTATCATCACAATTTCCTGCCCAATCCGTATCACTAAAGCCAACTAAACTAGCATTAATGTCAAAAGAGTACCAAATCCCATAGTTGGATGTCCCATTCATATAGCGAATGATTCTCTTAATGGAAGAGAGATGGGACTCCTTAGGATCCACTTGGTACCTAGCATACACACCCACACTAAAAGATATATCGGGTCTACTTGCGGTCAAATAAAGCAAGCTACCAATCATGCCCGATATAGAGTTTGGTCCACACTTTTTCCACTAGCATCCTTGCTTAGCTGAAAGTGGTACTCATGGGTGTATCACAATGTTTGGCCTTTTCAAGACCAAACTTCTTCACTAGGTTCTTTGCATATTTAGCTTGGGTTATGAAAATCCCATCATTTAATTTTTAATTTGCAAACCTAGGAAGTAACTTAGCTTATCAACAAGACTCATCTCAAATTCATGAGACATAACATCAACAAATTGTTGGATTTTGGTGTTGTTGGTGGAGCCAAAAAAATATCATCAACATATATTTGAGCTATGAAAAGCTCATCATTGTTTTTCTTGATGAATAAGTCTTGTCAACACTACCTCTTGTGTAGTCATTGTTAATAAGAAATTGAGTGAGGCGCTCATACCAAGCCATCAGTGCTTGTTTCAACCCATATAAAGCCTTCTTGAGGTGATAGACATGGTTAGGGTGGTGTGCATCCACAAACTCCTTGGGTTGCTCAACAAACACTTCCTTTGCAAGAAGCCACTGAGGAAGGGACTTCATATCCATTTGGTGCAATTTGAATTTGTGCACACAAGATATGGATAAGAGAAGCCTAATAGATTCTAGGCGGGCAACGGGAGCAAAAGTCTTCTCAAAGTCGATACCCTCAATTTGAGAGTACCCTTGTGCAATTAGCTTTTCCTTGTTTCGCACTATGTTACTATCATCATTGGATTTTTTCCTATACACCTATTTGGTGCCTATGACATTTGTGCTTTCATGCCTAGGAATTAGAGTCCAAACCTCATTCCTTTCGAATTGGTTTAGCTTTTCTTGCATGGCAAGAACCCAAAATTCATCATTTAAGGCCTTATCAACCTTTTTGGGTTCAATTTGAGAGGTGTAGCATGTGCATCTAATAACATTAGCTATTTGACACTAGTCCCAACACCCTCATTAACTTCTCCAATGATGTTATTTTTATCATGGAGTTTTCTAACTCATAGAGTGGGTTCATCAGAGTCCAAGAGAGGAACTCTATCAAGAGGTTGTGTGTCCTCTTCATTAAAGTTAGACCTCCTATCAATAGGAATCTCCACAATCTTCTCAAAGGGAGAATCATCAACTACAACAACTCCTCTCATGGTTATTAGTCTTAAGCCTATAATCATCTATGACAATATTAGATGATTCCATGATGCTTCAAGTCTTCAAGTTGAAAACTCTATAGGCTCTACTATTCAAGGCATAGCCAATAAAGATACCCTCATCACTCTTAGCATCAAACTTGCTAAGTTGATCACGGTCATTTAAAATGTAGTATTTGCTTCTAAAGGAGTGGAAGTAGCTAACATTTGGCTTTCTACCTTTCCACAACTCATAGGAGGTTTGCTTAGTACTGAGCCTTAGGAAGACTCTATTTTCTATATAGTAAGCCATGTTGATGGCTTCGCCCCATAGGTTCCTAAGGACATTGTTGCTAAGCAACATCACACGGGCCATCTCTTGAAGGACCCTATTTTTCCTCTCAACAACTCTATTTTGTTAAGGTGTCCTATGAGCCGAAAACTCATGGGAGATGCCTAAGCTATTGCAATAGCTTTCAAAGTAGGCATTCTCAAACTCCCTCCCATGGTCACTTCTAATCTGTTTAATGCTTTTAATGTTAGAGTCTTTTTCATTTTGAATTTTAGTGCAAAGCATTTTAAACTTATCAAAAGTTTCAGATTTTTCTCTAAGGAAATATGTCCATGTGTACCTAGAGAAATCATCTACACAAACAAAAATGTATCTCTTTCCACCTAAACTCTCGGTTTGCATGGGACCTATAAGATCCATGTGGAGAAGCTATAAGTTCCTTAAAGTTTGATTGGCTTATTTCGGTGACAAACCACAATTGGGGTCTGAATTGTAAGGGTAGCTTAGTTGATTGATGATCAAGCTCAAATGTCCTATCAAGACCTCAAGATGATAAGCACTCCAAAGGTATATCTCTAGTGCTTAGTTTTCTTTGAAGAGATTTAGTTTCACACACACACATTTGTCATGATTGCATTTGTGTGCATTCTCTTCACGTGTCACATTTCACACTTGCACTTTGTTGTTGTATATTGTTATGTGTTAGTGTGTCTAGTAATTTGTTTCATGAACATTGTTCGGAAATGTCCACGCATGCACGATGGTGTGCTTGGTTTAGCACGAGGATCACCTTAGGAGAATGCTCTTGGCTTCTCCTTTGGTTTCACCAAAATTGGTGAAACGGCGATTTGATCGGCGGTCATGGCCACCGAATGAAACCGCCGTTTGATTCTAGAAAGTTCTGGACTGTTTCTGTGGTTACGATCGGCGGCCTCGATCAACTGCTGTTCAAGACTTGATTGAAATAAATATCTTGGTCTCAAAATGGTGGTTTGACGGTTGTGATGAAACGATCGAATGAAACTGCTGATGATCCCCTGTTCTCTCAGGATTCAATTCGATGGTTGGATCGACAGTTTTGAAACCGTCGACTGAAACCGCCAATTGGCGCATTTCAGGGGCAATCTTGTATTTTCACCTTGCTTTTTATTGGCCTTTATAAATACACCACTTTCTCTCTTCTCAGATGTTACTATTTGATTATCAAGAACCCTAAATTTAAAAGAGAGGTTTTTGAGAGAAAAGGCAATCAAGATTGCTCATTTAAACATTTAAAACCATTTTCATATGCACCAAAATTCATCTAGCATCTTCTAGCATATCTAGGATGCTTGCTTGCATGGGTCTTACTTAACACACATCCCTTGGTAAGTTTTTCACTAATTTCATCTAATCTTAGTGTTTTACTTAACAAGACATCTCTTTAATTACTTGTATGTTCTTAGATTATATTCTATTATACAAGATAGAGATTGTTGTGTTGTTTTGATTGAGTGTTGTTTTGTGATAGCTCTACCTAAGATTGTTTAATCTATGTTAGCTATGTTTTATGCCATGACATATAGCAATTAATATCTAGGATTGATTTAATTGACATATTATAATCCTAGATAAGCATTTAGTGTAACCTAGCATTAAATTGTATTTTTGGATATCATGCATATTCACATAGGTTGATTATCTCTTCATTGAGAAGTAAGCCTTGTGGCTAAGATTGCTTAGGCCATAAGCAAATTGGACTAGGTCCACTTTTAAAGGCCTATGGGTAGTAGTGGTGGGTTAGTGATCGTAGTGTTTGACGAGGTCAACATAGGTTGTGGACACCATTACAATTAGTGAGTTTGAGGTTCTTGTGTGGCGCACATAACAGCCCGTGGTTTTTCCTTATTGAAGGTTTCTACGTAAAAATCAAGTGTCTTTTTAATTCCGCATTATTACACTTGATTTCATTTTGTGACTAGTTTGGGGTTTAATTTTTGAATATTGACTAATCAAGAATTTGGTAATATAACTTGATTAACATCTATTCACCATCCTCTAGACAGTTTTATACACACCGCGTAATATTTGTTTCAGAAGCTTTAGGGGCTCCTTGGTGGAGAGATACTTGTCCTTCTTGTGCATGCTCTTGGTTTGTTTCCCTTGTTGGTAAGGTCCACAAGCACCATTGACTTTCTTTCCAAGCTTGGGAAGGCCATGCACAACATTGAACTTATCTAAGATTTGTAAATCCCGATAGTTCATGTGGCCAAGTCTTTCATGCCACAACTCAATTTGCTCATTCTTAGACACATTGCACGAGACAACTTTAGCTTCAAGATAATAGCAATTGTCGCTAGATCTCATTCCTTTCAACAAGGTTTGTCCATTGGGCATTAGAATGCAGCAATGATTTTTGCTAAACAAGACGGAGAGTCCTTCATCACTAAGATGAGAAATGCTTATTAAATTGGCTTTTAAGCCATTCACATATAAAGCATTGGACAAGAAGGGTAAATTGGGAAAGAAGATGGTTCCTTTCCCTACAACTCTCTTTTTAGATCCATCACCAAAGGTGACTGTAAGTTCCTCAAAGTTTGATTGGCTTATTTCGGTGACAAACCACAAATTGGGGTTTGAAATGTAAGGGTAGCTTAGGTGTTGATGATCAAGCTCAAAGGTCCTCTCAAGACCTCAAGTTGATCAGCACTCCAAAGGTATATCTCTTGTGCTTAGTTTTCATTGAAAAGACTTAGTTGCACACACACACTTATCATGATTGCATATATGTTCATTGCTCTTGTGTGCATTTTCTTCACATTTCACACTTGTACTTCTTTGTTAAATTTTTTGTGTGGTTGATGTTTAAATCCTCCATGCTCGTCCTCATTGAGCTTGTGTTGGAAGTTGTCTTTTAGGAGGATTCGGTACCCTGGTTTTGTGGACGGGGGACTGATGACTCGCTTTTTGTGTCATTACCAAATTGCGAATCATCAAAAGATATTTATAAATGAATTCTTACGCAATATACTTTAAGTCTTAAAAACTAGTAAAGTGGTAAGCTTAAGATTCGTTCCACAGGGATTAGGCTAGATTAATCGATTTACTATCTAATTTAAGTTAGTCTAACTAGTGTGCAATAAAGTAAATCATGGATAGATGGATAGTGTGTGGTTTGAGAAACCACCAAACAATGCATGCAAATTAAAGTACAAGAAATTAAAGAGAATATGAATCGAGATAGGAATCCAATACAAACAACCCAGATAAGAAAGTGGATAAACAATTAATAGAAATTCTAAGGAAATGATATAGTAGCTAATGGACTATGAGCAATTCATACATGGCTTCTTTAATGCACAATCTACACAATTAAGGACCAATCTCATTCGAAAGTGTTGCTTAGGCTGTCACTATGAACCCTAAACAACGTCCCACCAAAATGCCTAACCGATTAAGGAGAGGGGGTCAAGGTGGGATTGGTTAGTGACGATTAAATGGCCTAGGCAATCAGGGTGATATCCCCACCAACAAACTATCCTATTCACTATGTGCTATAATTAATCAAGTGTGTCAATAACTCAATTAATTTTATCACAAATAAATCCTACAACAGATTATAATCAACAAGTGTGTCAATACTCATTTAATCACATAAGTGCAAGATCTAATTAAAAAGTAAATAAAACTATAATCATGCAAACATAATATTCAAAGCTATAATAAATACTCATGTCCAAAAAGTGTCTCAAATCATCCCCTAAAATGGGGGTTTAATTACACATAATTACAAACAAGAAAAGGAAGTAAAATGTAGAGAAATCACCCTTGGGTCTCTCTTGTAAGCTTGATCCTTCCTTGAGCTTCCTTGCTTGACTCTTGTGCAAAGAGTGGGTATTAAGGATATGTCTAGATAAGCGGAGTCAAATGGAAAGTGACAAAGGAATGGGTGGAGAAGATGAAAAGAGAGGAGTGATTTATGTGGAGTAATCTAAGTGTTTATTGGAGAGGAGAATGGTGGGATTAGGAATGGTGGAGAAAAGGAGGTTTCTTGATTTTCAAGAGTTTTCAAGAGTTGTTTAGAAAGGGAAAATGGTGATGAATTTATAGGCTTTTCAAATTAGGTCTTGGGTGGTAAATTACCAAAACAGCCCTGACCATGGCAAATTACCATGTAGTCCAAAAGAGGGGTGCATCTTGTAATTTTCCCCACCAATCAAAGTTTGACAGAGATGAGGTTGCTACTTGCTTCAATGGCGATGCTTGGGCGATACTCAGGGCGACACAACTAGATCCAAAATAAACTCCCTGTCACCATGGCGACATGTTTGTCGCGGTTTGGGATTGAGAGAGACATGGGGGAGGTTTTAGGCGTGATTGGTGGCTTGGATTCTAGCTGATTGGAGTGCCGGAAAGCTTACGATGGGGCAGCTGTTGATCTCATCGTTGATTTGGACTGAAAACCAGCCAACTATAGGTCGATGAAGGGTGATTTTCAGGTGACGGCGTTAGGGTTTGGAGAGTAGCCATGGTAGCTCATCGCGTGGAGAAGAAGAATAAAGGTTGGAGAAGATGGGGTGTACTCAGCAGTAAAGTGGGGTGCACGTAGCTGCTTCTTCTTGTCTTTAATGGGGTGCACTTGGCAGTGAAGTGGGGTGCGCTTAGAAGCCACACCCACATCCAAAGTGCACCGTTTCACTTAAGCTGCTGGCGTAGGCTGCTCGGGTGTATAAAGAAAGGGGCTGGGGTGCACTCAGAAGCCCAATCACCCTCCAAAACGCATCGTTCCACTTGTCCTATGTGGCGCCCTTCTCTACTTTGCGTGGCGAATTACGGAAAGTACTCCTGAACTCCTTTGATTTTATGATAACTCCAAACCTTCTTCGCATTTCACATTTTTACCCCTATTTCTTCAATATTACTTCAATGCCCCTGAACTCTATAAATACCTGAAAACACTTAATTTACACAATTAAATCACGAGATATTACTCGAGAATCAAGCAAAAGGAGAAGGAAATGAGGGTCAAAATCATACCAATTTTGGTCCAATCAAATACCCCCAAATCTATCTTTTGCTCTACCTCGAGCAAAGCAAATATAAGCACTCATGGACGTGTGTCTAAATATCACACAATCAACATTTAAGAACCAACTCTTTGAAAAATACTCAAAAGTCAATATTCGACTTGCAAAACCAAAAGTGAAGAGATTTAACCATCGTTGTGCTCATTAGGAAATGATGCATGTAAGAGATGCTAAATGAAGATTAAAGTCATGCCATTCTAAGTACACATTGCATGCAACGTGATCCTACATTCAAGATGCTAAAGCTTCAAAACTATAGTGCCATTAGGAAAAGAATGTAATTCGCCTCGACATCTAATCCTCACCGGATTCTCTCATTTTCGCATAGTGTTAGGTTTATAGTTTGTGTTGACATTAATTTCATATCAAAACGTGTTTCTCTTGTAATGTTTAGTGGTTCATATATTGAAGAATTAAGAAGATGAAGGATGTCTCAACCACAATTCATTCAAGAAGCCGGCATTTAAGAGATTTGTGCATCATTGTTCAACAAAGGTAATAAAGGACCTCATATCTCTTACAAGGCTAGGCACACACACACACATGACATTCTTGTGTGTTCCTTCATGATTAAACATCACTTATATATCACTTTTACACACATGACAAAATATGCTCATGCATTCATACTATATTGGTAAAACTTTGTTTATTGCATTTTCTAGGACTATGTCCGGAAACTAGCATATGTGTGTGTCTTTGTGATTGTATGTTTCTGTATTTTTATATTTGGACTTGAATATGATCTATTATGATTCCTTATTGAGTTCCGGTCGTTTCGGTTACTCATTCATTTAATTTTGAGTCCAAACGATGTAGCTACGCTACTTTTCGTTCTCATTCGTTGAGTTGACTTCATCATCGTTTTCCTAGATGATTTCTCAATCATTTTTCAAAGTTGTGTAGTTTTCGTCGTGCATGAGAGAGTCACAGTTCGTAATCTGAAAACGGATTCAAAATCAGAGTTCGAATGCCCAAGATACGGGCTGAAGAACCGAGGGAGCGCGCGAGAAGTTGGTGCAGGCCGTGGGCCCCACGGCCAAGGGGGCTCTCTGCCCCCGTGAGGCCCACGCGCCCCCCACGGCCAGGGGTGATGTGGCCTCTTGTGATTGGTCCGTAATCTCTTCTCTCTCCTCCTTTATCTTCCCTCCATCTCTCTCCATTTGATTTTCAAGAAGAAAAAATTGCATTTTCCCGTCAGTCCTCTCCTCTTCATTTTCTCATCTTCCAAACATCATATCTCCCTCATCTGGAGTCGGATTTGAGTGATTCGAATTGGAGAACGTTTGTAATTGAGTCCTCTATCATTTATGAGTGGTTTGGTAGCTGATTGATCAAGTTTTCTAGTGGTTGTACACTGAAAACCGAACCAGCTATTGAGTCAAAGGTATTGGACTAATCTTTGGGATTTCTTTCTTTTTAACCTTCAATTTGCTTGGGGTTTCTTCTTCTATATCTATGTTTATGTTTGGTAAAAGCTATTGAGAAAGATAGCTTGATTATCATTCTAATTGAAAGTCAGTTTATAGACTAATGTTGACTAGTTTCTATGATTCTAGGTTTTACATATGTTTGTGAGTTGTATTGTGATTAGAATGACATCTTAGGTTGTTTGGAACTTGATTGAATCAATTTTGTGATAAATGACCTTGAGATTTGATTTGATCATTTGATTAATGAAATCTAGGATTATTGAATTTTGTTTGTGTTTTAGAGCAATCTAGGATTTGATTGATTTATATCTTGAATCCTTGCTCTATATTTTTGGCTAGAATATTGATTGATTTAAATCTCATATATCTAGCATTTTATTGTATATTGATAGCATTTTGAACTTGTTCTTCATGAATATATTTTGATTCAAGTGTTGTATGTGTGAATGAGACTTTGAGCTTATGTGTTTGATGTTTCACATGCTTTAGGTTTTATTCTTGTATTTTGCATCTAGACTTGATTACTTGTGATATCACATGTTTAGGTCTATTTGTGCCATAGAATGTATTGATCACATGTTCTATGTTGATTTGATTGTTTGCTTCATTTGCATTCACATGATCACACTAGGAAGTCCTTGTAAAAGGCATGAAGTCTTTGTTAGAGTCGGGGTGACTCGGATAGCCAAGCAAGAAGACTTGCCTAGAGTCGGGATGACTCGGATAGGTAAGCAAGGAGTCATGGCTAGAGTCGGGAGGACTCGAATAGTCATGCATGTGAGGCTTCCTAGAGGCATGAGTGTCTCGGATAGGGAGTTGGCTATTGTATTGGTAGGCCTAGGCGTATGGTTAGACATAGACTCCGATAGAGCGGGGTACACGGGAGGTGTATGCACTCTTGAGGAATTTCTAATCTACTATCGATGTTGGTTTTGTATGGTGTCCAATATATGGTGGTTTCGCATCATTGAGGGATTTCACACTTTCCAATAGGGTTGGGTAGGCTTAGACTTCACTAGGTTGGGTGAGCTAAAGATTGGTCACTTTGTGAATGTTCTATGTTTACTTTCCAATAATATAGTACCCAATGGTTGTAGTTCAACCCGTGGATGTTTCCTCCTTGGAGGTTTTACCACGTTAAAAAATCTCTTGTGTTAATTCTTCCTATCTCTATCTCTTATATTTTATTTGTACATTTTATTGTCTTGTTTCATAATATTCACTTATGATGTATTGAGAAGCAAGACTTTGTATAGTGTGATTAGTGAACTCATTTTATTGATCAATTTTATTTCTATGATTCTTTTGTATATTGTATTTGTGTATAGTGATATTTGATCACTCTTGTAACTCATTGAACATATAGTGAAATACAAGTATTCTTTGTTGTTATACTTATTTGTTTGTTTACCTCATACAACTTGGGGATGTATGTAGATCATGCTTATATGATTACCTATTCATATTGTCCATGTATGTTGTCTTTTCTTAGTGTATTTGTTGTATGTAAGGCAACCTTGAGGGACAAAAGAAAGTTTGTTCAAGGGATTGAAAAAGGCGTAAAAACCTATTCACCCCCCCTCTAGGTATGCCTTAAGCAATTTAACTACGTTTGTATACTTTCACATGGATTCCTAGGCTTCACTCAAAATCCATATGCAATATGAGTTTATGTTCAAGATATCAAATATAATTGCACATGATCATTTAAAAACACAATATCTGAAAATTTGTCTCATAAATGGAATTGAAAACCATGAATTGAAAAGAACATGCATTAACCAAAATTTTCAAAGTGGACATCCCTAAAGATCAAATAGATCTTTCATTTGGTTGTAATGGGGCCTAAGGTGAGTGGTGAGTCAATAAATGGGAAGAATTGATATCAAACACCCAATGATCACACTAAGGCATACATTCTAAATTAAGCACAATTTGCTCATTACAACTTCGCATATTCCATACTTTGGCGTCAAGGCTTACAATTTACTTTGTGCATTTTCTACTCTTAATTTTTCATAATTCATCTAGGCACTTTGTGCCTCTTTCATCTTTTATGTTTCTTTCTTTTGCATTGCTTTTCTTTTCTTTTCAAGCATTGCATTTCATCTTTTTAATGTGTTTGCGCATACATATTTGCCTAGGTACACGCCTTACATTTTCATACTCCTTAAAGCTTACATTCAACCCATAAGCCTTAGCAAACCATTTGGTACAAGGTAAGTCTAGTGTATAGGCTATATGGTTTATGTTGATGTGGTTCATGAATGAAAAGCTTAATTGTGTTTGGCTTCAAATGGGCAATGAAGCACACACATAGAGGGATTGGAAGTATTTAGGCCAATTTGGTGGTTTTTCATATGCATTGCCTAAAATCATCTCTAAAAGTTTGTCCACAAAGTCAATAAAGGCATCCACAAACAGTCCATATGTTCTATGGCAAACAACATTTAAGTGTGAATGAGACATTTTAAATATGCTTAACATGTGTGTTTGAATGAGTGTTTAAAGAGTGAAAACATTCCCTCAAAATACGCTTTTTAAGGTCGTGTTTGTGAACCTTACGGGAAGTCCCCACTATTAATTCGCACAATTGAATATTAACTCTAACATCAAGAGAAAAGAACTAGCGCACTTTGCTCAATGCAACCCTAAATGGCATGAAGTTAATCTAAACCAAGCAAGGCAAATATGCACAATTCCTTACTCGCACATACAATGGCACAATCTCAACACGCAAAATATGCTCAAGCATAGCATTATCACAAGATTTTCAAAATTTTTCAAAAATTTAGGCTCAAAAATATTTGCACACAATTGCAAACAAGAGACGGTGTTGCGCACACACCCCCAAACCTAAATTAGAAATTGCCCTCAATGTCTTTGGGGCATATAAACCGATAAACGCGGCGCAACACACATCCTCAATCAAAGAGTCAAAACACATCAATGTCCATTTAAAAATATATCCCAACGAATAGAATTGTTGACGGTGAAATTTGGATTGCGCCACACACACAACAATTATATCAACTTAAAGTAAAACGAGAAAATAATCAATGCATGTAAGAGACGGATTTTTACGTGGAAAACCCTTGAATGGGAAAAAACCACGGCGCCCTAGAGGGCAGAAAAATAGTACTAGTCTTATTGCTTCGTTACACGCTCAGATCTCTCATACGATTGCTCTCTTCTCTCTCTCTAAGTTTTCGAACCCCTTCCTCATGGGATAGGTGGTTCTATTTATACCTGTCTAATTAGGGTTTCCCCTTGTTTTTAGCTGCGTTGGTGGTAGGTTTCCCTCTTTGATTCGTACTAGGATTCCCATGTTTGTCACGGACTTGGATATTTCTCTTATCTCTTTTCCTCTTTACGATTCCTTGTTGCCATGGGTCTTCTAAAGTTTAGGGTTGATTTCTGTGTTTCTGTCGAGTCGGTTCGGGCCCAGTACACTGATGCAGCGAGCACTTTCACTCCTAGGTTTTGTCCTTCGGCGACCACGTTTCTACCTGTGGCGAGTATATATCTAGTTCTAGCTACCACACCTTTGACTTTATTGATTTAAGGCGTCAACATTCTGGTTTGCCACATTTTCTCCCTTGACTGGTCAATGAGTGATGTGGCAACCTTCTCTTCATCATTTATTGACTCCTTTGGTGACGTGTCTGCTTGGCGAATTTATACATACAACAATACCCCCCATAAATACTTCGAGCCGAGCGAATGACTTGTTCTTTTTACTTCGTTTGCCTCTGCGAGCAGCATTTATACTTATGCTTTCAAGATTTCGGCACGTTTTGTAATTAACTCCCTCTTTCTCCTTTTTACCACGTGTTGCATTGATTGGTTGATTCTTCCGGTGCAAGCTTTTAATTTTAGCCATACAATTTCTAGCGCTTCCACTTACTTGACAGGCGATGGTACACTTTGACTGCTTGGTGACCCTCGAGACGCCACATGTCCATTATTTGGTGGTGACTATTGCGGCTGATTACTGTGGCCGTCACTCACATTAATTGCGTATCCTCTTTTTGATTTTTCTTTTTGAATTTCAAAGTTCCCTCTTTTAAGGCCCGATCGTTTCTTCTTCCTTGTTTTACTCTTTCCATTTACTCTTCTATTTTCTCCTTCTTTTTCTCAGAACAGAGTTCCTCCATCTCCCTTAGAAATTTCTGCCATGAATTTCTTCTATTCTATTTCATTGTCAGACGGTTCGCCTTGAAATCGATCGTGCTTATTTCTTGACGTCCCCAAATCTCCTGCTCGTTCTTCAATCCTAGGGTTTTTCTGGTGAGTTTTCATGGATCCCTCCTTACGTTCTTTTCTTTTTAATCGGATGATGCAAGCTATGGAGCTTGGTGATAAATATACTGTAGACAAAATTGAATCTTTGATTCGTAATTTTCACCCGGATTCTTCGGTCCCAATTTTTGTTTTCGTTCCGTCTTTTGAAGATGATTTTATTCCTAACATTTCTCCTCCGTCTTCCAATAGTGATTCTCCAGTGATGCCGAGATCCTCTAAACCGGGTGGCAGTAAACGACGCACCTCTAGGGCTCCTCGTGAATCCCTACTGGATGCGCAGACGACTGTTGACTCTGACGTTGAAGACCATCAAAGGGATAGGCTGCATTTTTCGTTGGATCGTTCGTGTTCCTTTGACACGGAAGTTAACGTGGTTAGCGAGGAAGAGCTCTGCAAGTATAAGAGTCGTTTTGACATTCCAGACTCAGTGAATTTGATGTTACCTGGCAATCGAGGAGTATGGAATCCTCCCAAAAATGCGGTCGCCATCTATGGTGCCATGCTCAGCTGTGGGGTAACCCTTCCTCTCCAGCCTTTCATCTCTAGGTTCTTGTGGAGGCTTGAATTGCGCCGGCACAACTCGCTCCAAATAGTTATAGGATATTGATGTGCCTGTGTCTAATGTGGAAGCTGAAGGGTTATGGGCCCCCTACACCTCGCGAGATCCGTCATTTTTATACGCTAAGACAGGCGGGCAATGGTGGCACGTATTTCCTTCTCTCTTCGCCTGTGGAGAACTGGATCCCTGAGGGTGTGGTGAACCCTGGTCAAGTAGAGATTTCCAGTGACGAGAAAAAGAAAGGCTTCATTTGGGGTTTTCCTACTTCGAATAAGAGGTGGAAAAATAGTTGGTTTTTTGTTGGTGGCGAGTGGGGTCGAAATGTGCCAGCCAGCAGTCGCCGTAACCTTTCGGCGAGGAAAATTCCTAGGCATTTCACATCTCCTGAAGCCTGGTCGAAGGCAGCCCTCGTTTTGCTAGATGGGGATATTTCTCACCTTGCCGCGGCGGCCGTCCTTCCTTTGAGTTTGAGAGATAGATCCTTCCTCTTGGATGAGGAGAAAATGATCGCTGAACGGGTTTTCACACGCCTACCTGCTAGGCTTCCTTGTCGTAAGTCTTTATCAGTTTCTCCTTTTGTATTACTGCTTCGTTTTATTCTGTTAGTGACACTTGGTTTATTTTTCTTGCAGTGTGTGACTTTGATACTGTTTGTGATTTGTAAGCCCGGGCAGTGAAGAATTCCGAGGCTGCCAGCAAAAGACACGCTGCTGGTTTGGCCAATGAGGGAATTGCTAGCCCGGATGGTAATGATCCCTCGGACGGCGAGGAAGCTGGTGATGTTTTTGGGGGAGGTGCTGAGTCGGGGCGACCCCCCGTGCGTGCAGAGGTTGCTGCGAATACTCCTGTTGCGACTACCCCTGCTGTGGCTACCCCCAGCCGTAAAGGTAAGGAGAAAGTTGGTGTTTCAGGGGGGGTCAGTGACATTCCTAATTTTAACGCGGATGTACCTGAGACTCCTCATGATCCTGCGAGTGATCTAGCCCCTAGAGCTGGTAGAGGTAAACGCCCAGCTGAGAGTACACCTGATCATGCTGCTCGACCCCCTAAGCGGGCATCAAGGGTGGTGCAGTATGTCGTCTCTTCGGACGAGGAGGGTGCTGGTGAGCCAGCTCTTGCCGAAACTCTCTCTACTCAAATGGATGTTCGCGAGGATTCTGCTGAGGGGACTAATGCAGCGGTGCCTCCCCCGAGGAGGTTAATGAATTGAATATCCCTACTTCTACTCCGCCCCGAACAGCTTCTCCTCCAGTGGCCATGGGCGAGTCAAATGTCTCTTCAGATCAGCCTAGACCGTCTGGTCGGCTAGAATCGATTGATCGGCCAGGACCATCGAAGCAACCTGGGACTTCTGCTTCTGGTTCGGGTTTTACCCATGAAGCCCCTCCCGCGGGACCAACTGGAGCCGATGAAGGGAACGTGTCTCTTTCTGATTTTTCGGCTACTGAAATCTGATCCACTTGGTTAATAATGATGTGTACATTGGTGAAAGCTGGGGGCATGTTAAAGGCAAGTCCTACAACAGAAAGATGGAATTTTTCTTCAACTGCCACTCTTTGGTAAGCTTTTCGCCACAAATCTCTATATTTTTTTCATATACACTTCCTAATTCAGCTATTTTTCTTTTCAGATGATGTCTGAGTTGGCTGAGAACTACAAGTATGGGAACAAAGCTTCCCGGGAGATTAAGCGCTTGCGCGAGCAGGCTTCTATTTTGGCTGCTGAGAAGCTTTCTGCTGAAGAATCCCATGCTTAACAGCTTGCTTAGCTAAGAGAGTCCTCAGATGGTCATCTGTCTGCTCAACTAGCCGCTGAGGAAAAATTATCTGCTGCTGAAGAGGAGATCCGCTCGCTGAAGGAGCATTTATCTACTAGTCAAGAATCCTTCGCAGCACGTTTGGAGGCTGAGCGGGTGGCTGAGGAGGCTAGGGAAAAAGCTGAGCATGAGGCGCTGGACTTGCACAATCAGTTGTCTTCACGTGAACTCATCTTTGATAACTTAAAAGCTGTGCTAGAGGTTGAAGCAGTTGATCATTTCAAGAGATCCCCTGCCTACGACACGCTTTTGCTGCGTGAGTTTGAACGAGGCATAAGGCGGTTGAAGAAATTCTTCGCCATGAAGGATCATTCGAATGAAAAGGCTTTAAGGCGCTTCGACAAGTCTCTTCAACAGCATATGGCCAGCGGAGTGGGTTCGATTAAAGAGCAAATAAAACGATGGAAAGCCCACTGCCGTTATAACAAGACTGAGCCTCATCCTATGCATTTAGAAATCCCCAGCAAGCGTGCCTTCAATACTTACTATTCGGGTCAGAAGGGCAGCTTTTCTGGTTCTGGTGCTGAGCCCGACTTGGGTCCTGTCGCTGGAAGGGATTATGAGCCTTTTATGTCGGATGGGGATAAAGAAGTCACCTGGCCTTCTGAAGAGGAGATCGAAGATGAGGAAGACAGCGAGGGCCCTCCTGCAGCTAGTTAAGTTTTAGGTCTTTACAGACTGTCTTAAGATTGTAAATTTTTTTATCTTTTTGCACCTTCATTCGTAACTCTTCAATTGTATATGACTTTTTTATTTTATTAAGTTATAAACTCTTTTGTTTTTGTTCAGCTGCCTTTGCTGAGTTTTCGGCTTACTCAGTATCTCACCAAGTTTTTGGCATGCTTTATAGCTTTATTCAGCTGCCATTGCTGCGTTTTGGCATACTTAGTGTTTGTCAGGACGTATCCAACCATACACCAAGTTTTTAACATGTTATTTGTTTGTTCAGTTGCCATTGCTGCGTTTTGGCGTACTCAGTGTTTGTTAGGACGTATCCGACCATACACCAAGTTTTTAACATGTTATTTGTTTGTTCAGCTGCCACTGCTGAGTTTCAGCATCTTATTGGGACGTCTCCCTCTTGCTTTTGCTTCTTTTTTGTTCTCAGCTGGCTTTCTCGCCTCTAGGGATTTTATTTTCCCGTAATGGCGATCACCGATTTTTATAACTTGGGATTTTATTTTTTCTCGCCAGTTCTTGAAACAAATTATAGCACGGTGTGTATAAAACTATCTAGAAGAGGGGGGGGGGGGGGGGGGGGGGGGGGGTGAATAGATTTTAAACTTATTACCCGATTTTTCGTGTTAAGTCAAAATTACGAAATTACCCCTAAATAGATAAAGCAATAAATCAAGTATAAAATGCGGAAATTAAATAACACTTGATTTTTACGTGGAAACCCTCACGGGAAAAACCACGGGCTAGTAAGTAAGCCACACTTGAACCTCGAATCCACTAAATGTGTAAAACGATTACAACCTAATCCCGGAAGTAATCACACACCTACCTAATCCCAGTATGAATGAACCTAGTCCAATTTGCTTACGATCTAAGCAACCTAATCCCGGAAGCTACACACAAGACTTACTTTCTCTATGAAGAGAATAAGACCCTAAGTGAATATATGACTATCAAAATGCAACATAGAGCAAGAGAAACCCTATATGCTTATCTAAGATGATGAATTTGCAATTAAAGCAACCTAGATATTAAAAACTAAATGACATGTCAAATAGTTTAGCTAATCAAGATTAAGCACAAAACCTAATTAGCTATCACAATACAACTTCTCAAACATACATCACACTAATCTCAAACTTGTATCAAAAGATATATGAAAATCATACAAGTAATAAATTAAGATTGCTTGTTAAAAAAAACACAAAATATGTAAGATATTAGTGAAAAACTTACCAAGCAAAGTATGATGAAGAATCCATGCAAGATGACATCTAGAAGATCAAAGATGATGCTAGATGATGATTGATGATCATGAAAAAGTGTTTGAGTAATTAAAAATGAGTTCTTGGAATTTTTCTTCTCTTTGAAAAATATCCTAAGTATGAAATCTGAATATGAACTCTCTTAATTGACCTAAAGTCAAAGTGGCATATATATAGGAGGCCAAACCAAAGTGTGGTCATTTTGATAAGTTTGCCTCATATTTTGCCTTGGGCGCTGTACGTAGGGCGCTTCTGTACAGCGCCTGTACAGCGCCCCTGCTCTGTTCTCACGGGAAAACAGAGGGGCGCTGTACGTACAGTGCTTTGTACAGCGCTCGTACAGCGACCGAATTAAATCGATCAGGTCTGTACAGCGCTCGAAGGGGGCTGTTCATACAACGCTTCTGTAGAGTGCTTTTGGGATCGCCCAATGCAAGCATGACAAGGCAATTGGATATGCAAGATGCAATCAAACTAACATGCAAGAAGAGATGTTAATGAACATTAAAGCACACAAATAAGACACACAACATACAAGGATTAAACATATGCATGAGTTGTGAGTGTGTGCAACTATCTCTTTAAGATAAGTAAGCACATAGAGATTTACCTTCGGTGCTTATCAACACAAGGTCTTCAAAGGGCTTCAAACAATAATACTAACACCTAAGCTACCCTTACAAAGAACCCCAACATGTGGTTTGTCCACGAAATGAGCCAATTAACAAATGGGAACCTTACAGTTCTCATTGTTGCGAGTATGAAACTCGTCTTTACGCGATGGTAGTGATGTATGAAGGCGAATGCCCTTTGTGACTGGCGAGTGAAATCGTGAATTTTCAGTAATAAATTACTCTTTATTGAATGCTTCATGCAACTTATGTTAACATAGTCACAGAAAAAATGCTAAAACGAAAACTGTTCTAAGAAATAAAAAGGTTGAAATAAATCCTAAAAGCAACGAAAAAGTCAAGGGTAATATATCTTCAAGTACTGCGCATTGCATGGATGAGGTAGTTCGCCTAAACCCTCTCGAGTAATGCGATATGCCCCGTGACCAGCTATGCCTGTGATTTGATAAGGCCCCTCCCATTTGTCTGCGAGTGATCCTGCAACTTTGTCTCTTGTTCCTGGGTTCACCCTTTTCAGCACTAAGTCGCCAAGCAAGAACCTTCTTTCACGCACATGTGAGTTGTAATATCTGGCTACCCTCTGTTGGTACGCAGTATTTCTTATTTGTGCGTGCTCTCTTCTTTCTTCTAATTCATCCAGACCGCATTTAAGCATATCAATGTTAAGTTCTGGTTGAAAGAGTTGTACCCTTGGTGAAGAGAAAGATGTTTCCACAGGAATGACAACTTCAGCTCCATAGGCCATGGAATATGGGGTCTCACCTGTTGAACCCCTTTCTGTGGTTCGATATGCCCAGAGTACCTGTGGTAATTTATCTGCCTAGCTACCTTTTTTCGCCGCCAACTTAGCTTTTAGGTTGTGTTTAATGATCTTGTTCAGTGCTTTAATCTGGCCATTCTTCTGCAGATGTGCTGGGGAGGCGTAGTAGTTGTTGATGCCGTACTTGTCACACAGCTCCTTGAATTTCTTACCATCAAATTGGGTCCCATTGTCCGTGATGATGGTGTTTGGTATCCCGAATCTGTACAGGATATTTTTCTTCACAAAGCTTATCGTGTTTGCTTCTATTATATGTACCAATGGTTCGGCTTCTACCCACTTCGTAAAATAATCCACGGCTACTATAGCGTGCTTCGCTCCTCCGGTTGCTGTTGGCATTGGGCCGATCAAGTCAATTCCCCATATGGCGAATGGCCAAGGCGAGGTAATACTCTGCAAGAGTTCAGGTGGTTGGCGGATGTTATTGGCAATTTTTTGACACGCCTCACATCTCGCTGCCACTCTTTTGGCGTCGGCGAATAGTGTTGGCCAGTAAAAACCCTGCCTTAATGTTTTGTGGGCTAAGCTGACACCCCCAGCGTGATTCCCACAATTTCCACTATGTATGCTTCTTAGGATACCTTCTGCTTTTTTAGGCCCGACACATCTCTGCAGTGCCCTTGAGTACCCCCTTTTGTACAGTTCTCCATTGAGTACTGAATATCTCGTAGCTCTGTACTTCAATCGTTTTGCTTCTAATGGGTCACTTGGGAGTACATCATTGACGAGGTACTCTTTGATTGGTGTGATCCAGCTGTCTCTCTCGCTAAAGACTGCCCCAACTTCCTTTGATTTGAATATACTCGGCTGCCGTAGGTGGATCATAGAGATAGTTTTGGGCCAGATGTTGATTGTGGCGGATACCAACTTGGCCAGGGCATCAGCCTTCTCGTTTTCTTCTCTGGGGACATGAACAATTCTGTATTCTTTAAATCTTTCTAATAGCTCCTTTGCTAATTCCAGGTAGGTGATCATACTTTCATCTCTCACCTGGTATTCATCTAGCACCTGATTGACAACAACTTGAGAGTTGTTGAAAATTTCCACCTCATCTGCTCCTAGGACTGTGCAAACTTTTAAACCTGCTATGAGTGCCTCGTATTCAGCTTGATTGTTAGTAGCTTTGAAGTCAAAACGCAAGGCACATTCGACTGAATCTCCTTCCGAGGTTGACACCACTACCCCTGCCCCGCTGCCGTGCGTGTTTGACGACCCGTCAACGCGGAGTTGCCATTTGAATACTTTCTTATTTCGCTCCACCATCATTCTCTCTACCTCTATGCTTGGCTCGGTGAACTCTGCTACAAAGTCTGCCACCGCTTGGGCTTTAATTGCTGTCCTTGGAAGATACTCTATATCGAATTCACTTAACTCGATCGCCCACTTCGTTAATCGACCAGATACTTCTGGTTTCTGCAGAATTAATTTCAGTGGGCAGTTGGTGTATACTCCGATTTTATGAGCCTGGAAATATGGCCTTAACTTCCTTGCTGCTGTTATTAGAGCGAGTGCCATTTTTTCGGCCGGCGAGTACCTAGTTTCGACTGGTAACAGTGCTTTGCTAGTGTAGTATATTGGTTTCTGGATCCCCTCTTCCTGTCTTACCAGTACGAAACTTGTGGCTGCTTCAGAGACGGACAAGTACATATACAGTGTTTCTCCCGTTTCTGGTTTTGATAGTAGCGGTGCCTGCCCAAGGTACTCTTTCAAGGCCTGGAAAGCTCTTTCACAATCCTCATTCCACTCGACTCCCTTTCCTTTCTTTAGAGCTTTGAAAAATGGTAGGCATCGGTCTGTTGATTTAGCTATGAACTTGCTCAGTGATGCCAGGCACCCCGTGAGTCTTTGGACGTCCTTCAAAGTTCTTGGCGAAACCATTTTTGCTAATGCTTGGATTTTTTCAGGGTTCATCTCTATTCCTCTTTGATGTACTTGATATCCGAGAAACCTCCCAGAAGGTACGCCGAATACGCATTTTGCTGGATTCAACTTCATTCCATACCTAACCAACACATCGAATGTCTCCCTCAGGTCATCTGTATGTCTGTCTGCTGTGATGCTTTTTGTCAGCATATCGTCAACGTAAACCTCCATATTTTGTCCTATTTGCCTGGCGAACATTTTGTTGACCAAACGCTGGTAAGTTGCTCCAGCGTTCTTCAAGTCGAATGGCATGACTGTGTAACAGTATAACCCCTGGTCGGTGGTGAACGCTGTCTTCTTCTCATCTGGCTTGTGCATCTTTATCTGGTTATATCCTGAATATGCATCCATGAAGCTCAACGTCTCATGTCCAGCTGTTGCATCGACTAACTGGTCAATTCTTGGCAGCGGGAAGCTATCCTTGGGGCAGGCCTTGTTCAGATCGGTGAAGTCGACGCACATCCTCCATTGGTTGTTCTTCTTTTTCACTAGAACTACATTCGCCACCCATTCCGGGTACTTGACTTCTCTAATTGATTTTGCGGCGAGCAACTTTGACACCTCCTCTTTTATTGCTGCACTTTTTTCTGGGTTAAAGCTTCTCCTTTTTTGCACAACCAGTTTGCATTTTTCATTCACAACCAGGTTGTGCGAAATCACGCTTCTGTCAATTCCCGGCATGTCTTCATGGCACCAAGCGAAAATCTCCTTGTATTCTCTCAACAAGTTTGTCACATCTCTCTTAACTCGTTCAGTTAGCCTTGCTCCGATCTTGACTGGTTTGTCCGGTTCTGTTTCGTTTAAAACAATCGACTTAGTTGGCTCTTCTTTTTCTCTGCTCGTTTTGTCCCTTGGGTCCAGTTCAAAGGTTTCCGGATTATCTTCCTGCACTTCTTTGTCTACTTCGAATATGCTCAAGGTCTCCATCCCTACAATATCTTTGAAGATTGATAAGTTGGCGCGGCGAGCCATCTCCTGTGACCCTTTCAATTCTCCAACTCCAAATTCTGTAGGGAACTTTATTTTTAACGCGTGGGTTAAAGTAACAGCTCGAGCTTTGTTAAGAAACGGTCGGCCGAGCAAAGCGTTGTACGGCCAATTATGGATGTCGACTACAACAAAGTCCAGCAGGATTGTTCGTCGGCATGGTGCTGTACCAAACCTTACCGGCAGCTTCACAGTTCCCAATGATCTCACTTCTGCACCCCCGAAACCTTTCAATGGCACATGGAATGGTTTAAGATCTTTTCTGTCCAGCCGCAACTCATCGTATACCCTGGCACTTAAAATATCAGCTGAACTCCCATTGACAATCATTACCCGAAGGACATCCCTGTGGGCTATTCGAACTCCTACTACGATTGCATCATTAGGCTTTGCATTAATTTTGTCCGAATCTTCTGCTGTAAACGTTATGGGATCATGTCCTTCTTTTCCTTTCTTGGGGTTTCTTTGCACAGAATTAATCTCCATGCTTCTGCTTTCATACATTACTTCTCGGACTTCTGACATCCTTTCTCGATTGCTTCTCCCAGTATGGGGCCCGCCAAAAATGGTATTTATAGTGGCGTTAGGGCTGTTTCTCCTTGGACTCTTCCTTTCCTGCTCGTTTCCTTGGCGGCTGTCCTGGCGACCACCGTGCTTGTCCCCTTTCAAAGCAAAGTCCTTCAGGTGCCCATCTCTGATCAAGCTTTCAATGTGATCGCACAACTAGAAACATTTTGAAGTTTCATGCCCATGGTCTTTGTGAAATCGGCAGTACTTAGTTGTATCTCTCCTGGCATTTGCTGATTGCTGCCGAGGGTATTTAGTGAGTCCTTTGTCTTCTACCACAGAAAGTATCTCCTCCTGATCGCCAGTTAAAGGGGTGTAATGGTTGTACCTTCCTCGAAACCTATTGGCTCGAGCGTTTCCTCTGCTTTCTCTTGGATGTCCCTTTTGGCCTTTCTTGTCTCTCTGGCGATCACGTGACTGCGTCTTTTTATCAGCCTTATGGTCCGATTTTGAGTCAGGCTTGTGTCCATGTACGTAGCTACCCCCTTGCGCTACTTCTTCTTCTTCTGCCAGTGCATAGTCGCCAGCTATTCCAATCATCTCCTCATAAGTTTTTGGTCTATCTCTTCACAGGTCAAAGGATAATCGCCCACTTTGTAACCCATTGGTGAAAGCGGCGATCATAGCTACATCACTGGCGTCCTCAATTTGAGCAACGTCCTTCCCGAATCTTGCTAGATACTTCTTGATCGACTCATTGCGCTCCTGCTTCAAGTTTGATAGATGAGCGAGTGACTTTCTTCTCTAGACACTCCCCATGAATTGCCTTATGAATGCTTTGCTAAGGTTTGAGAAACTGCTTATACTTCCGGGTGGAAGTCTTCCAAACCACCTGGAGGCGAGGTCGCCGAATGTTTACGGGAAGGTGAGGCACAACAGCCCGTCATTAGATGACTACTAGGCCATAATATTACGGAATCGGTGAACATGCTCCTTCGGATCCCTGTTCTCCTTATACTGCTCAATGGTTGGCATTCTAAATCTGTCTGGAAATTGGGTGCGAGTAATATTTTCAACGAATGGGCTATCTGACTCATCATCCGAAGATACATTACGACCATACCTTCGTGCCATCGCTGAAACTTTTCTTGATAGCTCTTGTAGGGTGACATCTCGCTGACCAGTTGGTTCTTCTACTGGATCGAGTCTGCTCTTGATTGTCATTCTTCCATGGTTGCCTCTATCATCCGGGCTCCTTCGATCTTCTGTGCTCTCGAATCTTCTTCGCCGTGCCCTTTTGGATCGTAATTCCCTTCGTGGACGAGGACTCTTATCTTCGGACGAGATAGAACGGTGTCTCCGCCGGTTCCGTTGATATGTGTCATTGGAATTGACCCCATGTGTTCGTGCCTGGTCTCGCTCCTCCCTAGATTCTTCATTCATCACACCTTTTCCCTTCCTTTGTTTTCTCCCTTCGAAATCTTCAGGGTGGTCCTGAGGAGTCTCCTCAGTGGATTGTCTTGCTTGAGCATCAGGGGTTGCAATGTGAACTTCCGATCGTAACCTTCCGGGCGGATGGATTCCAGGAGTGGTTAACTCATAAGGAGAAGAAACTCCCAACCCTATGGGAAGCGAAAGCCCTATTTTGCTAGCCTCGCTGATTAAGTTTACCAATGCAGTTTGGAAGTGCTGCATAACCCTGGGTCGGCTGCCCTAGTTCTTGGCGTTGCCGCCGATTATTCCCCGATCGCCATCGCCTTATCTCCTGTCGGTGCGGTTGGTTCAACAATTAGATCTCCACTGGAGTTACCATCTCTATCACTGTCGTTGTTCATATTCTTCAATTCGCAAGGGTTCCTCGAAGTTTCTGTTCAAAGCCCCCCTCCTTCTAGCGCCAATTGTTGACGGTGAAATTTAGATTGCCACACACACAACAATTATATCAACTTAAAGTAAAATGAGAAAATAATCAATGCATGTAAGAGATGGATTTTTACGTGGAAAACCCTTGAATGGGAAAAAACCACGGTGCCCTAGAGGGCAGAAAAATAGTACTAGTCTTATTGCTTCGTTACACGCTCAGATCTCTCATACGATTGCTCTCTTCTCTCTCTCTAAGTTTTTGAACCTCTTCCTCATGGGATAGGTGGTTCTATTTATACCTGTCTAATTAGGGTTTCCCCTTGTTTTTAGCCGCGTTGGTGGTAGGTTTCCCTCTTTGATTCGTACTAGGATTCCCATGTTTGTCACGGACTTGGATATTTCTCTTATCTCTTTTCCTCTTTACGATTCCTTGTTGCCATGGGTCTTCTAAAGTTTAGGGTTGATTTCTGTGTTTCTGCCGAGTCGGTTCGGGCCCAGTATGCTGGTGCAGTGAGCACCTTCACTCCTGGGTTTTGTCCTTCGGCGACCACGTTTCTACCTGTGGCGAGTATATATCTAGTTCTGGCAACCACACCTTTGACTTTGTTGATTTAAGGTGTCAACATTCTGGTTTGCCACATTTTCTCCCTTGACTCGGTCAATGAGTGACGTGGCAACCTTTTCTTCATCATTTATTGACTCCTTTGGTGACGTGTCTGCTTGGCGAATTTATACATACAACAAGAATCAAGTGTTACGTTCATTAATATCCTAAATATTCATCATCAACTCAAGAGATATGGCAATGTGAATTCATCAAGAGTTACATCACAATCCATGTGGACAAAATATGTGATCATTCAAGCCTAAATCCACTATAAAAAACAATTCTCACCCTTATTCTAAGCAAGAAACTAAAAAGCAAGAAATAAAAGAAATTAAAAATAAGCAAGGAAAGAAATTATACCTAGGTGGGTTACCCCCAAGTGCTTGGTTTTACGTCCTCGCTAGACGTGCTACTTGGATCGGTCAACCGAATTCTAAGGCTTCGAAGATGCGTCTATATGCGATTAGGTCTTGGAAGTATTTGTCGCTCGCTGGCGTGTTCCTAATCACATAAGCAAAGGCAAGTAAATGTGCACTTGAAAAAGTGGCTTAATAAGCTTTGGAAACAACCTATACCAAATGCTTTTAAGTAGGCGGCTTTGAGAAATAGTAGGAGGGACATAAGGCTTCGATTCCTTCATTTCATCATTCGTCTCCTCTTCTCCTACTTCTTCACCTGAAATACTAGAAGACTCATTAGCAAAATTGTGAACATAATTGTGCTCTACATTCTCACCATTCCAAGAGATGGTGGTAGCTTTTTCTAGCATTGGTGGACTTGGGAACTCTTGGCTCTCTTTCCCTTGCATGGCTTCCATGATAGCTCCAAAGTGCACTTTTATTCTTCTCAATGAAGCTTCTAATCCCGAAAACCTATGTGCACTTGCCTCCAAACATCCGTTCAAAGTTCGCTCGTATGAGATTTGTGATGCTTGGATGGCTTTTAGCATATCTTCCTCGGGATTCCCATCCTTCGGCCCCGTATTGGAAGAATTTGAGTCATGAGCTCTTTCTTCCCTTGAGTTCCTTGAGGCAAATAATTCCATGTCCCGGTTGAATAAGGCTAATTGCAAGTCAAATTGATCCATTGTTCCTAAAAAGAAAACAAGAAAGAAAAATGACAGAAGACACAAAAGAAAATAAAACTAGAAAATCTAAAAATAACAGAAATGACACACTATCTAAAAAAAAAAAATCTAACAATAAAAAGAAATAACACAAATCAACAAATCTAAACACCAATCCCCGGTAGCGGCGCCATTTTGATGACTAGCTTTTTGTGTCGTTACCAAATTGTGAATTATCAAAAGATATTTATAAATGAATTCTTACGCAATATACTTTAAGTTTTAAAAGCTAGTAAAGCAGTAAGCTTAAGATTCGTTCCATAGGGATTAGGCTAGATTAATCGATTTGCTATCTAATTTAAGTTAGTCTAACCAGTGTGCAATATAGTAAATCATGGTTAGATGGATAGTGTGTGGTTTGAGAAACCACCAAACAATGCATGCAAATTAAAGTACAAGAAATTAAAGAGAATATGAATGGAGATAAGAATTCAATACAAACAACCTAGATAAGAAAGTGGATAAACAATTAATAGAAATTCTAGGGAAATGGTAGAGTAGCTAATGGACTATGAGTAATTCATACATGGCTTCTTTAATGTGCAATCTACACAATCAAGGACCGATCTCATTCGAAAGTGTTGCTTAGGCAGTCACTACGAACCCTAAACATCTTCCCACCAAAATGTCTAACCGATTAAGGAGAGGGGGTCAAGGTGGGGTTAGTTAGTGATGATCAAATGGCCTAGGCAATCGGGGTGATATCCCCACCAACAACCTATCCTATTCACTATGTGCTATTGTTTCGAGGTAAATTTGGTGAATGGGGATCTTAACAATAAATAAGTTGGTTTAAATGCTTTTCTTTATTGAGAAGATCAATACAATGACTGAAAATATGCTACATTCTAGTCCTAGGACTTCTCCCTCGATTCCTTAAAGATACTGATCTTAAGAATGAGGTAAAAATCTCTACTAGTCTTTTTCTCTCCCTTGCTCATGAATCTCTTCGCTTGTATTTATACTCCCGGAGGATGTGTTTGGGTATCCAAACTTGAGTATTTGGTCTAACACCCGAGGTAGCTTGGGCAGGGGATCCTGTTGGCTGATACTTACCTATTATTCTGGCTAATCACTGCTTGATGCGTGCTTTGGCGTGTTAGTAGATAAAAAACCCGGTATTCGAAGGATATAGTGGTGACCTAGTTCAATGCATGAGTTTGGCCGGGTACCTGGGTTTAGCCGAATACTAAGGTCTGAGTGCATCTTTTTTTCCTACTGAGTGCGAATCTTCGGGCCCTTGGAAAAAAGTCCTACTTTAGGAACCGTGATTCTTGGACTTCGCCATATGATTGGTTCTGATTAATTGCTAAGATCTTGAATGGGCTGTGCTATAATGTTCGGCTGTCTTTAGGCCTCCCTATGGACATTTGGATCGCGTAGTGGTCGGCCAAATATTGTGTATAACAGCTATAATCAATCAAGTGTGTCAATAACTCAATCAATTTTATCACAAATAAATCCTACAACAGATTATAATCAACAAGTGTGTCAATACTCATTTAATCACATAAGTGCAAGATCTAATTAAAAAGTAAATAAAACTGTAATCATGCAAACATAATATTCAAAGCTTTAATAAATACTCATGTCCAAAAAGTCTCTCAAATCATCCCCTAAAATGGGTGTTTAATTACACATAATTACAAACAAGAAAAGGAAGTAAAATGTAGAGAAATCACCCTTGGGTCTCTCTTGTAAGCTTGATCCTTCCTTGAGCTTCCTTGCTTGAATCTTGTGCAAAGAGTGGGTGTTGAGGATATGTCTAGATAGGTGGGGTCAAATGGAAAGTGACAAAGGAAATGGGTGGAGAAGATGGAAAGAGAGGAGTGATTTATGTGAAGTAATCTAAGTGTTTATTGGAGAGGAGAATGGTGAGATTAGGAATGGTGCAGAAAGGAGGTTTTTTGATTTTCAAGAGTTTTCAAGAGTTGTTTAGAAAGGGAAAATGGTGATGAATTTATAGGCTTTTCAAATTAGGTCTCAGATGGTAAATTACCAAAACATCCCTAACCATGGCAAATTACCATGTAGTCCAAAAGAGGGGTGCATCTTGTAATTTTCCCCACCAATCAAAGTTTGACAGAGATGAGGTCGCTACTTGCTTCAATGGTGACGCTTGGGCGATACTCGGGGCGACAAAACTGGAGCTAAAATCAACTCCCTGTCGCCATGGCGACATCATTGTCGCGGTTTGGAATTAAGGGAGACATGGGGGAGGTTTTAGGCGTGATTGGTGGCTTGGATTCCAACCGATTGGAGCATCGGAAAGCTTATGATAAGGCAGCTATTGATCTCACCGTTGATTTGGGCTAGAAACCGGCCAGCGATGGGTCGAGGAAGGGTGACTTTCAGGCGACAGCGCTAGGGTTTGGAGAGTAGCCATGGCAGCTCATCGCGTGGAGAAGAAGAAGAAAGTTTGAAGAAGATGGGGTGTATTCAGCAGTGAAGTGGTATGTACGCAGCTACATCTTCTTGTCTTTAATGGGGTGTACTTAGCAGTGAAGTGGGGTGCACTTAGAAGCCACACACACATCCAAAGTGCACCATTTCACTTAAGCTGTTGGCGTGGGCTGCTCGGGTGTATAAAGAAACGGGTTGGGGTGCAATCAAAAGCCCAATCACCCTCCAAAATGCACCATTCCTCTTGTCCTATGTGGCGCCCTTCTCTGCTTTGTGTGGTGAATTACAGAAAGCACCCCTGAACTCCTCTGATTTTGTAATAACTCCAAACCTTCTTCACTTTTTACATTTTTGCCCCTATTTCTCCAATGTTACTTCAATGCCCCTGAACTTTCTAAATACCTGAAAACACTTAATTTACACAATTAAACGAGATATTGCCCGAGAATCAAGCAAAAGGAGAAGGAAATGAGGGTTAAAATCATACAAATTTTGGTCAATTCAGGGCCACCGAATTGGGACCAGAACAATTGGTCATTTCGGCACCCTTGATTCGGCAGGCATTAGCAACCAAATAGGGCCGCCGAATTGGAACCAGAATACCTGGTCAAATCGGTGCCCTGGCTTCGACAATTAGGGGCAGCTGAATTGAGTCTAGAATGTCGAGTGAAATTTTACGCCCTCATTTCTACGGACGCTGACCACTGAATTTTCCCGATAGTTGGGGCAAATTGGTTGTTTCACACCAACCTATTTTACTCTCTATAAATATACCATTATTTCTTGTTCTTTAAATCAGCTCTTTGAACATCAAGAACCCTAAAGAGATATTGAGAGAAAAATCATAAAGATTGCATCTTTAATTCTCTAAACACATTTCCATATGCATAAATCATCATCCAAGCGTCATCTAGGATCATCTTGTTTGTGCTAATGCACAGGTCTTCTTCAACACACATGTTATCGAAAGTTGAACACTAATTTCATCTAATCTTAGTGTTTTTACTTAGCAATTTATCTCATTTATAACTTGTATGCTCTTAGATTAATTTCTACTTACAAGATTGAGATTATGTGTTGAATGTTTTTTGTGTTGTATTGTGAAAGCTATAACCTAGGATTGCTTATCTTATATAGCTAAGCTTTATGCCATGACACATAGCAATTAATATCTAGGATTGATTTAATTGTCATCTTATAATCTTAGATAAGCATTTAGTGTAACCTAGCATTAATTGCATATTTGGATATCTTTGTATATTCACGTAGGTTGTTTAATCTCTTCATTGAGAAATAAGTCTTGTGGCTAAGGTTGTTTAGGCCACAAGCAAATTGATCTAGGGTTGCTATTAAAGGCCTGTGGGTAGTAGAGGTGGGTTAGTGACCGTGTAGGGTTTGATGTGGTCAACCTAGGTTGTGGACACCTTTACAAATAGTGATTTTGAGGATCGTGTATAGGGCACATAACATCCCATGGTTTTTCCTTGTTGAAGGTTTCCACGTAAAAATCAAGTGTCATTTAAATTCCACACTTTACACTTGATTTATTGTATTGACTAGATTGTGGTTATTTTCATAAAATTGACTAATTGCGAAAATTTTGTAATAACCGGATTAAAATCTGTTCATCCCCTTTAGATAGTTTTATACACACCGCATAATATTTGTTTCAATTGGTATCAGAGCGGGTTCCTAGACATATTTAGGAGATTCGTGATTTTGGTTTGTCGTGCATTTTGTGTGTTTTGATTGATACATACATTTGCATACATCTCATATTTTGACCCTGAAACAAATTAATGCACGGTGTGTATAAAACTATCTAGAGGGGTGAATAGATTTTACGCTTTTTACCCAATTTTCGTTTTTAGTCAAATTTACGAAAATGCCCCAAACTAGACAATATAATAATCAAGTGTAATATGGTGCGGAAATATAAACGACACTTGATTTTTACGTGGAAACCCTCACGGGAAAAACCACGGGCTGGTAAGTGCGCCACACTCGAACCTCGAATCCACTAATTGTGATAACGTATACAACCTAATCCAGGTTTGACGGCCTAATCCCGGCCAATATCCCGCTACCACTACCCGCAGGCCTGTAAAAGTGGACCTAGTCCAATTTGCTCATGTGACCACCTAATCCCGGTGTCCGACCTAATCCCGGTCTATCACACAAGACTTACAATCTCCTAAGAGATCAAACAACCCTATGTGAATATGCAATGATATCCAAATATTGCAATAAGAGCTAGGGTACTCTAAATGCTTACCTAGGATTATAAGATGACAATATAATCAATCCTAGATATCACATGTAGCTATATGACATGGCATATAACTTTAGCTAAGTAAAGGATAACCAATCCTAGATACAAAGCTATCACAAACAACACTCAATTAATACATCACAAATAATCTCTTTTCTTGTATTTAGCATATGATCTAAAACATACAAGTAATTTAAAAGAGATGGCTTGGTATTTAAAATACAAAAATAAGATGAAATTAATCAAAATCTTACCAAGCAAGTTGTGATGATGCAAACCCATACATGGATGCACTCTATATAGACATAGGAGATGCAATATGAAATTTGATGCAAAAAGGGTTTGATTTGAGTGGTTAAAGGTGAATTCTTGATTTGATTTTCTCTCAAAATCTAACTTTGAAGTTTAGGGTTCTTAAGAGTCAAGAACTTGTTCAGATAATGAGAAAGTGTGATATTTATAGACATCAAGAATAGGGCAAGTGAAAAGACAATTTTGCCCCTGAATCACACTATCGCGGTTGCTCTGTGGCTCGACTGCCGCGGTTGCAAAAACCGCGGCACTGAAACCGCGGCGGGCGTCACAGCACGAAGCTTGATTTTCAAGCGACTCAAAACATGACCAAACGACATCGAAACCTTTCATATAATATACCGTTGGAAAGGTATGGAAGTCTACTTTCTACTCCAATTAACAAAACATGATTTGGATAACTGTAGAAAAAGTTATGGTCATTTGAGTGACCAAAGGTCAGATTCGGATAACAGCTGTGATGCCCTATTTTAGTGGTCACTTTGGAAATTTCAAAACCAATCCAAACGGTCATGAAATATTACGAATAATATACCGTTGGAAAGGTATGGGTGTCTAGTTTGTACAGAAATTTTCAAAACTCATTTTGAAGCTTTGTGTAAAAAGTTATGATCACAAGACCATGCAAAGGTCAGTTTTGAAAACACTTAAAATATTGAAATCCAATCTTTTAAAACTAGACACCTTACTCCAATCAACCAAACCAAAACTACCACTTATCCAAGAGAAGAATGAGACCTTCTCAAGTGGTCAACCATCGCGCTAAGACATGCACACTATCGTGCAAGCGCGGACGTTTCCGATCACACAAACGGAAACGAATTACACCACACTTAAGACTAACATACATAAAGAGCACGTGTGGGTATTGAATGCATCATAATGCCTATCATGTCATGGCATTTCATAGAACAAGATGCAATCAATTAAATGCAAGAAGAGATATTGAATAATCAATAAAGCACAATGCACACAAAATATAAACACAACATTCAAGAATAAGAGTTATGCATGTTGTGTGTGTGTGCAACTATATCTCTTCAAGGCAAAGTAAGCACTAGATATACCTTTGGTGCTTGTCCTCTTGAGGTCTTGGAAAGGGTCTTTGATCTTCAACAAATCACTTAGACTACCCTTACAACCAAACCCCAACTTGTGGTTTGCCCACGAAATAAGCCAATCAACAAAACGGGAATCCTTACAATCTCCCCCTTTGGCTATTTCGTGACAAAACCACCACTCACATTGATTCCTCACAACATAATAGAAACTACGGGTCTACTATGATATTCTACTTTACAAAGAGATAAGATAAATAGTCTTGAAGTCTTCAATCCCAAGTAGAACAATCAATCCCTGAAAGCACAGTTTCTATACTTTCCAATACAAGAAAAGGTGAGATGAATCAAGTGAGATAAAACAAGCATTTGCATTTAAGAATTTAAGTACAACATCATGCAATGTATGTATGTGCAAATGCTCCCCCTCAAAGGGTTACTCCCCCTCAATAAGTATTCTCCCCAACATGCACAATTGCTACTACAATTTGCAACTCCCCTTACCACAACCTACTCCCCCTTTTTGTCATGATATAGACAAAGGAGTAGTCCCCAACCAGGTCACTCAAGGCAAAGAGAGATAGTAGCATTCTAGAATTTGCATAATCAATATAAGTCACTTTATGCAATCTCAATTTATTGGAGAGAAACAAGGAGATTTATTTAAAGAAAATGTGTGAATCAAATAATTGCTTTGCATACAAGACATGTAGCATTTAAGTCCAAAATACCATGGTATTTGGCAAAGCAAATGACAAAGGTTTTTAATATGAATTCAAACCAATTTCACCAATGTCATGAGAGAAGCAAGGATATAGGTTTTCATTGATTTTAATTTAGGAACAACTATATCCAACTTTATAAGCCAAACATGTCATGAGCGACTTTGCACCCTACTTGATTTTTCCGGATAAGATATCCGTATGATAGTAGACATGTTCAACCAATAAAGAAAGAGAGACATTTGGAATGTAAAATCCTTGAATGGATACAAGATCCTTTTTCATTTGAGTCTCATAAGCTTTTTCACACATTTTTTGCAGTTAAGAAATGCAATCATCAAAACATGCTTTTTAAGATTAGCATTTAGCATGTCATTTAACAATCATCATGTCATGGAGATCATTATAGGTCATTCAAATTTTATCCTATGTATATATCTCCTAGTCCAAAAATGCATGTTTGAACATAAATATGACATGGATTGCAATACAAGCATTGATCACACTTATTGAATAGAAAATATATATACATAGTGTAACCAAGCTAACTCAAGCAACAAAAAGAGAAGCATAAGATATTTCAAATTTTTTGCAAGTGACAAGAATGCAAAATAGCTCTCTTTGCTTAAGTTCCCCATATGGGGTCAATTTTCCATACCTCTTCAAAGAAGGGTATGAGGTCCTATGGACCTACTAAGTCCTTTGGACTTAGTTGAACCTATTTGAGACTTGTTAGTCTCGTAGCAAGCGGGTTCATTCTTATTATTCCACTTAGGTGACACTAAGTCAATCCTAGTGGACAAAGGTTCTAGAGTACAAGATGAAAAAGGATCATGCACATGATTTTCTTCCTTTTTATGAAGCATCTTAGCTCTAGCCTTTTTCTTTTCAATCATGCATTAAAATCTATATATTTTAAATGTAATGCAAGCAACTTGGTCTAACATGACCATCAATACCACACAATGACAAGAGGGGATAAGATTAGGAATTATACCATTCCCTTGAGTATGCAAATGTGCTTTCCCTTGTCGTTGTGGTTGTCTTGGTAGTTGGATAGGATCTCTCCTCCTTTGTTGATGACCAAGACAATGTTGCTTGCTCGGTTAAGCTTGCATGATTGAGCACTTCCCTTTTAGGATCGTAGGTTGAGGGAAGTTAGCCTTCTTGGTTGGTTAGACCAAGATTGAGGAAGGCTTGGGCTTGAAGCTCTTTGGTTATGTGAGCAACACCCTTTCATCTTCGTCTCCTCTCTCACCTTAGAGGGACATCTCCTCATCGGAGACATTTTCTTCTCTCTGAAATTCACTCATAGTGTTTGCGTTGAATGAATGCAAAAGAGAAGAATGCAAAATGTATGAAGAAATCAAACAAACATACAAAATGCAAAAACACACCAACAATGAGCAAAGGATCACCTAAGTATATCTAGGAACCCGCTCTGATATCAATTGAAACAAATTAATGCACGGTGTGTATAAAACTATCTAGAGGGGGGGTGAATAGATTTTACGCTTTTTACCCAATTTTCGTTTTTAGTCAAATTTACGAAAATGCCCCAAACTAGACAATATAATAATCAAGTGTAATATGGTGCGGAAATATAAACGACACTTGATTTTTACGTGGAAACCCTCACGGGAAAAACCACGGGCTGGTAAGTGCGCCACACTCGAACCTCGAATCCACTAATTGTGATAACGTATACAACCTAATCCAGGTTTGACGGCCTAATCCCGGCCAATATCCCGCTACCACTACCCGCAGGCCTGTAAAAGTGGACCTAGTCCAATTTGCTCATGTGACCACCTAATCCCGGTGTCCGACCTAATCCCGGTCTATCACACAAGACTTACAATCTCCTAAGAGATCAAACAACCCTATGTGAATATGCAATGATATCCAAATATTGCAATAAGAGCTAGGGTACTCTAAATGCTTACCTAGGATTATAAGATGACAATATAATCAATCCTAGATATCACATGTAGCTATATGACATGGCATATAACTTTAGCTAAGTAAAGGATAACCAATCCTAAATACAAAGCTATCACAAACAACACTCAATTAATACATCACAAATAATCTCTTTTCTTGTATTTAGCATATGATCTAAAACATACAAGTAATTTAAAAGAGATGGCTTGGTATTTAAAATACAAAAATAAGATGAAATTAATCAAAATCTTACCAAGCAAGTTGTGATGATGCAAACCCATACATGGATGCACTCTATATAGACATAGGAGATGCAATATGAAATTTGATGCAAAAAGGGTTTGATTTGAGTGGTTAAAGGTGAATTCTTGATTTGATTTTCTCTCAAAATCTAACTTTGAAGTTTAGGGTTCTTAAGAGTCAAGAACTTGTTCAGATAATGAGAAAGTGTGATATTTATAGACATCAAGAATAGGGCAAGTGAAAAGACAATTTTGCCCCTGAATCACACTATCGCGGTTGCTCTGTGGCTCGACTGCCGCGGTTTCAAAAACCGCGGCACTGAAACCGCGGCGGGCGTCACAGCACGAAGCTTGATTTTCAAGCGACTCAAAACATGACCAAACGACATTGAAACCTTTCATATAATATACCGTTGGAAAGGTATGGAAGTCTACTTTCTACTCCAATTAACAAAACATGATTTAGATAACTGTAGAAAAAGTTATGGTCATTTGAGTGACCAAAGGTCAGATTCGGATAACAGCTGTGATGCCCTGTTTTAGTGGTCACTTTGGAAATTTCAAAACCAATCCAAACGGTCATGAAATATTACGAATAATATACCGTTGGAAAGGTATGGGTGTCTAGTTTGTACAAAAATTTTCAAAACTCATTTTGAAGCTTTGTGTAAAAAGTTATGATCACAAGACCATGCAAAGGTCAGTTTTGAAAACACTTAAAATATTGAAATCCAATCTTTTAAAACTAAACACCTTACTCCAATCAACCAAACCAAAACTACCACTTATCCAAGAGAAGAATGAGACCTTCTCAAGTGGTCAACCATCGCGCTAAGACATGCACACTATTGTGCAAGCGCGGACGTTTCCGATCACACAAACGGAAACGAATTACACCACACTTAAGACTAACATACATAAAGAGCACGTGTGGGTATTGAATGCATCATAATGCCTATCATGTCATGGCATTTCATAGAACAAGATGCAATCAATTAAATGCAAGAAGAGATATTGAATAATCAATAAAGCACAATGCACACAAAATATAAACACAACATTCAAGAATAAGAGTTATGCATGTTGTGTGTGTGTGCAACTATATCTCTTCAAGGCAAAGTAAGCACTAGATATACCTTTGGTGCTTGTCCTCTTGAGGTCTTGGAAAGGGTCTTTGATCTTCAACAAATCACTTAGACTACCCTTACAACCAAACCCCAACTTGTGGTTTGCCCACGAAATAAGCCAATCAACAAAACGGGAATCCTTACAGACCCAAACATTACAAGTGATTTCGGGATGAGTAAAGAGGGAGCGTTGAGCGTGAGGCCACCGTTGCTCACCGGCGATAACTATGCCTCATGGAAAGGCAAGATAGAGGCATATGTGTGCCAAATTCATGACCGTGCTTGGATGGCAATAGAAGACGGATACACTCTACCTACAATGACCCCTACGGGTGGTGGAAAGGATGTTCCCAAGCCGAAGGCACAATGGAGTGCTCAAGAATTCGAGGCATCCAAATGGAACCACAAGGCAATGCACGCCATCCTATGTGCAATGGACGAGAATCAATACAAATTGATTCAAATCACTAGGATCGCAAAAGAGGCATAGGAGATCCCAGAGATGGCTCATAAAGGAACCGATGTGGTCAAAGACTCCAAACTCTAAGTCCTTCAAACTAGGTTTGAGACCATTAGGATGGAAGAGCCTGAGCACTTCAATGACTTCCAAGTGAGGCTAATGGACATTGTGAACTAAAGTCATCAACTTTGTGACCCTTACTCGAATAGAAGGATCAAGCAAAAGATTATGAGATCACTTCTTGAGAGGTTCGAGTCTAAAGTGACGGCTTTAGAAGAAAATATCGACTACAAGAATATAAAGCCGATTGAAGTTATTGGAAGGCTTCTTGCTATGAGTCAAGAAAGGCTACAACCTCACCTTCTAAGAAGAAAAATAATATTGTCTTGAAGACCTCCAAGGTTTAGAAGGAGGATGATGATTCGGATGAAGACATAGTTCTATTGGCGAAGAGATTCAAGAAGTTTCTGAAGCTACAAAAGAATGGCTTCAAGAAGGTTAAGCCAAGCCAAGAGAAGTCTTCAATAGAAGAGATTCAATGCTATGAATGTGGAGGATTCAGGCATATCTCTCCGAAATGTGGGAACTTGAAGGATAGAAGAAAAGGAAAGACGATGGCTGCCTCATGGAGTGAAAGTGAGAGTGAAGAAAATCCTTCAAGTGATGAAGAGCTTACCATTGACTACACGGCATTTGGAGCCATTTGTGTAAAAGTTGAAGAAGATGGCAAAGATGCCTTGCTTTGTGACCCTAAAGAAGGAATAGATGAAGAAGTAGCTAAAGAGGTGGTTGATGTTGCTACTCATTCGGATATGGCTCATATAACATCAAATGACCAAGGTAAAGGTCTTGATGAGGAAGTTGACTCTGTTGGTGAGATGGAAAGTATAGGAGATGACTCTAGTGATGAGAATTCTTCGGCGATTAGGGGCCGCTGAATTGAGTCCAGAATGTCTGGTGAAATTTGGTGCCCTCATTTCTAAGGCCGCTGACCGTCGAATTGTCCCGATAGTTGGGGCAAATTGGTCATTTCGCACCAACCTATTTTACTCTCTATAAATATACCATTATCTCTTGTTCTTTAAACAACTCTTTGAACATCAAGAACTCTAAAGAGATATTGAGAGAGACTTAAGAGAAAAATCATAAAGATTGCATTTTTAATTCTCTAAACACATTTCCATATGCATAAATCATCATCTAAGCATCATCTAGGATCATCTAGTTTGTGCTAATGCATAGGTCTTCTTCAACACACATGTTATGGTAAGTTGAACACTAATTTCATCTAATCTTAGTGTTTTTACTTAGCAATTTATCTAATTTATAACTTGTATGCTCTTAGATTAATTTCTACTTACAAGATTAATTATGTGTTGAATGTTTGAGTGTTGTATTGTGATAGCTAGGATTGCTTATCTTATATAGCTATGCTTTATGCCATGACATATAGCAATTAATATCTGGGATTGATTTAATTGTCATCTTATAATCCTAGATAAGCATTTAGTGTAACTTATCATTAATTGCATATTTGGATATCTTTGCATATTCACATAGGTTGTTTAATCTTTTAATTGAGAAGTAAGTCTTGTGGCTAAGGTTGCTTATGCCACAAGCAAATTGATCTAGGGTTGCTATAAAGGCATGTGGGTAGTAGAGGTTGGTTAGTGACCGTGTAGGGTTTGATGTGGTCAACCTAGGTTGTGGATACCTTTACAAATAGTGAATTTGAGGATCGTGTGTGGCGCATATAACAACCCGTGGTTTTTCCTCGTTGAAGGTTTCCACGTAAAAATCAAGTGTCATTTAAATTCCGCACTTTACACTTGATTTATTGTATTGACTATATTGAGATTATTTTTGTAAAATTGACTATTTGCAAAAATTTGGTAATAACTGGATTAAAATCTATTCATCCCCCCTCTAGATAGTTTTATACACAGATATCTATTTTAGTGACAAATCCCCCTTCCTCCATGATAAGAATCTCAAATAAACTCTTGTTTACTGTCATGTGCCTAGAGCATCCACTATCTAAATACAAAAAATTAGAACAATTTGCCTTCAAGACAATTTGTGTAACATTGCAAAAGTATTCATCTCTTCTAATCCACCTAGGTGAAACATTTTCTTTCCTAGTGGTCATAGGTACATGGGCTCTAGATGTCTTTGGATCATGCAAATTTGTTCTATTCTTCCTAGGAACATGCATCTTGGCTTTACTCTTTTTCTTTTCAATTATGCTTTTAACTCTACGCATTTTAATGTAATGAAAGTAATTTGGTCTAATATGACAATCAATACCACAAAAATGACATGTATGGATGAAGTTAGGAATCATACCATGTCCTTGTGAGTGCATAGGAGCCTTCTCATGTCGTTGTGGTTGAATCGGTTCATTGCTTCTTCGTTGTTGAACCGGTCTAGCTTACTTTCTAGGTTGAGCTTGCATGATTAGTCTCTTTCCTTAGTGAGCCAATTGTTGAGGAAAGTTGGCTTGAGGAGCTCTTATGGGTTGAGCTTGAGGTTGCCTTCTTGGCACCATCTTCACTTATGCACTATGTGAGCATTGTCCTAGATCAATCTTTTTCCTATGAGTTTGCACCGGTAAAGCTTCTTTATAGCTCAAGCTCTTGACAAACATGGTCTTGTTAGGAATGGAGGACTCCTTGCCATCTTCAAACCCAAGACCTCTTTTGTCACAAGGACTTTTTCCAACACTTAACATGTGGTCAAGCTTCTCGGTGCCAAAAGCTGATCGCGCTCTAAATGTTCACATTTAGCGCTCCCTTTTCCTATCTTTTTGTGCTTGTTTCTCGGGTAAAACCGGGTATTTAACGAATAAATAAGTGTTTTAGGTGATTAGGGAAGTTCAGGGGCATAATTGTCATTTTGGACAATTCAAGGGCAAAAGTGCAAAATTCAGGACTTTATTGCAGATTTTGTGAATAAGGGAAAGCTCAGGGGTGCTGATTGTAATTCGCCAGCCAAGTAGAGCAGCACAGCCACGTCAGGGCTGGAAACGACGGCGTTTTGGCCCTGTGCGCGTCACGCCTAATGTCATGCTGACGTCAGGTCGTCTTCTTTAGCAAACCGGGTCGACCCGCGACCCGGTTGACCTGGCATCTTCTCCAGCCATTTTTTACCCTTTTTGGGCCAGTTTTCCGATGTCTCTCTGCCCAGATCGGAAGCCCACATTCGTCTGGTCCTATTGCACCCATTTTTAGGCTCCCATGCAAAGGTTTCTCTCTCCAACAAATCCTCCAAGTTTCCATGGCCATTGTCACGCGAACTAGAACGTCCCAGCTCGCCAAATCTCAGCGGTTTCATGCCGTTAGAAAGTTCCCGCAGTCTAGAAGGTCAGAACTCGTGGCCAACTTCCATTTTTCCACTGCGAGCTCCAACGGTGGGAATGAACCTACGAGCCAGGGGTTTTGAACCCGCTGGGACAACCGACTTGAAGATATTTTCGTCCAAACCTTCCCCAAAACAGTTTCCTATATATATACATCATTCTCTAACCTAAAACACACCTCCCAAATATCCAAATACCCTCATAATAGTCTAGAATAGCTTAGTATAGCTTAGAATAGTTTAGTGTAACTTAATTCTCACCAAGAACACCCACACCACCTTAGTTATTTTATGTAACTAAATATTGATGTTGGGAATTTGGTGTACTTTGTATATTATCTATTCTATTGTTGATTTTCTATGTTGAGCTTTAATTTATATATGTGTTGATTGAATTGATAAATTGATTAACATGTAATACAATTTAGACCATGCATGAATAACTCTTGATGTATGTGTCTTTATTAAAGGTTTTAGACTATCCTAGGTAATCAATAGAAATCAACTAATTGATTGGGTGATTGCACTTGTACACCAATATCCCAACATCCCATCTCTCATTACCACTTTTGCAAGACCATTGCATTAGATGGTAATTAGTTAATTAGTTTAGTTAGTTAGTGTAATTTATATTAAAAGCAATCTTAGTGTAATTAGTTGTAGTTAATTTATGCCATCTTAGTATAATTTTAGTTTAATTACTTGCTTTCCATCCTCTTGGTTTAATTGCTTACTTGCCATCCTCCACCATGCTTTACTTTTCTTGCATGTAAATATGTTGTAATTAGTGTAAATAGTATATAATATATATAAGACTAGAACCGATAAAAGGTACCTGACATTCCCTGTGGAACGAACCGTACTTGCCGTTATGCGATTGTAACGATCCGTGCGCTTGCGGATAAATTCACACGACCCATCATTTACCGACAATTTAAAGAATTGTCGCGTGTCGCGTGTCCCGTGCGTCGATCAAGTTTTTGGCGCCGCCGGGGATATTTTATTAGAACCGTTTCGGGCGTGTCAGAAGCCATCCTAATCATTGACCCTTTAGCTTCTTCAAGCTCCCTCTTCAAACCTTCTTCATCCCTCTTAGATAAAGCTAGCTCATCTCTTAGCTTATCCTCATTCTTCACGGATCTCACCACTTCTTTACTTAAGTGGTCAACTTGTGTTGAAAGCTTTAGATTTTCTTCCTTCAATCTCCTAATTTCTCTCTTGTTCTTCATCCTTAAGCTTTCAAACTTGACTATGTAGTCATGAACATCCATCTTCTCTACATTTCCATTTGTGGAGTTAGATGAGGAGTTATCCTCACTTGAGTCATTTTCCTCTTGATTCTCTTCCTCTTCTTCACACCACCTTTGCTCTTGTGGGATGAGGCAAAGGCTATGAAGTTAGCAACTTCATCTTCATCATCCGAAGATTCATCTCACTCATCGGAGTCATCACTTCCACTCCAAGTGGCGGCCATCACTTTTCCCTTCTTCTTGTTCTTCAAATTTCCATAATCGGGAGCGATGTGTCCTATGCCACCACACTCAAAGCATTGGATCCCTTTTTTTTTTTTTTTTTTTTTTTTTTTCACTCTTCTCTTGCCTAGGCTCAAACTTCTTGAAGGGAGCTTTTTTCTTCAAGTCTTGGCCTTTGGATCCAAAACCCTTCTTCTCGAATTTGACGAACTTCTTGAACCTTCTCAACGATAAGGCCATGTTTTCATCCAAGTTATCGTTTTCATCCAAGTTATCATTTTCCTCCCACTCAACTTTGGAGGCCTTCAAAGCTATTCCTTTTTGCTTCTTTGGAGGTGTGGAGGTAGGACCCTTCCTAGACTCATAAGCTAGAAGTCTCCCAATCACCTCACTCAGCTTCATATCCTTGTAGCCACTATTCTCCTCTAAAGCCATTACCTTGAACTCAAATCTTTCGGGGAGAGATCTCATAATTTTTTGCTTGGTTCTCCTATCTGAATGCGGGTCACCAAGTTGATGACTTTGGTTGACTATGTCAATCAACTTGATCTCAAAGTCGTTAAAGCACTCATTCTCATCCATCATAAGCATCTCAAATTGAGTTTGGAGAACCTAAAGCTTAGAATCCTTAACCACTTCGGTTCCCTCATGTGCCATCTCTAAGATGTCCCACGCCTCCTTAGCGATCCTAGTGTTTTGAATCAATTTGTATTGATTCTCGTCCATGGCACATAGGATGGCGTGCATCACCTTTCTATTCCATTTTGATGCCTAAAACTCTTGAGCATTTCATTGCGCCTTAGGCTTGAGTACATCCTCTCCTCCACCCGTAGGTGTCATCATCGGTAGAGCGCAGCCGTCTTCACCCGCCATCCAAGCCCTATCATGGATTTGGTAAATGTACAACTCCATCTTGCCTTTCCAAGAGGCATAATTTAACCCGGTGAGCAATGGAGGCCTTGTGCTCGAAGCACCCTCGTTTTCACCACCATTTCCACTCATAGTGTTTATGAATGAATGAAATGAATGCAAGTGTATGAATAATCAAAAATCACACAAAATGCAAAACACACCAAAAATCACGAATCTCCTAAATATGTCTAGGAACCCACTCTGATATCAATTGAAACAAATATTATAGTGTGCTAAATATATCTAGGGGGGGTGAATAGATTTGAATCAAGTTAATTACCAATTTTTCTTGATTAGTCAATATTCAATAAAAACCCCAAATTAGTCAAAAATAATCAACTTAATTGCAAGTTGATTGATTTATGTGAGAAATCCTCAATAGGGAAAAACTCACAGGCTACTATGCGAGCCACGCACAGTCCTCAAATCCATTACTTGTAATGATATTTACAACCTAGGTTGACCACCGTCAAACCTTACACAGTCACTAATCCACCACTACTACCCAATGGGCCTTTAATAGCGATTCTAGACCTACTTGCTTGCGCACTAAGCAATCTTAGCCACAAAACTTAATTCTCAATGAAGAGATCAACAACCTAAGTGAATATCATGATATTCAATATGCAAGTAATGCTAGATTACACTAAATGCTTATCTAGGATGAAAGATGACAATAATCACAATCCTAGATATCAATATTACTATATGACATGGCATACAACATAGCTATCATAGATAAAGCAATCCTAGGCAATAGCTATCAAAATACAACTCTTAATCAATCAACACAATAATCTCAATCTTGTAGATAGAATATGTTCTAAAAGCATACGAGTGATAAATGAGATTTCTTGCTAAGTAAGATACTAAATTTGGATGAAATTAGTGAACAACTTACCAAGTTAAGTGTGTTGAAGAAGACCCATGCTTAGGTGTATCCTTGATGATCCTAGATGATGCTAGATGATATTTGATGCACATGGAAATGGATTCGAGTAATCAAAGGTGAGTTCTTTAGTGATTTTCTCTCTTGGAAAATTTACTAAGTCAAAAATATGATTTGGACTCACTAAAAAAACGACCTAAAGACAAAGTAGAATATATATAGGATGCCTAAATGATGCTACGACGTTTTGATAAAAAATCAAAAGTTTTGCCTTGTCCGCTTATCACCTGCTGTACATACAGCTGGTGTACATCGGTTCACCTAGGAAAATGAAGAACATGTTCTTCATAATCCGCTGTACACCGAGGCGATAATTGGGCGACCAAGGGGCGATTGCTCTCGGGTTTGGAGAGCTGTCGTTCACCTGTTGTACATACAACGGTTGAACAGCGGTGGAAAAAATCCATCAAGTCACCCACTGTACATACAGTGACTATACAGTGGGTAATAGCAAATTTTCTCAATGCCCTTTATAGGCGTTGTACGTAGGGTGACCCAACAGCGGGTGTACGGTGCCCATACACTAACTTTGCATCCTAAAGCCTAACATGACATGGCATTTAACAAACAAGATGCAATCAATAAAACATGCATGAAGAGAATTCAAGAACATGAATGCACATACATAAAACACACAACATACAAGAAGTATAGATATGCATGAGTTGTGTGTGTGTGCAACTAGATCTCTTTAATGCAATTAAGCATTAGTGTTTAACTTTTGGAGTGCTTATCATCTTGAGGTCTTGAGAGAGCCTTTAAGCTTGATCATCAATGCCTAAGATACCCTTACATGTCAAACCCAATTGTGGTTTGTCACCGAAATAAGCGAATCAAACTTGAGGAACTTACAGAGCCATATAAGGAGTTAACACTCCAACAAGCCTCCCTAAAAATGGCTTGGAGTGAAAAAATGGCTCTTATATTTTCCATACATTAAATTTGGACCATTAATATGAAGGATGTGGACTCATCTTAACCATCCATTTCAATTGAGGAGTGAAAAAAAAAAAAAAAAAAAAAAAAGGTTGGAGACCTTCTCTCCTTACATTTGGGGAGGCTTTGGCCAGAATTTTTTTTAGGGAGTGAGATAAGGAGGCTGTTGGAGCAAATTCCGGTCCAACCTCCCTAAATATAGTCAAAGACATGGTGCTTTTCTGCCTATGGGAGATGCTCTACTTTAATTTACATCATCGTATGGTTTCGTTTAATTCTGTAAAATAATAGCTTCTTAATTTATATCCATTCTTGATCGAATAATGCTTGGGTACTGACCTCACCAATGGGAGTGTAGCACGTAGCCTTTTTTCTTTTACTTTTTACATTTATCTCACAAATTGAAACACGTGCTACATTGCCATTGGTGGGGTCAGTATTTTTGGTACCGACTGGTTAGTACCTAAGCATTACCACTCCGTCTAGCTAATGATTCTTAGGAATGCTAGTTCCGAGGAGCTCATAGCTTCCGTACCCACAAACAACACTCTTTAATTTCTTTGTTAGCTTCAAGAAGATAATTTCATATTGGAAACAACTTCAACTTCATTAATTGGCACTTGGCAGCTGATAAATGTTATACATTCTCTAGTTTCAAATCGGAATACAACTCAAGAATTTTCATTTAGTCCTTTCTCCCAACTGCACATGCCTATGTTTTCTAATTTCTATTCACCTTTAGATAGATCCACTCCCCGATCTCAACAAACCATTACTGGCGACAGATGCAAATGCCACTCCAGCCAATTTGTCGACTTGGTTTGGAACGTAAAGGGATTCGAACTAGTGATACACCAAAAACAACAAAACGGTAAAATCAAGTCCCATCTTTTCTGATCTTGAGGTTGTACACAGGTTTACGGAAATTGAGGCTATGATCTAAAGGATTCAAGAAGTGCTTGCTCCTATCAAGTGAAATGCAGCGAAACAACTTCGCTGACTCTTCTTTCGTGGACGAAATCGCGCTGATAGAGATGCCAAATAAGTTCAATTTCCCGAACATGAAGCAATATGATGGAACGACCGATCTGGATGAGCAAATTGCCCAATACAAACAACATATATTTACAGCAGCGATCCCTAGAGATCAGAAGGAGACGTGCATGTGTAAGGGGTTCAGTTCGAGCCTCATGGGTCCATCGCTCTAGTTGTAAACCAATCTACCAAACGTCTCGATCAGTTCATTTGCCCAGTTGACTGACACTTTTGTCGAACAATTCACAAGTAGCAGGAAATTGGAGAAGAAATCAGATGATCTCTACACCATTACCTAGTGAAGAGGAGAGAGACTACATGATTACGTAGGACAATTCAATAAAGAAAAGGTATCGATCCCTAATTGTAATTATACTGTTGCTATTTCTGCTTTTAGGAAAGAGCTGTAGTATGACTCGGACCTATACAAGAAGTTGTTCAAGTACCCATGATGAACGATGGAAGACGTGCTAGCTAAGGCTTGGGCTCAGATTAATAGGAAGGGGATGAGGCAAACTACCAACCTCTAACTCAACCGTAGAAGGATTACAGACGTAATCAGCTTATAGATAAAAGGTTTGACAAACGACGAGACGATTCAAATGAACAGAATAAGGCGGGAGAAAGGAGGTGACCATATGATAGGCCATCACGAATCTATAACCGTCAAAGAGCTCGAATTCCTAAGTACAACCTCAGTATTGAACTAACGAAGGCAGTCAACATCCTGAGAGCTATAGGAAATTAGGTAAGATGGCCTCCTAAGATGACTTCACCCCTAGTCCATAATAACAACCCTTTGGTCGATATGGTTATATCCTTTAGCACAACTAATAGTTCAAACCTATTTTCAACTCACCAGGCATTGGTAATTTCATTGTTTATAGTTAATTGTCTGATCAAACGTTGTTTGGTCAACAATGGTAGTTCAACTAACATTTTGTTCTTGAGTGCTTTGAGAGAAATGCAAATTGATTAGTAGGGAATCACTCGTCGCTCAACTACCCTGGTAGGATTCAGCAGAGAAGCCAATAGCACGATAGGAGAAATCATCCTCCCTGTATATACATGGGGAGTAAACGTACAAACAAAGTTCCTTGTGCTCAACAGTCTATTAGCATATAACGTAATTGTAGGTTGACCTTGGATTAATGAGCTTCGAGTAGTTCCTTCGACCGTACGTCAGACCATTTGCTTCCTAACTAAATGGGGAGTGTAAGAGATAAGAGGAGAACAGAAGACCTCTAATGAATGCTATCAAATGAGCCTAAAAGAAAATAAGTTTGAATTATAGCAATTACAAAAACCCACTCCGGAGCTAGATCCCAATTAGCCTCAAGTAGAAGAGTTCAACGAAGTATAGATTCATCCCGACATCCCGGAGTACAAGGTGCAAATCGGATCAAGGTTAGCCCCGGACATTAGAACATGGCTGATAAATAGCATTAAGATAGATTCATATGGTTGCACATAAATATGGTCGGAATCGACCCTGAGGTCATGGTGCACCGACTCCAGGTTGACCCGGATTATCGGTTGGTAAAACAGAAGAGAAGAAAGTTCACCCCTGAGCGAAACAGAGTCGTTAATGATTAAATCCCAAAATTAATCGATATTGGATTTGTAAGGGAAGTCAACTACCCTGACTGGTTGGTGAATGTGGTCATAATGAAAAAGAAGAACGGGGAGTGGAAAGTCTGCATTGACTTTACAGACATAAACAAGGCATGCTCAAAAGACTCATTCCCACTCCTTGAAAGAGTCCTAGTGACACGAAGGGGTTGGGATATTTAATTTTATATGATTAAATCAATAAATTTGAAAGTGGAGCATTATTAGGTTGATATAGGGGTGCCAATAACACCACTCTTAACATAAAGACAATTATATCTCGAATTTAATTTTATATAAATCAATTTTATTACAAGCACATTGTAATTCCTACAAGGTTATGAGCAATACAACCTAGAGGGGGTGAGCTTGTAATTACAAGCACATTGTAATTCCTAAAATTCGAGACTTTCATAGAACACTTAGTGAGCACATTGTAATTACAAGCACATTGTAATTCCTAAAATTCGAGACTTTCGTAGAACGCTTAGTGAGCATGCAATTAAACCTTTGATATGTGTGTTATCAAAGATAACAACTATCACTTATACACAATACACCACCCTAAGTCTAATTCACATACGTAGGGAAAATACACGCGGTGGAAGCGAAAAATTGATTTGTATAGTTTAAAAATTTTCCTTAAAAGAAGAACCTTAACCCTTAACTAATTAATGTATACCAAAAGATATCATACCTTTTTCCATGTGATGGTTGATGTTGCGTCGATTGTAATCCGCAAGATCTTCCAATCCAATTACGAACGTGAATCACCTAGGAGTGTGGGCTCCCTTTCTTTGAATTGTGTACCTGAGGATGAATAACAAAAAACTTTTTCTTTTGTTAGTCACAATAATCTTCCTAGAGAAAAACAAAGAACGTTCGGTCACTTGTGAGTTCTCAATCTTTTGATCGAAACTCGCGTGAACCTTATTCGAAGTTGTGCACAAAGCCTTTTGATGTAAAAGCTACTAGTGCACTATCGAAATAAAACGTTTCTTCTATCTTTTTCCTCTTGGCCGAAATTCACACACTATCTTAGAGTTGGATTTATTTTTCTAAGCAAATAAAAATTCTCTCAATTAAGAATCTAGAGTTGGTCGAATTCTACATTTAGTATATATAGGGTGGCCGAATTCTTGCTCTAAAATTACTAGGGTTGGCCGAATTCTTGCTTTTGGTAGGATTACTTGTCTTTGGCCAAAATCCTCTCACAAGGAGGATTTGTGTTTCCATCAAAGACTCCTATCTATCTTTAGAATTCAAACCCTAATCCAACTCTTTAGTGTATTATTAAATTGTGACTATATCAAAGACTTCTTAATTTGACTAGATAAATAAATTCCTTTTATTTATCTACTTACCAAATAAAGTCTTTGATTCTTATTATACTACCAACAATAGTATAACACTAAGAAACCTATTTCCTAGTTAGAAAAAGATTTTGACTTATAATTAAATAATTAAATAAATAAATAATTAATTAATTAACTTCCATTTAATTAAACAATAAAATAGGCTAATATAATTAACCTTGCCGCTCATGTATAAAAAACATGTGCAATATATTGTTTTCCATTTTATTAAATCCATTAGACTTTAATAAAAAGCCCACATGTGAACTAGACCAATTCTTACTAAAAGAAACAAGTCCACATGCCTTAATACAATTCTAGATGGACCCATAAATTAGTCCGGTAGAATATATCAAGTGATCCATGCAAGTCCATGTGGATTGGGGATCTTGGCGTGCTATCTAAATTTAAGCTTCAATAGATATAACCCAATCACAATCAACAAATGATTCATTTAGGTTCGATCTATTAATTTTAGTTCTTTCCACTAAAGAACTAAAATTGCACTCTTAAATAAAGATAGAATAAGTAAATGTTTCTCATTCATACCCTAGACAATCTTATTGGAGATGGTGTATCCTTGTGAAAAATATCAGTAATCGCCAAGAGCTCATAGACTGTCTATAGGTCTCCTAGTTACCATATTTACTCATATGACCACATTTTGAACTTGGATATTTTGACTTGTCCAGAAGCCATGTTTCAATAGACACTATCAAAAACTTAACGTTAAGATATAATATCCAATACCTCAAAATATCTATATGATGATATTTTACTCTCATTTAATAAATGGAGCCGCGATGTCCATATCTATAAATGAAGTTATCTATTGATTAGCAAACGAATACCATCAAACTATCGAAGATAGACTATGCTATATAATCTTACTCATTGATAGCTCAAATGATAACACTTGTAACTATAAGTCCATCATTTATCTTAGGATTAAGATAGACTCTCTGATCGAACCAAAATTGGTACGATTTTATGCCTCATTCCCGTCTCCTTATGCTTGAGTCTCGGGCATTTCCCCATGCTTTAATATTGTTAATTAAGTATTTTCAGGTATTTATAAAAATTAAGGGTATTGTGGTAATTTGGAGAAATTTGGGGCAAAGTGTAACAGTTGAAGGAAAGATTGCAATTATCGTGATTTTAGAAGACTACAGGGACTGAATTGAAATTGACCAGAAGTGCTTGCCACCATATAAATGAAACGGTGCGCTTCATAAGCTGGGCACACATGCATGGCCCAATTAGAAGCCCAATGCACACCATCAGCTTGCTAAGTGCACCCCACACGAGACAAATCAATAGCAACTATTTGCACCCCACTCGCTTGCTGAATACACCCCATTTGTCTTCATGTTTCATCTTCAACCTCTCGACCGACTCCATTGAAGAACAACCAAGCTCCAAACCCTAGCAGCCGCCACTTTAAAGACACCCTAAACAGACGTACCGCCGGTCGATTTCGGTGCCAGAAGAACGGCAAGGTCAGCGGCTGTCCATTCGGTCAAGTTCCGGCGCTCCAAAACGCCGAGAAGAGCAGATCCCAATCACGCCTCCAAGCCGTTGGTGTCGCCATTTCACGCCTCTTTTTGTCGCCACTTAGTTGTTTGATGTCGCCATGGCAACAGGAACTTAATTTCTGGACCTGATGCCTTCGCCACTTGCGTCGCCATACGCGTCGCCTGAAATAAAATAGTGACACTCACTGTGGCTATCGCTGATTGGTGGGGTTTACTTGGAAAATTACAGAATGTACCCCTTGAGGGTAAAATGGAAATTAGACATATTGAGGGTGTTTTGGTAATTAGCCACTCGTGGCCTGATTTGAAAACAGTATAAATTCATCCTATTTTTATTTTAAAAAATCTATCCTATTCTCTCATACCTATCTCTTTTTCAACCTAGGATCACCATTAATCATCTCCAAAACTCCTCCATTTCTATACTTGAACTAATCTTTCCATCCAAACCTCAACACCAAATCTTGACTACTTCACCCAACCATTCCTCTCTTCCCATTCTCTACATCCCAATCCCTTTGTCACTCACCATTAGCCATCCACCTATCTAGACACATCCTCTCCTACCAATCTTTGCACTAGGAGCACTCTTGGAAAAGAAGGAACAAGCACTAAAGAAGGAGACCTAAGGGTAATTTCCTTATATATTACTTGCTTTCTATTTGAGTGTAACTATGTGTAACTAAACCCCTAATTTAGGGGATAGATTTGAGGAATATTTGGTTGTGGGTATTTGCTTAAGCTTTGTAATGAATCTCTATATGTGTTCTATTTATTTATTTATTAGATTCTATTCACTATGTGATTGACTTGTATATCCACTTGTTAATTACAATCTTGTTAGAATAATATGTTATGTAATCATCCTTGGATTGACACCCTTGTGTGATTAAGAACCCAATAAATAGGATAGATTAGTGGAGGGTATATCAAGATTGATAAGCCTAGATTTGTAACCAACCAATCCCACCATGACCCCCTTTCCTTAATCGGTTAGGCATTGTGGTGGGAAGATGTTTAGGGTTCATAGTAATGACCTAAACACATCATAGAAAACAAATGGTTAACATGTAGAGATTGGTCCATTAAAGTGGCTTACAAAGCACTACCCATACCCACTTGCTAATCTATCTATTCCCTAACATCTATATTAATTGTTTACATCATTTCTCTTATCAAGATTGTTGAGTATTCTATTTTTCCTATCACCATATTTTTAGTTAGGTTTACTTTTTATGAACATTTGGTGGTTTATCAAACCACACACTATCCACCTACTATGATTTGCTTAATTGCATTTAGGACTAGTTAAGTTATTCAACTCATTACTTCGATTCCCTGTGGAACGAATCCTTACCTACTGTTATACTAATCTTTACATCCTAAAAGGATTTTCTAGTGGTAAAAACATGGTTTTCTAAAGATCACTTTTGTACACAAATATTGTATTTTGTTGAGTACCAAAACGACCTCATCACTCTCTAATTGTCCTCATAATGAAAACTTTTATCCACGGACGGTTTCTAGATAAAGTATTTCATTGTGATCCTATTCAATGCACCTAATACACTAGATTCTTTTACTCAAAGAAACTTTGATGATTTTAGACTCATCATAACACATTTGATCCCACTCAAATACTAGCAAAAGAATCTACAACTTTAACAAGGTAAAGACGCCCAACCTTTACTTAAGTTGTGAACATTATTCAAGACTATCTAAAGATTTGTGTCTACCTCATACATATCCAGATGTACGAACAATTCTTTATTTCTCATAGTCTTTTGACCTTATGATTATTTACTTTTGACAATTATAATAATTAAACTATAAATGCTATAAGATTTGTTAAAAACAGAAATCACTTTATTAATATGAAAAGATTGTCAAAAACATTATTACACTCTTACTATTGAGCATAATCCTAACAACATCAACATATACAAGTATATTATAAACAAAGATATACAAGATACAATTGATATGTAAAACTACAAAATAGTCAATGAAACAAATATGTCTACTAATTGATATTACAATGAAGCTTTTCCAACAATAAGTTGTAATCAAGTGTGTTATAAATTCTTTGAAGCACAATATTACAACTTATACAAACAATTAAAAATATAAAGGGAGTTAAGGAGGAAAATCTTGCACAAGTATTTTTACGTGGTAAACATTCGAAGAGGAAACATCCATGGGTTGATTCCATAACCATCATTAAAACCACATTTCACTAGTTGGGAGAATAAACACCCTTAAGTGGTCAATATAACATATGATCCACCTTATTGGTTCGTCCTATTATATCCTACTGTAGTCAATCAGATCTACAATTAATTTTGATCGTCAAGGTGGGCACTAGCAACCTGTAAAACAAAGGAAGAAAAGAGCTAAGGTGAACCACAAGAGGGGGTGTTCCCTAAGGGGGACTCTCCGACGCTCAAGTAAGTATTTTGTTCGACAAAATGAAACAAAGGAAATAGCAAAAAATAACAAACCGTGTCACCCGATGTTTAGAATTAAGCTCTGGGTCGATTTTGTAGGATCGACTCTGGGTATAGATGATATTGATGCGTCAGTTCCCTAGGGATTCTTTGGATCATCGTGGATCGAACGAGGGTTGGGTTGATACTGGATATCGATCTGTTTGATAGGTCGATGCCCTGGTGAGTTCCTTCGTTCAACGTCGGTCGATCATGGATTGGGTCGATCGACTTTTGAGGATAACTGGATCGACCTCAATTAGATGGTTGATTAGCAATTAATTAGGGTGGGGGGAGGGGGGGGGGGGGGGGGGGGGGTGGAACCACAATAAATGTAGAGGGTATTGCAGAGCTAAGTTAAGAGAAAAAGAGAAAAAGAGAAAAGAGAGAAAGAGAGCTTTCACGTGTGAGTTTTGAAAAAAAGGACCCCCTTATCTCAGAAGGGGTCTCATATTTGTTTTGCAAATCGAAAGTCTTCAACATCTCACCTATTCAAGTGAGGGCATGGATCTTGAGTCCTTTATTACCCGTTTTGATTCTTTCAAATCTAGTAATAAAGTCAGACGTTGGGATTCGTGTAATGCCTAGTCATGATTATGACTAGTTTATGATTCGTTTTGACCACGTGTTTCTAATTTGACCTGATGACCCGTGGGTTTCTTGGGCTTTTAGGCCTATTTTTTGTTTTTTGGGCCTGTTTTAGAAGAATTTATGAGATGTTTCGCCCCTTTTCAGTGGGCTCGTTTATTGGGCTAGAAGCTCGTTTTTTGACCACTACATCAACCTGTGGGCCTTTTACTAATGAAATACTTGCCCATTTCTATCCTAGACACCACATGTGTCTCAAGAAAGTACATGTGCTCAACTTTCAGATTTGCATGATCCTAGTCAAGACTACCTTTCTCAATCCCAATCCGCATGATCTAATTGAGACTTTCAAACCTAATTCAAGGCTTTCTAAAGTTATCAAATGATGTGTTATGCAAACACAAGCAACATAGAATATGTGATCAAAATAACCTATGGAAACTAGAAATGTCTTTAAGCACAAAAGATGTATTTTCTAGTTTATGATCTATATGTAATGCAATCACAAGATATGATGCAAAACCTCAAATGAAATGCATAGATCACATACGCTTCATGAAGAACTAGATTTTAATCATTAAAGTTCACAATCAAAAATCTCGAGTCCTTAATCATTCAATTAAAAAATAGAAAATGCAATCCAACCAAATCACATATTTTTCTAGATTTAATAACATGTGAAATAAAGCTAGAATAATAAGATATTCAATAAACACATGTTCATAGCTTTAAATCAAACAAAATATGCCAAATCTAAAATATATTCAATTAAAAATTCACTAGCACACATAATAAAACCTAAAACATGCTAGATCTAAGAATATATTCAACTAAAATCTCTAGCACAAATAAGAGCTAATTGATCATGAAGATGAATCAATTAATCACATAAAAAGCTATAAAAAATAAGCTAATCACAATACAATATACAAACAGGTGATTTTTGTCTCTACAAAAACCTAATCAACAATCAAATCACAAAATGGATAAATCTAGCTTATATTTGAAGTTCTATCTCCAATTGACACTTGTTCAAGTCAAAAACAACAAACATTGAAGAAGACCCAAGGATTTATCGCATTAAAAGCTCAAAATAATAAAAGATGAAGAAATACCTTGACAAGTTTGTGCAACCACGAAATTTGGTGAAGAACACCACCAAAACTTGAACAATCAACTTTCAAAACACTTGGAGATGATAGAAGACTTCAATATAAATCTCTAACTTTTTGAATCACTCAATTTTGTTAAGAAATGAGTGAGATATTAAATTTTGAAGTTGAGAGAAAAAATTACACAAAATAATTCTGCACGAGTCTTCTTAGAATTCAAAAATGAGAGAGAGGGAACTTATATAGGATTGGGAAGGAAAGTGTAATTCTAACACAAGCCAAATTGGGAGAAGAGGGTTGGCATCCTCGTGGAGGCGCATGGGCCCCAAGGGGGCTGAGACCCTCTTTTCCAGTGGAGGCCACGTGCCTCCACGGGAGAGGGGATGTTTTGGCAATTTGCCACCCCTTCTACCCTTTTTCTCCCTTTTGTGTCCCCTATACGTTTTTCAGACTCGGAACTCTGAATTCAAATCCATGTTCTAATTACGACCCGAACTCTCTCATGGACATGGAAAATTATGAAACTCTCATTTTAAAACTTGGAAATCAATTATGCTTGACAAAATTGAAACCTTGTACAACAAGCACGAAATGTTTCATAACTTTCGACTCAAGACTCGAAATCAAATGTATGAGTAACCGAAATGGTCGGAACCAAGGAAGCATGGATACTCCGTTTGGTGGAGGTAACCCGTATCGAACTCGTATCCAGTTTGGATACACCCCGGATACGTATCCGATACGCCAAATGGCGTATCCGTTGACTTTTTGACAAGTTTGACTGGCGGATACTTGGGGGATACAGCTAGGATACGGGGGGATACGGGGGGATACGCAAGGGATACGTTTGGGGCAAAATCATAAATATTTTAGTACAAAACGGGGTCAAATTATAATTTTAAAAATGTATGGGTCAAAAAGAAATTTTAAAGAAATATATCAGGTTAGGTCAATTACTCAATTGCAATTAGGGCTCGTTTCATTCAGCAGCCGCTTGAAAGAAAAATCAGAAAGGTGCTTCCAATTTTTTGTCTGATTTTCTTGCTAAAAAAGGTGCCAGTGGTGAGGTTGATGTGCTGAATTCGAGTTTCTCTTGATCGTGGCTTCGGTGGGCTGTGGTTCTTGTTCTTTTTTCTTCTCTTGTGAGCTTGCTTTCTCTGTTTCTGGGCAGTGGCTGGCTGTGTTGTTGTGTTTTATTTTTGCTTGGATTTCTTTCTGCGTCTCTTTTCTCCTGTTTGGCTTCCGTTGGCTGCGTCTCTTGCGTCTCTTTTCTCTTGATCGTGGCTTCGGTGGGCTGTAGTTTTGCTAAAGTTTTGCTAAAGATTGGCTTCCGTCTCTTCCGTTGGCTGCGTCTCTTTTCTCGAGTCATCTTCCTCCTAAAGATTGCCTTTCAAAAAAAAAAAAAAAAATCAGAAAGAAGAAAAGAAGAAGGAGAAGAAAAGAGGAAGAAGAAGAAAGAGTTTTGTGAACTAGGCACAAAACAGAGCACAAAAACTTTCGTTTCATTCAAATTAAGGTATATTTTTCACTTTTTCAGTTTTCTTGTATTCCAAATATTTCCAATTATTCCATGTTTGCCTCTTTTAGTCTTTTAGCCTTGTTAATAAATTTTGTAATAAGTTACGACTTAATTTGGATATTATAATATGTTACATTTATTTAGATAATTGGATATGAATATGTTTTGATTTTCGAATGAATTATCAAATATCCTTTTATATATTCTTATTTTAAATAAAATATAAATATATATTATTTTAATAAACGTATCCCTGCCGTATCCGTATCCGTATCCCCGTTTTTTGAGATTTACCGTATCCCCGTATCGTGCCGTATCTGTATCCCGTATCCGTATCCATATCCGTATCCGTGCTTCCTTGGTCGGAACTCAATGGAGAACATTTTAAAACATTTTTCGAAGTCCTAAATCACTCAAACACAAACAAACAAACACAAGTATGTCATTCCTTAGAATAGTCCTAGAACATGTATATAATATTAATATATTAATATATATGTATTATATTATATAAATATATTATTATTATATATATATATATTATATAATATAATATATATATATATATATGTTATATACCATATATTATATATATTTATATATATTATATTATATAATATTAATATATTAATATATATGTATTATATTATATAAATATATTATTATTATATATATAATATATTATATAATATATATATATATATGTTCTATATATATTATATATATTTATATATATTATATTATATAATATATATTATTATATGTATTATATATAATATTTATGTGTATTATCTATATTATATTATTATATATATTATATATTAATATATTAAATAATATATATAAATATAAAAAAAAAAATGTTTTAACATTGTTAACAGTTAAAAACTGTCAACAATCCTTGACAGTTTTTAACTATCAACAATGTTATTATATTATATTATAATACATATAATATTAATATATTAATATATATGTATTATATTATATAAATATATTATTATTATATGTATTATATTATATAATATATATATATATATATGTATATGTTATATACTATATACTATATATATTATATTATATATATTTATATATATTATATTATATTATATACTATATATTAATATATTAATATATATGTATTATATTATATAAATATACTATTATAATATATATTATATAATATAACATATATATATATATATTATATATATTTATATATATATTATATTATATTATATATATAATATTAATATATTAATATATAGGTATTATATTATATAAATATATTATTATTATATATATTATATAATATAATAGAATATATATATATGTTATATATATACTATATATTATATATATTTATATATATTATATTATATAATATATATTATTGTATGTATTATATATAATATATATGTGTATTATCTATATTATATTATTATATATATGTATCATATATATTATATATTATATATATTTATATATATTATATTATTATATGTATTATATAATATATATGTGTATTATCTATATTATATTATTATTTATATGTATTATATATATTATATATTAATATATTAAATAATATATATAAATATAAAAAAAAAATATTTTAACATTGTTGACAGTTAAAAACTGTCAACAATCCTTGACAGTTTTTAACTGTCAACAATGTTAAAAACTGTCAAGGATGTTGACAGTTTTTAATTGTCAATAAAAAACTGTCAACAAAGACATATTTTCTTGTAGTGGCAATATCTAAAATGAGATTGAAGATTAACGAGATAAAATTGCTAGGGGAGGTATGAACTTAACAATGATAAACCACCAAGTAAGCACTCTTGTAAGTTTTAGACCAAAATCACTAAGGCTAGTTCCATTTGTAATTAAAAGCACACTCAACAACTCACTCAAATTATCCTCTAAAGTCTTAGATTAACAACAAGTGAGTGTTTGGTTGTGGAACTGAAATTGAGAGTGTGATTCACAAAGTTATTACCATTAATCAACACACTTTACTTAATGAGTTATTGGATGACAATACACAAATCAAAAGTTATGAAGTAAGCATGTCATCAACCCTTAGCACAAATTACCAATACATGTTCTTCAAAAGTCTATGAGAAACATGCAATGATTTAGTCATTCTAAAACATTGATAAGCACAAGGTGATTATTCATAAAGGAGAGTGATAAACAAGGTGGTTCACATCATTACTTCATAGATCCCCCAACAAAAGTGGGTTAGTTAAACATGATATCTAAGAAAAGCATAAGTAAGAAGAAAAAGAAGAAATACAAACCGTGAACTCTTGTCAGATTCTAAGGGAGAACAACCCTACTTCGTAGCAAATACAATCAAGGAGTATCACAAGTAACTCTCAAGAGTTGATCTAACTAATGACTTTACTAAGATAAGTGTCTTAAGCCTTAAGTAATTGAAGATGAGCAAAAAGATTTCCTAGAGCTATTTTATGCTAAAAAGAGAGTCTAAATATCTTCTACTATCTCTCACTTGTGTTTATTACATCAGAAAAGTGTATATTTATATCTTTAGGTTGAAGTTGGGCAAGGAATTGCCGTAAATGACCCTTGCGCATCTTCCGCGAGTTCATCTCGCAGGTTCATTCCCGCAGTAACATCTTACGGGGTCTTCTTCTAGAGCCTCCGTGACTTTGGATCCCCTGCTGCGCGGGTTCTTTCTCGCGATGAAACAAATTATAGCACGGTGTGTATAAAACTATCTAGAGAGAGGGGGGGTGAATAGATTTTAAGCTTATTGCCCAATTTTTTGTATTAAGTCAAAATTACGAAATTACCCCTAAATAGATAAAGCAACAAATCAAGTATAAAATACGGAAATTAAATAAGACTTGATTTTTACGTGGAAACCCTCACGGGAAAAACCACGGGCTAGTAAGTAAGCCACACTCGAACCTTGAATCCACTAAATGTGTAAAACGATTACAACCTAATCCCGGAAGTAATCACACACATACCTAATCCCGGTATGAGTGAACCTAGTTCAATTTGCTTGCGATCTAAGCAACCTAATCTCGGATGCTACACACAAGACTTACTTTCTCTATGAAGAGAATAACACCCTAAGTGAATATATGAATATCCAAATGCAACATAGAGCAAGGGAAACCCTATATGCTTATCTAAGATGATTAATATGCAATTAGAACAATCCTAGATATTAAAAACTAAATGACATGTCAATTAGTTTAGCTAATCAAGATTAAGCACAAAACCTAATTTGCTAGCACAATACAACTTCTCAAACATACATCACACTAATCTCAAACTTGTATTCAAAGTATATAAAATAACATACAAGTAATTAATTGAGATTGCTAGTTAAGAGAAACACAAAATATGTAAGATATTAGTGAAAAGCTTACCAAGCAAAGTATGATGAAGAATCCATGCTAGATGATCAAAGATGATGCTAGATGATGATTGATGATCATGAAAAAGTGTTTGAGTGATTAAAAATGAGTTCTTTGTGTATTTTTCTTGTCTTGAAAAATATCCTAAGTATGAAGCATGAATATGAACTCTCTTGATTGACCTAAAGTCAAAGTGGCATATATATAAGGGCCATAAGTGAAGTGAGGTCATTTTGAAAAACGCACCAGAAATTGCTCTGTGCGCTCTGTGCGCTGGTGAGCCTGCGCTGGATGACAGGCGCACGACCAGCGTACATGCACAAATTTGCACAGGCGCTTGACGACCAGCGCTCAGATAGGCACACGACCAGCGGCACACCACTGGGCGATTTGCGCTGGTGTGGACCGGCGCACGACCAGCGACAGACCACTGGGTGATCTGCGCTGGTGGGCTTGCGCTGGTGGACCAGCGCACGACCAGCGACAGACCACTGGGCTATCTGCGCTGGTGGGCTTGCGCTGGTGGACCAGCGTACGACCAGCGACAGACCACTGGGCGATCTGCGCTGGTCTGGCGCTTGACGACCAACGCACAGCCCACTCCTTTGAACCCCACAAGAAAGCATGCAAGGGGTAAAAAGGTAAAGTAAGATGCATCCTAAAAGCCTAAAAAAGCTATAACATTATAATCACAAGATGCAATCAAAATAACAAGCAAGAAGAGATGTTAATGAACATTAATGCACAACAATAAGAAACACAACATACAAGGAATAAACATATGCATGAGTTGTGAGTGTGTGCAACTATCTCTTCAAGACAAGTAAGCACATAGAATTTTACCTTCGGTGCTTAACAACAATGAGGTCTTCAAAGGGCTTGAGCAATAACAACAACACCTAAGCTACCTTTACAAAGAATCCCCAACAAGTGGTTTGTCCACGAAATGAGCCAATCAACAAATGGGAACCTTACACGCGAGCATGAACCCGTGAGCTTCAATAGAAATCCTCGGCAAGCTCACACCTTCTGCTTGGTGGGCAATGATTCGCGGACTGAACCCGCTGGATAATTCCTAGCGGGTTCCAATCTTCTGGCTGGCAGCTTGTCTCCCTTTGACTTATTCCCGTGGCTTGTGCCACGGGTTATTTCCCGCGAGGTTCTTCTTTCATTGGCCTTTGCTCCTATTTTGACCTCTTTTCTCCAACTTCGTGCAAACACTTCCCTAAATGAGTATATTACCTGTACTTAACTAAAACGCATATGATATACACAAAAGTGCTCGGAAACAAATACAAAAGGTAGGAAAATGGAGCGCTAAATGTGAAAATTTGGAGCGTGATCAACTTCTATGGAGAACCGCACTATGGCAGCGATTGCCAAAGCGATGTTTGTGAAGGCGGCGGCGGATAAGTCTTTCAGGGATGGCTACTTCTTTGTCCAATTGCATGCCGTGCAAGATGTTCCTATTGACTTCGATCTCTAATAGATTTGTGGTTGGGACCGAGTCCACATCTTAGAGAGTGCTAATGGGGCTTAAGAGCCTTTGCCTGATCAGATGGTACCCCTTAGTGGAGCACATACCGCAAACAGTAACAATCCGACCGTCAACGTGAGGAAGGAGCTTGATGCGGATAGAGGAGCATCGGAGCCACTAGTCATGGATTCAACGGCTGTTATGGTGGATGTCCAGGAAAGGGAGCTGGAAAGGGGAGCAACCACCAAAGGATCCCTGTTAGACCAGCCAGCCACCTTCATAGCCAGCCAGCAACAGCCCCAACTAATCCTCATAGTCATCAATCCTACCAGTACTACTCAGGACCAGTGATCTAAGATTTATTTTCATTTCGCTGGGTGATTTGCGCTGGTGTGGACCGGCGCACGACCAGCGACAGACCACTGGGTGATCTGCGCTGGTGGGCTTGCGCTGGTGGACCAGCGCACGACCAGCGACAGACCACTGGGCTATCTGCGCTGGTGGGCTTGCGCTGGTGGACCAGCGTACGACCAGCGACAGACCACTGGGCGATCTGCGCTGGTCTGGCGCTTGACGACCAACGCACAGCCCACTCCTTTGAACCCCACAAGAAAGCATGCAAGGGGTAAAAAGGTAAAGTAAGATGCATCCTAAAAGCCTAAAAAAGCTATGACATTATAATCACAAGATGCAATCAAAATAACAAGCAAGAAGAGATGTTAATGAACATTAATGCACAACAATAAGAAACACAACATACAAGGAATAAACATATGTGAGTTGTGAGTGTGTGCAACTATCTCTTCAAGACAAGTAAGCACATAGAATTTTACCTTCGGTGCTTAACAACAATGAGGTCTTCAAAGGGCTTGAGCAATAACAACAACACCTAAGCTACCTTTACAAAGAATCCCCAACAAGTGGTTTGTCCACGAAATGAGCCAATCAACAAATGGGAACCTTACACGCGAGCATGAACCCGTGAGCTTCAATAGAAATCCTCGGCAAGCTCACACCTTCTGCTTGGTGGGCAATGATTCGCGGACTGAACCCGCTGGATAATTCCTAGCGGGTTCCAATCTTCTGGCTGGCAGCTTGTCTCCCTTTGACTTATTCCCGTGGCTTGTGCCACGGGTTATTTCCCGCGAGGTTCTTCTTTCATTGGCCTTTGCTCCTATTTTGACCTCTTTTCTCCAACTTCGTGCAAACACTTCCCTAAATGAGTATATTACCTGTACTTAACTAAAACGCATATGATATACACAAAAGTGCTCGGAAACAAATACAAAAGGTAGGAAAATGGAGCGCTAAATGTGAAAATTTGGAGCGTGATCAACTTCTATGGAGAACCGCACTATGGCAGCGATTGCCAAAGCGATGTTTGTGAAGGCGGCGGCGGATAAGTCTTTCAGGGATGGCTACTTCTTTGTCCAATTGCATGCCGTGCAAGATGTTCCTATTGACTTCGATCTCTAATAGATTTGTGGTTGGGACCGAGTCAACATCTTAGAGAGTGCTAATGGGGCTTAAGAGCCTTTGCCTGATCAGATGGTACCCCCTAGTGGAGCACATACCGCAAACAGTAACAATCCGACCGTCAACGTGAGGAAGGAGCTTGATGCGGATAGAGGAGCATCGGAGCCACTGGTCATGGATTCAACGGCTGTTATGGTGGATGTCCAGGAAATGGAGCTGGAAAGGGGAGCAACCACCAAAGGATCCTGTTAGACCAGCCAGCCACCTTCATAGCCAGCCAGCAACAGCCCCAACTAATCCTCATAGTCATCAATCCTACCAGTACTACTCAGGACCAGTGATCTAAGATTTATTTTCATTTCATCCTGCTCATTTATTTTAACACACAGTATATGTTTTTTTGTGGGAAGGGCAGGCCAACTAGGTTCTGGTCCTTCCTTGGTATGTAATATTGAACTGATGCTTATTCATCATTTTATTTCCCTGCTTTGGTAGCTTTATTTGTGTGAGGTTGGGCCAGCTGAGTCTTAATCCTCCCTTGGCATGTTTGGTTAGAATGATGCTTGTGCATCTTGAAAATACCTACAAGGTTATACTAAACAACCTAGAGGTGGGGTGAATATGTTAACACACTAGTTTTAAAAACTCTTTCGTGACTTATGTCAAAACCTTGGTGAGCATACAAATTAACCTTAAGCATGATTGTTATGATAAAATAATTAACACATGTATGCTCAATTCACCACCATTAGTCTACAAAACATATACCAATAAACAATGTATCTCATATACAAGATATTCAATTAAGATCAAATTCCACAAGTTGTACTTTGAATATTACAATGTAAGTACATTAAGTAGAACTACTACAACTTGTTAATGAAGGAAATATATTAAAACCAAAACAAAGAATACATGTATTCATAATAATGTCCAATATGTACAAGTATTTAATCTAAATACAACTATACACAAGAATCAAAGAATAAGAGAATTGTATTTACACAAATGAATTACATATACAAATATGATCAAAATGAATATTGATTACAAATCACACTTTACACAATCTTGCTTCCAAATATATCATAAGTGAATATTGTACTACAAGATTAAAACATACACATAAACATATATAAAAGAGGGATAGAAAGAATTGACACATGAGATTTTTTAACGTGGTAAAACCTCCACGGAGGAAACATCCACGGGTTGAACTACAACCATTGGGGCACTTATATATTGGATGATAGATTAGAAATTCCTCAAAAGTGACCAACCTAGATCAACTTCCTATTGGAGTCTACCCAACCCTATTGGAAAGTATGAAATCCCTCAATGATACGGAACCACCATATATTGGAGATCATACCTGTTAACTGCCAAAATTGTCAGGGATCAAAAAAGAATTTTTCACTAGCTTTGAGAAGAAAGCCGGGATCCAAAGTAGAAGCAAAAATGTCTGGGTACCCCGCATGCTAGTTGACGGACTAGGGGGAGAGCCTCCACCCACTCCGGCCAGGTCCAAAATTCCCGGGACCATGGAAAGAACTAGGAAGCCAAAAGATGAATTGGGGTTTGGAGGACACGGCCATCACAAGGTCCTAGTACCCAACTACCTCGAGTACCCCGATACCCAAGTATCTGGGTACCTCGTTGCTTGAAACCCCGACATCTGTAAACATCATCTTACATGAAGCACGAGAGACGTGGGGTATCCGGGATACCTCCGACCAGCGAAACACGTGGCATATACATGGCAAGGTATATACCAGGGTCCCAGTAGGCAGACCCCGCAGAAGCAAGAGGGGGGCACACCGAAAAATAGATTACAAACACTAAACGTCACCGTTCAAGATAAAAAGTCAAGCTACAAACGCAATATTTATTCCCGCCGTTTAAAAACCTATTTTAAATAGGAGTCAACTCATCAAGGACCAAGAAGGAAGGAATCGCCTGATCTTTAAGGATCAATTTCTAGACGAAATCGTCGGACTCCAAAAAAGGCTCGTGCAGCACTAAAACCCTAGACCGAAGTTCTAGGAGTGCTCTGCAAGAAAGGAGGCCTATATATATTGATGATATGATGACAGAAGAAAGGAGGCAACCCTAGTCGACTACACTGGTTTACTGCTTATCGACAGGCACGAAAGCTCCATCTCCATTCTGGTTCTCCTATGTCTTTCATTTTTTCCTTACATTAGAATCGACACTGTGATCTTTAACAGCTCGAACACCGAGTTGTAAGAGTTCATATTGAAACCATAGTGTATATATACTCAAACAGTTTTCCTTTTTATGCTCCTAATATATAAAAAACTCATACTCCCTACTATATGCATTCACCATTGTACTGGACACGCGATATCCAGCGGGGTACCAGGCTACTAAATATCTCGCTGGCCCCTGATCAATCCTGATCCGAATCCAGCTTTTCCAAATCAGATCACACCTCGCAGAAATCAAGGAACCTGCGGGGTATCGGGGTATAAAGTATCCCGCTAGCTCAGATCCAATTTGATCCGGATCCCTCACATATTGTTAATTCTGAATTGCACCCCGGTAACAATTTTGGGTTAACACTTTGGCGCCGTCTGTGGGAAGGACTCCCCACCCTTTAACAAGCTTTCAAGTTCAACTTAGGAGAAGATAGAAGATGAGGCTTTGATCCTCCCAAGGACAGCCCGCGAACTCCGAGCCTCATTCCCTCGCTTCCACCCAGAGGAATCAGGGGAAAAGGAAAGGAACCAGAAGCTAGATCCCGGTACCAATCCCGCCACCGAATCCCGGACCAGCACCATAGGACCCCGCGGTCCCAAAGGCCACTAGAGAGGCCATAGAGCAACAAGCTGCTGCCTATGTGGAAAGCGTCCGCCTTCCGATGATTGCTCAAGGGATACCTTTTGAATCACCTAGATTCACAGAAGGAGCTGGACCAAGTACTCGGGTCCTGGTTTTTGACAGACTCGGACCGCCATTACCGGTACAGAATCATCCCGAAGATCTCAAACATCGATTGGTGAAATCTGCTATCGACATTCCACCTAGAAAAGCCCAGTCAACAACGAGGCCAGCGGTAAGGAAAAGGGATCCTCAGCCCGACGCAGGCGGTAGTACTGGGTCCCGGAAGGACCAACGGGGTGCCCGTCGACAGAAAGGGGAACATAAGGAACCTGATGGGAAATCAAAAACCTTAGACAGTGAGGACTCAGTGGCACGATCCGGACATAACGGATCCAAATGCCTTGAGGATCCGATGGCTTAGATGACGAAGGAGCTCGAGGAATTGAAGAAAGGAAAACAACGGGGTACTCGGAAGAACCCCCTGGGGGAGATGAATGCACCATTTTCCAGGAGGATTCGAGAAGCCGAGTTGCCCCCCAAGTTCAAAATGCCCACAGAAAAATATTCTGGATCGGAGGATCCCGTGAGTCACATGGAGAGCTTTGTCCACCAGATGGAAATCTAGAACGCTACCCGGTCAGCTATGTGCAGGATGTTCCTTTCAACACTTACCGACTGTGCTAAGACTTGGTTAAGAAAATTACCCCTAGGAAGTGTAGATTCATTCACAAAACTCACTACCGACTTTTGTGCTCAGTTCCAGGGAATCAAGCCTCTCCCTAAGGATCCCGTCCTTCTGCAGTATGTGATCTAGGAGCGGGGTGAGACATTGAGATCTTACGTAGAAAAATTCCACAAGGAAGTAATCCAGATGGTAGTATTCGCCGAGAAAGAAACCCTCACAAACTTCAGAAGAAACTTATGGGCCGGCAGGTTATTCCGGTCATTCGCCAAACACCCGCCTGAGACATACCAGGAGGCCTATGATAGGGCGCTGGAACAGGTGGACATAGATGATCAACTCCGAATTAAGGTTGAGCACGATGAAACCCAGACATCTAAGTGATCTAAGAAGGAATCCCCAAAGCCTACACTTGTGAGGAGAGTACAGAACCCTCCCCTAAATCGATCAACATACATGCCACCACCTCCTCAGTACCGGGAGAGATATCCTACTAGAAGAACTCCACCCCGAACAACTCCTCCACTAAGAGAGGTAACCCGCATATCAACGGAGGAAGACTAGCATAACCATTACACTCCACTCAATGCCTCCCGGGAAACTATATACCTAGCCATCCGTGATAAGGGCTTGCTCAGGAAGCCTGATTCAATAAATGTCCCAGTTGATCAGAGAAACCGTTACAAGTATCGCGACTTTCATGAGGATGTCGGGCACAACACATCTGAATGCTATAGCCTCCGTAACCAGATTGAGAGTTTGGTAAGAGGAGGACTGTTAACAGAGTTCTTGCAACAAGTGCGGGACAGCATCAAGATAGGAAAGGAAGTGCAGAAGGAGATGCGGGATGCAGAAGAAAAGAGGAAAGACAAAGGAAAGGATTTGATGCAACAGATCCATGTCATCCATACCATCAGTGGAGTACCAACTCCAGCCGGGACTTCCAACAATTCAAGAAAGAATCACGCTAGGAAGATTTCGAAGCTCGCCACTAGCCAGGATGTGTTCCGAGTATTCCGGGTGTAAGGTTCCCATTTGTTGATTGGCTCATTTCGTGGACAAACCACATGTTGGGGATTCTTTGTAAGGGTAGCCTAAGTGTAGGTGTTATTGCTAAGGCCCTTTGAAGACCTCATTCTTGATAAGCACCGAAGGTAATTTTCTATGTGCTTACTTGTCTTGAAGAGATAGTTGCACACACTCACAACTCATGCATATGTTTAATACTTGTATGTTGTGTGTCTTATTTGTGTGCCTTAATGCTTATTAACATCTCTTCTTGCATGTTAGTTTGATTGCATCTTACATATCCAATTGCCTTGTCATGCTTAGACTTAGGATTGCATTTTTGCATTGGGCGCTCCCAAAAGCGCTCTACAAAAGCGCTGTACGAACAGCCCCCGTTAAGCGCTGTACAGACCTGATCGATTTAATTCGGTCGTTGTACGAGCGCTGTACAGGCGCTGTACAAAGCGCTGTACAGGGCGCTCTATGTAGAGCGCCCCTCTGTTTTCTCGTGAGAACAGAGCATGGGCGCTGTACAGAAGCGCCCTACGTACAGCGCCCAAGGCAAATATGAGTCTAACTTGTCAAAACGACCACACTTTGATTTGGCCCCCTATATATATGCCACTTTGACTTTAGGTCAATTACAAGAGTTCATATTCAGATTTCATACTTAGGATATTTTTCAAAGAGAAGAAAAATTCCAAGAACTCATTTTTATTTACTCAAACACTTTTTCATGATCATCAATCATCATCTAGCATCATCTTAGATCATCTAGATGTCTTCTTGCATGGATTCTTCATCATACTTTGCTTGGTAAGCTTTTCACTAATATCTTACATATTTTGTGTTTCTCTTAACAAGCAATCTCAATTAATTACTTGTATGTTATTTTATATACTTTGAATTCAAGTTTGAGATTAGTATGATGTATGTTTGAGAAGTTGTATTGTGATAGCTAATTAGGTTTTGTGCTTAATCTTGATTAGCTAAACTATTTGACATGTCATTTAGTTTTTAATATCTAGGATTGTTCTAATTGCATATTAATCATCTTAGATAAGCATATAGGGTTTCCCTTGCTCTATGTTGCATTTGGATATTCATATATTCACTTAGGGTTGTTATTCTCTTCATAGAGAAAGTAAGTCTTGTGTGTAGCATCCGGGATTAGGTTGCTTAGATCACAAGCAAATTGGACTAGGTTCACTCATACCGGGATTAGGTAGATGTGTGATTACTTCCGGGATTAGGTTGTAATCGTTTTACACATTTAGTGGATTCGAGGTTCGAGTGTGGCTTACTTACTAGCCCGTGGTTTTTCCCGTGAGGGTTTCCACCTAAAAATCAAGTCTTATTTAATTTCCGCATTTTATACTTGATTTATTGCTTTATCTATTTAGGGGTAAATTCGTAATTTTGACTTAATACGAAAAATTGGGTAATAAAATCTATTCACCCCCTCTCTAGATAGTTTTATACACACCGTGCTATAATTAGTTTCATCGAGGATCCCGAGAATACCCTCGATCCGCCCAGATCATTTTCACCGAAGATGATGCTTACAACACAGTGCAACCCCATGACGATCCAATGGTGATCACGGTTCAGATTGCTAATTACCGGGTCCACCGCATCCTTGTAGATACCGAAAGTAATGTGGATATCCTGTTTAAAGGAGCATTAGAGAAGCTTAACCTTAAGAATCCTTGTTACAACAGTTGCACTACACCCCTATACGGATTTACAGGGGACTCCGTAATGCCAATAGGGACGCACATCTTGCCAATGATAATTGGAGAGGCCCCTCTTCAACAGAACATCATGACTGAGTTCATAGTGGTTGACACCCCGTCCGCCTATAATGCAATTCTGGGAAGGCCATTTTTATCAGGTATTTGGGGAGTTTTGTCTATTTATCACAATGTCTTAAAGTTCCCGATTGGGACTGAGGTAGGAGAAGTCAGAGGAGATCAGCAAGCAGCCCACACATGTTATGCAGTGTCAGCCAACCCTACTGCGTTGGCCAAACAATATGTTCACTATGGTAATAAATCGGGATACAGGATGGCATAGTCGGGGAACACAGAAGAGGAAAAACAGGAAGGCTTGACAAGTATCCCGCATAGCAGTTATGAGATATGGCAGGTTGCTCAGTTGATCGCGCTAGGAAGGACAATCACTCTAAGAAGTCTTACTTTTTAAGTTGGAAGAAAGATGTTGTCTCGGTTGGTATATTCCTGATATATATACCCCAACCTTTTCTACTTTGTATTTGCTTTTGAGAAAATCAATAAAGTTAGTTTTAGAGCTCATAATCTCGCATAGTAAGACTTCATCGCTCCTTTTCGCCTCAAGACCAGGAGAAGCCATATGGCGTTCCTGTTGTCTTGATCGGGGTATACCCTCCTCTAGGAAGGACCTGGTGCTCAAAATAAACAAGGAGTGTAGTCACTCGCCAGGATCTATCTCAACAAGACCAGAATAACCTATATGGATCTCCTGAAGCCTCGGACGGGGAATACCCCCTTCCAGGATGAACCCGGTGTCAAAGTAGTCTTATCTGCTTACCAGGACAGTCCACCAAGAAGCTAAGGTATTCCATCTGGATACCCGATATCTCCCAACATCGTGCTACTACCTCTCCTAATTGCATCTAAACTTCCGAGTTGAAATGGCTTTAGTAGCCGTTCAGGACAAAGCATCAGGGAACTGAGCCATTACTCCTAAGGGCCAGACACTTGACCTTGATAAGTGACTAAGGTGAACCCATCACCAGGATTTCTGGTAGGAAATTCGAGCAATGGTCAGATTATGATATCTAATAGGTGATTTCTACTAAGAGAGATTACTAACCAAGGATTGTATTCATGACAAGTTGAAAAAACTACCGTCCACCAGCGAGTTAAGGAAGAAGCTAAACCGGAATTGGGATAATTTTCACTTGAACCAATTTCAAATGTGTGAATACCACCCTAGATGAAGACATAACTCTACAAGCAAACGTATGTAGAAAGGAAGTGATCACAAAAAGGGTGAATTTCATTAAGTCAAAACAGGGCGCCCACCCCTACTTACGGGCTACAAATAGTTACAAAACAAATTCAAGTAAAAGCAAAGTCATATCTAATCCCTTTCTCCCCCATGCACCTCCTACTGGGATCCCTCCACCTATTCTCCTCCTATCTACTTTCCTTCAAGTAGGCTGGCTGCAACCGAAGAACCCATGTCCCCCATGTGTGGAGCAGAAGACCGTCCAAGGTCATTTAAGGCAGAAGGGGGATCCTGAGCCTCAACTCCGAGTGAGCCATCAGAACCAGGCAGATTAGTGGATGGGCCCGGGACGACAGTTTCCTACAAGGAACCTCCTTTATCAGGATCAGCATCAGAGAGAGCTGCTGCCTTCGCCATAATTTGGTCTCGGTCCCAGCCCAAAGGAGTCGATAGATCGAAAGGAGGTGGGAAGGCCTTGGCAACCTCGTAGGAGGCAGTAAAGTATCCATCCGTGAAGGAAGAATCCAATCGGGATTCCAAAACCTTCATGGAACCCCTCAAGAATCGGTTCTAGTCTAGGAGGACTGCTCTCTCTGCCTTGACAGATTCCCTCTCAGCTTTGCGCCACGTGGAAATGATTGTTTCTGTGTTATAGGCGCGCTGCATTCTTTCCAGCTCCAACAAGGCATCCTGCCTCCGGGATTCAGATTCAGCCGCATCTTGCACCAGGGAAGCAACATTCTCTTCAGCCCGAGCCAACTCATCCTTGGCTTCCTCTACCTGAGCCTAAAGGGCCAAATTGGCCTCACTTAAAGCAGACAAATGTTGCCCCATGGCCAAGGCAAACTTGAAGCCCTGCATAAAGAGGGAGTTAGCATTTAGAAGGAAGTTATATGTAACAAACAGGAAAAGATAGAAGCATATACCTCGGCAAGCAAAGCGGCCCCCTTGGTAACAAGGATATCCATAGGCAAGGAAGACATCTGATGTAGGCCTCCTCCAGGACAGGCGGCTATAAATTTAGAAACAATGTCGTCCGGGTCGCCATATGAAATTCCCTTAAGCAATATAGTGTAAAACATACCTAGAGGGGGGGGGGGGGGGGGGGTGAATATGTATTTACTCAAATTCTTCCAATCTTAAAAATGATGCGGAATATAACAAAGAAAATGCACACTTGATTAGATTTAGCAAATGAATTGATTTCACTAATACAAGAGTTAATCAATTTACAAGATATGCAATAAATGTAAGATATGAAAGATAAAGAAAAGTAAAAACAAAAATAAACACAAGTGTTTTTACGTGGTAAAACCTCAAAGAGGAAACATCCACGGGTTGATACCACAACCACCGGCAAAGCAATCCACTATATGAAAAGGACTTACACACTCAAGCTATCAACACATGATATCCGCTCAAGCTATCACCTCCTAATCTACCCTCGGGCAAGTGAACTACCAAGCCTACTTCCTATCCCAGATGTATCCTACACCTCTAGAAAGCAACTTCCTATCCAAGACGCTCACGTCTCTAGGAAGATTTCTTGCTTGACTATCCGAGTCCTCCCGACTCTAATCAAGGCTTCTTGCTTGGCTATCCGGAACACTTTCCTAGCCAAGACTTTTTGCTCAAGACAAAGATTCACTCACTTTGCAAGAGACTTCAACCTTTCACAAGGCAATGATGTAAGTGATGCAAATGATGCAAACACAAGCAAATAGAGCAAGTAGATCAAACACACTCTATGAAGAATTAGATTTGCACAAATCAAGCTCACAAGCAAATTTAGCTAATTCTTATGAACATGTGATTAGAAGTCTAGATTAGACATTCAAAGTCATTCACAAAAATATCTAGAAACCTAAACATGTCAATCAAAGCTAGAGTAACAAGTTTTCAATAAAAATCACAAAACTAGCTTTGAAATCAAGTGAACAAGTTAACACTTGAAATCCACAACATATTCAATCCAAACAAGAACTAGATTTAAATGATAGATAGCACAATCAAAAATCATAGTTCATGAACATGTGACAAAAACCTAGAAATCAAAAATCAAGTTCAAGAACAAAAAGTATTTCTAGAATCAATATCAAGATAGGTCAAGTTTAGCAATATATGTTCAATTGAAATCAAATGGCTAAAACTCAACAATCAATAGATCAACCACCCGTATAATATAATCTAACAACATTCTAAACACATACCATCTATCAATTAGGAAGATTAAAAGAGATGATCAAAAGATGAAGTGAGAAGAAGAAGTTTCACATACAAAAGTTGAGTCTCGTACTGAAATCAGATCACTGGGAAAAATGAAAAACTCAAATGGCTTTGAAAATACTTGGGGTTTGTAGCTCTCTTCAAGACCAACAATTTTGGTTTTTGAATCACTCAATTCGGAGTTGAAATGAGATAGATATGATCAAAATAAGAAATCAAAAATTGTGAAGAATTCTGCTCGGGATTTCAAATATAAATGGAGGGAAAAGAGATGGAGAGGAGAGAGGATGACGGGAGCCAATCAGAGGCTGCCACATCAGCACCCCGTGGGGAGCGCGTGGGCCACACGGGACCAGAGGGGTGCTCTGGCCGTGGGTCCCACGAGCTCCACACGTGGTGGCCAATGCATGGCCTTTGGCCATGCTTTCCTCTCGCGCGCTCCCTCACATTCTTTAGCCATATCTTGGGCATCCGAACTTCGATTTCGAATCCGTTTTCGGATTACGAACCGTGACTCCCTCACGCACGACTACGAATAAAAAACTTTGAAAAATGGTTGAGAAATCATCTTGGAAAATGACGATGAAGTCAACTCAACGAATGAGAATGAAAAGTAGCGTAGCTACATCGTTTGGACTCGAAACCTTATGAATGAGTAACCGAAACGACCGGAACTCAATAAGGCATCAAATAAGAACATGTTCAAGTCCAAAATAAAAAATACACAAACAAATAAACACATATTCACACAAGCATGCCATATCAAAGAGATAGTCACAAAGCATGCAATTCTACAATGTTTGTCAATACAAGATCAATGCATGAGCATACTAAGAAGTGTGTGTGAATGTGTTATACCAAATGTTTGAACCACGATGCAGGGACACACATGTATGAATTGTGTGTGTGTGCACTAACGCCTTGCGAGAGGAAAGGAAGTCAAGATATACCTTTGACGCTTTTCACCTCTTGAAGACGACTTTTGCACTAGATGTTGCTCTTCACTTTTTAAGCTTCCTTTCTTCAAAGAATATCCTAAGCAACAACTAATACATAATATGGAGTGTTTTACAATGGAATCAAGCCAATACAAATCATAAACCTTACAATCTCCCCCTTTGGCTATTCCATTGGCAAAACCTCAACCTCACCATACAATGTTTCACTCAAATAAACTCAAGATGATAGCATACTCTCAATCTCACATTACAAAGAAATTCCTAGACTAAAAAGTCTTCAAGTCTTCAAGAATTCCTCTTTTGGTCTTCAAAGTACCTATGAGAGAAAATAACAACCAAACAAGAGATCTTCTCTAAAGAAGAATGGTGAGATATTAACCAAAAAACAAATATAGAAGACATCCCTTATCTCATGCAAAAAGCATTATCTCAAGTGAATAAAATATTTTCATATTAAAGCATTCCCTTAATTTCCTAATTCCCAAGAACCAACCATCCCTAACATTATCAAGAAAGAATTCTTTCTCCCCCTTAAGACAAGAATTCTCCCCCTTAAGACAAAGTCACAATTAAGCACAAAGAGGAATATGATCACACAATTGGAACATGTTTTCCACACAAGGTGTGAAGTATACAAAATCTCCCCAAAATCAAACATGGTGAGGTATACATTTTCTCCCCCTTTTTGTCAAGGAATAGACAAGGAACACAAGAGATAAAGAACGAGATACAAAGCAAACAAATCGTATAAAGAGCGAAGTTGAATAAACTAAAGCTCCCCCTTAACATATGCTCCACATATTATCACCAAGTAGATTTGTTCACAAGGGACTCACACATTCACACATTCAAGCAATAAGAGAAAATATTTCATCACTTTTCAAAGTCCAAGAGAGAATCATAGATTTTCATTAATCTCTCAAAAATATTCTCACGTTGCTAATGAATCAAGCACATAAGCAAAATGTGTGTGTGTGAATGCTTCTCAAATATATAGTAGGAGTAATTGTGATATCAACATGCAAACTCTATCCACACCTATCCATCTAAAGCCTTTCCAAAAATAGGTCAAACCGATATTCATCCGGATTTTTGCTTTTAAAATGAATAGTTATCAACATATGAGCGTGTATGTGCATGTGGCTCGTTTTCCCGTTTCTATTTGTCAACCCGAGCTTTTTCACAATTCTCAACTATATACCATAAGCCTTTTTGTTTTGTTTTAGGCTTGAATCAAAGAATTTTTTTTTTTTTTTTTTTATGATTCATTTCTACACTTCTTTGATTTTACTAACAAAAACATATACTCCTCATGGCGGCTTTCACTCATCACAATGGCGTAGTCCTTTCCTACATTGGGTGGCTTCACAACCAAGGTGTATAGCCCTTTCCATGAGGGTGCTCGTTGATTACTATGTAGTGCCAAAGCAAAATGGATACATACCATAGGTCATCTATCATGTACTTAAAAATAAACTTCTAAATGCATCCATTATCTACACATATTCAACTACATATACTCAAAACTAAAACATACAAGAGAAGCATTAGTGCACTTTTCAAAAAATAATTTTTCAAGCTCAAGTGCATGATCTAGAAACAATAAGAGTTATTTATTTAAGATCATTACTTCTCAAGTGAGTAGCTCTCAAAGATATTGATATTCAAATAAAGTTTTGCTCATCAAGCCACTCACAATCACACATAGACAATAATCAACACAAATCATGTCAATGGATCTTTGAAGAGTTTTAAACCTCTTTTTGTCCAAGGACTTAGTAAACAAATCCGCAAGTTGATTTTTAGTAGGCACATGCTTTAGAGAAACAATAGAATGTTCAACATGTTCTCTAATGAAATGATGCCTAATATCTATGTGCATTGATATCATGCATACATAGAGTTGAAAAAATGAAATAGAAAGCAAGCTTTTAGAGTAGAGAAATACCTTAGCAAGCTTTTTCACCAATGAAAGGTCTCCGCTTTTTTTATGAGCTTTCTTGGCTTGTTTGTCCTCATGACAACAAGTTGTTGGTGTGTCATCCCAAGAAAATAAAGACCAAACACTTTCAACTCAAACAAACACATGAAAATGACTTTCTCTAAAAGTCTTAACACAAACTTTCACCAAATAGATTTCAAAATTCAACTTCTTTAAAGTTAATCAACAAATTTTGACTATCATAGTGATTATGAGAATATTAAGTTCATGTATTGACTAGAGACACCAAGTTTGAATACTAGACCTAGCACATTAAAAATGGCATAGTCAAGCATCAAACTTAGAACTCTTATCAAACAAGAACAAAAATATTCTCATATGTGCTACTCAATCAAGTATGAGAGCACTCACCTTTGACCATATTTGTCTTAGGTAAACCAACACAAACAATATCATGATCATTACGCATGGCAATATGAAATCTAGAAGATAAATCATCAACTATCTTCTCCATGAAAACATCACTCATATTAAAGTCAACATTTTTGCCGCGCACAAATATTTCATCAAGACTCTTCAAATGATCATGGTTAACACTCTTCTTAACCAACTTCTTCTCAACATATTTCTTAACATGATTATTATTAACATGCATGTCATTCTTTTCAATCCAAATTTTCTTGGTAGGTTTCTTCACATGAATATGATTAATATGCACATTTCTCAAAGCATCAAAGCTATTGTCATGTTTAGAAACTTTCAAAGAAGATTTATCTATTTCACAAGAATGCACATTATTTTTCTTAACCCAAACTTTCCTTGTTGATTTCTTTTCATTAACATGTTCATCATGCATAGTCTCTAATGCCCTAACATTTTTAGAAACAACCAAAGGAAGTCTTTTCATCTCACTAGCATGCATCTCATTCCCTAGTTCGCATTGTCTAATATACTTGTAGCATTTAGGTTGATATGCCCTACAACATTGCAAAAATGACAAACCGGGATAAACTTAGAGATGTTATGTCTAGCACTAGACTTAAACTCATGCTTAGGAGAATGATTAGGTAACTTTTTCACATTTTTATCATGTTCCACATTTCCTAGTTTGCATTGCCTAGCATATTCATAACACTTAGGCCTAATGTGACCAACCACATTACAATAATGACAAACCGGAATGAATTTAGAAAAGTTACCTTTTGGGTGTGCATGCTTTGGTTGAAAAGTCGGTTGAGAAGTTCCATTGCTCTTCTTGTATTTGTCTTTGATGTTAGAAGGAGTAGTGCTAGAGTCTTTCTTCTTCTTGGACTTTCTTGACTTGTTCTTGGTTGTAGGAGTCTTCTTAACTTCTTCTACATAACCCAAGCCACTTTTATCTCCATGATGCTTTCCAATTTTTATCACATCATCAAGCTTAATGGCTCCAATTTTCATGCCATTAATAGATTCTTTGAGAGCTTTAACTTCATCTATAAGCTCACACTCCTTTATCTTCATGATAGACAAAGAGTTCTCTTTTTGCTTAATCTCTCCTTCCATGGCAAACAACTTCATAGTAAAGTCTTCTTTTAGATCATCTAGCTCTTGAGCACTTTCCTCCACCTTAGAGACATACTTTTCAATGGTCTTTTCATGCTCCTTGATGACTTCACTTTGCTTGCTCATCTTCTCCAAAGACATCTTCTTTTCATTGACAAGAGCTTTAAAGATCACCACTAAATTGGCATTGATCAACTTCAACTTGTTGTTCTCTTCATTCTTTTGTTGAAGGATCTTGTCATTGAAGCTTATATAATCTTGATTAGAGGAGGCTTCGAACTCTTCATCATTGGAGGAGATTTCACTATATTAACTACTTGAAGAGTTTTCACTTTCCTCATTACTTGAGGACTCTTCACAACTATCCTCAAATCTTCCTTCATATATAGCCACATGAGCAATGTAATTGCTAGTAGATTCGCAATCATCCAAGGACTCCTTTTCCTCTACTACATCACTCCCACTCATCCATGATTTATCAATGAATGCTCTAATGTAGGCTTTCGTTGTATTTCTCCAAAAGGTGTAGTTACCACTATCCAAGAGTGGAGGTCTAGCACTAAAGGCACCTTCCGGTATCCAATCACCCATAGCTACAAAAATGAACAAACACAACAAAACAAAACACAAACACTATAATATGGATCTATCTAATTACTTCTAGACACCCGCTCTGATACTTGAAATTCCCTTAAGCAATATAGTGTAAAATATACCTAGAGGGGGGGTGAATAGGTATTTACTCAAATTCTTCCAATCTTAAAAATGATGCGGAATATAACAAAGAAAATGCACACTTGATTAGATTTAGCAAATGAATTTCATTTCACTAATACAAGAGTTAATCAATTTACAAGATATGCAATAAATGTAAGATATGGAAGATAAAGAAAAGTAAAAACAAAAATAAACACAAGTGTTTTTACGTGGTAAAACCTCAAAGAGGAAACATCCACGGGTTGATACCACAACCACCGGCAAAGCAATCCACTATATGAAAAGGACTTACACACTCAAGCTATCAACACATGATATCCGCTCAAGCTATCACCTCCTAATCTACCCTCGGGCAAGTGAACTACCAAGCCTACTTCCTATCCCAGATGTATCCTACACCTCTAGAAAGCAACTTCCTATCCAAGACGCTCACGTCTCTAGGAAGATTTCTTGCTTGACTATCCGAGTCCTCCCGACTCTAATCAAGGCTTCTTGCTTGGCTATTCGGAACACTTTCCTAGCCAAGACTTCTTGTTCAAGACAAAGATTCACTCACTTTGCAAGAGACTTCAAACTTTCACAAGGCAATGATCTAAGTGATGCAAATGATGCAAACACAAGCAAATAGAGCAAGTAGATCAAACACACTCTATGAAGAATTAGATTTGCACAAATCAAGCTCACAAGCAAATTTAGCTAATTCTTATGAACATGTGATTAGAAGTCTAGATTAGACATTCAAAGTCATTCACAAAAATATCTAGAAACCTAAACATGTCAATCAAAGCTAGAGTAACAAGTTTTCAATAAAACTCACAAAACTAGCTTTGAAATCAAGTGAACAAGTTAACACTTGAAATCCACAACATATTCAATCCAAACAAGAACTAGATTTAAATGATAGATAGCACAATCAAAAATCATAGTTCATGAACATGTGACAAAAACCTAGAAATCAAAAATCAAGTTCAAGAACAAAAAGTATTTCTAGAATCAATATCAAGATAGGTTAAGTTTAGCAATATATGTTCAATTGAAATCAAATGGCTAAAACTCAACAATCAATAGATCAACCACCCCTAGAATATGATCTAACAACATTCTAAACACATATCATCTATCAATTAGGAAGATTAAAAGAGATGCTCAAAAGATGAAGTGAGAAGAAGAAGTTTCACATACAAAAGTTGAGTCTCGTACTGAAATCAGATCATTGGAAAAAATGACAAACTCAAATGGCTCTGAAAATGCTTGGGATTTGTATCTCTCTTCAAGACCAACAATTTTGGCTTTTGAATCACTCAATTCGGAGTTGAAATGAGAGAGATATGATCAAAATAAGAAATCAAAAATTGTGAAGAATTCTGCTCGGGATTTCGAATATAAATGGAGGGAAAAGAGATGGAGAGGAGAGAGGATGACGGGAGCCAATCAGAGGCTGCCACGTCAGCACCCCATGGGGAGCGCATGGGCCACATGGGACCAGAGGGGTGCTCTGGCCGTGAGTCCCATGGGCTCCACACGTGGTGGCCAATGCATGGCCTTTGGCCATGCTTGCCTCTCGCGTGCTCCCTCACATTCTTCAGCCGTATCTTGGGCATCCGAACTCCGATTTTGAATCCGTTTTTGGATTACGAACCATGACTCCCTCACGCATGACTATGACTACAAAACTTTGAAAAATGGTTGAGAAATCATCTCGGAAAACAACGATGAAGTCAACTCAACGAATGAGAACGAAAAGTAGCGTAGCTACATCGTTTGGACTCGAAACCTTATGAATGAGTAACCGAAATGACCAGAACTCAATAAGGCATCAAATAAGAACATGTTCAAGTCCAAAATAAAACATACACAAACAAATAAACACATATTCACACAAGCATGCCATATCAAAGAGATAGTCACAAAGCATGCAATTCTACAATGTTTGTCAATACAAGATCAATGCATGAGCATACTAAGAAGTGTGTGAATGTGTTATACCAAATGTTTGAACCACGATGCAGGGAAACACATGTATGAATTGTGTGTTTGTGCGCTAACGCCTTGCAAGAGGAAAGGAAGTCAAGATATACCTTCGATGCTTTTCACCTCTTGAAGACGACTTTTGCACTAGATGTTACTCTTCACTTTTTAAGCTTCCTTTCTTCAAAGAATATCCTAAGCAACAACTAATACATAATATAGAGTGTTTTGCAATGGAATCAAGCCAATACAAATCATAAACCTTACACCATATAGCAGCCTTGACCCAAAAGAGAGATCAGTAGAAGGAATTTTGGGGGCGGATACTTCAGCTTTCCCCACCTTGGCAGATTTGTTTTTCTCCACCCCTGTAGCCTGCCTAGCTGAAGGAACCCGAGAAGGAGGAGAGCCTACCGGGATCGCGGTCTTGGAAGGCACAACCTTAGCAGCCGGCTTTGCCTTGGGGACTGGAGAAGTCTTGGCTTTATCTGCTTTTGCCAACATCTCACTAAGGGAAGGACGCGAAATGATCTTCGTCAACGTGGGATCTGGGAAATGAAGTGTTGGCCCCGAGGCGGCCTCGACACCAGGGGGAGATGGGATAGGAGAGCGGGATGCCCGGGAAGCCGGGTTTGACGGGCCCTAAACCGTGGGAGGAGATGCTGCAAGAGGGACTGCTGAAACTAAAATATATATATATATATATATAAGAAAATATATAATAGAAAGAGAGAAGGAAAGAAGGATGTTGGCAACACATGATCACATACACGGTTCAGCAACAGATATCCTTAGATACCTCTCTAACCGGGCTCCTTCGAAGGGGTCACAGGAGGGATGCTGCATATTAATATAACCCCGCTGCTGGGTCCTCGTCAGGATCCCCACGGATTCAGGAGACAATTCCTCTGAAATCCACTTGTCTCTGGGAGAAAACTGAGTGGGGACGGGGTATTCGATTCCCCCGATATGCACCGAGCGGCCCCATTCACCTTCGACGACAACCCATTCATCCTTCCAGGGCGAATTATACTTCACGTTGGCACCAGGAACGAAGAACTTCATCGCATTGCTAGGTCTCAAATAAAACTGACCTCGTGGTGACATGTTGGTCACCTGGTAGATGTAGCGGATCTCGGCAAGGCCTGCTTCCCTCTGTATGTTATCCTTCTCACATTGCTCTCTCCAGAGCACCAAGAACCCCTTTAAGTTCTTCTAGAACCCGGGAGAAATCTGGAGTGGGGATAGCTCCAAAGCTACAAGCAGTCTGCGGAGTGAAGGGTGAAGTGGAAGCCGGACCCCGCATTCAAAGGCGGCTACGTGGATCAGTAGACGACCTTCAGAAGGGGTGTAAACGTCGTAACCTCTATGAGAAAGAGATAGTGAGAGATAATTTGGAATCCTAAAGGTCCTCCTCATCCGGATAAGTGTATCAAATGTGCAGACGGAGTCCGGGATAATTCGGCCGTCGTGGAAGGAGGACAATGGGCCTAGGTGAACCCCGGTTAGGCCGATGGAAGGGGCGTCCCCTTTGTCCGCCTCGATCTCAACGCTAACATCGTCCTCATCAACAATATGGGCTGGGTCTTCAGGTCTCGTACCAGAACCCGACCCGATTTCTTAATTTTTGCTAGAACGATGGCGTTTTAGCGGAGTACAGTCATCATCAACATCGCCTTCGTCCCGACCTCGTTTCGACGCTTTAGATGTCGGGGAGTCCTCTCCTGACCCTGTTTGCCCCGCACTAAGCATCTTGTCAATGCTATCAGGAGGATTTGGAGGAGAGGTTGGGGGGTTAGCCAGGACCGCCGGGTTATCTTCGGGAAGGACCGGCGTGGAAGCTGGTTGGTTGGAAGATGAGGCCATTTGACCATGAGAAGGAAGGCAAAGATAATTTTTTAAGAAGGAAGTTTTGAGAAAGAATCAGAAGCAGGAGCTTTGAAGTATTCAAATAGGCGTGAGCATATGAAGGAAGAAGGAAGTGTGCATTTATAGGCAAAGGCGGACAGATATCGAGGTGGAGGGAGAAACGGAGTCGGAGATAAATCATAACAGTTCAAGGGAATCGCGCCAAAGGCGGCTCATTTTAAAATCCGAAAATAGACGTTATCCCGCGCGTGGGTCAAGCATTAAATGCTACCAAATCCAAGGAAGATCCTCTCATCGATTACGGAAGCCAGCCGGACCAGATTAGACGAGCAGACAAGATGGAAAATCCTTCGAGTGGACTTGGGAATCCTGACTCCAACCCCAGCAAGATACCAGTGTTCAAGTCAGGGGGGACTTCTGTTAACTGCCAAAATTGGCAGGGATCAACAAAGAATTTTCCACTAGCTTTAAGAAGAAAGCCGGGATCCAAAGTAGAAGCAAAAATGTCTGGGTACCCCGCATGCTAGTTGACGGACTAGGGGGGCAGCCTCTACCCACTCCGGCCAGGTCCAAAATTCTCGAGACCATGGAAAGAACCAGGAAGCCAAAAGATGAATTGGGGGTTTGGAGGACACGGCCATCACAAGGTCCTAGTACCCAACTACCTCAAGTACCCCGATACCCGAGTATCTGGGTACCCTGTTGCTTGAAACCCCAACATCTGCAAACATCATCTTACAAGAAGCACGAGGGACGCGGGGTATCTGGGATACCTCCGACCAGCGAAACACGTGGCATATACATGGCAAGGTATATACCAGGGTCCCAGTAGGCAGACCCCGCAGAAGCAGGAGGGAGGCACACCGAAAAATAGATTACAAACACTAAACGTCACCGTTCAAGATAAAAAGTCAAGCTACAAACGCGATATTCATTCCCGTCGTTTAAAAACCTATTTTAAATAGGAGTCAACTCATCAGGGACCAAGAAGATAGGAATCGCTTGATCTTTAGGGATCAATTTCCTGACGAAATCGTCGGACTCCAAAAAAGGCCCGTGCAGCACTAAAACCCTAGACCAAAGTTCTAGGAGTGCTCTGCAAGAAAGGAGGCCTATATATATTGATGATATGAAGACAGAAGAAAGGAGGCAACCCTAGCCGACTACACTGGTTTACTACTTATCGACAGGCACGAAAGCTCCATCTCCATTCTGGTTCTCCTATGTCTTTCATTTTTTCCTTACATTAGAATCGACACTATGATCTTTAAGAGCTCGAACACCGAGTTGTAAGAGTTCATATTGAAACCATAGTGTTATATACTCAAACAGTTTTCCTTTTTATGCTCCCAATATATAAAAAACTCATACTCCCTACTATATGCATTCACCATCGTACTGGACACGCGATATCCAGCGGGGTACCAGGCTACTAAATATTTCGCTGGCCCCTGATCAATCCTGATCCGAATCCAGCTTTTCCAAATCAGATCACACCTCGCAGAAATCAAGGAACCTGTGGGGTATCGGGGTATAAAGTATCCCGCTAGCTCAGATCCAATTTGATCCGGATCCCTCACATATTGTTAATTCTGAATTGCACCCCGGTAACAATTTTGGGTTAACAATACCAAACCAACATCGATGGAAGATTAGAAATTCCTCAAGAGTGCATACACATCCCATGTACCCCACTCTTTTGGAGTCTATGTCTATCCATACACCTAGGCCTACCAATATTATAATCAACTCCCAATCCAAGGCACTCATGCCTCTAAAGAACCTCCCATGCATGACTATCTGGACTTTCCCGATCCAAGCCATGACTTCTTGCTTGGTTATCCGGACCTCTTGTCCTAACCAAGACTTCCTTGCTTGACTATCCAGACACCTTGTCCTAGTCAAGACTTCATGCCTTTTACAAGGACTTCCTAGTGTGATTATGTGAATGCAAATGATACAAACAATCAATTCATCATAGAACATGTGATCAATACATTCCATGGAACAACTAGCCCTAAACATGTGAGAACACAATTAATATAGTTTAGATGCCAAAACATGAATTAAACCTAGAGCATGTGAAAAACACCTAACACAAAAGCTCCTAGTTTCATTCACACAAATAACACATGAATAAATCATAATCATGAAGCACATATTCAAGATGTTACAAATATACACAAAAATGCATTCAATGAATATTCTAGCCAATGATTTAGAGCAAGGATATAATGATAAATCAATTAAATCCTAGATAGCTCTAAAAACACATACACAAGCATTAGTCCTAGATTTTATCAATCAAAGGATCAAAGCACATTTCAAGGATTATTAATCATAAAATGATTCAATTAAGTCACAAATAATCCTAGATATCAATCTAATCACAATACAACTCTCAAACATGTGAAAAACCTAGGATCCAAGAAACTAGTTCACATATGTCTCTAATTAGACTTTTGATTAGGATTGATTGTGAAGCTATCTTTCTCAATAGCATTCACCATACATATACATATATATAGAAGAAGAAACCCCAAGCAAATTGAAGGTTATAAAAGAAGAAATCTCAAAGATATGACAACTACCTTGCAATCACGAGCTGGTTCGGTTTTCTGGGTAGAACCACTTGAAAACATGATCAAATAGCTGCAAGACCACTTGGAAAAGGTAGAGGACTCGATTAAGAATAATCTCCAACTTAAATCACTCAATTCTGACTTTGTATGAGAAAGTTATGGTGTTTGGAAGGTGAGAAAAAGTTGAGAGAAAATTCTGGTCTAGAGAAATTCTAATTTTTCTTCTTGAAATGAATGGGAGGGAAATGGAGGACATTTAAAAGAGAGAGAGAGGGAAATTTCGGGACCAATCAAAAAGTAACACATCACCCATCCACGTGTGGACCACGTGTGGCACACGTGGGCAGAGGACTGTGCTGGACGTGTGGCACACGTGGCCCACACGTGGACTCCAAGCTTGGCTTTTTGCCATGCTTGCTCCTCTCGCGCACCTCTCGCATTCTTCTCCGAACTCCAAATTTGAATCCATTTTTGGATTACAAATCATGACTCCCTCACACATGATGAAAACTACAAAACTTTGACAAAAGGTTGAGAATTCATCTCGGAAAATGATGACAAAGTCAACTCAATGAATGAGAACATAAAGTAGCGTAGCGTAGCTACATCGTTTGGATTCGAAACCTAATGAATGGGTAACCGAAATGACCGGGACTCAATATGAAATCATATGTGATCATGTTCAAGTCCAAATACAATAAAACACAAACATATAAACACAAGATCACACATGTATGCCGTTTCTTAGACATAGTCTTAGAACATGCAATTCTACAATGTATGACAATTTGAGTTATATGCATGAGCATACTAAAACATGTGAATGTGTTATATAAAATGTGCACAACCTTGTAGGGACACTTATGAATGATTTGTGCATGTGTGCCTAAGGCCTTGCAAGAGGATAGAAGTCTAAGTATACCTTTGATGTTTTCTCCTCTTGAAGGCATCACTTTGCTTGATGTGTAGTCCAACTTCCTTGAAGCTTGTTAATCCGTGAATCCTAAACAACTAATCAATACAAAGAAAATGTCATTTTGATATAGAAAAATGCCAACATGACTCAAAGTCCTAACACATCTTTTTACTTTTCCTGCTTCATTGGCTTTAACGTGCTTAGTTGGTAGGTCTTGCTTAGTTTTGATCGATTTTTTAAAGTAAAGCTCAACTTTATCTTTAGTTCAATCTGATTTTTCTTGCCTATGTTACTTTACGGGTTTGATCAGGACTCTAGGAACTTGTAGTACCCAACTTTTTCTTTTTGGGACCTCGACATGCGAGGCTTGATATACCGCGGTAGGCCTCCGAGGTACCCGATATCTCCTGGACTTGGTAGGCAACCAGGGCCACTTAATCCCAAGTCCCTTCTTGGGGGGGTCTCATACCCAGTCTAAGGCATCGAGGTAGCTCGTCTGAGGTACCCGGTATCTCTTGGACTTGGTAGGCAACCAGGGCCACTTAATCCCAAATCCCTTCTTAGGGGTCTCATACCCAGTCTAAGGCATCGAGGTAGCTCGTCCGAGGTACCTAGTAACTAGGGTAGGTGATTAAACAAAAATCTCATAAACCATGTTTCATTCATTCATGGGGACAGGAAAGCCCTAAGTATAGGCGGTCTAAGCTGCTTGTTTGAAATGCATGACCCTGGCTCTCAAGTGTCGAACAGGCCACGCTTACAGGAGAAAAGACAAAAGGAAAATAATGATTTACTGCAGTAGAGGCGATGCTACTAGGCTTCATCTGGGGGGCCCGTTCCACTTCTCATGCTAAGGATAAAACTTCTTCAAGTGATCTAAGTTCCACGTGTGCCCAATTGGGTCCTCATGCATGTCTTCAAGCTTGTACGCTTCACTGCTCACCCATGCCTTGATCAGGCATAGACCTTCCTAATTCGGGATCAAGACACCATCGAAGTGGCAACGTGTATTCTGGGTTAACTTTCTCAACACAAGTTCACCCTCTTTGAAGCTCTTGATCTTAACTCTCTTGTTGAAACAACGGGCAATCTTCTGCTGGTAGGCCGCCACTCCAAGCGCGGTCCTAGTTTGCCTTTCCTCAAGGAGGTTTAGGCTCATCCTAAGCTTGTCCTCGTTGTCCTTCGGGTTGTAGAATTGTGCGTGGAAGCAGGGGAGCTTTAATTCAATAGGCAGAACCGCTTCGACTCCAAAAGTAAGTGAGTATGAGGTCTCTCCGGTCACGATCCTCTTTGTGGTTCGATAGGCCCACAACATGTTTGGGAGTTCCTCTGCCCACACCCCCTTATTCTCTTACAGCCTCTTCTTCAAGAGTTTTTTTATAGTCTTGTTGGTAGAGTCAACCAAACCGTTGGTTTGAGGGTGGGCGATTGAACACGCTTTTTCTGTCGTTAGGAAATCGTGATTCAAAATATGTTTATAATAAAATTCCTACACAATGTGCTCTAAGTTATGAAAACAAGTAAAGCTGTAAGCAAAGGATTCGTTCCATAGGGATTAGGTTAGATTAATCGATTTGAGGTCTAATCTAAGTTAGTCTAACTAATGTGCAGAAAAGTAAATCATGGTAAGTTTGGATGGTGTATGGTTGAGAAACCATCAAACATATCATGCAAAGTAAATGACAATAATATAAAGAGAAATTGAATAGATAGGAGTCCAATATCAACAATACTAGATAGGAGAATGGGCATAACAATTAATATAGATACTAGGGAATTGATGGATTAGCAAGTGGGTATGGGCAATGCTTTTCAAGCCACTTTAATGGACCAATTTCTTAGATGTTAACCATTTGTTTTCTAGGATGTGTTTAGGTCATCACTATGAACCCTAAATATCTTCCCACCAAAATGCCTAACCGATTAAGGAAAGGGGGTCAAGGTGGGATTGGTTGGTTACAAATATAGGTTTAGATTAATGTGGTTGATATACCATCCACTAATCTATCCTATTCACTAGGTTCCTAAATAGTCAAGGGTGTCAATCCAAGATTGGTTTCACAACAATTTATCCCACACAAGATTATGATCTACTAGTGATATACAATGCAAATCATATAATGAATATGATCTAGATATAAAGTGAATAGAACACACATAGAGATTCAAATATAATAGCTTAAACAAATACCCACATCCACATGTTCTTCACATCTATCCCCTAGATTAGGGATTTAATTACACATAGTTACAATCAAATAGAAAGGAAGTAATAGATAAGGAAATCACCCTTGGGCCTCCTTCTTTAGTGCTTACTCCTTCCTCCCTTTGGATGCTCCTAGTGCAATGAGTGGTAGAAGAGGATGTGTCTAGACAAATGGGTGTCTAATGGTGAGTGACAAATGTATTGGGATGTAGAGAATGGGAAGAGAGGAATGATTTAGGTGAGGTAATCTAGTTATTTGTTGAGAGATTTGGGATTAGGAATGATGGAGAAAGGAATTTCTTGCTTGAACAAGTGTCTTTTCAAAGGAGAAACTGTGATGTATTTATAGGATTAGAAAGCAAGGGTACAAAATAGGCATGAAAGAACAAGAATACCCCTCTTGAATGGCTGACATTCTAATGCTGGAATTCCCACACTAAAAGTTTTTTCTCTCTGTTGTCGTTGTGTCGCCATAACGACAGCAAATGGCGACATCACACCTGATCATTTTTCTCTTTGTCACCATAGCGATAATTTCCAACGTTGGAGTGCCAACACTGAAATTCCTACGTTGTTGCCACTTGTCCTTCTATATCGCCATGGCGACGCCACCTGATTGATTTTCTTCTTAAATTAATTCTTCTGTCGCCATGGCGACCTCGTGGTGACATTGTGGAGACAATTTGCTTTGAAATGCACCATGTAAGGATTCCCTTTAGTTGATTGGCTTATTTCGTGGGCAAACCACATGTTGGGGTTTGGTTGTAAGGGTAGTCTAGGTGATTAGTTGAAAATCAAAGACCCTTTCCAAGACCTCAAGAGGACAAGCACCAAAGGTATATATCTTGTGCTTACTTTGCCTTGAAGAGATATAGTTGCACACACACACAACATGCATAACTCTTATTCTTGAATGTTGTGTTTATATTTTGTGTGCATTGTGCTTTATTGATTATTCAATATCTCTTCTTGCATTAAATTGATTGCATCTTGTTCTATGAAATGCCATGACATGATAGGCATTAGGATGCATTCAATTCCCACACTTGCACTTCATGATTAGTATTAAGTGTGGTGTAATTCGTTTCCATTTGTGTGATCGGAAATGTCCGCGCTTGCACGATGGTGTGCATGTCTTAGCGCGATGGTTGACCACTTGAGAAGGTTTCATTCTTCTCTTGGATAAGTGGTAGTTTTGGTTTGGTTGTTTGGAGTAATGTGTCTAGTTTCAAAAGATTGAATTTCAATGTTTTTTCAAAACTGACCTTTGTATGGTCTTGTGACCATAACTTTTTATAGAAAGATTTAAATTGAGTTTTGTAAAATTCTAGACAAACTAGACACCCATACCTTTCTAACGGTATATTATTCGTAATATTTCATGACCGTTTGGATTGGTTTTGAAATCTCCAAAGTGACCACCAAAACAGGGCAACTATGTTGTTGTCCGTTTCTGACCTTTGGTCACTCTATTGACCATAACGTTTTCTACAGACATCGAAATGTAATTCTGTAAAACTGAGTAGAAAGTAGACATCCATACCTTTTCAACGATATATCATATGAAAGGTTTCGATGTCGTTTGGTCATGTTTCGAAGCGCTCAAATATTGAGTCGCTGCACTGACGCGAGTACCGTGAAAATGCCCATATTTTTTCCATTTCTTCCAAAACGACATAGTTTCACTTGGGCATTATAAATACATATCTTTCTCATCATTTTGAGGGAAGAGCCACAAAATCAAACCCTAGAGAGAGAGGCTCCTTATTCTTGAGAGAGAAAGAGAGACTTGAGAGAAAAAGCTTAAAGATTACATCTTTATCTCTCTAAACCCATTCCCACATGCACAAATCATCATCTAGGCATCATCTAGGTTCATCTAGCATGTGCTAATGCATGGGTCTTCTTCAACACACATGGTATGATTTGTTGAACACTTTTATCTTACATAATTAGTGTTTCTACTTATCAATTTTATCTCATTTATTACTTGTATGTGTTTAGATTAATTTCTACATACATGATTGAGATTATGTGTTGATTGGGTTATTTATGTTAGCTAGGTTTTCATGCCTATTTTATATCTAGCTAATTAATCTCATTATATGATTGAGATTATTTTTGATAGCTTAATTGATTAGGTCATTATTGCCTAAAAGCTATGCCATAAACATTCTTGTGTGATTTATTTATAACTAGGTTGATAGATTGTTTTTTAATCAACTAGTTAATCTTTTGAATGTTTGTGGGTTTTTTTTGATAGCTTTGTATCTAGGATTGGTTATCCTTTACTTAGCTAAAGTTGTATGCCATGATATATAGCTATTTTCATATCTAGGATTGATTTAAATTGAATATATCATCATCCTAGATAAGCATCTAAGGTTCCCTAGCCTTGTTTGTTAATTGAATATTCATACATATTCACATAGGGTTGTGCATCTCTTTTGAGAGATTGAAGTCTTGTGTGATTGACCGGGATTAGGTCGGACACCGGGAACAGGTGGTCACATAAGCAATTGGACTAGAGCCACTTTTAAAGGCCCGCGTGGTAGAAGTGGGGGGTTATTGACCGGAGTGTTAGACGAAGTCTACATAGGTTGTAAACTCCATTTCAATTAGTGGATTTCGAGGTCCGAGTGTGGCGCACTAAACAGCCTGTGGTTTTTCCCAGTGGTTGGGTTTTCCACGTAAACATCAAGTGTCATTTATTAATTTCCGCATCTTATTACACTTGTATGTATTTTTTACTTGCTAGGGGTATTTTCGTAAAATTGACATGCACGCGAAAATTGGGTAATAATTAGATAAAATCTATTCACCCCCCCCTCTAGCTTTATATATTAAACACACCTTGAGAACGTATTCCTTTCAATTGGTATCAGAGCGGGTTCCTAGATATACTTAGGAGATCCTAGCTCATTTTTGGTGTGTTTTGCATTTTGTATGTATTTGATTGATTTCATACATTTTGCATTCTTCTCATTTGCATTCATTCAACGCAAACACTATGAGTGATTTTGTGAGGGAAGAAATTGACTCCGATGAGGAGATGTCCCTCTAAGGTGAGAGAGGAGAGGAAGATGAAAGGGCGTTGCTCACATCACCAATGAGCTTCAAGCCCAAGCCTTCCTCAATCTTGGTCTAACCAACCAAGAAGGCTAACTTCCCTCAACCTACGATCCTAAAAGGGAAGTGCTCAATCATGCAAGCTTAACCGAGCAAGCAACGTTGTCTTGGTCATCAACAAAGGAGGAGAGATCCTATCCAATTACCAAGACAACCACAACGACAAGGGAAAGCACATTTGCATGCTCAAGGGAATGGTATAATTCCTAATCTTATCCCCTTTTGTCCTTGTGGTATAGATGGTCATGTTAGACCAAGTTGCTTGCATTACATTTAAATATGTAATCTTATATGCATGATTGAAAAGAAAAAGGCTAGAGCTAAGATGCATGTCCTTAAAAAGGAAGAAAATCATTTGCATGATCTTTCGCCATCTAGAACTCTAGAACCTATGACCACTAGGTATGTTATTGAGACACCTAAGTGGATTAGAAAAGACGAACCCGCTTGCTACGAGACAAACATGTCTCAATAGGTTCAACTAGGTCCTATGGACTTGGTAAGTCTTTTAGACCACATGCCCTTCTTTGAAGCGGTATGGAAAATTGACCCCATATGGGGATCTCAAGCAAAGAGAGCTATTTTACATTCTTGTCACTTGCAAAAATTTGAAATATCTTATGCTTCTCTTTTTGTTGCTTGAGTAAGCTTGGTTACACTATGTATATATATTTTCTATTCAATAAGTGTGATCTATGCTTATATTGCAATCCATGTCATATTTATGTTCAAACATGCATTTTTGGACTAGGAGATATTTACGTAGGATATAATTTGAATGACTTATAATGATCTCCATGACATGATGATTGCTAAATGACATGCTAAATGTTAATCTTGAAAAGCATGTTTTGATGATTGCAATTTTTAAATGCAAAACTTGTGTGAAAAAGCTTATGAGACTCAAATGAAAAAAGGATCTTGTATCCATTCAAGGATTTTACAATCCAAATGTCTCTCTTTCTTTATTGGTTGAACATGTCTACTATCATACGGATATCTTATCTGGAAAAATCAAGTAGGGTGCAAAGTCGCTCATGACATGTTTGGCTTATAAAGTTGGATATAGTTGTTCTTAAATTAAAATCAATGAAAACCTATATCCTTGCTTCTCTCATGACATTGGTGAAATTGGTTTGAATTCATATTGAAAACCTTTGTCATTTGCTTTGCCAAATACCATGGTATTTTGGACTTAAATGCTACATGTCTTGTATGCAAAGCATTTTTTTTTATTCACACATTTTCCTTAAATAAATCTCCTTGTTTCTCTCCAATTAATTGAGATTGCATAAAGTGACTTATATTGATTATGCAAATATCTAGAATGCTACTATCTCTCTTTGCCTTGAGTGACCCGGTTGGGGACTACTCCTTTGTCTATATCATGACAAAAAGGGGGAGTAGGTTGTGGTAAGGGGAGTTGCAAATTGTAGTAGCAATTGTGCAGGTTGGGGAGAATACTAATTGAGGGGGAGTAACCCTTTGAGGGGGAGCATTTGCACATTACATACATTACATGATGTTGTGCTTAAATTCTTAAATGCAAATGCTTAATTTATCTCACTTGATTCATCTCACATTTTCTTGTATCGGAAAGTATAGAAACTTTGTTTTTCAGGGATTGATTATTCTACAAGAGATTGAAGACTTCAAGATTATTTTATCTTATCTCTTTGTATTGTAGAATATCATTATAGACCCGTAGTTTCTATTTTGTTGTGAGGAATCATTGTGAGTGGTGGTTTTGTCACGAAATAGCCAAAGGGGGAGATTGTAAGGATTCCCTTTAGTTGATTGGCTTATTTCGTGGGCAAACCACATGTTGGGGTTTGGTTGTAAGGGTAGTCTAGGTGATTAGTTGAAGATCAAAGACCCTTTCCAAGACCTCAAGAGGACAAGCACCAAAGGTATATATCTTGTGCTTACTTTGCCTTGAAGAGATATAGTTGCACACACACACAACATGCATAACTCTTATTCTTGAATGTTGTGTTTATATTTTGTGTGCATTGTGCTTTATTGATTATTCAATATCTCTTCTTGCATTAAATTGATTGCATCTTGTTTCATGAAATGCCATGACATGATAGGCATTAGGATGCATTCAATTCCCACACTTGCACTTCATGATTAGTATTAAGTGTGGTGTAATTCGTTTCCATTTGTGTGATCGGAAATGTCCGCGCTTGCACGATGGTGTGCATGTCTTAGCGCGATGGTTGACCACTTGAGAAGGTCTCATTCTTCTCTTGGATAAGTGGTAGTTTTGGTTTGGTTGTTTGGAGTAATGTGTCTAGTTTCAAAAGATTGAATTTCAATGTTTTTTCAAAACTGACCTTTGTATGGTCTTGTGACCATAACTTTTTATAGAAAGATTTAAATTGAGTTTTGTAAAATTTTAGACAAACTAGACACCCATACCTTTCCAACGGTATATTATTCGTAATATTTCATGACTGTTTGGATTGGTTTTGAAATCTCCAAAGTGACCACCAAAACAGGGCAACTATGTTGTTGTCCGTTTCTGACCTTTGGTCACTCTATTGACCATAACGTTTTCTACAGACATCGAAATGTAATTCTGTAAAAATGAGTAGAAAGCAGACATCCATACCGTTTCAACGATATATCATATGAAAGGTTTCAATGTCGTTTGGTCATGTTTCGAAGCGCTCAAATATTGAGTCGCTGCACTGATGCGAGTACCGCGAAAATGCCCATATTTTTTCCATTTCTTCCAAAACGACATAGTTTCACTTGGGCATTATAAATACATATCTTTCTCATCATTTTGAGGGAAGAGCCACAAAATCAAACCCTAGAGAGAGAGGCTTCTTATTCTTGAGAGAGAAAGAGAGACTTGAGAGAAAAAGCTTAAAGATTACATCTTTATCTCTCTAAACCCATTCCCACATGCACAAATCATCATCTAGGCATCATCTAGTTTCATCTAGCATGTGCTAATGCATGGGTCTTCTTCAACACACATGGTATGATTTGTTGAACACTTTTATCTTACATAATTAGTGTTTCTACTTATCAATTTTATCTCATTTATTACTTGTATGTGTTTAGATTAATTTCTACATACATGATTGAGATTATGTGTTGATTGGGTTATTTATGTTAGCTAGGTTTTCATGCCTATTTTATATCTAGCTAATTAATCTCATTATATGATTGGGATTATTTTTGATAGCTTAATTGATTAGGTCATTATTGCCTAAAAGCTATGCCATAAACATTCTTGTGTGATTTATTTATAACTAGGTTGATAGATTGTTTTTTAATCAACTAGTTAATCTTTTGAATGTTTGTGGGTTTTTTTTGATAGCTTTGTATCTAGGATTGGTTATCCTTTACTTAGCTAAAGTTGTATGCCATGACATATAACTATTTTCATATCTAGGATTGATTTAAATTGAATATATCATCATCCTAGATAAGCATCTAAGGTTCCCTAGCCTTGTTTGTTAATTGAATATTCATACATATTCACATAGGGTTGTGCATCTCTTTTGAGAGATTGAAGTCTTGTGTGATTGACCGGGATTAGGTCGGACACCGGGAACAGGTGGTCACATAAGCAATTGGACTAGAGCCACTTTTAAAGGCCCGCGTGGTAGAAGTGGGGGGTTATTGACCGGAGTGTTAGACGAGGTCTACATAGGTTGTAAACTCCATTTCAATTAGTGGATTTCGAGGTCCGAGTGTGGCGCACTAAACAGCCCATGGTTTTTCCCAGTGGTTGGGTTTACCACGTAAACATCAAGTGTCATTTATTAATTTCCGCATCTTATTACACTTGTATGTATTTTTTACTTGCTAGGGGTATTTTTGTAAAATTGACATGCACGCGAAAATTGGGTAATAATTAGATAAAATCTATTCACCCCCCCCCCCCCCCCCTCTAGCTTTATATATTAAACACACCTTGAGAACATATTCCTTTCACACCACCCTGTCGTCGTAGCGACAATAGCTTTAGCAAAGGGCGACAATGCCCTGTTTCACCACCTTATGCTCCTTTTTGCACCAAATTCCTCCTCTTCTTCACAAATGCCCTTGAGGCCTAATAAAACCTGAAACACTTGATTTAACAACATTAAATATGGGGAAACGCCCGAGAATCAAGCATAAAGAGATGGGAATAAGGGCCAAAATCATACCAATTTTGGCTTGATCAGCAACCGATGCAAAACGGCACTCAATCCCCAAATCTTCACAATAATCCCTGAAGTTGTAATTATCAAACTGTTTTCCTAGGTCGGTGATGATCGTTGTTGGGACCCTAATCCTGCATACCATATTTTTCTTGAAGAAAGCTATCATGTTTACCTCGGTTATGTTAGTAAGAAGCGCTGCTTCCATCCAGCAGGTTAAGTAGTCTACGACAACAATGGCATACTTGTCTTGCTTGGTTCCAGTGGGCAGGGGCCCTATCAGGTCCGACCCCCAAATTGCGAAGGGATAGGGGGAGGAAATCAAGGACTGCGTCTCTGGCAGCTGGTGCATAAGGTTTGCCACCTTCTGACACGGCACGTAGGAACAGGCATGCGATCAGGCATCCTCATAGAGGGTTGGCCAGAAGTATCCCATCCTTAGAACCTTGATCGGACTATTTTATACCTATTTGAGGTCCCCCAATTCTGATCGTTTGTCTTGTTTTCGAGTGTATTTTTGCATATAATATTTTGTTTGAGCCTTGTGCAGGTACATATTCCCTGCAACAGGTATTTGAGCTTAAAGATTAGTTTAAGAGGTAAAATGAGCCAAAAATGGAAGAAATTGGAAAGTATGTTGAGTGTCGCGCCTCACCGTCGACACAGACCACGGCATGATCTAAGCCCAACCGTGTCCACGGTTGATCCGTCATCAAGCAAGAACGCGACACCGAGACTGCGGTAAAACCTCCTCTGTATTCCAACAACTTATGGACGAAGTGCAGAAAATCAGCCATTCGGTGGTTGCATTCGACGAGCCCCACAGCCGATTTACAAACCACCATTTAACATCAAAGATGTCTAAGAAGCATTTGGCAGTTGTATTTGGTGATCAAGGCCGCCGATCGCAACCACCGATTCGACCAAGATCAGCAGAAGGGTTGAAATTGTATATGCTCGTGTAGAACTTTCAACTTGAAGGGGTCATATCTTCTTCCTCAGATTGAACCATGTTAATATCTTTATATATTCGGAAATCCCTAGAAGTCTATTTTCCAAAACAATTTACAGATTACAATTCTAGATTTTTTGTAGGAAGTTATATCCATTTCCGTAACTGTGCGCAATGCTAAAATGTTGAAATGCTGAAATTTCCAATCGTCTACTTAAAACGACGACCAGGCCGTTGAACCAAACTGCCGATCAACTCTAGAAAGTCATTTTTTGGGTGAATTTCAAGGACAGTTTCATCCTTTCACCCTGATTTTCTACCCTAACCTTCCCACACTATATAAACACCTTCTTCTCTTCTTTCCTAACAAAATCCACTCCCCACACACTTCCTCTTCTTCTTCTTCTTCTTCTTCTTCTTCTTCTTCATTTTTTTCCATCTAAATAAGAGAGAGAGAAGCTTTCAAGGGCATCCATGGAGGTTTTTCCTCCATGGATGCCTTCCATTTCATCTTCTACCCATCATCCACCATATTTAGGAGTAGATTGCATAGAGATAGGAGTAGGCTTTGGCCAAATTTGAGCTTGACAAAGGAAAGAGCTCTTGGAGGAGGTTTTCTTCAAGGGTTGTATCTATTTCTCACTCTCTATGTATTTCTTGTTTTCTTGAATATGTAATCCCCACTTGGAAATATTTGTAAACCTAATTTGTGCTCAATATATATGTTGGTTGTTTTTATATCTAATTTGTGTTTTGATTCACTCTTGTTATTTATTGATATGTATCTTATCTTGAAATGCATATTTATGGATGATTGGAAATTGATATGTGTTCATGGATGTGATTAGGAGTAGATTAACTTAATTGTAGGAGTAGTTGTAATCAAATATCCCATTTGTGTGTGTATGTCTTTGGAAGGTCAAAATTGCATGTCATGAATGGGTTTGAGTGACTTAGAGTTAGGATTGTGCCTTTGGAGGGGCTCTTCGGGCATTGTCTTGGCTAATTAGCTAGGCAAAGTGGGTGAACCTATAAATTGTCATATTATAAGGGTTTGGTTCATTGTTCTTGTTAACAATTGGACTATAGCTATTTCTCACTCTAGGGGCTCTAGGTGAGTCATGGTTAGAGTTATAATTATTGGTCTTTGGCTATCTCTCACGCTAGGGGCTCTAGGTGAGTTATGGTTGGAGATACAATCAATCTTTCCACATTCATTAGACTTTCATGTTGCCATTTTACATTGCGAAGCTATCATTGGGCTCAATGTAGTTTTGTTTGTAGAATCGGTTCACATATGATTGGTTGTGGTTTCGTGTACGAGGGGCACTCAGCACACTCTTCAACCGTTAGCTCTATGAATGGGTATAAATTGGCTAGAGGCAAGAACGAACCCTTAACTAAAATTGGATGCACTTCATGTTTAACAACCAACTATTTGTGCACTTATGTATGGTGAACTTGTTGAACCTTGTGTGACCATTTTCATGCATCTTTCCTTTCCACCATTATTTATCACTTTAAACACCATTCTCACCCTTCCATGTTCTCTTTGTTTTTATTTATTTTCATTTCCATTCTCTACACACACACACACACACACACACCGCACTGTACATACATTTCACACACGCCATTCTCACCTTTCCGCATTCAATTTACATGCTTACAATAAACTCTAGAACTCGATACGGTAAACGGAAACACCTCCCTACGGAACGATATCCTTGCTTACTGCTATACTAGTCACTAGCACTAGCAAGGTTGAACTTTAAATATAAATCTTTGACATACGCTTTCGACGACCTTGTCAAACCCTTTGGGCCAGGGTGTCCCTGCCGGAATGATCGCCGCAATCACTTGAGTGGACTTCCTTCATTTGGCATCATCTGGATGTAGGCATCTTACGAGCGGTAGCGACCTTTTCTTTGGTACATGTGTCCCTGCACCAGGCAGTACCTTGCTAACTTTCTCTTCACCGCTCTTGCTTCCACGGGCTCATCGGATAGCTGTTGGTTGTGTAGATAATTCACAATAGGGTCCATCTAACAAGGAGATGCTCTACTAGATGGACCTCTGATGATATGGTGATGCTGGAGTGGGGTAGGAGTTGTAACTGAATCCCCTTTGGGAATGTTTGTCCTCTCACGGTGGCTATCTTAGCAAGGACGTTAACTTAAATGCTCAATCTTCATTAACTTAAATGCCTTGCCTACTTCCTTGACTTTCTCCAGGTAAGCGGTCATGTTGTCGCCCTTTTCTTGATACAATCCGGTCACTTGGTTCACTATCACCTGTCAGTCACTCTTAATAGCCAGGAATTGTGCCTCTAGCTCCTCCACTGCTCTTAAGCTTACTAGCAGTGCTTCATATTCCGCTTCGTTGTTGGTGGCCTAGAATTCGAACCTCAAGCAGTGATTGGTTTCAACCCCCTTTGGGTCAATTAGCACGATTCCTACTCCACAACCAAGATAGTTGGAGGCCTTATTAACGTTGAGGACCTATATCTTGGATTCAAGAGGCCATTCTTTATTGGTAGCGAGGGGACTTGGCTCTTGTTGGGGAGCGGGTTCCACTCTTTGATCAAGGCTGAGGTCCCCACTGAATTCCGCCACGAAATCGTCTAGAGCCTGGCCCTTGATGGTAGTGCAGGGCCTGAATGAGATATCGTACTAGGTTAGTTCAAAGGCCTATAGGATCAACCTACCTGATACATCGGTACGGCCTAAGGAGCTGGTTCGTGATTACTGCCACTGAGTAAGCTTGGAAATAGTGGCATAGCTTACGAGCCGCTGTTACCAAGGCAAAGGCGAGCTTTTCCAATTGATTGTAGTTTCTTTTCACTTTGTTAAAGGAGTGATTGATATAGTAGACAGGTCTCTGGATTCTTCTATCACACTCTTTTACTAGGGCCGCGCTAGTGGCTGAGGCGGACACAACAAGGTAGAGCTGTAGAATGTCCCCCGGTAGAGGCTTGATAAGAAGTGGGGCTGGTGAGGTATCGTTGGAGGTCCCGAAAGGTGTACTCGTTCTCATCGTCCCACTTCATCCCTCTTCCCTTCTTGATGGCTTGGAAGAAAGGGAGGCACTTGTTGGTGGAACAGGATATAAATCTATTAAGCGTCGCTAAGCAACCCGTCAGTCCTTGTACCCGCTTCAAGGTAGTAGGCGATTGGAGGTCGAGGATGGCTATGATTTTCTCGAGATTTGCTTTGATCCCCCTCTCATAGACCATGAAGCCTAGAAACTTCCCGACTGAGACCACGAACGCACACTTGTTCGGGTTCAACTGCATCTGATTTTTTTATAGAACCTCAAAGGTTTCTCGGAGATGCTTTGGGTACTGCCCTGCCTATTGTGACTTGGTTATCATGTCGTCTACATAGACCTCCATGGTCTGCCTAATCTGTTTCTTGAATAACTTGTTGACCAGCCTCTGGTAGGTTGCCACGGTGTTTTTCCGCCCAAAAGGCATCACCTTATAGTAGTACAACACCTGGTTTGTGATGAAGTTGGTCTTCTCTTGGTTGGATAGGTGCAACATGATTTGGTTGTACCCGAAAAATGCATCCACGAAGCTCAAGGTCTTATTGCCCGCTGTTGAATCCACAAGTTGGTCTATTTTGGGGAAAGGGAAGCTATCCTTTGGGCATGTGTAGTTGAGGTCTGTGTAATCTATACACATCCACCACTTCCTATTGGCTTTGGTCACTATGACCACATTAGCGATCCACTCTGGGAATCGCGCTGACCTAACGAATCCCGCTCATAGGAGTTTATCAACTTCCCCTTGTACCGCGGTGTTACGAACCTGGTTGAAATGTCTTCTCGTTTGCTTGATAGGCTTAAAGGTTGGATCCACATTGAGGCGATGTGATGTCAAGTTGGTAGGGATCCCAGACTCCTCGTGGGACCATGCAAACACATCATTGTAATCCCGAAGGATCTTCTGTAGTGCAGCTTTGTGTTCTGGTGCTAAAGTGGTCCTAATCTTCATTGTTTTCGGGGGACTTCCTTCCCTGACTGTGACTTCCTCCAGCTCTTCCACCAGTCATCCTCTCTCCTCCTCCAGCGTTTCCTCTTCCGTACCTTCATCTTCAACGTCAAATTGTTGCTCCATGTCCTCTAAGCGCTTTGACCCTGAAATATACAAGCGTAGTTAAATTGCCTAAATGGGTGAATAGGTTTTTACACCTTTTTCAATCCCTTGAAACAAACACAAGTTTGTCCCTCAAGATAGCTTACATGACAACACATAAACCATACATACATGTATAGACAAGAGAAGAATGTGATCATTAAAGCATTATCTATATATCAACAAGTAGCAAGAGGAAGAATAACATTAAAACTCAACAATAAAGAATACTTGTATTTCCAATAATGTCCAATGTGTTACAAGTATCAAATAAAATATAACTATACACAAAAGTATCAATTTACAAAAGAATTATATATACAATTATGATCAATATGATTTGCTTACATCTCACACTTAACAAAATCTTGTTTCAAAATTCATCACAAGTGAATATTGTGCAACAAGATTAAAACATGCACATACAAATATGAAAGAGAGACAGAAAGAATTGACACAAGAGATTTTTTAACATGGTAAAACCTCCAAGGAGGAAACATTCACGGGTTGAACTAGAACCATTGGGTACTATATATATTGGATGATATATTAGAAATTCCTCAAAAGTGACCAACTTATGATCTACTTCCTATTGGAGTCTATGTCTAGCCAATCCCTATTGGTAGATTAGAAATTCCTCAAAAGTGCAAAGCCACTCTATATTGGAGTCTATGTCTACACAACATCGTTGGAAGATTAGAAATTCCTCAAGAGTGCATACACATCCCATGTACCATTCTCTATTAGAGTCTATGTCTATCCAAACGCCCGGGACTACCAATGTCATAGCCAACTCCCTATCTAAGGCATTCGTGCCTCTAGAGAGCCTCTCATGCATAGCTATATGGACCTTCCTGATCCTAGCCATGACTTCTTGCTTGGTTATCCGGGCCTCTTGTCCTAACCAAGACTTCCTTGATTGATGAAACTAATTAATGCACGGTGTGTATAAAACTATCTAGAGGGGGGGTGAATAGATTTTACGCTTTTTACCCAATTTTTCGTGTTAGTCAAAATTACGAAATTACCCTCAAGATAAAATAAACAAGCAAGTGTAATATGGTGCGGAAATTAAATTGACACTTGATTTTTACGTGGAAACCCTCACGGGAAAAACCACGGGCTATGTAAGTAAGCCACACTCGAACCTCGAATCCACTAAATGTGCAAACGATTACAACCTAATCCCGGTAGTAATCACACACCTACCTAATCCCGGTATGAGTGAACCTAGTCCAATTTTGCTTGCGATCTAAGCAACCTAATCCCGATTGCTACACACAAGACTTAGCTTCTCTTGAAGAGAATACAACCCTAAGTGAATATGTGAAAATATCCAAAATGCAACATAGAGCAAGGGAAACCCTATATGCTTATCTAAGATGATTAATATGCAATTAAGAACAATCCTAGATATCAAAAACTAAATGACATGTCAATTAGTTTAGCTAATCAATATCAAGCACAAAAACCTAATATGCTAGCACAATACAACTTCTCAAACATACATCATACTAATCTCAATCTTGTATTCAACAAATATAAAATCACATACAAGTAATTAAATTGAGATTGCTAGATAAGAGAAACACAAAATATGTAAGATATTAGTGAAAAGCTTACCAAGCAAAGTATGATGAAGAATCCATGCAAGATGTCATCTAGATGATCTAAGATGATGCTAGATGATGATTGATGATCATGGAACAAGTGTTTGAGTAAATAAAAATGAGTTCTTTGGAATTTTTCTTCTCTTTGAAAAATCTCCTAAGTATGGAATCTGAATATGAACTCTTGTAATTGACCTAAAGTCAAAGTGGCATATATATAGGGGGCCAAAACAAAGTGTGGTCGTTTTGATTAGTTTCCCCATATTTGCCTTGGGCGCTGTACGTAGGGCGCCCTTGTACAGCGCCTGTACAGCGCCCTTGCTCTGTTTTCACGAGGAAACAGAGTGGCGCTGTACGTACAGCGCTCTGTACAGCGCCACGTACAGCGCCCCAACAGCGACCCAACAGCGACCGATTAAATCGATCAGGTCTGAATAGCGCTCAATGGGCGCTGTTCGTACAGCGCTTCTGAACAGCGCTTTTGGGGGCGCCCAATGCAAAAATGCAATCCTAAGTCTAAGCATGACAAGGCAATTGGATATGCAAGATGCAATCAAACTAACATGCAAGAAGAGATGTTAATGAGCATTAAGACACACATAAAAGACACACAACATATAAGGATTAAACATATGCATGAGTTGTGAGTGTGTGCATCTATCTCTTCAAGACAAGTAAGCACTTAGAATATTACCTTTGGTGCTTGTCAATAGTGAGGTCTTCAAAAGGGCCTAAGCAATAACACAACATCTAAGCTACCCTTACAAAGCATCCCCACATGTGGTTTGATCACGAAATAAGCCAATTAAACACAACGGGAATCCTAACAATCTCCCCCTTTGGCTATTTCGTGACAAAACCACCACTCACATTGATTCCTCACATAGAATTAGAAACTACGGGACTACAATGATTATCTACATTACAAAGAGATAAGAAAGTAAGAACTTCAAGTCTTCAATCTCTTGTAGAACAATCAAGCCCTGAAAATAAAGTTTCTAGCATTTCCAATACAAGTAAAGTGTGAGATTAATCATGTGAGAACAATAACAAGCATTTGCAATTAAAGATTAAGCTCAACATTATGAAAATGTATGTGTATGCAATGCTCCCCCTCAACGGGTTACTCCCCCTCAATGTATGTTCTCCCCAAAATGCACAAAAGCTTCTATATTTTGCAACTCCCCTTACCATTTCCTACTCCCCCTTTTTGTCATGATATAGGCAAAGGAGTAGTCCCCAACCGGGTCACTCAAAGCAACGAGAGATAGAAGCATGCAAGATATGCATATACATATAAGTCACTTTATGCACTTCAATTAATTTGAGAGAAACAAGGAGATTTATTTGAGAAAATGTGTGAATCCAACATGCTTTGCATACAAGACATATAGCATTCAAGTCCAAAATACAATGGTATTTGGCAAAGCAAATGACAAAGGTTTCTAATTTGAATTCAAACCAATTTCACCAATGTCATGGGAAAAGCAAGGATATAGAGATTATTGATTTCAATTTTAAGAGCAACTATATCCAACTTTATAAGCGAAACATGGCATGAGCGACTTTGCACCCTATTTGATTTTTCCGGATAAGAAATCCGTATGATAGTAACCATGTTCAACTAATAAAGAAAGAGAGACATATGGAATGTAAATTCCTTTGAACGGATACAAGATCCTTTATTCATTTTGAGTCTCATTAGCTTTCACACAAGTTTTGCATTTTTAAGAATATGCAATCATCAATTTATGCCTTTCATGTGAGCATGTTGTATGAATTTCATGCTTTTTCATTTAGCATAAGCATGTTATTTAAGAAACATCATGTCATGGAGATAACTATAGGTCATTCACATCATACTTCCTATGTAAATCTCCTAGTCCAAAAATGCATGTTTGAACATAAATATGACATGGATTGTAGACAAGCAAGGTTCACACTTATAGAATTTGAAAGCATATATACATATGTACAACCAAGCTTACTCAAGCAATCAAAAGAAGAGGCATAAGTTATTTCAAATTTTTTGCAAGTTACATGAATGCAAAATAGCTCTCTTTGCTTGAGTTCCCCATATGGGGTCAATCATAGAACATCACTCCACAAGACATATCCCAATAGATCTACTAAGAGTTTTAAATCGAGTAGCATCTAAGGGTTTTGTAAATAAGTCCGCAAGTTGATCATTAGTACCTACATGTTCAAGTACTATGCATTTATTTTCAACAAGCTCTCTAATGAAGTGATGGCGGATGTCAATATGCTTAGTTCTAGAATGTTGAACCGGATTCTTGGAAATATTAATAGCACTCATGTTATCACAAAAGAGAGTGAGAGTACCTTGGTTGAATCCGTAGTCTACAAGCATTTGTTTCATCCATAGGAGTTGTGTGCATCCACTCCCCGCGGCTATGTACTCGGCCTCGGCCGTGGACAAGGAAATCGAGTTTTGCTTCTTGCAAAACCAAGACACCAAGTTGTTGCCTAGAAAGAAGCAACCGCCCGATGTGCTCTTCCTATCATCACAATTTCCTGCCCAATCCGCATCACTAAAGCCAACTAGACTAGCATTAGTGTCAAAAGAGTACCAAATCCCATAGTTGGATGTCCCATTCACATAGCGAATGATCCTCTTCACACAAGAGAGGTGGGACTCCTTAGGATCCGCTTGGTACCTAGCACACACACCCACACTAAAAGATATATCGGGCCTACTTGCGGTCAAATAAAGCAAGCTACCTATCATGCCACGATATAGAGTTTGTTCCACACTTTTACCACTAGCATCCTTGCTTAGCTTCAAAGTGGTACTCATGGGTGTATCACAATGTTTGGCTTTCTCTAAACCAAACTTCTTCACTAGGTTCTTAGCATATTTGGCTTGGGTTATAAAAATCCCATCATGCATTTGCCTAATTTGCAAACCTAGGAAGTAACTTAGCTCACCAACAAGACTCATCTCAAATTCAAGAGACATGACATCAACAAATTGTTGAACTTTGGTGTTGTTGGTGGAGCCAAACACTATGTCATCAACATATATTTGAGCTATGAAAAGCTCATCATTGTCTCTCTTGATGAATAGTGTCTTGTCAACACTACCTCTTGTGTAGTTATTGTCAACAAGAAATTGAGTGAGGCGCTCATACCAAGCCCTCGGTGCTTGTTTCAACCCATAAAGTGCCTTCTTGAGGCGATAGACATAATTGGGGTGGTGTGCATCCACAAACCCCTTAGGTTGTTCAACAAACACTTCCTCTTGCAAGAAGCCATTGAGGAAGGCACTCTTGACGTCCATTTGGTGCAATTTGAACTTGTGCACACAAGAGATGGACAAGAGAAGCCTAATGGACTCTAAGCGGGCAACGGGAGCAAAAGTCTCCTCAAAGTCGATACCCTCAATTTGAGAGTACCCTTGTGCTACAAGTCTAGCCTTGTTCCGCACTATGTTGCCATCCTCATCGGATTTGTTCCTAAATATCCATTTTGTGCCTATGACATTAGTGGTCTTAGGCCTAGGAACTAGAGTCCAAACCTCATTCCTTTCGAATTGGTTTAGCTCTTCTTGCATGGCAAGAACCCAAAATTCATCATTTAAGGCTTCTTCAACCTTTTTGGGTTCTATTTGAGAGGTGTAGCATGTCAAGCTAATTAGATTAGCTATTTGACGCCTAGTTCTAACACCCTCATTAACATCTCCAATAACATCCTCTTTGTTATGGAGTCTTCTAACCCATGGAGCGGGTTCATTAGAGTCCAAGTTAGGAACTCTAGTACTAGGTTGTGTGACTTCATTAGATGTCCCAACATTGGGAGTCACCACAACCCTCTCCAAAGGAGAGTCATCCTCTAAAACATCCTCCTCCTCATCATTTTTGGACTTGAGCCTTGTATCATCAATGACAACATTTGATGATTCCATGACGGTTCGAGTCTTCAAGTTGAAAACTCTATAGGCTCTACTATTCAAGGCATAGCCAATAAAGATACCCTCATCACTCTTAGCATCAAACTTGCCAAGTTGATCACGGTCATTTAAAATGTAGCATTTGCTCCCAAATGTGTGGAAGTAGCTAACATTTGGCCTCTTGCCTTTCCATAATTCATAGGAGGTGTTTCTAGTACCGGGCCTTAGGAACACTCTATTTCCTATATAGCAAGCCGTGTTAATGGCTTCGGCCCATAGGTTCCTAGGGACATTGTTGCTAAGCAACATCACACGGGCCATCTCTTGGAGGACCCTATTCTTCCTCTCAACAACCCCATTTTGTTGAGGTGTCCTAGGAGCGGAAAACTCATGGGAGATGCCTAGGCTATCACAATAGCTTTCAAAAGAGGCATTCTCAAACTCCCTCCCATGGTCACTTCTAATCCGTTTAATGCTTCTAATATTAGAATTCATTTCATTTTGCAATTTAGTACAAAGCATTTTAAACTTATCAAAAGTTTCGGATTTTTCTCTAAGAAAATATGTCCATGTAAATCTAGAGAAATCATCAACACAAACAAAAATGTATCTCTTTCCACCTAAGCTCTCGGTTTGCATAGGACCCATGAGATCCATGTGGAGAAGCTCTAGGGGCTCCTTGGTGGAGAGATACTTGCCCTTTTTGTGCATGCTTTTGGTTTGTTTTCCTTGTTGGCAAGGTCCACAAATACCATTTGCTTTCTTCCCAAGCTTAGGGAGGCCACGCACACACTCGAACTTTCCAAGGGTTCTTAAATCCCTAAAGTTCATGTGGCCAAGTCTTTCATGCCACAACTCAACTTGCTCATCCATGGACACATTGTTTGAGACTATTCTAGCTTCAAGACAATAGCAATTGTCGCTAGATCTCATACCTTTCAATAAGGTTTGTCCATCGGGCTTTAGGATTGAGCAATCATTTTTACTAAACAAGACGGAATATCCTTCATCACTTAGATGTGAAATGCTTATTAAATTGGCTTTCAAGCCATCAACAAATAAAGCATCGGATAAGGAGGGTAAACCGGGAACGGAAATGGATCCTTTCCCTACAACCTTCTTTTTGGATCCATCACCGAAAGTGACATATCCACCTTCCTCCATAACAAGAGTCTCAAAGAAACTCTTGTTTCCCGTCATGTGCCTAGAGCACCCACTATCCAAATACCAAAAATTAGAAGAATTTGCCTTCAAGGCTATTTGTGCAACATGGCAAACATTTTCATTCTTTCTAATCCACTTAGCAACAATTTTGGCTTTCTTAGTGGTCTTTGGTACATGTGCTCTATTATTCCTAGGATCATGCAAATCAATATCATTATTCCTAGGAACATGCATCATGGCTCTTTTCTTTTTCTTCTCTATCATGCTTCTAGTTTTGCACATTTTTATATAGCGAAAGCATTGTGGTCTAATATGACCAACAAATCCACAAAAGTGACAAATAGGAGTAAAATAAGGAATCATACCTTGTCCTTGTCTTTGTAGATGAAGGGGTTCAATGCGTCTTCGTTGTTGAACCGGTCTAGGTTGCTTCCAAGCTTGAGGTTGCATGATAGGCCTCTTTCCTTTGTGAGCCATTTGAGGAGAAATGTTGGCTTGAGGAACCCTAGGGGGTTGAGCTTGAGGTTGCCTTCTTGGCCCCATCTTCACTTGAGCATTTGAACTTTGTCCTATTTCTAACTTCTTTCTAGGAAGTTGCACAAGTGAAGTTTCTTCTTTCTTCAAGCTCTTGACAAATATGGTCTTGTTAGAGGTTGAGATCTTATTGTCATCTTCATACCCAAGACCCCTCTTGTCACATGGACTCTTTCCAACACCAAGCATATGGTCAAGCTTCTTGGTGCTAGAATCCATCCTAGTCATAGATTCTCTAACTTCTTCAAGCTCCCTCTTTAGACTATCCTCACTCCTCCTAGATAAGACTAACTCCTCTTTTAGCTTATCTTCCATCTTCTTGAACTTCTCCACTTGTTCACTTAAGTGGTCATTTTGAGATGCAAGTTCAAGATTTTCTTCTCTCAACATCTTGATCTTTCTTGTACTCTTGATTGCTAAATCATTAAATTCGGCATGATATTTAGCAAACTCCTTTTTCTCCATAAATCCATTCATGGAGTTAGAGGAGGAATCACTTTCTACATCACTTGAGTCATTTTCCTCTTGACTCATTTCCTCTCTCTCACTAGCACTTTTGCTTTTATGGGAGGAGGCAAAAGCTAGGAGATTAGCCATGAGCTCTTCATCATCCGAAGACTCATCTCCCTCATAGGAGTCATCACTACTTCCACTCCAAGTGGCGGCCATCACTTTCCCCTTTTTCTTCTCAACATGGTTTGCACAATCGGGGGCAAAATGACCTATGCCACCACACTCGAAACAACGGACCCCTTTCCTTTCGGTCCTTTCTTGCCTAGGTTCAAACTTCTTGAAAGAGCCCTTTTTCTTCAAATCTTGACCTTTTGACCCAAAGCTCTTCCTTCTAAACTTCATAACCTTGTTGAACCTTTTTACAAACAAGGCAAGGTCTTCATCCGAGTCAACCTTCTTTTCCTCCTTTTCATCCTTGGAGGTTTTTAAAGCAATTCCTTTTTGCTTTTTAGTGGGTGTGGAGATAGGCCCTTTCCTAGACTCATAAGCTAGAAGTCTCCCAATCACCTCACTCGGCTTCATATCCTTATAACCACTATTTTCTTCTAAAGCCGTCACCTTTGATTCAAACCTATCGGGTAGAGATCTCATAATCTTTTGCTTGATTCTCCTATCCGAATATGGATCACCAAGTTGATGGCTTTGGTTGACTATATCCATCAACTTGATCTCAAAGTCGTTGAAGCACTCATTCTCCTCCATCTGCGGGAGTCATCATAGGGAGATCATATCCGTCTTCCACCGCCATCCATGCACGGTCATGAATTTGGCATATGTAGGATTCCATCTTCCCTTTCCATTGGGAATAGTTCAATCCGGTAAGAAGTGGAGGCCTAGTGCTAGAAGCTCCTTCGTGGCCACCACCATTTCCACCGTTTCCACTCATAGTGTTTATGAATGAATGAAATGAATGCAAATGTATGAATGATCAAAAATCACACAAAATGCAACACACACCAAAATAAGCAAGGATCACCTATGTATGTCTAGGAACCCGCTCTGATACCAATTGAAACTAATTAATGCACGGTGTGTATAAAACTATCTAGAGGGGGGGTGAATAGATTTTACGCTTTTTACCCAATTTTTCGTGTTAGTCAAAATTACGAAATTACCCTCAAGATAAAATAAACAAGCAAGTGTAATATGGTGCGGAAATTAAATTGACACTTGATTTTTACGTGGAAACCCTCACGGGAAAAACCACGGGCTATGTAAGTAAGCCACACTCGAACCTCGAATCCACTAAATGTGCAAACGATTACAACCTAATCCCGGTAGTAATCACACACCTACCTAATCCCGGTATGAGTGAACCTAGTCCAATTTTGCTTGCGATCTAAGCAACCTAATCCCGATTGCTACACACAAGACTTAGCTTCTCTTGAAGAGAATACAACCCTAAGTGAATATGTGAAAATATCCAAAATGCAACATAGAGCAAGGGAAACCCTATATGCTTATCTAAGATGATTAATATGCAATTAAGAACAATCCTAGATATCAAAAACTAAATGACATGTCAATTAGTTTAGCTAATCAATATCAAGCACAAAAACCTAATATGCTAGCACAATACAACTTCTCAAACATACATCATACTAATCTCAATCTTGTATTCAACAAATATAAAATCACATACAAGTAATTAAATTGAGATTGCTAGATAAGAGAAACACAAAATATGTAAGATATTAGTGAAAAGCTTACCAAGCAAAGTATGATGAAGAATCCATGCAAGATGTCATCTAGATGATCTAAGATGATGCTAGATGATGATTGATGATCATGGAACAAGTGTTTGAGTAAATAAAAATGAGTTCTTTGGAATTTTTCTTCTCTTTGAAAAATCTCCTAAGTATGGAATCTGAATATGAACTCTTGTAATTGACCTAAAGTCAAAGTGGCATATATATAGGGGGCCAAAACAAAGTGTGGTCGTTTTGATTAGTTTCCCCATATTTGCCTTGGGCGCTGTACGTAGGGCGCCCTTGTACAGCGCCTGTACAGCGCCCTTGCTCTGTTTTCACGAGGAAACAGAGTGGCGCTGTACGTACAGCGCTCTGTACAGCGCCACGTACAGCGCCCCAACAGCGACCCAACAGCGACCGATTAAATCGATCAGGTCTGAACAGCGCTCAATGGGCGCTGTTCGTACAGCGCTTCTGAACAGCGCTTTTGGGGGCGCCTAATGCAAAAATGCAATCCTAAGTCTAAGCATGACAAGGCAATTGGATATGCAAGATGCAATCAAACTAACATGCAAGAAGAGATGTTAATGAGCATTAAGACACACATAAAAGACACACAACATATAAGGATTAAACATATGCATGAGTTGTGAGTGTGTGCATCTATCTCTTCAAGACAAGTAAGCACTTAGAATATTACCTTTGGTGCTTGTCAATAGTGAGGTCTTCAAAAGGGCCTAAGCAATAACACAACATCTAAGCTACCCTTACAAAGCATCCCCACATGTGGTTTGATCACGAAATAAGCCAATTAAACACAACGGGAATCCTAACAATTGACTATCCGAACCTCTTGTCCTAGTCAAGGCTTCTTGCTTAGTTATCCAGATCTCTTGTCCTAATCAAGACTTCATGCCTTTTACAAGGACTTCCTAGTGTGATCAATGAATGCATTTGATGCAAACAAGCAATTCAACTTAGAACATGTGATCAATACATTCCATGGAAAATAGACTTAATCATATGAGAACACAAGTCAAAATTGTCTAGTTATAAAACTTGAATTAAAACCTAAAGCATGTGAAAACACCTAACACATATGGCTCCTAGTTTCATTCACAAATCTAACACTTGAATAAATCATATACATGAAGCACATATTCAAGATATTAGAAACATACACTAAAAATGCTAGAATCACAAAATATGTTCAATGAATATTCTAGCCAACATTTAAAGTAAGGATATAATTAAATATCAATTAAATTCTAGAAGGCTCTAAATATAAAATCAAATGTGCTAATCCTAGTGTTAACCGCCAAAAATGGCAGGGGTTCAAATTCCATCAACATTGGAGGATAAATCGAGATAGAAAGACATCATAGAAGAGCATCTCGATACCCCGCCACTCTACCAATTAGTCGGGTACAGTCTCCTACTAGCCCCAAATAGGGATCAAGGGTCCCTAAACCCAAGAAGTACCAGAGAACAAAGAAGACAAGGTTCCCGGGACTTAACTACTGCGGAATCCAGTGCCCCGCTACCACGTAGAATCCAGTACCCCACTACCACGTAGAATCCAGTACCCCACTACCACACAGAATCCAGTACCCCGCTACCGAACATACCCAATATCCCGATACATTGTTCATTAATGGGGTAAGCTACCATGACCCTTTTACGAACTAACTCACCAGACGGATAAAGTATCGGGAAGGAGAGATTGTAAAAGTCAGCCTAGCACGATCAAAAGACAGTTTTAAATCAATAATAAAACGTCGCCGTTCAAGACAAACAAATAATTATATTCATTCCTGCCACTAAGTCTTCTACTTGAATGAGGAGTTAACTCCCACACAAATTGCCAAAGAAGGAATCGCTTGATTCTAAGGATCAAATCCCCCGACTATCTGGTTGATCGCCAAGGAAAGTCCTGTAATTGCTAAAACCCTAGACCGAACTTATAGGAGTGCATGGCAAGAAACAAGACCTATATATACATCGTATTATCACGCGAGGAGAGGAGGGAAACATGAGTGCCTAACCCTACTAGAGATCTTTTTCCACTTATCGACATGTACGAGAGCTCCATCGCCATTGTCAACCGAGGGTTTTATCTCATCACCATAGCTATCTAAAGTCTTTGTTGTACTCTTATCATGTCTTTATTGTCAATAAAAAAAGAGTGGTACGTGATACCATTATTACATTAATTTTTGCCCACCATTATCATGGCTTTTCATAGATTTTATTAGGAAGCTAAGGGTATCGAACTACTTGATACCTCTCTGACTGAGATCTATCTTGATTTTAGTCATATTGAATTGTTAATTGGAAAAATCACCCCAGTGACAATTTTTTGTTAACACTTAGATTTGTTCAATTAAAGAATCCAAGCACATGCCAAGGTTATTGATCATAAAATGAATCAATCAAATCACAAATAACCCTAGATATCAGACTAATCATAATACAACACTCAAACATGTGAAAAACTAGAATCCTAGAAAACTAGTTCACATTTGTCTCTAATTAGACTTGATTAGATTTGATTATGAAGCTATCTTTCCCAATAGAATTCATCATACATACCCATAAATATAGAAGAAGAAAACCCAATGTAATTGAAGGTTTAAAAAGAAGAAAACACAAAGATTAGTCAAATACCTAAGAATCACGAGCTGGTTCGGTTTTTAGGGTAGAGCCACCAGCAAACGCAATCAAACAGCTGCAAACTCTCTTGGAAAAGGTAGAGGACTTGATTAAGAAGATTCTCCAACTTGAATCACTCAATTCGGAGTCCGAATGAGAAAGTTATGGTGTTTGGAAGGTTAGAAAGTTTGGAGAGAAAATTCTGCACATGTGTTTTCAAATTTTCGAAATGAAATGTGAGGGGAAAGGAGATATTTAAAAGAGAGAGAGAGAGAGAGAGAGGGGGGGGGGGGGGATTTTCGTGGCCAATGGAAGGCTGCCACATCACCACCCCATGAGAGGTGCGTGAGCCTCACGGGATAGAGGGGTGTGTGGGCTGTGAGCCTCACGCGCCCTTCACGGGCTCCTCCCAAAAATGGCATTTGGCCATTGCTTGTCTCTCTTGCACTCCTCTCACGTTCTTCGACCGTATTCGAGCCTCCGAACTCTGAATTTGAATCCGTCTTCGGATTACAAACCATGACTCCCTCACACATAAGGAAGACTATGAAACTTTGACAAAATGTTGATAATTCGACTCGATACACGATGATGAAGACAACACATTATATGAGAACGCAAAGTAACGTAGCTTCCTAGTTTGGACTCGAAACCTAATGAGTGAGTAACCAAAATGATCGGAACTCAATAAGGAATCTTATGAGATCATGTTCAAGTCCAAAACAAAATAAACACAAAGTCACACAAGTATGCCATTTCCAAGAGATAGTCCTAGAACATGCAATTCTACAATGTTTGTCAATATAAGACTAATGCATGTGCATACTTCAACAAGTGTGTGAATGTGTTATACCAAATGTAGCACAACGATGCAAGGACACACATGCATGAATTGTGAGTGTGTGTGCAAACACCTTGCAAGAAGAATGAAGTCTAAATATACCTTTGATGTCTTCTCCTCTTAAAGGCTTCATTTTGCTTTATGTGTTGTCCAATATCCTTGAAGCTTGATAAACTGTGAATCCTAGACAACTAATCAATACAAAGGAAATGTCATTTTGATATAGAATAATGCCAACCTAACTCAAAATCCTAATAGACTCGATATCATCCAACTCCATCTGCTATGTTTAGCCCTTTTCCCCGCTATTCCACCTTGTCATACCCAGTTCTCCCTGGCCTTTCCCAATGGTGACTTGAGAACATTGCTTGGTCAGTGCCGCAGGGTTTGAGGAGATGGTGTAACACTTGTGCACCATTTGATGGTCTCCTCTCACGATTCCCACTTTTCCATTGACCGGGAACTTTAGGACATTACGGTAGGTTGAAAGGACCCCTCTGATCTATAAGAGGAAGGGCCTTCCCAGGATGATGTTGTAAGCGCTCAGGGCATCCACCACAACGAACTCTACCATAGTGTTAATATGTCAGGGAGGCTCCCCTATGATCACCGGGAGTCTTATGGACCCGGTTAGCATCAGAGAGTCCTTAGTAAACCTGTATAGTGGGGTGGTGCAGCTATTTTAACATGGGTGCTTGAGTTGGAATTGACCCAGCATGTCTTTGAAGAGTATATCGCTGCCAGTGTCGATCATAGCCCTAGTTACCCGGCAGTTGGCCACCTGAATGGTGATCACTATGGGGTCATCGTAGGGTTGGACCGTGTTGTAGACGTCATCCTCTATGAATATGATTCGACTGGAGCGAAGGTGCTCTGAGATTCCTCTACTAACCCTCAACACTTGCCCTTTTACAGCGTGCCAGGGTACCTTCCTGGCATGGTTCTCCCTTGAGTTGTTTAAGTTACCAATGAGAGTTGGCCCTCCATTGATAGTGTTGATAATCTGGATCTGCTCCATCAGATCTTTTCCCTTATGCTTCCTTCTTTCTTCCGGCTCCTATAGCTCTTTTTGGACCTTCTTCCCGGTCTTGATTCCATCCCTCACTTGTTGGAGGAACTCGATTAGCAGGTTGCCAGTTACTAAGCCCTCGATCTGGTTGTGGAGACTGAAGCATTCCAAAGTGTTGAGACCCACATCTTCATGGAAGTCGTAGTACTTGTATTTGTTCCTTCGGTCTATTGAGAACTTCATGGGGTGGGGCTTCTTTAGTAGCCCTTTATCCTGGATAGCCAGGTAAATTGTTTCTCTAGGAGCGTTGGAGGGTGTAGTTGGTGTATTCATCCTCTTCTGTTTGGCTTATCCTGGCGACCTCCCAGACTGGGGAAGGTGTACATCGGATCCTTTTCAGTGGGGATATCCTTCTTAAAGGCTGGGCCCTACTAGGAGGAAGCAAGTTATGGACCGGTTCGAAGGGTTGTCTCTTCACTTGGGGACCGACTCCCTTTTCTTTCCCTTCCCTAGCAGTTATCCTTTCTGAAGCACTTGGTTGAGCGGAATTCGTCGTGCTCCATTTTGATACGGTACTACTCATTAAGCTGGACTTGCTCCAAGGCCCGACTATAAGCCTCCTGGTAGGTCTCCGATTTGTCTTTACTGAAGGATCGCCAAAGCTTCCATACCCATAGGTTTTTTCGAAAGTTAGTGAGGCTTTCTTTCTCCATGAACACTCCAATTTAGATCACCTCTTTATGGAAGCGTTCCACATAAGACTTGAGTCTCTCTCCTCGGTCCTGAACCGCATACTGCAGCAGGATCGGGTCTTTGGATGGGGGCTTCACCCCCTAGAACTGGGCACAAAAATCCCTTGATAGTCTAACAAATGAGTTAACGCTCCCTAGGGGGAGCTTCCTAAACCATGTCTTGGCAAAGTAGGTGAGGGTGCAAGGGAACATCCAGCACATAGCCCTTCTGGAGGCATTCTGCACCTCCATCTGCTACACGAAGGACTTTAGATGGCTTAACATGTCTTCCACACCGGAGTAGATCTTCTCTAGCATTTTGAACTTAGGTGGGAGGGTCGCGTTAAGGACTTCCCTCAAAAGCGGGGCATTCATTTCCCCGAGTTGGTCTTTGTTCAACCCCCAATACTTGACCTTGTCTTTTTCCAATTCCGCTAAGCTTTTTGCCATTTTCTTCATTTGCTCCTTCATGTACCTGGGCTCTCCATGGTGGGACTAGACCTCTGCTCCTTCCTCCCTAGTCGCGGTTCTGGATGTGATTAAAGCACCATGTAGGGCCCTTTGGTCCCGCCTGGTTACGGCCTGATTCCTACTCTGGTTATATGGTGGTTCAGTTCGGCTACTAGTCTCTGATCCTTCTTTCACACAACTGCGACACGGTGGCCTTGGTAGGCTGTGTTGAGTGATGGGCCTCTTGTCGCTCCTGCTTTCGATCTAGCCCTCTAGGGCTCCGATGCGCCTATTCCTTAAGGGATTCCCGCGGGGCCCAACCTGTCAAAGACCGCTCTAGCAAGGCCCAATCTGTCATAGATCGACACCTTGTTGCTGGGTCCACTCCATTGGGGCGCAGGCCTAACGACTCTTGTCGCAGCCCCTCTAGGAAATTGGTGAAATGGTGGTCAAAAGTGCCTCGCTGGACCGATCTAGGTTCATAAAGGCTTCCGATGAGTGCCGAGTGGTCCAGCGCTGGTTCATCTACCCGTGGTGGGCTATCTAGCATTGGGGCACTTTCTGGTAACTCAGCCTCATGGGTGGCCAGGTAGAAGTGAGGCCCAGATGGGTCACCCTGATTCTGAGATGATCTCAACCTCATTCTTGGTGTTTTTTTTTTTTTTTTTTTAAGCAAGCTAGTAGGCTTTAAGAGAGAACCACGTTGGTGCAATGATTCCCATAAATGGCACCAAACTGTTGACCTGAAAAATCCCTCGGATATTTCCGGGACAATAATTGACCTCAGTGTACTGGTGCATCGTGGTTGGTCCGGATCAGGTAGAGCGTCGTCTTAGTATGACCAGATAGGGTGCTTGGGAAGACTCTTGGTCCGGTTACCAAGGACCAAAGCTGGGGTTCAGGACCGGTCTTAGGGGGAGATGAATGAGGTTGTGGAGGTTCTATGGATCGTTGATTGGTGGGATTCTAATGAGAACTAGGACATTCTTTATTTAGTGTAAAAGGGGTACATCATACATGGTCTTTAAGTGAGCCATCAATATTACAATAGGGGTATGTAATAATAGAAAAAGATGGGACTCGATGGAGCTTGGTTTAGGAGGGGTAGTAGCTAAGTAATATGGACACAATAGAGCTTGATTTATGAGGCGTAGTAGTCAAGTAGAGTGGACACAATGGAGCTTGATTTAGGAAAGGTAGTAGCAAAGTAGATGGACACAATGGAGCTTGATTTATGAGGGGTATTAGCCAAGTAGAGTGGAAATAATGGAGCTTGATTCAGGAGCTTGCTTGAGGTTTTCGAGACCAACCCTTTACTCTTTGTAAGTTGGGGTATTTATAGCGTGTCTTTAGAGGGGTAGGTGAGGGATGTCCATTTAGGCAGGAACGCCCAGCCCGATCCTCACCGTTCCCTAAAACCAAGCATCGAGGTGGCAGGAGTTGTAAGGCTTAGATGGTGCCACGGGGGCACGTCTCTTGGTGTGGTTTTTGCCCGGGTAGGTAGGGGCCCTAGTCCCTATACTTAAGTGTGAAAAATTGATCCCCACCCTTGCTTTAGACCAGGTCAACAGTTGGCACACACCTAGGAGGGCCACGATTCTTCCACCTATGCCCTAAGCTGACATGGCGCTTTGGTGGCGATTCGGGGTTCTTGGATTGGTCAAAAACACTCCCACCTGGTGTGAGATATTGCTGTAATGGATTAGGCTAGTGGGGGACATCGTCAGCGCCTGTCCCGATGCACGTTGTCAAGCACCCTTATCCACCATTTCCTTCTTCAGCTCAAGGGTGCTCTGCAAGTATTTTGCTGGGAAAACACAGCCTCCTCCTTCATGTATGGGTTAATTGACATTGGGTAGGGATTAGGTAGAATGAGATTCGACCGTTGATAGGGCGCAGTTACTGGGAATCTTGGCCATTGATCCCTTATCTTTCCCATTTTGTGCTTGATGTTCCTCATTAATTATACTCTACAAGGCTCTTGCAGGTTACCCTGGCTCTTTCTCTCCTCCCATGTGATTTTGCAGTAGGGTTAGCGTCAGCCCCAAGTGGGGGATCAATGTTTGCTGGAAGCGATTAGGTCATTCTAGAATGTTCTTCTAGGGCACTTGCAAGACTGGCCTAGGTTGCTCATGTTCACTAGCGTTGATCCGGCGGTGTTATCTATCGGCCTTATCCTGTCCACCGCGGTTCCAAAAGTAGCGGGTTACTGCTAAGGATCTTAATCAAGTACTTCTGGGGGGTGGACGGGTTAAAGACCGGGTTCCTCTTCGTATTAGATGTTTGTGACGGACCGAGTCCTTAATGGACTGGGTTCGTCTTGGTACCACGAACTTGTGGAGGACCGGGTCCCTCCTTGTATTAGGTGCTTGTAACGGACTGGATCTCTGATGGACCGAGTCCACCTTAGCATTACGATCTTGTGGAGGACCGGGTCCCTCCTTGTATCAGTTGCTTGTGGGGGACCAGGTCCCTCCTGATGGGGAAAGTTCTTCTTCGGAAGAGTTGCCCACTTTTCTGGTTAATATTATTATTTTATTATCATTTTTATCATCATCATCATTATTCTTTGGAGGAGTTGCCAACCAATATTATTATTTTATTATCATTTTTATCATCATCATCATCATCATCATTATTATTTTATTAATATTATTTATTATTATTACTATTATTTTTATTTTATTTTATTTTATTTTATTTTATTTATTATTATTATTAAATATTGAGGGATATTTAAATAAAAAAGATAATTTAATTATTCAAAAAATTAAATTCAAAATTTTATTATTATTTAACCATTATTTCAATTTTAATTTTTAATTTTAAAAAAAAAAATGGTTAGAGAGATATTTAGGTCATATTATTATATTGTTTCTGGTTGTATGCAATTTTCTATATACTCAGGGGAACTTATTGCAATTTGCCTAACAGAAAAATGGACGGCGTTAGGCTTTGGGCCTCTGCTGCAAAAAAAATGAGAGTTCATGGGGTTTAGTGACCATTTTATGAATTCAAGGGGCATATCAGCAATTTACGAACAATTCAGGGGCCATACATACCATTAGACCTAAAAAATAATTGAAAATAATTGTCTTTTGTGAGAGAGGAGTATAAAATTATATTAAATTGATTTTTAAATAAATAAAATCATTTTAAATGAAAGCAATAAATAAATAAATTATTGTAAACTAAATTTTGTTAAAAAATTATTAATTTTTTTTTTGAATAAAATAAATTATTTTAAAAATAAATAAATTTATTTAAAATTAATTAGAAATAAAATGACATTAAAAAAATATTTTTTTTTAAAATATTAGACAAAATATATAAATATTTTTTTAAAAATAACATATATCAGAGATATTAACTTCTCTAGAAATTAAAGTGTAATGAAACCAACTCAAAACCCCTTACCTAGAACTCGTGCGGATCCAAAATCCGATTCTGACATCTTAAATTATTTTCTAACTTTTGCAAAGCTCAATTTTCGGTTTTTTTTTTTTTTTTTTTTTTTTTTTCTCTTCAGAAGACATGTTATCTGGATGGAAATACTGCATCACACAAATTTTATAATCAATAAGCCACCAAATTTGATAGAGTGCTAGAATCACTCTCTCAACTTACTCTCTCAACCAGAGGCGAACATAGTAGAGGGCTGCCTCGAGCTGTAGCCCGGGCAGCCCAAAAAAAAAATTTCAATATATAAATGGTTAATTACACTAATACCCCTAAAGTTTAATAATATTACAAGAATATGATATTTTCTCTAAATTTAGTAAAATATAAATATTTTGTTCTTCAAAGTAAGCTATAAAAATATAAATAATATTATAGCTTCTAACATTATAGAATTAAATCATCCAAAAGTTTAAATAATTTTTTTAACTACAAGTTTAAATAATTGTTTATGCATAAATTTTATAATATATTTCATATGTTTAAGTAGTCCATTATCAAATTGGTATCATCTTATTATTCAAAAAATTAAACAAATATTCATTGAGAATTATATATATAAAAAATTATTTTTAATCAACGGCTTGCATGTCTCGCACCAACTTTATCAAAAGTTTTTTCCACAATACACACCGAATTTAAAAATGTAGTGTGAGAATTTGTGAGTTATTAATAAAACATTATAATATTTTGACTAAACAAAAGTAAATAGATCAAACTATTGACTTTATAATGTTAGTGTGTAACGGGAAAAAAATACTATATATATATATATATATAAATTAGCCCAGGCGGCTAATTTTTCTTGGGTTCGCCCCTGCTCTCAACCCACTCTCTTTTCTCCTTTTAACACTTGTCAATTATTTACTTTTTTGAAATAAATTTTAGAGACATCATTAATGAATTGTTTTTACATGTTATTTACAATTCAAACCTTCATATCTTCCCAAATTACCATTTTTTTTACACCTAATTGTCATAATCCTTTTCTTAAATATTAATATTATTATTATTTTATATACCTCTTTTTTATTTTTTAAAATATCATAACAAACATAGTTTATACTTGAAAAATTATCGCTTTTGTCTATATTATCATAAGTTCATAATATTTTATAAAGTGATTATTTTTACACAATTTAAAAATATATAGTTATAAAAAATTAAAATTTCATTAATAATATAAAAACTCAAATATTCTAAAAAAAAAAACGCAAGATGCCAATGTTTATTGTATTTTAATATCTTAAATGTTGTTAATAATATATTTGCTATTTTTTAAAAATAAATATAAAATAAATTTAATAAATATTATTCAACCCATTTTACCTTTGAAGATTTTTGCTCACATGTTTGGAAATGACAATTTGGTGTAAAAAAAAAGGGCAATTTAGGAAGATGTGGATTATTTAAATTTTAAATAACATGCAAAAACAATTCATTAATGATAGCTCTAAAATTTATTTCTAAAAGTTCAATATAGGACAAGTGTCAAAAGGAAAAGAGAGAGTGGGTTGGGAGAGTGAGTTGAGAGAGTGTATCTAGCACTTCTCAATTTGATATTAGAAAAACATAACAAAAATGATAAATAGGTATAGACATAGATATGTGGTGTTCAAAGAATGTTATACAATAGAATATTAGTAATCTCAAAGCATTAATTGGTCTAGAATGCTGAAAATTAAAATCGATTGAATACGCCAATGACCATTCATTGCTCCCATTTAGTAGATAAATTAAACTATCTCTTGGAAAAACCAAATGCAGGACTTTAAATATTGGAATTAAGAATATCAAACCTTCGGATTCATTGTATTATTGTTGCACCGATTTAATAATTTCTTTTTAAGCTAACTCATTTAATAATAATAATAATAATAATAGAAATGAATAGGAAAAATATAAATGAATGTATATAATTTAAGAGTGCAATTTTGCTCACCCACATTTACTAGAGGTAAGTATTACCCCCCACCTCAGGTATTGCCACGTGTCCTAAACTTAACCCAAAGTCCAAAGTTAACCCAAGATTTGGGACACGTGGTAACACCTGAGGTGGGGGGTAATGCTTACATCTAGTTAAAGGGGTGAGTAAAGTTGCACTCCATAATTTAATGAGCAAATTGCACTCAACCTCCCTGAGGTTTGGCATATTGCACCCAGAAACAACTTTATCATTAATTGACACTCACACCCCCTGCCGTCAGGTCAAACTTAACGGTTGACTAACTGTTACCTTTAAAAGACTAAACTACCCCTGATCCTTAAATTAGATTAATAAAAACACATTTTATCATAAAATTAAAAAAAAAAATAAACAAAACAAAACAAAAAGAAATGATTTCCATCAACTCAAACCTTCATCAACATCAACACAAACCCAGAAACATTTTGTGATGAATTTCTAGATTTTTTTTTTTTTCTTTTTGAAGGATACAGCATAACAAAGAGAAACAAATCAAAACATACCAAGCAAAGGATGCTAGTTTTGACAATCAGCCAAGACAGAGGTTTTAACACAAGGAGGGAAATCTTCCAACCAATACATGTCTTCATCAATATTAAAAACAAAAAATTAAAAAAAAAAAAAACCTTCATCTTCAACCCACACCCAAAAACATCAATCCAAACCACCACCAAATCCACACCAAATCACCCGAACCCAAACATCAAACAATTTCTTCTCTTCTTCAACAGCCAATTCCACACTTGAACCACCACCAAATCCAAACCCAAACCATTTCAACCTCAAATTTGATCAATCTCGCCCAATCCGACACTGATTACTCTTTCATGTCGATCCCTCCGAGTTCCTCCTCCTCCTCATCCTCCACCGCACAATTCACATACACGGCCACAACGTTGTCTTTATCAACGTCAACTAATTCCTACTTCCCCTTACCTTTTCACCTCCAACAACCTGACCCATCGACGGCTTTTCACTATCCACAACCCTATGCTGCTTCGATGGCCGCGGCGCCGCTGGTTGTCCCTTTCGCTTATCCCTCCCCTAAAGCACCAGGTTCGCATTGTATTTTTTTTTTTTTTTTAGGCCTGTGAATTGAATTCTTTATCAATTATATGATATAATCTTTATAAGAATTTATGTTTCTATATTTGGTTGAAGCGTATTGTTATGGATGATGTTAATTTGATAGAAATATCCAATAAATTGTCAACTGAGAATATTTAGTTGTGAAATTTTGATTCAATAAGCGGGAGGAGGTGGATTAGCATAATTTTTTTAATTTTAATTGTCATTGAAGAAATATTTTTTGAAATAGTAGCATTTTAATTGTCATTGAAGAAATATTTTTTTAAATAGTAGCATTTGCAATTGCATGGTTTGTATTGAATTTGTTGTTTAATTGAACAAGCCCAACACCTGTTCCAAAGGGATGTGCAGACGATTACAGAGTGGTGGTTTGGGTGTGGATTTGGTTGTTGTAGAAGAGAAGAAATTATTTGATTTTTGGGTTCGGGTGATTTGGTGTGGATTTGGTGGTGGTTTGGGTTTATGTTTATGTGGTTGGGTTGACGATGAAGGTTTTTTTAATTTTTAATTTTTTTTTTTTTAATGTTGATGAAGACATGTATTGGCTGGAAGATTTCCCTCCCTGTGTTAAAACCTCTGTCTTGTCTGATTGTCAAAACTAGCATCCTTTGCCTGCTATGTTTTGATTTGTTACTCTATGTTATGTTGTATCCTTTTAAATATATATATATATATATATATATATATATGGAAATTCATCATAAAATGTTTCTGGGTTTGTGTTGATGTTGATAAAGGTTTGGGTTGATGTAAATCATTTTTTTTTTCTTTTGATAAATTGTTTTTTTTTATTAATTTAATTTAGGGATCATGGGTAGTTTAGTCTTTTAAAGGTAATGGTTAGTCAACTGTTAAGTTTGACCTAATGGAAGGAGGTGTGAGTGTCCATTAATGATAAAGTTGTTTCTGGGTGCGAGAGGCCAAACATCAAGGAGGTTGAGTGCAATTTGCTCTAATTTAATTCCAAATCTCCCACACAGCCATACGATGACACATGTCATATTTAGGGCTCAATTTTACTATATTACTAGTTTACAGCCCACATGACGCCGTAAAATATAACACAGCTGTATTTATTTATTTATTTATTTTATTCTTATTCTTCTATTTCAATGAAACTACTTAAAAATTTTAAAAAGTTAACAATTTCGTAAAAAGTTAGATTTATTATTGAATTTTATATCATTTGAATCCATCTAAAAATCAATGTAAATAAATATTATTGTTATTATTATTATTCATTTGTAATGTATTAGAAACATAAAATGTTGATTATTATTACAATTAATAATAAATATATAATCAAAGAATTATATAGCATTCGGATTAATACCTTTCACCGTCGGAAATCCGAATCATATAACGGAAGCGGGATTGGGTGAGCGGGTTATATCATTGGTCGGAGAATGATCACAGATCGAAATCCGAAAAGTTTCCTCAACTCACCGTGCAATTTGCTATCATTGAAAAAGACTAGCAAAATAGAAACAGTACTCTGTCTGTATATCACTCTCTGATATTGTACACCCTGAGAAACTCAGATGGGATTAATAATCAATAGCACACTTTGCTATCTGAGAAACTCAGATGGGATTAATAATCAATAGCACACTTTTCTATTTATAGGGTCCAGAATCCTATATGGATGGATTTTGATATTCAAATTTAAATGACATTTAAATTTAGAGCAAATTGCACTAAACCTCCTCGAGGTTTGCCCTCTTACACCCAGAAACAATTTTATCACAAATTGACACTCACACCCCTTGCCGTTAGTCAAACTTAACCGTTGACTAAGTTTGACCGTCAAAAGACTAAACTACCCTCAATCCATAAATTAAATTAAATTTACAATTAAAAAAAAATGGATCTCAAAATTTGAAAACTGAATTAAATGAAAAATATATATATAATTAAATAAATAAATAAATAAAAACAAAGCAATTTATAAAAAAAGAAAAAAAATCGATTTTTTTTTTTAATGGATCTCTACCATCCATCTCAAATATGGACAGTGGCAATTAAATAGATTTTAAAAAAAAAGTAAAAAAAGAAAAAAAACGAGATGGAGATCTAATCTCCAGACTAGATCTCCATACGTCCCCATGTAGATCCATGTTCGACACCTTCGATGATTTCCCTTTTTCGATTGCATTTCCACCAACCAATCACTTCCATCCACCTCAGACTCCAACGAGATCCCCTCCACTCTCTACCACCGTTCACTCTCTCGCTGCCAAACCGAAGTTAACGACTCCAAAACGAGCATTAGAGAGAGAAGCTACAAGAAGTATCGGAAGTTGATAAAGAATGAAATCGATTTGGAGAGAAAATCCTGAAACCTACCCTGTTTGGGATTTGCGATTTGCTAGAGAGAGAGAGAGAAATTTAGTTTATAGATACAGAGAGAGTGAGTTATATTGTTTTGGTTGTTTTATTCAATATTCCTCATTTTATTTGTTATTGTTGTTGTTATCATCATTTTCTTCAGTTGAGTGATTCAAATTCAAGAATTTGAAAGTGGGTTGTTATCAGATTTGTTTTTGGATTCTTATCATGAATTGAAGATGAAATTCACTTTTAAGATCTCTCTGTTTTCCTCTATTTCAATTTTCTTTTACTCTTTTACCGCTAACAACAAAAGTTCTTTCAATTTCAACTTTCTCACGTAATGTTTCCTAGTTAGATCCCCATGAAACAACTTCAATTGTTTAGTTAAATTAAATTAAAATACTTTTGTTTCCAAAACAATTTTCCTAGAAAGTCAAAACCTTTCAAGTCTCTAATTTTCTTGACATTCAATTATGATCTGGTACTTTTTGAGAGAAAACAAACGGAGTCAGATCTTCAACCGCACCACCCCCACCATCTTCATGATCTTCAACATCGAAGCCGCAATAAGACCTGATCTTCAACAGCATCTTCATGATCTCTCCCTATTCGGGTGAGATCTCCATTGATCCCTATGTCTCCAGATTGTATCTCTTTGATGGATGCTGGATCTCCACCTCACACTTCATATATATATATATATATATATATATATATATATATATATAGATATTTACTTTTATACTTTTTCCTTAAAAAAATCTATTTAATCTCCACCGTCCATCTCAAAGATGGATGGTGGAGATCCATTTTTGATTTTTGTATTTTTGTTTTTAATTAATTTATATTTTTAACATTTTTGTTTAATTTTTAATATTTTTTAATGTTTGAAAGGTCAAAAATACCCTTATTTTTTACGGTCAAACTTAGTCAACGATTAAGTTTGACTAACGGCAAGGGGTGTGAGTGTCAATTTGTGATAAAGTTGTTTCTGGGTGTAAGAGAGCAAACCTCAGGAGAGGTTTAGTGCAATTTGCTCTTAAATTTAATATCTTATTTATCCAATTAACCTTTTATCTCATTTTATCTGATTGTTTGAATTTAATTGAATTATCAATATAATTCAAATTCAAACATCATGTGGTTTGATCCATACCAGTAATTCACAAATAATTAACTGATACTATTGGAACCACTTGAGCGTATTCCAACATCTCCCACTCGCACAAGTTGAACAATGCAAACTTTACAGAGTTATGTTTCTCAAACTTTTGGGTCTAATCATATATCATTCATACAAGCAAACGCATAGTGTGACCAATGAATAATTTTTCTAACTGTATTGGAGCATGCAATTTGATATCTCATATATCAACTTTATTGTTCATGTGAGTCTCAGATTTAATTTTCATTCATTAGTCCAAGCATACTTAACCCTTCTGTATACAAAGCTATGCTTGACTATTTCAAATTTCTATGTACTCACAATTGTATTCTTGTCTATCATAGACAATACAATTGGTTAACTGGTGAATACAAAAATTTATAAAGAAACATTAAATCTTCCCATCAAAACAACTTCTATCCTAGTCATGTCTCATAGACCGAATAGTACCATAGCCATAGAAAAACAAGCTAAAGAAGCTAACATTATTTTGTTACCTTGATATAAAGTCAATGGTCACAAGGACACTATTTAAGGTTTTATCAATCCTCAAGGAACTTACACAATGAGGAAGCAGGAATTTATTTACTCATTTTTTACTCATTTTATTTAATGGTCACATAACACATGTTGTATGAGGCACATGCTACAGTGAATTTCATTATTTACAAAGAATGCACATGTCTAAAATAATATTCACTGTATAGATCTAAATTCAATCGCTATCGAGTGTCAACTTGAGTCCTTAAAAGCTCACTTACTATAAGCGCCAAATAAGATCTCACATCTGGCTTAATTAGGTTTCATAATTATAGGGTATATCGTGATCAATTCTAAAATTATGAAAATTTTAAAACGAACCTCATCTTGACCCAGTCAAGGCGACATACTCATATATATAAGCTCCATGAGAATAAAACATCCACTTCATTCTCTTCTATATATGTGTCTCATCTTAGCATGCTATCTTAGTATCTAAAGCGACTGCACGTGTAAGAATGCCGATCTTAACCTGACGACATATTTTCATCACCTTATGTGTGTAGTATAATGGATAGTTTGCCATACTTTTAAGGTATGTCATAATCATCTTGACAACATTTCGATATTTCAATCTAGGATTATATTGGTATCCATTCACCAATCTTAAGGTGTAGGGAAAAATACGGTAGTACACGCAGCGGAAGCGAGACTAAAAACAGATTTAGTGACTTTTAAAAATTTTTCCTTTTATGAACCTTAAACCCTTTAATTAATTAAACATACATATACAATAACAAAAAGTAGAATACCTTTTGTCCCGTGATCCGATTGACTTACGTCGATGGTAATCCGCAAGATCTTCAATCCTAGCACGAACGTGGATCACCTAGGAGCGTGGTCTCCCTTTTCTTTGAATTGCAAATCTGTGAATGGACAAAACAAACTTTTCTTTTCTTTGTTAGTCACAAAAACAATCAAAAGAATGACTAAGATTATTCCGGTCACTTTTGAGTTCTCAATCTAATGATCGAAACTCGCGTGAATCTAAATCGATGTTGTACACACAAGCTTATTGATGAACAAGCAATTAGTGTACCATCAAAGAATAATCTATTCACTCTTTTATGTTTTAGTAGAATAAAATCTTTCTATGAATTGAGAAGAAGAAGAAATTTGTATCAAGAACACATGAAGTGGCCGAATTCTATACTTGTCAATATATAGGTGGCCTAAGTTTGCTTCTTCTTTTCTATTAGGGTTGCCGAAATCCTAACCTAGAAATAACTAGGGTTGCCGCAAAATACATGCCCACCATAGGCTTATGTTGCACCCTAATTTCCATCTAGTTTTTAAGACATCAAACCCTAATCCAACTCATAGATCTTTTATTCTTTTATTTTGACTAAATAAAAAGACTTCTTATTTGATTAAATAAATAAAACTAATTATTTATTTCCTTATCAAACAAGTCTTTTACTTTTACTTTTACTTTTAGGAAATATATTTCCTGATTAGAAAAGATTTGTTTCTTTAATTAAACAATTAATTAATAAATTAATTAATTCTTATTTAATTAAAACAATGAAACAAAATAATATATTAGGTTAAAAATAACCCTTGCCGCCCCACTTAGAGTAAATGGGCCAAAATATTATTTTCTTATTTCATTTAATCCATTGGACTTTAAATAAAAAGCCCACATGTAAACCAGACCCATTCTTACTAAAAGAAACAAGCCCACATGTCATTCATTAATATATAAATATAATTGAGCAACCCATTACATAAATAATGTGCAAATTATATTCTTAATATATTAAATGCAATTCTAGATGGACCCTTAAATTGGTCCGGTAGAATATATCAAGTGATCCATGCAAGTCCGTGTGGATTGGGGATCTTGGCGGGCCATCTAAATTTAAGCTTCAATAGACATAACCTAATCACAATCAACAAATGATTCACTTAGGTCCGATCCATTAATTTTAACTCATTCCACTAAAGAGCTAAAACTGAACTCTTAAATAAAGATAGAAAAGGAAAATGCTCCTCATTCATACCCTAGACAATCATATAGGAGATAGTGTATCCTCGTGATTAATATCAGTAATCGCCAAGAGTTCATAGACCGCCTATAACTCTCCAAGTTACCATATTTACTCATATGACCACGTTTTGAACTTGGATATTTTGACTTGTCCAGAAGCCATGTTTTCAATAGACACTATCGAAAACTCAACGTTGAGATTTAATATCCAATTACCTCAAAACATCCATATGATGATATTATACTCTCATTTTATTAAATGCGATGTTCATATCTATAAATGAAGTCCTCTATCGATTAACAAATGAATATCACCAAACTATCGAGGATAGACTATGCGATATAATCGTACTCATTGATAACTCAAATGATATCACTTGCAACCATAAGTCCATCATTTATCTCAGGATTAAGATAGACTCTCCGATTGTCCTAATAATGAAAAGACTATTATCTATTGAAGGTTCTAGATAAAGCTTTTCATTGTGATCCAGTTCAATGCACCCAGTGCACTAGATCCTTTTGCTCGAAGACACTCCGATGATTTTAGACTCATCATATCTCATTTGATCCCACTCAAATGCTAGCAAAAGAATTCTACAACTTTAACAAGATAAAGATGCCCAACCTTTAACTTAAGTTGTGAACATTATTCAAGACCAACTAAAGAATTGTGTCTACCACATACATATCCAGATGTACGAACAATTCTTCTTTTCCCATAGTCTTTAAACCTTATGATTATTTACTTTGACAATTATAATATTAAACTATAAATGCTATACGATTTGTTAAACCAGAAATCACTTTATTAATATGAAAAAGATTGTTAATTACAATATTACACTCTTGCTATTGAGCATAATCCTAACAATCTCCCACTTGCGTTATAGCAAATGTGTCATATCTCTCAAGCCCATGTTCTCTAGATGCCCATCGAAACTCTTCTGAGGTAGAGCCTTTGTGAAGGGATCCACTAGATTTTCTGCTGACGCGATTTTGGTAATCGTCACGTCACCTCTTTGAACAATCTCCCTTAAAAGATTATACTTTCTTTCAATGTGTTTACCTCTCTTGTGACTTCTTGGTTCTTTCGAATTAGCCACTGCTCCACTGTTGTCACAGTAGATAGTGATCTGCTTATTCGCACTAGGAACCACTTCCAAGTCTATCAAGAATTGGTGGAGCCAAACAGCCTCTTTGGCAGCCTCGCATGCAGCAACATACTCAGCTTCCATGGTGGAATCAGCAATACAAGATTGCTTGATACTCCTCCATATAACTGCTCCTCCTCCAATAGTAAACACAGCCCCTGATGTGGATTTTCTGGAGTAAGAATCTGATTGGAAATCAGAATCTGTATACCCAACGGGGACCAAATCCCCTCCAGAGTATACAAGCATATTATCTCTCGTTCTCTTGAGATACTTGAAAATATGCTTGACTGCCGTCCGGTGATCAGGACCAGGTTTCGATTGAAACCTGCTAACTATACCAACAGTGATCGAGCCATTATATATATAGAATTTCGCCCCTGATTTCCGATAATTTTGATTGACTTTCGAGTAAATTCATGAAATTTATGGCTCGATGTTGATTGTACAGGTACCTTTTGTATTCTGGGTGGAGGAATGAAGAAATCCGGTGATTTTGGGCTAGAAGCGGCGAAAGGAGAGCATTTGGGGGCAAAACGGACAATTGGCAAGAAAAGAAGCATTCGGCGGTCTCTTTCGGCGGTCTGGCCGCCGTTTGAAACCGCCGTTTCATTCCAGACGCGTCAGGTGCAATTCGGCGGCCAAGATCCAACCGCCGTTCCAGCCGCCGATCAATTCCAGTAGGTTCATTTTCCATTCGACGGTTTCGAAACGGCGGCCTGGCCGCCGTTTACGACCGCCGATCACGGGCCACGTCAGCAGCACCGGGATTTCAAGCCCTACTTCATGGTCCCCATATAAATACCCCCTTTTCTCTTTCCCTAGGACCACTCTCCACCATTTTAGCAAGAAACCCTAATCTCTCTCTACAATTCTCTAACATCTCTCTAGCTCCCACCAATCCAAAGCCTCCCTAACTCATTTCACTACATTCTTTCCATCACACTTTGGAAATTAATTGAAGAGAGAAGAAGGGAATCACCAAGGTCAAGGAGATTTCAAGCTCATCAAGGGACAAGGAGACTCATGAAGATTTTTGTGGGTTTTTTCTACAACCTTTCTCTTTTCATGTCTATTTTCATTATGTGTAACTAAACCCTTTTATTGGGGAATTGATGAGACAACTTATTTGATGATCCTATGTATTTGAACTAGTTATCTATTTATACAAATCCTCTCTTGGTACATTTTCATTTCATTGTCTTGAAGTTGCCATTTTTACTTACTTGTTAATATTGGGGTTCAATTTAGCTTGTGGTAGAAATGGTTCACATATGAAGGTTGTGGTTTAGGGTTTGAATGGCTTTCAACCCATTCTCCAATCTTTAGCTTATATGAAGTGAAAATTGGTACATGCATGTGTTAATTGGTAAAAGACCTTTGATTTGTTCTTAAGAATATTATTTGGGCAATTACTCATAGTGGGGTTCACTTGAGTAAGAGTTTGAATCTATTTCCACCAAGACTCATAGTAGGGCTTACTTGAGTCAAGGTGTGAATTTGCACATTAATGAGTTAAATCAATTAAAAGAACAACCCTTGAGTAGGATGAAAATGCTTAATTGGACTAGTTCATTACATTAGGAAATCTTTTAGTTGTCAACTCAATTCCCCAATATCCATCATCATATATCACACATTTCATTTCGATTACTTGTTTTAGATTGGTTAATTTTATTTAGTTTAGTTGTTAAAACAAATCCCAAAACCAAAAATGAATTTTACTTTTTCGCACGTAGTTTAGATTAGTGTACATAAATTAGTTATAGCCAAATATCCTCCCTTTCCCTGAGGAACGATCCCACTTGCCATTATACATCTCAGTGATTTGTGTATTCCGAGTGTGGAATTTTGGTACTTGCAAAAGTCCGATCAAAATTTGGCGCCGCTGCCGGGGATCGGCAGCGTTATATTTGGCTATTTTAGTTTAGGACATAGTTTAGTAGTTTAATTGTGTTATTTTTATCTTTTTACTTCTTGGTAGTTTTTGTTTTTGGTGTTTCAGGTTGCTAGTGTATGCACGGACGTCGTTCTAGGGGAGGTGTTCTGTTTCCCTTCAACGATCGTATTAATCAAGTTGGAAGACTAGCAAGAGTCACTGAAAGGGCACGGGTGAATATGGAAGACGGAAGAGAAAACCAAAACCCACCCAATGATCCACCCCCACCAATGAATATCCCACTAAATATGCAACCCCCACACATGGAAAACCCTCCAAGACAACTCACCATGGGACAATATTCAAGACCTATCATTGGAAATGAAACACCGGCCATTGTTCTTGATGAGCTCACGAAGTCATATGAGCTCAAGACCATGCACATTAGCCAACTACCATCCTTCTATGGCAAGACACATGAAGATTGCTTACAATTTATGAAGGATCTTAGTGGGGTGGTGGAAACTTTCCCCTTTACATCAAGGATGGGTACACTCTCAAAGGAACAACTACTAATGAGGTGTTTCTCAACTTGTTTGAAGGACAATGCAAAAAAATGGCTCAATACCCAAAAGCCCGGATCTCTTGTATCATGGGAGGCGGTGTGTGAAGCATTCTTCAACCGGTTCTTTCCATCAAACAAGAAGAGAGAGTTGCGGATGCAAATTACGGGATTTCAAGAAGAGATGGGTGATTCGTTTCATGAGACATGGGAGAGATTCCAATCCTTGCTTGCACAACTTCCTCCCCACATGCTCCCCGAAGAATACAAGGTATCTTCATTTCAAGAAGGACTTTCTCCTCATACACAACTTTTGATTACTAATGCTTGTGGAGGCTCAACCGCGGACAAGACGGCGGCTTTTGTGATGGACGTATGTGAGAGGCTTGCTCTTATGTCCCAACAATGTAATTTTAGCACAAGAGCAAATGGTAGACATGATATAGGAGGAGGAACCGAGACGGCAATTGAAGTTTCAAAGTTGGCCAAGCAAATGCAGTCCATGCAAGCCACGATGTTGTCTATGCAATCATTCATAACCAACAAAGGGAATGCAAGCCATGTTCAAGGAAGGGATGGAAGTGGGGATATGTTTTTCAATGGAGAAGGTTGTGATGGATTCCAAGAGGAAGTCCAAGCGATGGGATATCAACAAAGAGATAGAGGAGGTGTGTACTCTCAAACCTACAATCCAAAATGGCGGCAACATCCGAACCTTTCTTACTCAAACAACAATGCATTGAACTCGGACATGCTTAGCCAAGAGGTGAATCAAGGGTTCAACAATAATCAAGGGTTCAACAACCGAGGGTTCTACCAAGGTCAAGGGTCGGGGAGTGGCCAAGCTAACCAATGGAACCGGCAAGAGAACTTCAACAACCAAGCAAGGCAACAACAAAGGGAAGCCGTTTTGTCGGATGGGCAAAGGCTAAGTTCTCTTGAAGCTCTAGTTACTAATATGGGGGCATCAATGAAGAACATGGAAACTCAAATGGGCCAAATTGCCGAAGCACTACAAAAGCAAGACAAAGGGAAATTCCCTAGCCAACCCGAGCAAGCCAAAGCCATGACGGTTCTTAGAAGTGGGCGGATCCTTGACAATGATGAAGTTGTAGAAGATGCAAGTGAGCCTAGAATACAAGAGAATGATGTGGTGGTAGAAGACACAAGACAAGAAGAAGATGTAGTGGTGCCCACCTCAAAAGAAACTCCTCGTCTACACAAGGCATCAAATCCGTACATACCTCCCATACCTTATCCCGGAAGATTGAAGAATACGAAGTTGGAACAATCCTTTCAAGACATCTATGACATTCTTTCCAAGGTAAATGTGAATCTTCCACTTCTAGATGCAATTCAAAAGATGCCGTCCTATGCAAAGTTCTTCAAGGAGTTGAACAAAGACAAGATCAAGTTCAAGCCTAGGCAACAAGAGAGACTCGGGGAGAATGTTAGTGCGGTAATCCAAAAGAAGTTGCCTCAAAAGATGAAAGATCCCGGAAGCTTCATCATCAACATTTCTATTGGTGGAGGAAAGCAAGAGAAAGCCATGCTAGACTTGGGGGCAAGTATTAATTTAATGCCTTACACAATCTACAAGAGATTGGGACTTAATGACCTCAAGACCACTTCCATGTCACTTTTATTGGCGGACCAATCATCAAGACACCCCATGGGGATAATAGAAGATGTGTTGATTCAAGTAGAGAAGCTCATTATTCCGGCCGATTTTGTGGTGTTAGACATGGAGGGGCACAAGGAAGAAGACCAAATGTTACTCTTGGGAAGACCATTCATGGCGACCGCTAGAGCAATTGTGGATGTGCATGAGGGGAAGCTCACTATGAAGGTTTTAGATGAGGTAATTGAGTTCAAGCTTTTTGAGTCGGGAGCATATCCTATTGGGGCACATGATAGTTTTAATGTAAATTCGGTGGACACAATTATTGAAGAGGAAAGTGAAGAATTTTTGAAGGAGAAGTTGGAGGCTCTAATGGCAAGTGCAATGGAGTTTTTAGATGAACAAGATGGTGAAGAAGAGAAACTTGAGTTGATGGAAGAATTGGTGGATGAAGAAAGAATTAATGAGATTGAAGAAGTGGGAAGTGGAGAGTTAGAGACACAAGTGCCTACACCACCAAGGTTAGAGTTGAAGGAACTTCCAACAACACTCAAGTATGCCTACTTAGATGAAGAAGAAAGAAGACCGGTTATTGTCTCTTCGGAATTGAATCAAGATGAAGAAGCAAGACTCCTTGAAGTCCTTAAGGTGCACAAGGCGGCAATTGGGTGGTCCATAGAAGACATCAAAGGGATAAGCCCCACAATTTGTATGCACAAGATTAATCTAGAAGAAGGTTCCAAGCCATCAAGAGAGGCTCAAAGGCGACTCAACCCCATCATGCAAGAAGTAGTAAAAAATGAAGTGTTGAAGTTGTTGAAGGTGGGCATTATCTATCCAATTGCGGATAGTAAATGGGTGAGCCCAATCCATGTGGTACCTAAGAAGTCGGGGATTACGGTAGTGAGGAATGAAAAAGATGAACTTATCCCTCAAAGGTTGCAAACCGGATGGAGAGTATGCATTGACTACCGAAAATTGAATGCATCAACAAGGAAAGATCATTTCCCCCTTCCATTCATTGATCAAATGTTGGAGAGACTAGCGGGGCATAGCCATTATTGCTTCTTGGATGGCTACTCGGGGTATAACCAAATTACAATTGCACCGGAGGATCAAGAGAAGACAACTTTCACTTGTCCCTTTGGCACTTATGCATACCGGAAGATGCCCTTTGGTTTATGCAATGCTCCCGGCACTTTCCAACGGTGTATGATGTCCATTTTCTCGGATATGGTGGGAAAAATCATTGAAGTATTCATGGATGATTTTTCGGTGTTTGGAGGATCCTTTGATATGTGCCTTGACAATTTGACTCAAGTATTGAAGAGATGTGAAGAGAAGAACCTAACCTTGAATTGGGAGAAGTGTCATTTTATGGTGACACAAGGTATTGTTCTTGGGCATGTGGTGTCAAGCCGGGGAATAGAGGTAGACAAGGCGAAAATTGAAGTTATGAAGAGTTTGCCTCCGCCAAAGACTCCCAAAGACATAAGGTCATTCTTAGGCCATGCGGGTTTTTACCGACGATTTATCAAAGACTTTTCCAAGATTTCTAGACCGTTGTGTAATCTTCTTCAAAAAGAAGTGGAGTTTGTGTTTAATGAAGAATGCATGAAAGCCTTCAATACTCTCAAGGAGGCCCTCACATCAACACCTATCATTGTACCACCAAATTGGAGTCTCCCTTTTGAAATCATGTGTGATGCATCGGATTATGCGGTTGGGGCCGTTCTTGGGCAACGAATGGACAAGCTTCCACATGCAATTTACTATGCTTCAAGGACTCTAAATGATGCTCAATTGAACTACTCTACAACCGAAAAAGAATTGTTGGCGGTTGTGTTTGCATTGGAGAAATTTCGGCAATATTTGGTGGGAGCAAAGGTAATTGTCTACACCGATCACGCGGCTATCCGGTATTTAATGCAAAAGAAAGATGCCAAGCCAAGGCTCATCCGTTGGATTCTTCTCCTACAAGAATTCGACTTGGAAATCAAGGACAAGAAAGGCAAGGAAAATGTGGTAGCCGACCATCTAAGCCGGTTGATACACGGGTCCAATGAAGAAGAAGACATGCTTCCTTTGAAAGAAAGCTTTCCGGATGAGCAATTGTGGGTGGTTGGTGGAAAAGAACCATGGTATGCCGATATTGTGAATTATCTTGTGAGGGATATAGTGCCCAAGGACTTATCTTATCAAGCCAAGAAAAGATTCAAGTTTGTGGCTAGACAATACTTTTGGGATGAACCCTATCTCTTCAAGCATGGGCCCGATCAAGTGATTAGAAGGTGTGTACCGGAAGAAGAGCAAGAAGGTGTGATCAAATTTTGCCATGAAATGCATTGTGGAGGTCACTTTAGTCACAAGAAGACCGCTCTCAAGATCCTTCATTCCGGATTCTTTTGGCCAACACTAAGCAAAGACACCTATGAGTTTTGCAAGAATTGCGATAGGTGTCAACGGATGGGTAGTATTGGAAAGAGAAATGAGATGCCCCTAAAAGGAGAATTGGTAGTGGAGCTTTTTGATATATGGGGTATAGACTTCATGGGTCCCTTTCCATCCTCAAATGGCAACAATTACATTTTGGTGGCGGTTGACTATGTCTCCAAGTGGATTGAAGCGGTGGCAACTAAGACGAATGATAGTCATGTGGTAGTGAAGTTTTTGAAAGAAGTTGTGTTCTCAAGATTTGGTGCTCCTCGTGCAATCATAAGCGATGGAGGCACCCATTTTTGCAACAAAATCTTTGCCACCTTGATGAAAAAGTATGGAGTAACTCATAGGGTTGCCACACCCTACCATCCGCAAACTTCCGGCCAAGTTGAAGTGAGCAATCGGGAAATCAAGAGAATTCTAGAGAAGACGGTCAAGCCTAATCGGAAGGATTGGTCAATGAAGCTTAATGATGCACTTTGGGCTTACCGAACGGCATACAAGACCCCTCTTGGCACCACACCTTACCGATTGGTATTTGGGAAAGCTTGTCACTTGCCGGTTGAGTTGGAGTTTGATGCTTATTGGGCAATCAAGAAGTTGAATGTTGATTTGGAATTGGCGGGAGAAGAAAGGAAGCTCCAACTAAATGAATTGGAAGAACTCCGGTATGAGGCCTATGAGAATGCAAAATTGTACAAGGAAAAGACCAAGAAGATCCATGACCAAATGATCCTAAGGAAAGACCTCCATCCCGGGATGCTCGTTCTTGTGTTTGATTCAAGGTTGAAGTTATTTCCGGGGAAATTAAAATCAAGGTGGACCGGTCCATTTCGAGTGAAGGAGGTATTCCCACATGGTGCAATTGAAGTGCAAAGCTTGAGAACCGGAGACACTTTCAAGGTCAATGGACAACGAGTGAAGCCATACTATGGAGGAGCACGGAGTGCATTCATGATCGAACAAGTTAAACTTGGCGAGCCTTAGCGCCCATCACCACGTCTCGCCTAGACGTTAAATCAAGCGCTTAGTGGGAGGCAACCCACTTAGGTAGTTTTAACTTAATGCATTTTCTTTTTGTTCAAATAAGAGGTTTTTGGTATATATGGAGTGTTTCCCCAAACTTGTATTGGATTTTGAGTCAAGAAATTTGTTGAGCAAAATGTGTTGAGTACCATATCCAAGACAGGTTTGGGGGTGTTTTTTTTTTGCTTGATGGGTTTTGTGAAGTGTGCAGTGGAATTGAAGGAGTGCAGAATGAAGATTGCCAGATTTTCAGACATCGGCGGTCCAAATCGGCGGCCTGGCCGCCGAATTAGTGACCGCCGATCAAAAACAGAAGTTCTGCCAACGAAACGGCGGTTACAACGGCGGGCATAAATAGACCGCCGATTCAATCAGGTCTCCAACCACACAAACGGCGGTCAAAACGGCGGTTGAAACTAGACCGCCGAATTCAGTCCAGAATGTTACTCAACGAAACGGCGGTTACATCGGCGGTCTGGCCGCATAATATGAAACCGCCGAATTAATGAAACGACTGCGTTTTGACCCAAAAGACGCATTCGGCGGTCTAATTCGGCGGCCTGGCCGCCGTTTACGACCGCCGAATTCGCGATAACAGGTCTTAAAAGGGTCGTCCCTTTCACGAGCCCCACACACTTTTTCTCTCTCAAAACCCTCCAAAAACACTTCCAAGGTGCATTTCTCTCCCTCTCTTCCCTCTCAAGGCTTCAAGGTATGTAATTCTCCTCTCTAAACTTGTTTTTACAAGAATTTAACTTAACCTATCTCTCAATTGACCGAAAATTTGCATGACAATGTTAGGGTTAGGTTTTGTTCGAAAATATTGGGGATTTTGTGATTAGAGGCCGAATTAATGGTAATGCATGCTTGGGTTTTGTTTGTGGTAGTCATCAAATGCTTCTAGGTGTTTAATTGTTGCTTGAATATGCTTTCAATTGAAAATTTTTGTTTTGGTGCAAATTTGGCCGAAAATTCTTAATTGCGTGACTGTCAATCCATTGGCGAGGGAAATATTGTTGCTTGAATGCTTTGCGAATGCCGTTGTTAGATAACATGCTTATTTTGCTAACGATTATTGTTGTGAATAAATGTGGGCATGAAATTGGTTTTTGTTGGATGAAAGATTGGCCATTTGCTATGTGGGTGTGTGATTATTTTGATGACTAAATGTGCCTATGTTATGGATTAATTCAAAATGTGGCATGATGTGGTTTGAAGTATGTGGTTGTTTTGTTTGTGCTATGTAGAGTTCTTTTTGCTTCCCGAATGGCACCGAAAAAGGGAAAGGGCAAGGCTTCGGGATCCCGTAACCGACGAATTGATGAGCATAGCCTTCGCAATGCATTATATGCGGGTCGTCTCAGGAACATTCTCACTAGAACTGTACACCATGACAGGGCCATAGATTTGGAGGACGTAGGCGGAACCGATATTGTGCGTCAAGTGGAAGGAATGGGGTGGCGCCAATTTGTCACTAAACCTCGCAACAGGGCCAATGTGAGCATTGTTCGGGAGTTCTATGCCTCCATGATCCCTGATGAATTCCTGGAGGGGAAGTCTGTGAGGGTTCGAGATGTAGATGTGTTCATTCGCCCCCAGGACATAAACGACTACTATGGGACCACTTCGCTTGATGACCTACAGAATGGGCTCCCGAGGGAAGGCACCTTCCGATTATATGATTCTACACTTGCTGCGTCTCTCAGAAGAGAAATGAATGACAGTGGTTTGTGGGATGCGGACCATCATCTTCGTCAATCCGAACTACAGAGAGACATAGCTTTTTGGTCTGTTTTTGTGTCTCACTCTTTGAAGCCGACACAGCAGAGGACAAAGATTGTTCTGGAGATCGCTCAGATTTTGTATTGCATCAAGAACCAGTTGCAGATTGATGTGGGGCAGCTGATCCGCTCGGCCATATGCAGAGCCGGAAAGACGGAAAAGTCGGTCATCCCTTTTCCATGCTTGATTGCTGATTTATGCAGGGATGCAGGTGTTCCAGAGCGACGAGGAGATGACCTGCTCACTATGGGGGATCCGTGCAACTCCAGAACTTTTCACGACTTGACAGAGCCTCAGGATGTGGAGCGCCTCCTACCGCTGGGATCGAGGAAGAGACAGAGGTTGCTGCAGCAGCAAGGAGGAGATGAGGACAGTCATGATGAGGAGGATCCTGGGGCAGTGCCAGCTGACACAGAGGCACCTCCAGAGCAGAGGCCAGCATGGTTTCAGACTTGGGTGACAGAGTACAATCAACAGGCGCCCCCATGGGCAAACACATTCATCCAGGCTCAGAAGGACCAACAGAAACAGATAGATGAGCTGATTAAGATCCTGAGGAACAGCACAGTCACAGCTACAGAGCGCCATGGTGGAGCAGGGCCTAGCTCAGAGCACCAGGAGCAGCACCAGCAGGAGGATGAGTAGGCACATCCAGAGCACGACAGGGATGCACATTTGGACATTACTTATTTCAGTTTACATTACTTAATTTAGTTTTAGTTTCGCACTTATTTTTGGAGCATTTTAGCACTTTACTTTCAGTCGGATTTTAGTTTTACTTTTCAGACTTAGCTTTAGTTGCTTATGCGTATTTTCTTGTCTACTTTTGGGAACTTTATGGTACTTTATTGGATATTTTGCACATGGTTTTATGCATGACCTTTTGTTTATAGAATTTTTTTTTTTTTTGAGCGCCTTCCTTGCCGGGTCCTCATTGTCAACATTGGGGACAATGTTGGATTTAGGTTTGGGGGTGTGGATGTGAATGACTTAACCTTACTTGACTTTATTTCGTTTGAAAAAAATAAAATTTTTTTTTTTTTTTTTTTTTGGAACAAAATTTTTGCCAAGCTTGTGCGATATAGGCCATGAATGAGCATATTTTGCTTGATTTGATACCTTTGTTATGTGCTCATTGGCAATCTAAGATTGCGTGCATGTCATGAGTTAGTCCCATACTTTCTTGATTTGAGTAGAGGTGGCCATTTGTGTGGGTGTGTAGGTCTATTAGTGGAGACTACCCTAAGTTCATGTGCCTTAAAAAGCGAATCCATGAGGGTTATGTTTCTCTTTTTGTACTCCTAAACACATCTCACATTTTATTGTGCATCATTGAAGTCTCATCACATCATTTGCACCACTAGCCATAGAACATTCATCAATAGTGGATATCATGTCTTTAGCTTGCAATTTCTTGTGGTTTGCCTACTTGAAAGGATGATATGACTTTTATAGGAAACACCGAAACACTTTCACTCAATTCCTACCCAATTGTGCTCAAGGGTCTAATAAAGGTGGCCGAGCACCAAGCTAAACATTTTCCCAAACACCATTAAACCCAAACACAAACCATACCTAAACTTTCCGATCTTGCGTACTCAAGCTTTTGTAATGTATATGTTCTTGGTAAAAAAAAAAAAAAAAAAAAAAAAAAAAAAAAAAAAAAAAAAAAAAGAGAGAAAAAAAAAGAATAAAGAAATAAATACAAATAAATGGAGCCTTGTATGAGCCCAAATTGGTGTTGCTCTCATTGAGTAGCAAATGTTGTTACAAGTTGCTCAAAATGAGCTTAGTTGGAATTTTTGTAGTTTTTGAGCTCAAACTTAGCTCATTGCTCTAGAGTTATAAGCTTGATCGGAAATTCCCCACACTTCCCGTATCCACCATTCACCATACAACACCCTTGGCCTCATCAATTGGTAGGAAAAGTCAATTTGATCTTGTAGGTTTTCCATTTGAGAATGCAAGCTCTTGTCATGCTCTACCGCGTTCATGGTTTTTGGTTCCTTTCATGAGACTTATTCACTTAAAGAGCGTTCAATGTTTGAAACTCATGTATGCGTCTTAATTTGCTCCCATTGCATAAACTCATTCGCATACGCTTGTATGAGTGTAAACCTAGGTTCTGAGAGGAAAAATAAGAGTGAATCTTGTAAGGACCTAGAGTCGAGGCGAAATATGGCCGAAGCGCTTGCGTGGGTGGTCGCCAAAGCAAGGACAATTTAGTGTGGGATTCATGACTAGCATTGCACCCATTGGATTGATTTTGTGTTCTTTCAACTTTAGCACATTTCTCATGGTATCTCATCATATTGGGCATGCGCACTCTTGTTGATTGTTTTCACAGTTGTGTATATCGGCGGCTTTAGTACTAGTTCTTAGGTAGGATTATTTTGGTTTATCGGATTTCCCTAGTTTTGTTTTTGAATTTGCTCGGGGACGAGCAAAAGCTAGGTTTGGGGGTATTTGATCGAGCCATTATATATATAGAATTTCGCCCCTAATTTCCGATAATTTTGATTGACTTTCGAGTAAATTCATGAAATTTATGGCTCGATGTTGATTGTACAGGTACCTTTTGTATTCTGGGTGGAGGAATGAAGAAATCCGGTGATTTTGGGCTAGAAGCGGCGAAAGGAGAGCATTTGGGGGCAAAACGGACAATTGGCAAGAAAAGAAGCATTCGGCGGTCTCTTTCGGCGGTCTGGCCGCCGTTTGAAACCGCCGTTTCATTCCAGACGCGTCAGGTGCAATTCGGCGGCCAAGATCCAACCGCCGTTCCAGCCGCCGATCAATTCCAGTAGGTTCATTTTCCATTCGACGGTTTCGAAACGGCGGCCTGGCCGCCGTTTACGACCGCCGATCACGGGCCACGTCAGCAGCACCGGGATTTCAAGCCCTACTTCATGGTCCCCATATAAATACCCCCTTTTCTCTTTCCCTAGGACCACTCTCCACCATTTTAGCAAGAAACCCTAATCTCTCTCTACAATTCTCTAACATCTCTCTAGCTCCCACCAATCCAAAGCCTCCCTAACTCATTTCACTACATTCTTTCCATCACACTTTGGAAATTAATTGAAGAGAGAAGAAGGGAATCACCAAGGTCAAGGAGATTTCAAGCTCATCAAGGGACAAGGAGACTCATGAAGATTTTTGTGGGTTTTTTCTACAACCTTTCTCTTTTCATGTCTATTTTCATTATGTGTAACTAAACCCTTTTATTGGGGAATTGATGAGACAACTTATTTGATGATCCTATGTATTTGAACTAGTTATCTATTTATACAAATCCTCTCTTGGTACATTTTCATTTCATTGTCTTGAAGTTGCCATTTTTACTTACTTGTTAATATTGGGGTTCAATTTAGCTTGTGGTAGAAATGGTTCACATATGAAGGTTGTGGTTTAGGGTTTGAATGGCTTTCAACCCATTCTCCAATCTTTAGCTTATATGAAGTGAAAATTGGTACATGCATGTGTTAATTGGTAAAAGACCTTTGATTTGTTCTTAAGAATATTATTTGGGCAATTACTCATAGTGGGGTTCACTTGAGTAAGAGTTTGAATCTATTTCCACCAAGACTCATAGTAGGGCTTACTTGAGTCAAGGTGTGAATTTGCACATTAATGAGTTAAATCAATTAAAAGAACAACCCTTGAGTAGGATGAAAATGCTTAATTGGACTAGTTCATTACATTAGGAAATCTTTTAGTTGTCAACTCAATTCCCCAATATCCATCATCATATATCACACATTTCATTTCGATTACTTGTTTTAGATTGGTTAATTTTATTTAGTTTAGTTGTTAAAACAAATCCCAAAACCAAAAATGAATTTTACTTTTTCGCACGTAGTTTAGATTAGTGTACATAAATTAGTTATAGCCAAATATCCTCCCTTTCCCTGAGGAACGATCCCACTTGCCATTATACATCTCAGTGATTTGTGTATTCCGAGTGTGGAATTTTGGTACTTGCAAAAGTCCGATCAAACAGCAAAACAAATATCTGGTCTAGTACAGAGCATTGCATACATGAGACTTCCAACTGCCGAGGCATATGGAACTCTACTCATGAATTGCTCTTCATGCTCATTCTTAGGAACTTGTTCCTTAGAAAGCTTGATTCCATGTCTGAAAGGTAACATACCTTTCTTGGAATCCTGCATGGAAAACCTAGACAAGATCTTGTCTATGTATGAAGCTTGGGATAATGCAATCGTTCTATTCTTTCTATCCCTTATTACTTGGATACCTAGAATAAAACTTGCTTCTCCTAAGTCCTTCATATCAAATTGTTTTGCTAACCATTCTTTTACTGATGTCAATACACCTACATCGTTTCCAATGAGTAGTATATCATCAACATAAAGAATCAGGAAAACCAACTTGTCGCCCTTAATCCTTTTGTATACACAAGGTTCGTCAGGATTCTGAATAAATCCAAAACCTTTGACAGCTTGATCGAACCTTATGTTCCAAGATCTGGATGCTTGCTTTAATCCAGATATGGATTTCTGCAACTTGCATACCTTTTCCATTTGGCCCTTTTCAATGAATCCCTCTAGTTGCATCATGTAGATGCTTTCGTCAAGACTTCCATTAAGGAAAGCTGTCTTGACGTCCATTTGCCAAATCTCTAGATCTAAAGATGCTGCAATGGATAAGAGTATCCTAATGGATTTAAGCATGGCCACAGGAGAGAAGGTTTCCTCGTAATCGATACCTTTTTTCTGTGTATACCCTTTAGCTACCAATCTAGCTTTAAAGGTTTCCACCTTTCCATCCATACCTCTTTTCCTCTTGTATACCCACTTGCACCCAATGGGTTTTATCCCTTTAGGCAAGTCTACAAGGGACCAGACTTTGTTATCGAACATAGATTCAATCTCGGATTGCATTGCCTTTTGCCAATGGCGACTATCAACATCCTCCATAGCTTCCTTGTACGTATAGGGATCATCGTCGTCCGGGAGATTCTCTACTGATTCTCCCAGACCGATGTATCTTTCGGGTTGTGTTCTAACCCTCCCACTACGACGAGGAATGGTAGGTTGTTGATCTTGTGTTGGATCGGAACTTACAATTGGGTTAGGTTGTGTAACCTCTCGTGGAATTGTATCTCCTGACATCTCATTCAGGACAATTCTACTTCTAGGCACAAAATCATTCATATAGTCCTTTTCCAGAAATTTAGCATTTGTCGAAACAAATACTTTAAGGTCTGAAGGACTATAGAAATAATATTCTTTAGTTTCTTTTGGATACCCTACAAATATACATGTTTCTGAACGGGACTCCATCTTTTCTGTCTTTCCTTTTAACACATACGCAGGACAACCAAATATCCTTAAGTGTTGTAAACTAGGCTTGCGCCCAGTCCACAACTCATGCGGTGTTTTAGGAACAGACTTAGATGGTACATCGTTTAGAATGTATATAGCAGTTTGTAAAGCATATCCCCAAAAAGAAATAGGAAGCGTTGAATAACTCAACATAGACCTAACCATATCCAAAAGAGTTCTATTTCTCCTTTCTCCTACCCCATTCTGTTGAGGTGTACCTGGTGCAGAAAACTGAGAAACTATCCCATTATCAATAAGATATTGCTGAAACTCACCAGATAGATATTCTCCACCACGATCAGATCTCAAGATTTTTATGTGTTTCTCAAGCTGATTTTCCACTTCAGCTTTGAATGCTTTGAACATGTCAAAAGCATCCGACTTATGTCACATGAGATACACATAACCAAATCTCGAGTAATCATCTGTGAAGGTGATAAAGTACTCATATCCACCTCTAGCTTGAATGCTCATAGGTCCACATACATCAGTGTGTATCAATCCTAAACATTCAGTGGCTCTTGCACCTTTGGCAGAGAACGTCCTTTTGGGCATTTTACCTTCCAAACAAGATTCACAAGTTGGTAGATCATCAACCTTTAAGTCACTCAAAGGTCCGTCACATACCAATCTTTTAATCCTATTAAGGTTAATATGACCTAAGCGTAAATGCCAAAGGTAGGTTTCATCTGTTGATAATTTTACTCTTTTATGATTAGGTTCCGTTATTTCTGTGTCTAACGAGTGAGAGATATTTCTATGCAAAAAGTATAGACCGTTTTCCAATGTACCTTGACAAATAATTTTGTCATTCTTACTAATAATAAAAACTTTATTAAAAGTAGCCGAATATCCAAATTTATTCAAATAAGAAACTGAAATTAAATTCCTCTTGAATTGAGGTACATAATAAACGTCTATCAAATCTAAATGCCTTCTAGAATCCAAATAAACTCTAATATCTCCCACTGCACTTGTAGACACTAACGTTCCGTTGCCCAAGCACAAATTGATTTCATTCTTACTCAGCTTTCTCCTTTCTTGGAACCCCTGCAAGGAATAACAAACATGATTAGTGGCTCCTGAGTCTATGATCCAAGAATCTGTAGAATCAGCCAAAAAACATGTTTCAAGATAATTCACATTACCTTCTTCCTTCTTATTCTGGGACTTTGGGCAATTTCTCTTCCAATGTCCCTTTTCACCACAAAGGAAGCATTTCCTTTTGATCTTGGTTACTTTCTTGGTCTCCTTCTTGATAGGCCCAAGTTGCTTTTTCTTCTGTTGTTTCTTGACCTTTTGACGGGCCTTAACAGTAGCAACTTTACCAACCATATGAATCTCTTGACCTTTGCCTTTCACAAGGATCTTTTCAGCACTTTAAACATCTTGCATCAGGCCTTGTAAGGTGTATTCCTTTTTGTTCAAAGTGTAGTCCAATTTGAACTGATCAAAGGAATCTGACAATGAATTGACAACCATATCAATCTTTGTCTCACCATCTATCTCAGCGCCATGCAGTTCAGCAATGTTGAGATGTGCTATGACTTTCATCATGTGATCCTTCACAGCCTGTCCAGGTTTCATCCTAAGATTCATAAAAGTAGTCACTGCCTCTCTCTTAGTCGTCCTGGACTTCATAGCAAACATCTCCTCTAGAGACATCATTATATCAGCAGCGGACTCCATTCCTTCATGCTGCTGTTGCAACACGTCGGAGATAGTGGCCATAATGTAACATTTTGCCATATCATCTGAAGTCTTCCACTGCTTATACTCATCTCTATACACTATGCTAGATTCATTATTAGGAGCAGGTGGTTTATGAGTAGTTAGAACAAACTTATGTTTTTCACTTTGCAGCAACAACCCAATTTTCCTTTTCCATGTGACATAATTATCTCTAGTTAAAGTGTTGTCTTTCGGGATGTTTATAAGTGATGGGGTCATGATTTCTGAATAAAACAAAACATATATAAGTAAATAATCATGATAAAGCACTTTTAAATATTTATCTTGAATTAAATAAATAACTCAATCATAAAATTCAACGGTGATCTAACACCCATAAATGTTACGCCTCCTTTGGGAGTTCGCACCATTTACTAGTTAGACTAGGTCCCACCTAATTGTTAACATAACAACTAGCGTTTTCAATTTTAGCTTTGTAATTTTACTGACAAGAACTCTTGGGAAGATATCAATAAAATTACATTGAGTGTGTTACCAAGATATCGACCCTCAATTTTCTCTCACGAAAATCCCTCCTTGGGGAGTAGATCTCGTTTGAGTCCATTGTCTAGTCTATCCTTGTAAGGAAGTATATTGCTAAATTCCATTCATGGACGCCCCTTGGGGGGATTACCAATAAATAATAAAGCTCAACTAACCTTGGAGGCCATAGGTGTTACAAAAACACCTTCTCCCACTCAATTATTTAAGGCGTGTGATTAAATCCCATAGAATGATTTACCAAGTTATCTAGATGCCAATTTAGATACCTAAATCATTCAATGCATGTTCATACCAAAAGAGATATATGAGTGGCACTCCTATTCTATATGTCATGTTATCATACAATAACAAATATTGTAATATTTAAGCATAAATTAAATAGCAACAATTTTGGCCCATCCTAGAAAAACAAGTAAATTACAATTGTTTAGGAATACAAGATCTTCAAGTGGCCCATCAACCATACGCTCATCCTTCGGCCCAACCCACGGGCGTGCACAACTCACAACCCCACAAAGGGGCTGCCGTGCGCAACCCATGAAGACTCCAGGGCTGCCGTGCACAGCCCACCAAGCTAGGGCTTGCCATGCGCAACCCAATCCACTCCTAGGGTGTACACGGTGCTCGTTCTCTGTTCCGGTTGCTTCGTTTTTCATCGTGTCTTTGAATCTTCAACACCTAAATATATTACAGCAGTATTTAAACAAATAAAATACTGCAGTATTTTTTTTTTTTTTTAATCACTGCAGTACCTTTTACATACAAAAACTGCACATAATAAAAAATAAAAAAACTGCAACAGTATATAAAAAAAATACTGCACCTAAAAAAAAAATAAAACCTAGCAATCTACCAAGAAGGAATTATGGCGATGATAGACCACCCTTCTTGTTACAATTCCATAACAAAAATTACATTGAAAATCTAGGACCAAAATCGAGCAATAACAATCCACATAAACATATATAAATCCATACATCCACATGTAATTATATATTCGAATACCTAGAGTGCCATCTCTTTCTAAACATGCATAATCACAATAAAAAGAAATAGATCCACGTATATATACGTTAATTAATTAAAAGGGTTTAACCAGGCTCTGATACCAATTGTAGGGAAAAATACCAAGAAGTGCACGCAGCGCAAGCGAGACTAAAAACAGATTTAGTGACTTTTAAAATTTTTTCCTTTTATGAACCTTAAACCCTTTAATTACTTAAACATACATATACAATAACAAAAAGTAGAATACCTTTTGTCGCGTGATCCGATTGACTTACGTCGATGGTAATCCGCAAGATCTTCAATCCTAGCACGAACGTGGATCACCTAGGAGCGTGGTCTTCCTTTTCTTTGAATTGCAAATCTGTGAATGGACAAAACAAACTTTTCTTTTCTTTGTTAGTCACAAAAACAATCAAAAGAATGACTAAGATTATTCCGGTCACTTTTGAATTCTCAATCTAATGATCGAAACTCGCGTGAACCTAAATCGATGTTGTACACACAAGCTTATTGATGAACAAGCAATTAGTGTACCATCAAATAATAATCTATTCACTCTTTTATGTTTTAGTAGAATAAAATCTTTCTATGAATTGAGAAGAAGAAGAAATTTGTATCAAGAACACATGAAGTGGCCGAATTCTATACTTGTCAATATATAGGTGGCCTAAGTTTGCTTCTTCTTTTCTATTAGGGTTGCCGAAATCCTAACCTAGAAATAACTAGGGTTGCCGCAAAATACATGCCCACCATAGGCTTATGTTGCACCCTAATTTCCATCTAGTTTTTAAGACATCAAACCCTAATCCAACTCATAGATCTTTTATTCTTTTATTTTGACTAAATAAAAAGACTTCTTATTTGATTAAATAAATAAAACTAATTATTTATTTCCTTATCAAACAAGTCTTTTACTTTTACTTTTAGGAAATATATTTCCTGATTAGAAAAGATTTGTTTCTTTAATTAAACAATTAATTAATAAATAAATTAATTCTTATTTAATTAAAACAATGAAACAAAATAATATATTAGGTTAAAAATAACCCTTGCCGCCCCAATTAGAGTAAATGGGCCAAAATATTATTTTCTTATTTCATTTAATCCATTGGACTTTAAATAAAAAGCCCACATGTGAACCAGACCCATTCTTACTAAAAGAAACAAGCCCACATGTCATTCATTAATATATAAATATAATTGAGCAGCCCATTACATAAATAATGTGCAAATTATATTCTTAATATATTAAATGCAATTCTAGATGGACCCTTAAATTGGTCCGGTAGAATATATCAAGTGATCCATGCAAGTCTGTGTGGATTGGGGATCTTGGCGGGCCATCTAAATTTAAGCTTCAATAGACATAACCTAATCACAATCAACAAATGATTCACTTAGGTCCGATCCATTAATTTTAACTCATTCCACTAAAGAGCTAAAACTGAACTCTTAAATAAAGATAGAAAAGGAAGATGCTCCTCATTCATACCCTAGACAATCATATAGGAGATAGTGTATCCTCGTGATTAATATCAGTAATCGCCAAGAGTTCATATACCGCCTATAACTCTCCAAGTTACCATATTTACTCATATGACCACTTTTTGAACTTGGATATTTTGACTTGTCCAGAAGCCATGTTTTCAATAGACACTATCGAAAACTCAACGTTGAGATTTAATATCCAATTACCTCAAAACATCCATATGATGATATTATACTCTCATTTTATTAAATGGAGCCACGATGTCCATATCTATAAATGAAGTCCTCTATCGATTAACAAATGAATATCACCAAACTATCGAGGATAGACTATGCGATATAATCGTACTCATTGATAACTCAAATGATATCACTTGCAACCATAAGTCCATCATTTATCTCAGGATTAAGATAGACTCTCCGATTGTCCTGATAATGAAAAGACTATTATCTATTGACGGTTCTAGATAAAGCTTTTCATTGTGATCCAGTTCAATGCACCCAGTGCACTAGATCCTTTTGCTCGAAGACACTCCGATGATTTTAGACTCATCATATCTCATTTGATCCCACTCAAATGCTAGCAAAAGAATTCTACAACTTTAACAAGATAAAGGTGCCCAACCTTTAACTTAAGTTGTGAACATTATTTAAGACTAACTAAAGAATTGTGTCTACCACATACATATCCAGATGTACGAACAATTCTTCTTTTCCCATAGTCTTTAGACCTTATGATTATTTACTTTGACAATTATAATATTAAACTATAAATGCTATACGATTTGTTAAACCATAAATCACTTTATTAATATGAAAAAGATTGTTAATTACAATATTACACTCTTGCTATTGAGCATAATCCTAACATAAGGCATAACTGATATTGTGCCTTGTACACATCACAATGTACATAAGACTCTATATTGTACTAACATGAGGAACTTGTCATCAATTTCTTGATCTTCTAGAGGTTCAGGACACATATCAAAGTTAAGAGTTTGTGATTTTGCAATAGGAGTATCTATAAGTTTAAAATTGCTCATTTTAAATCACTTAAGAATCTTTCTAATATATAACTCTTGTAACAAAGGAAGAAATTTTTGATCGCGCTATAAATGTTCTCATTTAGCATTCCCTTTTCCTATCTTTTGTATTTTTTTCTGAGCACTTTTGTGTATTTAATATGTGTTTTAGCCAAGTGTAGGCAAATATCCCTCAGAGAAGGTGTTTGTACCAAAATTGAAGAAAATAAGGAAATTCAGGGGCAATTGTGTTAATTGGACAATCAGGGGTCAAAGTGAAAACCTAGAGAATATATTTTATATTCGGTGATTAGAGAAGATATCAGTGGAGCATATTGTAAATCGCCAGCCAAAGCAGGCATCAGCGCCACGTCACTTAAGTGAAACGATAGGGTATTGTGGAACTTACGTCAACGTGATGCCAGCATGACGTCATCGTCATCAACCCTTAGCCAACCCGACTAGACCTGCATAACCGAACCCGACCTGAACTGAACCGGTCTTCAACCCGGAAGTGACCCGACGTTATCTAGTAGAGTTTCTGACCTCGTTTCCGACGGATCTCCGCCCATATTGACTTCCGACGCTTCTCCGGTCATTTTTCCACCAGTTCCAGCCTTCCATGAAATGTATTCTCTCTCCACCAAATCCTCCAAACTCCATGGCCAAAACCAAGCTTCAAGCTCATCCCAATGCCCATATTCCGGCACACTAGACGTTCTAAACCTATGGAATCTCCGTGAATTTATGCCGAGAGAAAGAACTAGTGAAGCAGAGGGACTGAACTCGCAGCCAAACTTCCAGGATTCACCCCGACTTCCGACGATAGGAATAAACCCGCAAATCAAGGGTTTCAAACCAGCGAGATGACTGACTTAAGAGGGATTTCGAGGTCTTTTCACCCCCATCTCGTGCCCTAAGTTTTCCTTCTATAAATACATTATTTTGCCTCTCTTTCAAGTGTGACCTAATACCGAAAATCACTTCTTAAATCTTAGAAACCCTTTCTTAGATCTCCATCACCACCAAAGAGAGAGAGAAGCCTTCAAGCTTCCATGGAGGTCTTCTCCTTCATGGAAGTCTTTCCACCACCACTTCTACACATCCTATCCCCGTCTTAGAGTAGATTGCTAGAGAAAAGGAGGGCTCTTGAGCCAAGATCCTCACCATGGAACTTCAATGGAAGTTGTGAGCTTTGTAGGAGTTGTTCTTTATGGGTGACCTCTTATTACTCTTCTCTTGCATTTCTTGTTGTCTTTGATGTATTATCCCCACTTGGGAATATTTGTAAACCTAACACTTAAGCTATATATGTATGAGTTGTTCTTTGATTTGATTTGTGTTTTGTTCTATTATTTACTATCCATTATATATCTCTTATTGTGATATTCATGTATATGGAGAGTTATATATTGATGTGTATGTATGGATAAGATTAGGAGTAGATTAACCAAATGATGTAGGAGTAGTTGTAATCAAATATCTCATTTGTGTATGATTTGTGTTTTGTTCTATTCGTTGCTATCTATTATATATCTCTCATTGTGATATTCATGTATATGGAGAGTTATATATTGATGTGTATGTATGGATGAGATTAGGAGTAGATTAACCTAATGATGTAGGAGTAGTTGTAAACAAATATCTCATTTGTGTATGCATGTTAGTAGATGATTTACTATGCATGTGTTTGGAATGATTAGAATGATTGAGAGTTAGGTTTGTGCTTGGATACCATTCCGGGTATGAGCTTAGATATTAGCTCTTTCAAATTGGAGAAGCTTATGCATAACTTTGTTAGGATAGTTTTGGTTCATGTTCTTGTGCTTAATGAGTCTTCGACCTAAGACACAATTACTCTTCCATACCATTGGAGAGTGATAATTTGATTCCAGGATAATTCTCTAATCAAGAGAACGAACCCTTTACTTGAATTGATTTGTATTCACATGGTCTACACTTTACATGATGTGTATCTCGTGTTTGGTGAATCGATTTCCTTTGTGTTATCATATCTTGCATCTTTCCAAGCCGCACTTATTTTCATAACTTAGGGTGCTACATACCTATGGGAGTAGAATAACGTAATTAGGAGTAGACTAATTAGAAAGGTAAGTACACGGTTACATTATTATCTTTAGTTTTATAACTTTAGTTAGTTAGTTAGTTTTCCATTTCTCACCTCACACACACCGCATTATGTTTACACTTCACACACACCATTCTCACCACATCCGTATTCCATTTACATTGCTTTCATAAACTCTAAAGCTAGACACAATTGACGAATTCCATCTCTCTATGGGAACGACCCTCGCTTACCGCTTTACTTGTTTTCAAACATTATAGCACATTGCTAGGAACTTTATAAATATCTTTTTGAATCGCAATTTCATAACGACAGAAAAAGCAAGATCAATTTTCTTACGACTTTCACTCCTATTATATAAGCAAATTTGCTCATATATCAAATTTCAATGAAATTTGAGAATAACCATTTCATTGGACTTATGGTTTTATGACCATTCATTTTACTTCAATTAAATATGTGTACTAACCTTTCATTTCATTTCAATTAAATATGTGTATCATTAATATTAATTAATTGATGTATGGATATATAGAATTTATGGTCAAAGCTCTCTCACGTTGACACATAACGCTTTAGGGTTCCATTTTAGTATATTATATAGATATAGATATGTAGCTAGGGTTTGAGTGTTTTAATTTACTTCATCATTTCTCGTTCTAATAATTTGAAACCCTTACGTGTGGAAGTAAAGTAACTAGAGGATCTTTTTTATGATTTTAAGCTTGTTTAATATTTTGGTTGCCAATTTTCTGTTGATGCAGTTTTTTATTTTATTTTTTTAGTTGTCTTGAATTTGTTTCAATTAAACGGGTGCTATAATTAGGAATTTATAGGTCGGCGTTTAGAATTTACTATATGGATTTAGAAGCAAATGGTTTCAAATGTGAAAGAAGTACTTTACAAAACTGTGATTTCGTAGGGATTGTAGAATCCTTGGTTTTTGGTCTGAAGTAGCAGTAACAAATACTCACCGATTGTTACGTAGACAGTACTAGATCTTTTATTTCTTGGTTTCATACGGTAGTTTTTGGTGTAGTTGCCACTTATTTTGTGATTGCAATCCATGTCTAGCTACGTTTTCTTGTTTTTTATTTATTTTTAAATAATATTATAATATTATATTTTATATAATATTATATTTCATGTCTGTTTTATAAAACAAATTTCAATTTCATACCTGTTTTAGTTCATTATGTAAAATCGCATTAGTTCATAGTAAAATACTGCTTTTGAGTCCTCAATAATTTCAACAACAGCATTAGCCAAACACTTATTATGTCATAGCAGATTTTTTTTCAGTACAGCAAACCGTAATTATTTTAAAAGCTACCGTGATACCAAATTAACCCTAAAGAGAAAGATATAATTTAGGTACATCACATGCACCATAACCTTGATTTATATTTGTCCACCAACCTCCATGACTTTTTCTCTTATATAGTTTATAATTTTATATTTTCCAACATGAGCAATTTAATATATCAATGCGTGTAGATTGATTAAAATAGCTTTATATATATATATATATATATATATATATGGGTCATTCTTTGATGCAACATTACACGATACAACAGTTTGTAATCACATATGATAGCATGTGATCATAAATATATATAATGTTATCGCATATGAATTGTATGTGATCACACAATTAAATTATTGTGATCGCATATTAGAACATACAATCACATATTAGTTGATATGATTGTACCAAAGAAGACATGATCACAGCCAAATTTTCTATGTTGTATCATGTAACGTTGCACCCAAGGACAGCCCTATATATATATATATAAGAGATTTGGTTGTACCATAATCAACATATTTTTAGGCCTGTTAGCATTATTGATTACAATAATCACAATTAAAGGTTCTCAGAGATTTGGTTGTACCATAATCAACATATTTCTAGGCCTATTAGCATTATTGATTACAATAATCACAATTAAAGGTTCTCTTAACATCTCTACCATCTTTTTTTTTTCCTTTCATTTGGACCTTTTTTAAAACCTTATTTATTTATTTATTTATTTATTTATTTATTTATTTTTATGGATCTCCTCCATCCATCTTTTGAGATGGATAAGGAGATGGATAAGATGGATGGTGTAGATCTATTTATATATACAAGTGTATACAGTCCCATTCCTATCAGGACATCCTTATATAACTTTATCAGGATATTGAATGTAAGCCACTCATTTATAACAGTGATTTGACAAGTGCATACACACCAAGTCAAAGTATGTAAAACGAGTGGCTCACGTTCAATATCCTTATATAATTCTATCAGGACATCCTCATTTGAAAATTTTTCCAAGTGTATATATATATATATATATATATATTCTGGTTATAAATATATTTTAAATTCTAATCATCCACTCGTTAATTTCAGTTTTATTAAATCATTAATGTGTATTAATAATTTTACATTTTTGGCCTCCCACATGTGGCGAAGTTACCTTATTACCCTTCAAAGTTAACAATCAATGAGAGGTTTTAATTGAAAATCAAACAGTAGGAGGGAATATGGCGAATAGTTTCATTTTCAGGTGGGAAAATGACAAATAGAACTAGAGGGGGAAATTTACTAATATGAAAAACTAGAGGGGAAAAATAATACTTTATCTTTTTTTTTTTTTTAATTAAGAAACACGTTAACTTTTTTTAGATAAAAGAACTAATCATAACCAGATTTAACAAGATTAACTAGTGTTCTTTAGTTCAAGTATTTTGATAAGATTTTTTTGGAATGCTTTTAAAGAACTCTTTTTTTTTTTTCTTTTTCTTTTTTTTTTTCTCAAAAAAAAAAGCTCTTTTAAAATCTTTTAATTAAAAAACAGAAAAGAAAAGAAGCTCTTGGGAGCTTTATGTTGAGTTTCTAATAACTTTCTGCATAAAAAAATAGTTAAAAAGACCCTTATAATATTAATTACTTTACAAATTCTAAATTATTTTCCCTCTTATTTATACATAACGTGTAATAATTAATCAACTTTTTTCAACGTATATATATTTTGTAGCTAAAAAGGCAGACTTTTTCTTAGTTTTTCATTTGCCTTCTCAGTTCTCTCCTTTTGTATGGTCAAAGGTCAAAGGTCAAAGGCCAAATAATTTTATATTTAATTATTACAGTGCCACAAATTCTATTACACAATGTATAAACTCTGCCCAACATATTTATACTTTTCTACTCTCCTCTTTCGTAATTATCTTTTCTACACTTTCATTACGATTTCTTGTTATCATAGTATTCCACCTTCAACGCTTCTAAGTTCTAAATAATAATAATAATAATAATAATAAAAGGACTCAAACTAGTTGTCTAAAAATGGTATCCCAATTTGTGTATAACCAATTAAATTGGGACATATATCTATATTTTAACTTCTTCTATAAATATAGACACGTGTCACAATTTGATTGGTTAGATAGAAATTGGACATCATTTTTGAACAGCTAATTTGAGTCCATAATAAAAAGGAGTCCTTCCGACATGGGTGCTTTGTGTTAACAGATACATAACAAAATGAAATTCAATAGTTAAGTTGACAATATCCATCTTGACTATTTTCCTAAAACCTTTTTCAGAAAAGTTTGCATTTTCGCCTGTAATAGAAAATCTTTTGTCCAGAAACAGGTGTGCTATCAATGTCTAGCCATCTGAAAACCAATTTTGAAAAATAGTTTTCTTAAGTAATTCTTTTGAATAAACTTTAATTCTTACTTATTTTGTATTTTATCAGAACATGTTTTCACATTTAATCATTTCCAACGTGACAGTTATAATTTAGTTCAATTCTTAATCTGATTTATACTATTATGGTGTGTTTGGTATGCGATATTGGATTTGATAAGATTTGACTATTTTATAAGATTGAACTAAAATAATCTTTCTATTTCTCTTACTTAGTATAACATAAGATTAGTTAGAAAAAAAAAAAAAAACTTAATGGTACAGATGCCTTCTGAATTGTTCATGAACTGCTGATATGCCCCTTGAACTCTTAAAATGGTCACTAAACCCCATAAACTCTTTTTTTTTTTTTTTTTTTTGCAGTAGAGGCGCAAAGCCTATCGATGAGCATTTTTCTGTCAAGAAAATTGCAATAAGTTCCCCTGATTATATATATAATTGCATAAAACTAGAAAAATATATAATAATATGACCTAAATACCCCTCTGACAAAATTTTAAAAATCAAAATTTTTAAAAAATTAAAATTTAAAATTTAAATAATGGTTAAATAATAATAAAACTCTGAATTTAATTTTCTGAATAATTAAATTATCTTCTTTTATCTAAATATCCCTAAATATTTAATAAAAAATAATAATAATAATAAATAAATAAATAAATAAAATTAAATAAAAATAATTGTAATAATAATAATAATAATAAAATTAAATAAAATAATTCTAATAATAATAATAATAATAATAATAATAATAATAATAATAAAATGATATAATAATAATAATAATAATAATAATAATAATAATAATAAAATGTTATAATAATAATAATAATAATAATAATAATAATAATAATAATAAATATTTGAAAGTCATGGTTATTAATGGATGGTGGAGATCCAGCTTGAAAAATTGGAAATATAATTTTAATTTAAAAAAAAAAAAAAGTTTAGATCACTTCGAATCTAGAAATTTCCATATTTGAATAAATTGGTTATTAATATATGTCATGAACCTCCGCCATATGTGTTACGTTATAAACAACCTCAAAACATACGTACTGACTAATGAGATGGAATTGGAATAATTATGACTTAATAACCATGACTTTCAAATATTTATTATCATCATTATTATTATTCTTATTATTATTATTATTATTATTTATTATTATTACTATTATTTTTATTTTATTTATTATTATTATTATTATTATTATTATTATTATTATTATTTATGATTTTTTATTATTAATAAATATTTAGGGATATTTAAATAAAAAATATAATTTAATTATTCAAAAAATTAAATTTAGAATTTTATTATATTTTAACCATTATTTCAATTTTAAATTTTAATTTTTAAATTTGATCAGAGGGGTATTTAGGCCATATTATCATATTGTTTCTTGTTTTATGCAATTATGTATATAATCAGGGGAACTTATTACAATTTGCCTGATAGAAAAATGGACAGTGTTAGGCTTTGTGCCTCTGCTAAGGGTGGACGTTTAATAGATCGGTTCACTCAAAAAAACCGATCCGATAAAATTGTAAAGTGTGAACTGATCAAAAACCGATTGAACCAGTTCGGTTCGGTTCAGTTTTTTTGGTTTTAGGCCTATTGGGCCAAATTATTTGGCTTTAATTTTTAAAATCTGTCATGGTTAGAAAATTTGAAAAAACACAAAAATTTCATTGAAATGAGACATATCAGACTGTAAGGAAAAATGCGGTCAACGCAGCAGAAGCGAGACTAAAAACAAGTTTAGTATATTTTAAAAGTTTTCATTTGATGAACCTTAACTCTTTAAATTAATTAAACATATATATAAACTAACAAAAGTAGAATACCTTTTGTCGCGCGTGATCCGATTGACTTACGTCGATGGTAATCCGCAAGATCTTCAATCCTAGCACGAACGTGAATCACCTAGGAGCGTGGTCTCCATTTTCTTTGAATTGCGTACCTGAGAATGGATAAACAAAATCTTTTTTTCTTATCGTTAGTCACAAAACATCCAAAAGACTATAAAGATTATTCCGGTCACTTTTGAGTTCTCAATCTAATGATCGAAACTCGCGTGATCCTTATTCGAAGTTGTACACAAAAACCTATTAATGTATAAGCAATGAGTGTACTATCAAAATAGAATAATCTCTTCTCTCTTGTGTCTTGGCCAAAATCTACACACACTAATCACTAGAGAAGGATTTATTTTTCTAAGCAAAAGAAATAATTCTCAAGCCAAGCAAGTAGGGTGGTCGAATTTCATCTCTTCCCATATATAGGATGATCGAAATTCCACTCCTTATTCTTCTAGGGTTGCCGCATCCTCTAGTGTAGGAGATTGTTGGTGACCGAAATCCTCACTTCAAGAGGATTTAGGTTTAACCAAAACTCCTATCAATCTTGAGAATCCAAACCCTAATCCAACTCTAATGTGTAGTATTCAATTATGACTATTTTAAAAGACTTCCTATTTGATTAAATAAATAAACCTTATTATTTATTTTCTTACCCAATAAGTCTTTTACTTTTAGTATACTACTACCAATAGTATTTAACCTAGGAAACATATTTCCTGATCAGAAAAAGATTTTGTTTCTTAAATAAATAAATAAATAAATAAATAAATAAATAAATAATTTTCATTTAATCAAACAATAAAATAAAATAATATATTTGACTAATAAATTAGACTTGCCGCCCACATCATATATATATATATATATGGGCTTAATATTATTTTCTTATTTTATTTAATCCATTGGACTTTAATTAAAAAGCCCATATATGAACCAGACCCATTCTTACTAAAAGAAACAAGCTCACATGCCTTTCATTAATATATTAATATAATTGATTAGCCCATTAAATAAATAATGTGCAAATTATATTCTTAATATATTAAATGCAATTCTAGATGGACCCATAAATTGGTTCAGTAGAATATATCAAGTGATCCATGCAAGTCCGTGTGAATTGGGGATCTTGGCGGGCTATCTAAATTTAAGCTTTAATAGACATAACCTAATCACAATCAACAAATGATTCACTTAGGTCCGATCCATTAATTTTAACTCATTCCACTAAAGAGCTAAAATTGAACTCTTAAATAAAGATAAAATAAGAACATGTTCCTCATTCATACCCTAAACAATCATATTGGAGATAGTGTATCCTCGTGATTAATATCAGTAATCGCCAAGAGTTCATAAACCGCCTATAACTCTCCAAGTTACCATATTTACTCATATGACCACGTTTTGAACTTGGATATTTTGACTTGTCCAGAAGCCATGTTTTCAATAGTCACTATCGAAAACTCAACGTTGAGATTTAATATCCAATTACCTCAAAACATCCATATGATGATATTATACTCTCATTTAATAAATGGAACCACGATGTCCATATCTATAAATGAAGTCCTCTATCGATTAACAAATGAATATCACCAAACTATCGAGGATAGACTATGCTATATAATCGTACTCATTGATAACTCAAATGATACCACTTGCAACCATATGTCCATCATTTATCTCAGGATTAAGATAGACTCTCCGATTGTCTTGATAATGAAAAAACTATTATCTATTGACGGTTCTAGATAAAGCTTTTCATTGTGATCCAGTTCAATGCACCCAGTGCACTAGATTCTTTTACTCGAAGACCCTCCGATGATTTCAGACTCATCATAACTCATTTGATCCCACTCAAATGATTGCAAAAGAATTCTACAACTTTAACAAGATAAAAGTGCCCAACCTTTAACTTAAGTTGTGAACATTATTCAAGACTAACTAAAGAATTGTGTCTTCCTCATACATATCCAGATGTACGAACAATTCTTCTTTTCTCATAGTCTTTAGACCTTATGATTATTTACTTTGACAATTATAATATTAAACTATAAATGCTATAAGATTTGTTAAACCAGAAATCACTTTATTAATATGAAAAGATTGTCAATTACAATATTACACTCTTGCTATTGAGCATAATCCTAACATAGACAATACAAAATCCACACATAAATTGTTAGTAACCTGACTCAAAGCATACTGAACAAAACAGTAATCTGAGTTAGAGTATACTGAGTAAGACCAAGAGCTACCAATTTGACAGTCCTGGAACAATTGACATACCATGAAATTATTCTAATTACATAGAGACTGTTAGTAACATCTAACATCTTCATCTTCATCTTCATCTTCTTTCTTACCAACATTCTTCATCCTATCTCATCATCTTCATCCAAATTCTTACCAAAAAAATTCATTCAACAAATTTCATCCACAATTGCACAACAAAAATCCTTCTAACAATGGACAAACAATAAACACAACAAAATCCTACAAAAAAAATCCCAAAAAAAAAAAAAATTCCTCCAACGCCTGAACGGACTCCATCACGAGAGATCCGAGTCACAAAAACAATTCCCACACAATCTCCATTGAAAAATTTCAAACAATCCCAAACAATCTTCATTCAAAATTTCCTATGGAAAATCTCAATCAAAAACTCAATATTTCCATAGTAGATCTCCACCAACTGAACCAACCAAAAATCTGAAAAAACTCAAATCTCCAACAAAAAAAATTCTCAAATCTCTATTGGAGATCTCCACCCACTAAACCCCTCACCACCGCCACCCCTCCCTCCACGCGTCTCTGCCTCCGACACCACCGCTGCCTCCATCTTCCCCTACCTTCCCACCGTCGTTCTCCCCATAGCCACCGACGGTTAGCAACTCAACCAGAAGAGAAGCTCACACAGCCCACACCGTCGAAACCGCCAGCCTCCTTACATCATCGAACAGGGAGGAGGCTCGCGCCAACCTCTTCAAACCACCGCAATATGGAGCCGCACGTGCCTTCCCACCGTCGTTCTCCCCACCGCCAGCCTCCTCAACACTTAACAGGGACTAGATTTAGGGATCTGGTCTTTAAATTTTTTTTTTTATATTTTATTATTTAAAAACTAAATTCACCTTTTTCAATGCATTTTTTTAAAAATCGTTACATATCCTTCCAGATGACAGATGGGGAAATATGGGGAATGTACCATTTTTTTATTTTTCTTTTTCTTGAAAATTTTAAATTATATTTATTTTACATTTTTTATATTTGGTCAAAAAGACTATATTGCCTTCAACAGTTAAGAGTTAACGGTATAAATGTAACAAAAGGGGATGTTTGTGCAACATTTATGAAATGTTGGGTAGGTTTTCTGTTAATATGACCAAAACTGTCATATTTGTGTAATAATAACAAACCTTAGGGGAAGTTTGTGCAATTACCCCTATTCATTTTTTATAATAAAAAATATGCCTAGGGCGATGGCACCTGCTTACGGTTGTATTAAGTATGGGTGTAGAAAGAGAATTTATATAAATTGGACTATATAATTTCTCATTTTAATTTTTAATGTAGGGATTTTTGATTTTATACACCGGTTCTCGGTTCGGTTCATCAATTCGAACCCTTGAACCAGAAACCGAACCGGAATATCCAGTTTTTTAAAAAATGAACCGAATCGAATCGGTTAACAATAAAAAACCGAAAAAAAAAATCGATTTGACCGGTTCGGCTCATCTGTTCGGTTCGATTCATTGGGTTTTTTGCCCACCCCTAGCCTCTGCTACAAAGAAAATGAGAGTTCATGGGGTTTAGTGACCATTTTAAGAATTCAGGAGGCATATCAGCAGTTCGTGAACAATTCAGGGGGCATCCGTACCATTAAGCCTAAAAAATAATTGACAATAATTGTCTTTTGTGAGAGATGAGTATAAAATTATATTAAATTGATTTTTAAATAAATAAAATCATTTTAAATGAAAGTAAAAAAAAAAAAAAAATTATTTTAAACCAAATTTGGTTAAAAAATTATTAAATTATTTTTTGAATAAAATAAATTATTTTAAAAAATAAATAAAATTATTTAAAATTAATTAGAAATAAAATAACATTTAATTTTTAATTGACATTAAAAAATATATTTTTTAAATATTAGACTAAATATATTAATATATTTAAAAAAAAATAACATATATTAAATTAATTTTTAAATTATAATAAATAAATTTAATATTTTAAATACAAATAATTTAATTTAAAACAAATTGAAAAACAAAAGGTTGCGACTAAAATAGTCTCAGCCTTTGTGGCGGTACTAAATAGTCCTGTCACAATAGCATTATTTATCTATATGAGATTAAAAATCCAATCCATTATAGACCATAAATATGGGATTTGACTAATCTCAATCCAATTATATGCAACAAACATGCCCTTAATATGTCATTCAATTATTCAAATGCAACACTTATTGAAAACAAATACAGTAGAACCCCTGTAAATTAATCTCCTATAAATTAATATCCTCTCTAAATTAATAAAATATCTCGGTCCCGACTTGGGCCAATGAAAAAAATTAATAAACCCTTCTATCGTAATAATTAATAATTTCTTTTTGAAACCCAGTGTAAAATTTTGGTCCCGACTGTCGCATAAATTAATAATTCCATTAAAGTACAAAATATATTACATAATAATCAAGAACTATAAAGGTGCTTAAAGATGCTAGTTTGCTCAAGACCACCATATTTGATATTTTTGACTTCATCATTCATCTTTTGAATTGAATTTTTAGGAGCTATTAGGAATAGAATTTTTATGTATATCTTGAGTTCTATACAACCAAAGAGTAAGCCTCACTATATATCATTAGTCTCTAAGTAATCACATTCCCAAAAAGAATTGGAAATTTTCTTAATAAATCTTTCCTAATCAAGGAATCTTGAAAAAAAGAATTGAAGAAAAAAACCGACTAAACAATGAATCCCGAAAAGGAACCTTTCCTAAATAAGAAAATCGACCTCCACACATTTTCTAAGACAAAATAACACGTTACAATATAAAGCCGTTCAAATTAATAACCCCTCTAAATTAATACTCAAGGGTGGGTGCCAAGAATATCAATTTAGAGGGGTTCTACTGTATATCAAAAATTGTCATGTGATTATACGTAGCCATAGTTTTTTTAATTTAATTTTTTTAGCGTGTAATAAGTAATAACATTTTTTTTTTTCTAGAGTTAGATGCATGGCAAGATTAATTTCCTTAAAACCTACGGTGCAAACAATTAAAACCCAATCAACAAAACTATTAATCATCATTGATTTTTAATTAGCCAAAACTAATGGAGGAGTGCTAGAATCACTCTCCCAACCCACTCTCTTAACTCGCTGACCTCTTTTTATAATGCGACATGTGGACAACAATTACTTCTCTTTATCAAACTTGGAGCCATTATAAATGGCCTGCTTTTTCTATTTATTTACAGAGGAGTGCTAAATACACCCTCTCAATCCACTCTCCCAACCTACTCTCTGTTCATGTTCTGACATGTAGACATCATTAATTTTTTTCACATTAAATTTGTAGCCTTAATAATTAGCCTCCTTTTTCATTTTATTTAAAATGCAAACCAACGACTTATTTCCTAAATTGCCCTTCTTCTTTAACTTTAACATATTAGAGCAGACCCAATAAGGATAACTGAGGTTCACGTTCTTTTCCTCAGATGTTAAAAATTAAAATAATGAACTTCGGTTTATATGAATTTTTTATAATATATTTTAAAACTATTTAACTATAATTTATTTAACTATTTATTTATTCTATACAACAACCATCAAATTAGCTAGTGTTTGGTAATGAAAATTTGGTGAAAAGAAACATCATATCAATTCAATTTGGGATAGTACACTTAAGAAATAAAAGAAGTTGTAGAGTCTTGAAAAGATGACAATGTTAAAGTTAAAGGAGAAGGGCAATCTAGGAAATAAGTTGTTGGTTTGTATTGTAAATAAAATGAAAAATGAGGCCATTTATAAAGGCCACAAATTTAATGTGAAAAAGTTAATGTTGTACATGTGTCATCATATGAACAGAGAGCGTTGAGAGAGTGGGTTGAGAGAGTGCATCTAACACTCCTCAAAACTAATAAAATTATTTAATAAAATAGCTATACAAAAATTACATGTAACAATTGTGGAAGACAATTTATGTTTGAAAATGATGAGATTCGGAATGAAATTAAAAAAAAAAAAAAAAAAAGTTCAATGGGTTGACCACGATTGATAAATTGGGAAGCATTGAAAAAAAAAAGTTTATTTGTAAAAACAAACTTGATACAATATTAAATGGCAATTTGTTAAAAAATAAAACGATGGGTAAATTTGGAAGTTAGTTGTTGGTTTGATTTGTAAATAAATAGAAAAAGCTGGTCATTTATAATGGTTTCAATTTTTAATGTAGAGAAATAAATGATGTACACATATCATATTATAAAAAGGGAGAGTTGAGAGAATGGGTTGAAAGAGTGATTTTAGCTCTCCTCAAAACTAATGACATCAGTGCTTAAAGCCGACAAGTGTACCAAAATCCAAGCACCCAGTTGCCACGTCATCATCCTCCCCTCTTATGAGTTATGAACCTAAGATTATCTTCCTTGACAACACATCTTCCACTAATTATTAAAATCGAATTTATTAATGTAAGTACATGAACAATGTGTTAGGCCTAGACTCTAGTGAGAGAAGCTGACATGAACACCACTATTTGTATTTAACGTGTAGTCCCACGTGTGCACACTTAATCGTTTTCGATTGGTCAAAGATCACAGGCGCCAAACGTATAGTTTCACTTCCTTCAACGGTAGTTAGGCACAGAGCCTGCCATGCCATGGTTAGAATTTGCTTATTATTATATATCTTCTTCAAATGCCTTTGTTACATGCCACCACTATTTTCAACTGTTTTGTTTTGGGAGAGCTAGATAATTCACAAATGGGTTATTGTAAAATTTCTGTGTTCTGTTTACTCTGTTTGGCGACCCTTCTCTTGGCGGATGAAAATGCTGCCAAGGAACGAGCTTCGTTGCTGTCGTTCATGGCGAGCATTAACATGACGATTGAAGGATGGAACTCATCTGGGGTTCATGTATGCAACTGGTCTGGCATAAAGTGCAACAATGCCAGAACCCGAGTTGTTGAATTGGACCTCAGTGGAAGGTCTCTCCATGGAACAATATCTCCTGCTCTTGCAAATCTTTCTTCTTTAATGGTTCTTGATTTGTCCAAGAACTTGTTTCAAGGTCACATTCCAGGAGAGCTTGGAAATCTTGCTCAACTCACACAACTTAGCTTGTCCTGGAATTTTCTCCAAGGACAAATTCCTCCACAGTTGGGTTTCCTTAACAAATTACAGTATCTTGATCTTGGAAGCAACAAGCTTGTTGGAGACGTCCCTTCAACGCTCTTCTGCAACGCCTCTTCTTCTTCCCTGCAATATGTAGACCTTTCGAACAACTCTCTAAGCGGAAAAATCCCATTGAAGAGTGAATGTGAGCTCAAAGAGTTGAGGTTCCTTCTGCTCTGGTCTAACAGGTTGGTGGGTGAATTTCCAGCAGCCCTTTCCAACTCTTCAAAGCTCGAATGGCTTGATTTGGAGTCGAATCTTTTGAGTGGGGAGCTCCCTTCGGAGATGATACGTAAAATGCCACAGTTACAGTTCCTCTACTTGTCCTACAATGATTTTGTCAGCCATGATCACAACACTAATCTTGAACCTTTTTTGCTTCTTTGGTTAATTCATCAAACTTTCAAGAGCTGGAATTGGCAGGTAACCATTTGGGTGGAGAGATTCCTTCTATTATTGGTGATCTTCCTACCAAACTTGTACAGATTCATCTTGATCAGAATCTTATTTACGGTTCAATTCCTCCTCAGATTTCTAGTCTTGTCAATCTCACTCTTTTGAACTTGTCTAGCAACTTTTTGAATGGAACCATCCCTCCTCAACTGTGTCAAATGAGAAAACTAGAGAGGGTTTTTTTGTCAAATAATTCACTCTCTGGTGAGATTCCTTCAGCTCTAGGTGACATTCCCCATCTTGGTCTATTAGATTTATCCAAAAACATGCTTTCGGGTTCAATTCCGGATAGTTTTGCTAACCTCTCCCAGCTGAGAAGATTGTTGCTCTATGAAAACAAGCTCTCAGGAACAATACCACCAAGTTTAGGAAAATGTGTCAATCTAGAGATTCTAGACCTCTCTCACAACAAAATTTCAGGTATAATTCCTGCTGAAGTTGCAGGATTGAGGAGCCTGAAATTGTACTTGAACTTGTCTAGCAATCACTTGGATGGTCCTTTACCATTAGAGCTGAGTAAAATGGACATGGTGCTAGCAATTGATCTGTCTTTAAACAATATTTCCGGCACCATTCCCCCGCAGCTCGCAAACTGCATTGCCCTGGAATCTCTCAATCTTTCTGATAACATCTTGGAAGGCCCTCTTCCGGCTTCAATAGGACAGTTGCCTTACCTGAAAGAGATTGATGTTTCATCAAACAGACTGTTTGGAGAAATACCACAAACGTTTCAGGCCTCATCGACTCTCAAGCAACTCAACTTCTCTTTCAACAAATTCTCTGGGAACATATCAAACAAGGGGGCCTTTTCATCTCTTACAATAGACTCTTTCCTTGGAAATATTGGCCTTTGTGGGTCAATAAAAGGGATGTCAAACTGCAAGAAGAAACGCACTACTTATCACTTGGTTATTTTGCCAATCCTCTTGTCACTGTTTGCTACTCTTATACTGTGCATATTTGGGCTCAGAACAAAATTTACAAAGCAATTGTCAATATTCAATCTCAATGGAGGAGACTTGGAAGATGAAGAGAAAGAGAAAGAAGAGCTCAAGTTCCCAAGAGTCTCTTACAGACAACTCATTGAAGCCACAGGAGGGTTCAGTCCTTCAAGCTTAATAGGTTCTGGTAGGTTCGGTCATGTCTACAAAGGTGTTTTACATGACAATACAAAAATTGCTGTCAAAGTTTTGGTCTCAAAGACAGCTGGAGCTGGAGAATTTACATGGAGCTTTAAAAGAGAATGCCAAGTTTTAAGGAGAACCAGGCACAGAAACTTGATCAAGATCCTCACAATATGCAGCAGGCCAGATTTTAAGGCTCTTGTCCTTCCATTGATGGCAAATGGGAGCCTGGAAAGGCACCTGTATCCGAGCCATGGCTTGGATTTGATTCAATTGGTGAAAATATGCTCTGATGTAGCTGAAGGTGTGGCCTATTTACACCACCACTCTCCTGTCAAAGTGGTGCACTGTGATCTTAAACCAAGCAACATTCTTCTTGATGATGACATGACAGCTTTGGTTACTGATTTTGGAATATCAAAACTGGTTAAAGGTGTTGATGAGAATAACCATGCCAATGATTCATTGTCCTTTAGCTCCACAGATGGCTTGTTATGTGGGTCTGTTGGCTACATAGCTCCTGGTATGCACTTATTTCTTCTCTATAGTCATATTCTGTTACAGATGTAAACATTAGTTCGCATATAAATATCCATACTCATCGATATTTTCTTGTTTGATTGTACTAATATTACAGAGTATGGAATGGGAAAGTGTGCTTCGACTCAGGGTGATGTCTATAGTTTTGGGGTTCTTCTGTTAGAGATTGTGACAGGAATGCGACCCACAGATGTACATTTTCAGGATGGCTCGAACCTGCATGAATGGGTCAAACGTCAATACCCATATAGGCTCGAGCCTATAGTTGAACAAGCACTGGCTAGGTGTTCACCACCTCACATGCCAACTAATTATAACAAGATATGGTGTGATGTTATCCTGGAATTGATTGAGCTTGGTCTGCTATGCACCCAATACAATCCTTCTACAAGGCCAAGCATGATAGATGTTGCACATGAAATGGGCCGGTTGAAGCAGTACCTCTCCGATCCGTCCTTGTTGATCGAAGAAGGTTTGATAAAGTATCATAATCCTACATCGAATACAAATGGATTAGTCTAGTCTTTGGGATTAGTGACGATTATCTTGTCATTGATAGAAGTTGAATGCTTTTTTATTATTACAAAGCAACAACAGAAGAAGTAACCTCATTGAGTAAATTTTATTAATTTTGCTGATTTGATCATTAATTTTATTGATTTGTTACATTTTTGTTTTATAATTCAATTATTCATTACGTCTCATTCAAAATTAATAAAACTACTGATTTGTTATATGTAAATCTATATATGTTTTATATGTTATTTCAAAAAAAAAAAAATATATATAAATCTATAAGTATTTCGTTTCATTAGTCTATCATCGTAACTTAGCTATTAGATAAATCTATACGTGGAATGTCTTGTATAAGTCTTTTATTAAGTTCCAAGTTAGGAATCATCAAAACAAACAATAATTTTATATATATGTTGTAACTAATTATGGATGTAATTTATTTATTTTTACAGCTGAGGTAAAGTGAACATAAATATGACAAAACAATGTGAAGCGTAAAAGGAGATTTCCTTTTCACCACACAAAAAGTTGCATAATCATTTTATAGAACATTTATTTATTTACAACCAAACAAAGCAAAGGTATTGTGCATTTGATTGATATTGATCTCTCTTTTTGAGCTTAAAATATTAGCATTTTTGGTTGTGATAAGCAACACGAGTGAATTCCATAAACCAAATTGCAGCCAAGTCTCTTTTGGCCTACCATTGATAACAGAGGCTGGCTAGTGGAGATTGATAATTGCCCTTATATTTTAATAAAAATGGACATTTGAACTCACCATAGCAATGACCATGGTATTTGGTGCAGTAGGTCAAAATGTCCTAAAGCTAAGATAGGATTATAGAGGGTATTAAATAGAGTGGGACCCATTGGCGGAACCAAGGCTGGCTGGGTTTGGAAAAAAAATAAATATATATTCATATTTTCTAATATTATAATACATATATATTGAAAAATTACAATAATTCACGTTTTTGCCTTTTTGCATAGGGTGTGGAAGAAACTTGAACCCACAACTTCATAGTATGGGAGTGAGAGACTTAACCACTGGACCAATCTCATATATATATATATATATATATATATGAGTAATGCTACTCCACCCAAAAACTCCACCCAAATTCCAATCCAAATGTGAGGTGTCATCACCACACACAACATGGCCCCATCTCATGAGATGGGGCCATGTTGTGTGTGGTGATGACACCTCACATTTGGATTGGAATTTGTGTGGAGTTTTTGAGGTGGGGCCATGTTGTGTGTGGTGATGACACCTCACATTTGGATTAGAATTTGGGTGGAGTTTTTGGGTGGAGTAGTATTATTGTATATATATTATACACATATGACTCAAAAAAGAATTATTCTATTAGGAAGTACCATGAGTTAGGCTTCTCTTCCAGTAAGGATAAAAGATATTGTATGATCGACAAGATGAAATTGGTCCGGTGGTAAAATCCCTCACACCTGCACCATGAGGTTGCGTTTGAGTCTTTCTCCTCCCAAAAAACCTCGAATTTATGTAATAGTGTAATTGTAAAAAAAAAAAAAAAAAATGATATTGTATGATCAAGTTTTGTTTTGTTTTTGTTTTTTTTCCCCTCTCTTCTATGGTTCAAAATTTTTTGTCACTATTTGGGTCGGGTTTTGTAAGAAAGGCACCACATTACTAATTCACATTTAAAAGGCACATATTTAGGTGACCAGACAAAAATATCCCTTTTTTGTCACTTTGTGTTGTTTTCAAACCTAGAGAGAAATAGTTGAGAGAGAAAACAATAGAGAGAGAAAGCATCGCCTGCAAGAAATACGCCTGAAAATCTCATAGCGAACTCATCGGCGGTGGCGCTACAGTCCTAAGTCAATGAGAATCTACAATTGACAGTGGTAAGTTTATGTTTTGATTTCGTTTTTGTTCTTGATAAGTTTATGTTGGGTGTTGTTTTGATGTTGTTTTTGTTCTTAGTTTATGTGTTTGATTTGTTGATCTGAGTATGGTTCTGGGTTAGGTTAGGTTTTGAATTTATTAAAAATTTGTGTAGAAGATGATGAAGATTTGGGTTTCCGAGCCTTTTAAAACTTTTTCCGAGCCTTTTGAAACATTGTCCGAGCTTTTTTGAGGAATAAGAACAGGTTTGTCAAATTAGAATCTCTGAGCCTTTTGAAACATTGTTCAAGCCTTTTAAATAGTAATCCGAGCTTTTTTAAGGAATATGAATAGGTTTGTCAAATGAGAATCTCCGAGCCTTTTAACACTGTCTCTAAGCCTTTTAAAACACTGTCCGAGCCTTTTAAATAGTAATCCGAGCTTTTTAATTTTTAAGTTTTAGGTTTGTCAAATTAAGTAATCCGAGCTTTTTAATTTTTTAGGATTAGGTTTGTCAAATTAGAATATTCGAGCCTTTTAAAGCACTGTCAAAGCCTTTTAAATTGTAATCCGAGCTTTTTTAATTTTTAGTTTTAGGTTTTTCAAATTAGAATCTTCAAGCCTTTTAACACTGTCTCCGAGCCTTTTGAAACACAGTTTGAGCCTTTTCATATACTGTCCGAGCCTTTTAATGAACTTATATGTTTTTTTTTTTTTTCTTCTTCTTTCTGTGAATATGTAGATGAGGAATGAGCTCAAGAATTCATTTAAAACTCCAGTGGGAGAATGGTACGAGGGAAAAATAACTTGGTATGACCATTTCGATGACCTTTAAGATATCGACAACGCACTTCACAGGGTACCTAAACATCTTGTGGTCGAAGAATGACATCGATATACTGAGTCGTGTTTTGGACATTTCCTTCGGATGCATCGTGAGATGAAGTTTTCGGTTGGCATTGTCTATCGGTTGCTTATGCTTGAGTTACATCACGATGGGCCGGAAGATGAGATAAGATTTGTGTTAGGTCATCATTTGGTCTGGTTCTTTAAGGTTGAGCTTTGTCTGATCACCGGATTGAAGTTCGGAGTCATTCCCAACACGGAAAGCTATGATATGGTACAGAATGGCATACACCAGCGGTACTTTGAAGGTCAAGATGAGATTGAGTATGAACATCTGAGATCGGTTCTGCGGATTGGTATTTTTGAGGAGTAGTACGATGCAGTTAAGCGGTGCTTATTGTATATGCTCAACTGGATACTAATGGGGTTAGACGAGAGAGAGAAAATTCCATTATGGCAAATGCGCCTAGTCGAGGACTTGGACACTTTGATGCGTTCCCGTAGGGTGCACACGTGTATAGGCGGTCTATTTTTGGTTTCAAGCATACGTTGGACGATCGACGAGAGCAGTTTGAAAAACGACAGCAAGAAAAGGGCGTTGACGTACACACCATGGAGACGTACAACATATACGGTCTAACTCATGCATTGTTGGTGAGAATTTAGAATTTGAATCTGTACTTTAATTGTAATTGTTTTCATATGACTGATAGAATACATATATTGGATTCTTATCGTACTTATCTATTATGCAGATATTTACTTTTGAGGTTATCCCCGAGCTTGATAACCAATGTGGGACCCGTAGGGAAATCGACCTATCCCTCCGTATTCTGAAATAGGAGTTAAGTCAGCTGACCGAGGATGAACAAGCTGGATACAATTTTCACTAAATGGGTAAGTATCTTTTTTTGTTAATGTCATAGTAATTAGTATGTGTACAATTACAATGGGCTAACTATGATTTCAGATGTTTGCGAGGTTTGAATTGGTGTCAACGGCAGCTGAGAGGCTGAACAATACTACGAAGGCATAGATGAGGGAGGCAGTCTGTATGATGCCGCCGATAGACCTGTTCAGGTACCGGATCCTAGACAGCATACCACTACCGGAACTAGTGATATGGAGGGTCCGTCTGTTGGAACCAGTGATACGGAGGGTTCTGAGCCGGAGGGTGGCGGTGGGACTCTCGTGAGGCATAAACGGGTTTGATTTGCATTGCCTAGACAGCCTCCAATTGGAGGTGATTCACGAAGAGGCGTTGGAGGGCATCCAGAGGTATGAAAATATTTGAACTGCATTATTTAATTTCAAACGAGTGAACGGTTTTAGTACTCACAATTTCAAAATCCTTTTAAAACCACTGGGAATGTCAATTCATTGAAGTGTTGGATGCCGTCTGAAAGTTAAAAGAGGATGTCCGAGGTTTAAAGGAGGATGTTGGAAAGAGTGATGAGAAACGAGATTGGCAACATACGGAGTTGCTGGGCTTGATCCGGGTGCTTAAAGGTATGACATCGTAGTCCTATATGGATGACCCACCGTTCGATGATTAAGACTTTACTCCTAGAGATAAGACATGACAGGATATGATAGGTAGTCATAAGGATGGGATAGACCACGAGACTGGTCGTAAGCTGTAACCTATTACGGAGACAGTATCCGATTAGCACGGGCCTATTGTGATAAGATGAGAAGAGATACCCGGTGGAACATAGACCACTATTGGAGCGTGTACCTCATCAGGTTTTACCAGAGCAACTGCTGTATAATCCTGTTCATCCCTAGACTTGGGACAGAATTCGACCTCACAACGCACCCCTCATCTGGTCAACCCCAACGCAGCTGGCCCCTTAAGGCGATCCACGGGGATAGAGTTCCTCTGTCTCAATGCACCCCTCTAGTCGAGCCCACCGCAGCACACCCCTCCTTACATCGATCCACGGGGACAGAGTTCCACCTCACAGCGCACCTCTCCTCCAGTCGATCCTAGAGCACCTCCCCCCTCCAAGTGATCTCAACGTAGGGCATCGGATTGTAGTCCTCCCCAAGATCAGCATCCCTAGGGGGTTTGCAGGCGAGGTTGGCAGATGGTGACCCCATACACTAATCCCTGTCAGTTGAAGAGGCCAAGGACAATGCCGCAGTCATCTGAGCATGTATTCATGCCTAATGAATTGGTAGATGGTGACCAGCTTGCGGCTTACCAAGCCCACAAGAGGAACGTGACGGCGGAATTGTAAGTATAATTGTACATATTACAATCTTTTAATATTATTTTGAAACACCTAAGTAAAATTACTTGATTATCTAACTTCTTCAACAATTATGTAGACGTGATATGGATCTACATGAGCCAGTTGGTGTCACCTGGTTCCACAGGTTGCAAAACCAACTTCATGGAGTTGGAGGATACGGTATGTTTCTTACTTGAACTGTCTGCATAATTTGTTTCAATATGGTAGAATCATAACAATATTAAATGTTGAAATTGTCAGCACATTGACGTGTACTTGCATATTCTGCAGAAGCGTCAGGTAGCATACCCCACTGTCTACAATCAGAGGATCAACATACTAGATTCACAGTTCTATGTAAGTTTTTATATTGTACGGTTTCCGCTTGTGCATTGATGTGTTTCATACATATTTTACCTAACGTTTCAGTAAATTTTCTATGTACAGTTATGGTTACATATTCAGTGGGGGAATCATGCCTAGGGAGCTGTGGGCAACCCCCCTAAGGGTTGGTCTATGCTGAAGTACCGTGTGCTGCCGAGGACCTTACGGTGGTACGTGGATTGCTCCTAGTAGGAAATCGGCCATGGCACGATGTTGACGTGGTGAGTGTTTAAATTACATGGTTTCGTGTTTAATAAATAAATTTGACACTGATAACACTTTGTTGAGACACCTACAGGTTATGATTCCTTGCAACCTTGGACGACATCATTGGGTACTAGCCAGCGTCAACATCACAGTCGGGAAGATCTACCTGTTAGACCTATTCAGACAGAAGGTTACATGGTGTTACAGGAATGAGCAGGTCGTGTGCTTACGGTGGTTTTTACCCTTGATGTTGCATCAGGTCGCATTTCACAGGAATAGACAGAGGGGTGATATGACGTACAAATTGACGGATAAGCCCTTTCGGATAAGCATTGTGTCTACCCTAACAGAATAAAGGGTATGACTGTTTCAAGATCTTATTCTATCCCCATTGGTTTTAATAACATTCCATTCTAACAGTTGTTCATGTGGTGAATTGTAGAGGTAACTATGGTGCCTATACTTTGAGATTGGCAGAGTACATGTTGGCAAACATGGATACATTTGACTGGTCGGAAGAGGATATAGGCGCCATCTGGGAGAAGATGGCCGTGGAGGGTTTTTGTAACTTGAAGCCCAATTATGTTCCGTAGTTGATGTACATAACATTTGAATTTTTTGTTTGACTTATTCAATTCAATTCATTCAATTCCAACACGATTTAAATGAACAAGTCATTCAATTCCAACACGATTTAAACAACACGATTAAAATGAACAAGTAATTCAATTCCATCACTATTTAAACAACACGATTAAAATGAACAAGTCTTTCAATTCCAAATAATTTAAATTACATCAATATCAACAGCTCCATTCATTCCACAGTAGAGTCTGTAAGATCTTAGATTTGTGTTGGCTTTATTCCATTGCAAAACATTTTTTGTTTGTATTGCTTAGTTGCTTAGGTGTTTCGTGATTAGATCAAGCTTCAAAGAAGGAAAGCAACGTCGCATGCAAAGTTCGTCTTCAAGAGGAAATGTGCTTATTTGGATGCTAAGGTATCGAGATACTTCTTCCTCTTGCAAGGCATAAGCGCACACACACACAATTCATACATGTGTGTCCCTACATCGTAGTTCAAACATTTGGTATAACACATTCACACACTTCTTAGTATGCACATGCATTGATCTCTAATAGATAAACATTATAAAATTGAATGCTTTGTGACTATCTCTTTGATATGGCATGCTTGTGTGAATTAGTGTTTTTATGTTTCCATATTTTTGTATTTGGACTTGAATATGCTCTATTATGATTCCTTACTGAGTTCTGGTCGTTTCGGTTACTCATTCATAAGGTTTTGAGTCCAAACGATGTAGCTACGCTACTTTTCGTTCTCATTCGTTGAGTTGACTTCATCGTCGTTTTCCGAGATGATTTCTCAACCATTTTTTAAAGTTGTAGTTTTTGTCGTGTGTGAGGGATTCATGGTTCGTAATTCAAAAACGGATTCAAAATCAGAGTTCGGATGCCCAAGATACGGCTGAAGAACGTGAGGAAGCGCGAGAGAGGCGAAGGTGGCCAAGAGGCCATGTGTGGCCCAAGCCGTGGGTGAGCCGTGGGCCCCACGGCCAAAGGGGCTCTCTGCCCCGTGTGGCCCACGTGCCCCCATGGGCTGGGTGATGTGGCCATGCTCGATTGGCTCGTTTTTACCTTCTCCTCTCATCCATTTAATCATCTCTCATTCCCTCCAAACTTTTGAAGATTTTCAAGAACACTTTGAGAAAATTTTGTAGAAATTCTTCAACATTTTAGTTTTAGTATTTTGATCATAACTTTCTCATACGAACTCGAAATCAATTGATTCAAAAGCTAAAATTGTTGGTCTTGATGAGAGCTATAAACCCAAGCATTTCCAGAGGCAGCTGACTTCGCCATTCTTCCCAGTAGACTGATCTTCAGTACGTGGTCAAGGTTGTTTTGTTCAACTTCTTCTTTTTCATTTCATCTTTGATCATCTCTTTGATTCTTACTATTTGATTGACGAAATATGTTGAGAAGGATGTTAGATCATATGCTAGGGGTGTTTGATCATTTGTCAATTGAGTTTTAGCTTTGTGATTTCTCTTGAACATATATGTGCTAAACTTGATTTTGTTTGAAATTGATTCTAGAAAATGTATATGATGTGTCTCATATTATTTTCTAGGTTTTATTTCAAGATCTAAGAACTAGGTTTTTACGTGTGATATATTGAATATTCATACCTTGTTCTTGTTGATTTGCATGTTTTGATTTCTAGATACTTTTGTGTTTTGATTGATAAAAGCATACTCTAGATTATCATTGAACATGTACATTTAGCTTGATTGATCATCTAGCTTAATTTGTTTGTGTTTGCATCACTTGCATCACGTAGATCATAGCCTTGCATTAGGTTGAAGTCTCTAGCAAAGTGAGTGAAGCTTTGTGGATAGAGCAAGGAAGTCTTGATTAGAGTCGGGAGGACTCGGATAATCAAGCAAGGGAGTCTTGTCTAGGGTCAGGAGGATCCGGATAGACAAGCAAGAAATCTTCCTAGAGACGTGAGCGTCTTGGATAGGAAGTTGCTTTCTAGAGGTGTAGGATACATCTCGGATAGGAAGTAGGCTTGGTGATTCACTAGCCCGAGGGTAGATTAGGAGTTGATAACTTGAGCGGATATCATGAGTTGATAGCTTGAGTGTGTAAGTCCTTTTTCACATAGTGGATTGCTTTGCCGTGGTTGTGGTATCAACCTTTGGATGTTTCCTCTTTGAGGTTTTACCACGTAAAAACTACTTGTGTTCATTTTTGTTTTACTTTTCTTTATCTTCCATATCTTACATTGATTGCATATCTTGTAAATTGATTAACTCTTGTATTAGTGAAATCAATTCAATTGCTAAATCTAATCAAGTGTGCATTTTCTTTGTTATATTCCGCATCATTTTTAATATTGGAAGAATTTGAGTAAATACCTATTCACCCCCCCCCCCCCCCCTCTAGGTATATTTTACACTACTACGTAAGGGAAATTTCGTTTGGTATTAGACCGGGTGTCTAGATGCACTTAGATAGATCCTTTCTTTGTAGTGTTTTGTGTTTGTTTGTTACAATCATGATTAAGGAAGTGTGTTCCTATGTGGCTTCTTTTGTTGAACATATTGACTTAGATGAGAAAAAGATCGATGATCTTATTTTTGAAAATGAACGTTTATCCAAAGTCAATATGTCCCTTAACAAGAAGCTAGAGAATCATGCTCTTGGCTCAAAAGAATTCAATAAACTTAAAGACAAGATCTTAAGTCTAGAATTGAATCTAAAAGATAGCAATGATAGACTTAGCATCTTGAAGCAAGAAATTGAGCAAAGGGATATTTCTCTTGTTAGTGCTAAAAGGCTAGAAAATATGCTTAAAGCCAAAATTAGTGAGCACTTAACTCAAGAGAAAAAGTATGAACAATGGCTAGATAAATCACGTAAAGATGTTATGTCTAGTGATGACATAGCGGAAAAATATGCCATTAAAATTAAGATGCTTTGTGAGAAACTTGATGAGGCTAATAATGATTAGTAAGATGTCATCTAGCTCTAACAAAGTTGAAACCCTCATTAAAAGTGGAAAGCATCTATGTGACAAAAGAGGTTTGGATTATATCAATGAGAAGGAGACTCCTTCATCTAAGAAATCTACTTTTGTCAAAGCAAGCATTGAAACAATATAGGTACACTCACTCAAGGTAAAGCTATGAAAGCTACTAGAGGTGCCTCTTCATCAACAAGGATGTTCAATGGAAGAACACAACAACATAAACATCAAGGAGCATCAACCTCAAATGCAAGAGGTGGAGCATCATGGGTTGCACATCAAAGAGGAAAAATTATGAGAAGTCCAAAGGAGTTGGAAGCAAATGCAAATGGTAAATTTCTCAAATTTATTCCTATTTGTCATCATTGTAATATGATAGGACATATTCGACCTAGATGCTTTGAGTATATTCGGAAATGCAAACTTGATAATGTTTTTCATGAAATGTCTTTGAATGGACCTAGGCAATCATCCATGTATGGATATAGAAATAGACCTAGGAAGACCTTGGAAAAGCATGTTGTGGAAAAAGTTTGATGACTTGCTAATCTTGTGTTGTGCCTCACTCTACTATGCATAAGAAAGTTGATAATGCTTTGTTTGATATTTTTGAAAATGTGACCAATGAGGTCAAGGTGCATGTTAAAAAGCCTAACATTGAGTCAAAGCATGTTAGAAGTAAGAGTGAGAGGCATGTTATGAAAAATGTGTGGATAAGAAAAGACACATCTAAATGCATTACACAATATGCTTTACTGCCACTCCTCCTATTCTTGGTACCTAGATAGCGGTTGCTCTAGGAACATGACCGGGAACAAAGAGTTCTTTAAGAATCTTGTTTTAAAGGATGGAGGTTGGGTTACTTTTGGTGATGGTACCAAAAAGCAAGTTCTTGGCAAGGGAACAATTTGTATCCCGGATTGCCTAAACTTCGCAATACTTTGTATGTTGATGGGTTACAAGCTAACTTGATAAGCATTACTCACTTGTGTGAAATTTTTAAAGAAGTTAGCTTTAACAAAGATGTGTGCACTATAATTGATAAAAAGGGCAATGTTGTCCTAAGAGTCAAAAGGTCTATAGACAATTGCTATTGTCTTGAGATAGATCCTCTAACTTGCAACATGGCACATGAGTGCAACAAGCTTGATTTGTGGCATCAACGTTTGGGTCACATGAATTTTAAAGATTTGAAAAAGCTTGAAAAACATGGCATTGTTAGAGGTCTTCCTAATCTTGGTAAAAAGCTTGAGGTGGTTTGTGAACCTTGCCAATTAGGTAAGCAAACCAAAGTGTCTCATAAGAAAAATTCTTACATAGCTACCAAGAGACCTTTAGAACTTGTGCATATGGACCTAATGGGGCCAATTCAAACCGAGAGCATTAATGGCAAAAAGTATATTTTTTATGCGTTGATGACTTCTCTAGGTTTACTTGGGTTTATTTTCTTAGAAACAAGACCGAGGCTTTTGATTACTTTAAAAAGTTTTGTAATCAAGTTCAAAATGAAAAAGGTCTTGATATCAAGAAAATATGTCGCATTAGGAGTGATCATGGGACGGAATTTGAAAATGCAAAATTTAGTGAGTTTTGTGATGGTTTAGGGATTTCTCATGAGTTCTCCGCACCTAGAACTCCTCAACAAAATGGTGTTGTTGAGAGGAAAAACCGTGTCTTGCAAGAGATGGCTAGGGTCATGCTCAATAGCAAGAAAGTCCCTAGAAACTATGGGCCGAGGCGGTCAATACCGCTTGTTATGTGTCTAATCGTGTTTTTAAGAGGCCGGCACAAAACAAACGTCCTATGAGCTATGGAAGGGTAAGAAGCCCAATGTGAGTTACTTCCACACTTTTGGGAGTAAATGTTATATTTTGAATGATAGAGATCACTTAGGAAAGTTTGATGCTAAAAGTGATGTTGGTATGCTTAGGGATAATGTATGAATGATAGTCTGTATGCTATGTCTCTTTCTTGGGTATGCTATTATAGTCGTGCATATAGAGTCTTTAACTTGACTACTAAGACTATCATGGAGTCTATCAATGTGAAGATAGATGATCTTAGCATGCTTAATTTGTGTGATGATAATGGTGTCAATGAACCTAAAGAAAACATGTTGAATGACACTAAAACCTATTGATGTGGCTAGTAGTGTTTCTAGTCAAGATGATGAAATGATAGTCATGTTGAAGTTGAAGTCAAGGGTTGGAAAATGCTTTAAATGATAATCAACAAAATGACCAAGTTGTTGAACATTCTCACCCAAGACTTAGAAACTTACACTATCAAGAAGACATCATAGGTGATTTAAATGAAGGGGTTAGAACAAGAAATCAAATTGCTAACCAAATTCTATGCTTGCTACACTTCTCAAATTGAACCCAAAAATATTAATGAAGCAATTGTTGATGAATATTGGGTTGGGGCTATGCAAGATGAACTTAATCAATTTGAGAGGAATGAAGTGTGGTCCTTGTTCCTAGACCCAAAGATATAAATGTAATTGGCACTAAATGGGTGTTTAGGAATAAGACCGATGAAAGTGGCAAGATTGTGAGGAATAAAGCTAGACTAGTGGCTCAAGGTTACACTCAAGTGGAGGGTGTTGACTTTGATGAGACGTTTGCCCCGGTTGCTCGTCTCGAGTCCATTAGACTTTTGTTGTCCATTGCATGCATTAAAAATTCAAATTATTTCAAATGGATGTCAAAAGTGCTTTCCTCAATGGATACCTTCAAGAAGAAGTGTATGTTGAACAACCTAAGGGTTTTGTAGACCCACACTCTCCTAATCATGTGTTTAAATTGAAAAAGGCTCTCTATGGCCTTAAACAAGCTCCAAGAGCTTGGTATGATAGGTTGACTCAATATCTTATTGACAACCAATATAGGAGAGGTGGCATTGATAGAACTTTGTTTATCAAACATCATGATCATGATATTTTTGTTGCACAAATATATGTTGATGACATTGTTTTTGGGTCTACTAATAAAACCAAGGTTGATGAATTTGTAGTGTTATGTCAAGTGTCAAGTGAATTTGAAATGAGTATGGTGGGTGAGTTGAATTATTTTCTAGGAATGCAAGTAAAGCAAACTAGCATGGGCATAATGTTGAATCAATCTAAATATGCTAAAAATCTAGTTAAGAGATTTGGCCTAGAAAATGGAAAAGATTTTGAAACTCCCATGAGCACCACTTTAAAACTTGACAAAGATGAAAAAGGGAAAAGTGTTGACCAAAGCCTTTATAGAAGCATGATAGGTAGTCTACTTTACCTAACGGCTAGTAGACCCGATATTTGCTTTAGTGTTGGCTTGTGTGCTAGATTCCAAGCAAATCCCAAGGAATCTCACTTAAAAGCCGTCAAGAGGATCATTAGGTACATCAAAGGAACTCATAGTCTTGGTCTATTCTATTCATTTGATACCAATGATATCCTTGTAGGCTATTGTGATGCGGATTGGGGGAAACATAGATGACCGTAAAAGCACATCGGGCGGTTGCTTTTATGTTGGTAATAACTTGGTTTCTTGGTCAAGTAAGAAACAAAATTCGGTTTCCCTTTCCTCTTCCGAAGCCGAATACATTGCGGCCGGAAGTGCTTGCACACAATTACTTTGGATGAAACAAATCCTTAAGGATTATGAGATAGAACAAGGAAAAATGACACTTTATTGTGATAACTTAAGTGCCATTAACATCTCTAAAAATCCGGTTCAACACTCCCGCACAAACACATAGACATTAGGCATCATTTCATTAGAGATCTAGTTGAACATTCTATTGTTACTCTAGAGCATTTTACTAAAAATCAACTTGCGGACTTGTTCACTAAGCCCTTGGACAAAGAGAGGTTTAAAACTCTTAGAATGTCCATTGGCATGATTTGTGTTGATTGATGTCTTTGTGTGATTGTGAGTGGCTTGATGAGCAAACTTTAATTGAATATCATTGTCTTTAAGAGCTACTCACTTGAGAAGTAATGATCTTTAACAAGTATCTTTTATTGTTTTAGATCATGCACTTGAGCTTGAAAATCTTATTTTTGAAAAGTGCACTAATGCTTCTCTTATGTTTTAGTTTTGAGTTTTTGTGGTTGAATATGTGTAGATAATGGATGCATCTAGAAGTTTATTGTTAAGTACATGATAGATGACCTATGGTATGTATCCATTTTGCTTCGGCACTACATAGTAATCAACGAGCACCCTCATGGAAAGGGCTACACACCTTGGTTGTGAAGCCACCCAATGTAGGAAAGGGCTACGCCATTGTGATGAGTGAAAGCCGCCATGAGATATGTTTTTGTTAGTAAAATCAAAGAAGTGTTGAAATGAATCATAAAAAAAAAAAATTCTTTGATTCAAGCCTAAAAAAACAAAAAGGCTTATGGTGTATAGTTGAGAATTGTGAAAAAGCTCGGGTTGACAAATAGAAACGGGAAAACGAGCCACATGCACACACACGCTCATATGTTGATATCTATTCATTTTAAAAGCAAAAATCCGGATGAATATCGGTTTGACCTATTTTTGGAAAGGCTTTAGATGGATAGGTGTGGATAGAGTTTGCATGTTGATATCACAATTACTCCTACTATATATTGAGAAGCATTCACACACACATTTGCTTATGTGCTTGATTCATTAGCAATGTGAGAATATTTTTAGAGATTAATGAAAATCTATGATTCTCTCTTGGACTTTGACAAGTTATGAAATATTTTCTCTTATTGCTTGATTGTGTGATTGTGTGATGTCCCTTGTGAACAAATCTACTTGGTGATAATATGTGGAGCATATGTTAAGGGGGAGCTTTGTTTATTCAACTTCGCTTCTATACGATTTGTTTGCTTAATATCTCGTTCTTTATCTCTTGTGTCCCTTGTCTATTCCTTGACAAAAAGGGGGAAAATGTATACCTCACCATGTTTGTATTGGGGAGATTTTGTATACTTCACACCTTGTGTGGAAAATGTTCCAATTGTGTGAATCATATTCCTCTTTGTGCTTAATTGTGACTTTGTCTTAAGGAGGAGAAAGAATTTTTCTTGATAATGTTAAGGATAGTTGGTCCTTGGGAATTGGGGAACTAAGGGAATGCTTTAATATGAAAACATTTTATTCACTTGAGATAATGTATTTTTGTATGAGATAAGAGATGTCTTCTATATTTGTTTTTGGTTAATAACTCACCATTCTTCTTTAGAGAAGATCTCTTGTTTGTTTTGCTATTTTCTCTCATAGGTACTTTGAAGACCAAAAGAGGAACTCTTGAAGACTTGAAGACTTTTTAGTCTTGGAATCTCTTTGTAATGTGAGGATGAGAGTTGTAGGGAAAAATAACAAAAGTAGTACACGCAGCGGAAGCGATACTAAAAATTAGATTTAGTGACTTTTAAAAATTTTTCCTTTATGAACCTTAAACCCTTTAATTAATTAAATACATATACAATAACAAAAAGTAGAATACCTTTTGTCGCGTGATCCGATTGACTTACGTCGATAGTAATCCGCAAGATCTTCAATCCTAGCACGAACGCGGATCACCTAGGAGCGTGGTCTCCCTTTTCTTTGAATTGCAAACCTGTGAATGGACAAAACAAACTTTTCTTTTCTTTGTTAGTCACAAAAACAATCAAAAGAATGACTAAGATTATTCCGGTCACTTTTGAGTTCTCAATCTAATGATCGAAACTCGCGTGAACCTAGATCGATATCGTATACACAAGCTTATTGATGAATAAGCAAATAGTATACTATCAAAGAATAATCTAACACTCCTTTTTGTTTTTAGTAGAATAAAAAGCTTTCTATGAATTAAGAAGAAGAAGAAATTTGTATCATGAACACATGTGGTGGCCGAATTCTATACTTGTCAATATAGGTGGCCTAAGTTTGCTTCTTCTTTTCTTTTATTATTAGGGTTGCCGAAATCCTAACCTAGAAATAACTAGGGTTGCCGAAATCACATGCCCACCATAGGCTTATGTTGCACCCTAATTTCCATCTAGTTTTTAAGACATCAAACCCTAATCCAACTCATAGATCTTTTATTCTTTTATTTTGACTAAATAAAAAGACTTCTTATTTGATTAAATAAATAAAACTAATTATTTATTTCCTTATCAAACAAGTCTTTTACTTTTACTTTTAGGAAATTTATTTCCTGATTAGAAAAGATTTGTTTCTTTAATTAACATTAATTAATAAATTAATTAATTCTTATTTAATTAAAACAATGAAACAAAATAATATTAGGTTAAACTAACCCTTGCCGCCCCACTTAGAGTAAATGAGCCAAAATATTATTTTCTTATTTCATTTAATCCATTGGACTTTAAATAAAAAGCCCACATGTGAACCAGACCCATTCTTACTAAAAGAAACAAGCCCACATGTCTTTCATTAATATTTTATAATTGAGCAGCCCATTACTAAAATAATGTGCAAATTATATTCTTAATATATTAAATGCAATTCTAGATGGACCCTTAAATTGGTCCGGTAGAATATATCAAGTGATCCATGCAAGTCCGTGTGGATTGGGGATCTTGGCGGGCCATCTAAATTTAAGCTTCAATAGACATAACCTAATCACAATCAACAAATGATTCACTTAGGTCCGATCCATTAATTTTAACTCATTCCACTAAAGAGCTAAAACTGAACTCTTAAATAAAGATAGAAAAGGAAGATGCTCCTCATTCATACCCTAGACAATCATATTGGAGATAGTGTATCCTCGTGATTAATATCAGTAATCGCCAAGAGTTCATAGACCGCCTATAACTCTCCAAGTTACCATATTTACTCATATGACCACGTTTTGAACTTGGATATTTTGACTTGTCCAGAAGCCATGTTTTCAATAGACACTATCGAAAACTCAACGTTGAGATTTAATATCCAATTACCTCAAAACATCCATATGATGATATTATACTCTCATTTAATTAAATGGAGCCACAATGTCCATATCTATAAATGAAGTCCTCTATCGATTAACAATGAATATCACCAAACTATCGAGATAGACTATGCGATATAATCGTACTCATTGATAACTCAAATGATATCACTTGCAACCATAAGTCCATCATTTATTTCAGGATTAAGATAGACTCTCCGATTGTCCTGATAATGAAAAGACTATTATCTATTGACGGTTCTAGATAAAGCTTTTCATTGTGATCCAGTTCAATGCACCCAGTGCACTAGATCCTTTTGCTCGAAGACACTCCGATGATTTTAGACTCATCATATCTCATTTGATCCCACTCAAATGCTAGCAAAAGAATTCTACAACTTTAACAAGATAAAGGTGCCCAACCTTTAACTTAAGTTGTGAACATTATTCAAGACTAACTAAAGAATTGTGTCTACCACATACATATCCAGATGTACGAACAATTCTTCTTTTCTCATAGTCTTTAGACCTTATGATTACTTTGATAATTATAATTTAAACTATAAATGCTATACGGTTTGTTAACCAGAAATCACTTTATTAATATGAAAAAGATTGTTAATTACAACATTACACTCTTGCTATTGAGCATAATCCTAACAAGAGTATGCTATCAACTTGAGTTTATTGGAGAGAAACATTGTATGGTGAGGTTGAAGTTTTGCCAATGGAATAGCCAAAGGGGGAGATTGTAAGATCTTAGATTTATGTTGGGTTGATTCCATTGCAAAATTTTTTTTGTTTGTATTGCATAATTGCTTAGGTGTTTCGTGATTAGATCAAGCTTCAAAGAAGGAAAGCAACGTCGCATGCAAAGTTCGTCTTCAAGAGGAAATGTGCTTATTTGGATGCTAAGGTATCGAGATACTTCTTCCTCTTGCAAGGCATAAGCACACACACACACACACAATTCATACATGTGTCTCCTTGCATCGTAGGTCAAACATTTGGTATAACACATTCACACACTTCTTAGTATGCACATGCATTGATCTCTAATAGATAAACATTATAAAATTGCATGCTTTGTGACTATCTCTTTGATATGGCATGCTTGTGTGAATTAGTGTTTGTATATTTCCGTATTTTTGTATTTGGACTTGAATATGCTCTATTATGATTCCTTATTAAGTTTCGGTCGTTTCGGTTACTCATTCATAAGGTTTCGAGTCCAAACGATGTAGCTACGCTACTTTTCATTCTCATTTGTTGAGTTGACTTCATCGTCATTTTCCAAGATAATTTCTCAACCATTTTTTAAAGTTGTATAGTCATCGTCGTGCGTGAGGGGTCACGGTTCATAATCCAAAAATGGATTCGAAATTGGAGTTCGAATGCCTAAGATATGGCTGAAGAATGTGAGGAAGCGCGCGAGAGGCGAAGGTGGCCAAGAGGCCACGTGTGGCCCAAGCCGTGGGCCCCACGGCCAGAGGGGCTCTCTGACCCCATGTGGCCCACACGCCCCCCACGGGTTGGGTGACGTGGCCATGCTCGATTGGCTCATTTTTGCCTTCTCTCTCCTCCATTTAATCCTCTCTCATTCCGTCCAAACTTTTGAAGATTTTCAAGAACACTTTGAGAAAATTCTGCAGAAATTCTTCAACATTTTAGTTTTAGTATTTTGATCATAACTTTCTCATACGAACTCGAAATCAATTGATTCAAAAGCTAAAATTGTTGGTCTTGATGAGAGCTATAAACCCAAGCATTTCCAGAGGCAGCTGACTTCGCCATTCTTCCCAGTAGACTGATCTTCAGTACGTGGTCAAGGTTGTTTTGTTCAACTTCTTCTTTTTCATTTCATCTTTGATCATCTCTTTGATTCTTACTATTTGATTGACGAAATATGTTGAGAAGGATGTTAGATCATATGCTAGGGGTGTTTGATCATTTGTCAATTGAGTTTTAGCTTTGTGATTTCTCTTGAACATATATGTGCTAAACTTGATTTTGTTTGAAATTGATTCTAGAAAATGTATATATGATGTGTCTCATATTATTTTCTAGGTTTTATTTCAAGATCTAAGAACTAGGTTTTTACGTGTGATATATTGATATTCATACCTTGTTCTTGTTGATTTGCATGTTTTGATTTCTAGATACTTTTGTGTTTTGATTGATAAAAGCATACTCTAGATTATCATTGAACATGTACATTTAGCTTGATTGATCATCTAGCTTAATTTGTTTGTGTTTGCATCACTTGCATCACGTAGATCATAGCCTTGCATTAGGTTGAAGTCTCTAGCAAAGTGAGTGAAGCTTTGTGGATAGAGTAAGGAAGTCTTGATTAGAGTCGGGAGGACTCGGATAATCAAGCAAGGAGTCTTGTCTAGGGTCGGGAGGATCCGGATAGGCAAGCAAGAAATCTTCCTAGAGACGTAAGCGTCTTGGATAGGAAGTTGCTTTCTAGAGGTGTAGGATACATCTTGGATAGGAAGTAGGCTTGGTGATTCACTAGCCCGAGGGTAGATTAGGAGTTGATAACTTGAGCGGATATCATGAGTTGATAGCTTGAGTGTGTAAGTCCTTTCTCACATAGTGGATTGCTTTGCCGGTGGTTGTGGTATCAACCCGTGGATGTTTCCTTTTTGAGGTTTTACAACGTAAAAACTACTTGTGTTCATTTTTGTTTTACTTTTCTTTATCTTCCATATCTTACATTGATTGCATATCTTGTAAATTGATTAACTCTTGTATTAGTGAAATCAATTCATTTGCTAAATCTAATCAAGTGTGCATTTTCTTTGTATATTCCGCATCATTTTTAATATTGGAAGAATTTGAGTAAATACCTATTCACCCCCCCCCCCCCCCCCCCCTCCCTCCCCTCCCCTCTAGGTATATTTTACACTACTACTTAAGGGAAATTTCAGAGTCCTTCCCAAGGCACATTTGTTTGTTGTGTCCAACTGGATGACAGATGCTGCACTTGCGACGGTATTCCTCGAGAATAATTCTATTGGGACCTTTATTAACCATAGACGGGTTGGAACACCTTCTTTATTATGTCTTAATTGTCCACATCTTCTACACGATTGTGTGGTTGTCCTCTCCGAAGACGAGGCATGTCGACCCTCCATTGGGTGACCTGATTGTCTCTTCGATTTTGGATTTAAAACCACTCGCGCTGGGATGTCGGATGGCAGTACCCATGAAGAAGGATGGCCAACATGCATAATATGAACCGAGTATGCATCAATAAGTGTCCCTCTCTTGTAGTAGTCTGCACACAGAGATATGAAATCCAAGTTTCGCTCCTTGCAACAATGAAAATAGTGAGATTCATGTTTGGGCAATATAAAGCGTTAACTATAACTTCTCATGTACCTTGCCGCTGCTAGCGCGTGAGAACATGGGAAATGATCCATTTGGAATTTGTTGCATGTGCAAGTCTTTAAGGCTAAGTTAACTGTCCACTGGTTTCCCTTCAGTTTGACGGAGAATATGTTCCAGTCAACTGGATTTATGGTCATATAATTGCACTTCTAGACACGTTTCAGGATCACAAGATGTGCTGCGTCGGTCAATTGATGATACATGGACTGTGCAGCTCGATGACGATCGTGAAACCACTTTTATAGTATATTCCTAATGAACTCTGCCAATGTCATCATTGGCAGTTGCCATGCGAATTTTAGGCATGAGTTTATGCACTCTGAAACATTTGTTGTCATCACCCTATACCATCTTTGGGGACAGTGTACGTGGGACCACTTGTGTGGACCGGCAACAATGACATAATTGAATGTAGCTTTGTGCTGCTTATGTAACTCCTCCATGTGCCGGTTATAATCGAATTCATTGTACGTTATAGCTTATTTGTCCATTATGTCGGCAACATCTTTTCTGTGAAATCACATCTTCATATTTTTAGAAAAGTGCCAGCAACATATGGTATGGCTTACATAAGGGAACACTTTAGAAATCCCTGATTCAATGCTTACATGACGATCGGAAATGAAAACCAGATCATCTATATGGCCAAGGGCACCCTTTAAGCATTCCAAAAGCCATTCCTATGAAAGGATGTTTTTTGAGTCACTGTACCTAAAAGCAATTGGATACACCTATTCGTTTCCATTTTGTGTAGTTGCAACAAACATTGTACCCCCGAATCTTCCATTCAAATGGGTACCATCAACTGCAATCACAAGACGCATACACCTCCGGAACCTCTAATTGAGGACCCTAACGACATGAAAAAGTAGAGGAATTTACCATCGTCTACTCATGTAAGTCAGTGATTGTGCCAGGATTTTACTGCTCTAGAACATATGCAAAAGATCGCAGCAGTTAGAAAGTTTCTTCATGCGTTCCATAGGTCAATAACAACGCATATTGCAAGGCATCATGTGCCTTACTGTACATGATTTGGACGCCATACATTTTTTTCATATTAGCAATTATGTCCTTGGGACTTATGAGACGACCATCATGTTGTTGAAGTCTAGGTGCAACGACTTCTCCGATTATGACCACACTAGCTTATCGGTGGCGACGGTGAATCTCATCCAAGGGACAACTGTGTTCATTATCAAAGCTTCTGACTTGGAAGTAAGTCCTTTCATCTCTCCTCACCACTTTTAATTTCCACGTACAATCGTCACATACCAGATGTAACGTTGTCTTATTGGATCTTTTCACATTCCATTCAAAGTTCTCCCTCATTGCAAAAAGGCCAACTAGCCTTTTCAAATCTTTTTACTCATAAAAAAATTGACCCTTATAAATCATGCTTATAGGTTCTTACGCTGCTAAGGTGTTGCTTCTACCAATACCAAACGAGTATGAATTTGCTTTAGGAATAACCCACGTTGTCACATTATCAGAATTAGATGCAGTTACATTATGCCAGACCTCGAAAGTCCCAGGCATATCTGGTGCAGTGCAACTAACTCTTGTACACGTCTTCCACGTGTTTGAATTTGTGCAGGCTCTTCATCCACATTTTCTAGATCATCTACCTGTTCATTATTTGCGTCGTTATCCACCTCATGGTTTGGGTCATTGTTCTGCTAATTGTATTGCTCATCATTCGTCTCAATTCGACAACCAAACACATTACCGAATTGAGGTTCAACTACATCTGCATGGTCGACCACTACTGGTGGGACACCATACATGTTTTCCCTACCTTCGATGGTACTCCTTTGGGTGACACTTGGTTGCTACAGCTAAAGGATCCAAATTGTTGGGTATTTTCACGAGGAGGAACATCATTCCCTATCACATCTCCAGCTGTCCTCTCAGTTAGACTGACACATACTTGAGGGATCACGCAATCTTCCTCTAGCATAAATTGAACATCATCGTCATTTCTTATAAATGTGCAACATGTAGTGCCAGGAATGATTGATATTGACTGTAGCTCAACATTATATTTGTTTACTTCATACTTCACATTGGTATGCACGATCGCCACCAATTCTTCGTAAGTCATATTCTTTGACACATACATTCCTTGGTTATCGAGTCCAAAAAACCTCTGACTTCCATCGGGTAACTGCTCCCATCGATCGTTGTAAGATATTACTATTCTAACCCGATTCATTATGCTGTCAAATTAATCATCACAAGCCATTAATAAAAACCCAGGACTTCAAATATTTTCACAGATGTCTCAAATAAGATGTAAAGTAAAGGTTTATACAAAAGGCTCGGACATTACTTGAAAAGGCTCAGAGACTATGTTAAAAGGCTCGGACACTACTTGAAAAGGCTCAGAAACATCTTGAAAAGGTTCAGAGATAGTGTAAAAGGCTCGGATATTCTAATTTGACAAACCTAATCCTAAAAATTAAAAAGCTTGGATTACTATTTAAAAGGCTGGGATAGTGTATCAAAAGGCTCAGAGATAGTGTTAAAAGGCTTGGAGATTCTAATTTGACAAACCTAAAACTAAAAAATTAAAAAGCTTAGATTACTATTTAAAAGGCTCAACAGTGTTTCAAAAGGCTCGAAGACAGTGTTAAAAAGCTTGGAGATTCTAATTTGACAAACCTAAAACTAAAAAATTAAAAAGCTTAGATTACTATTTAAAAGGCTCAGACAGTGTTTCAAAAGGCTCGAAGACAGTGTTAAAAAGCTTGGAGATTCAAATTTGACAAACCTATTCATAAAAAATAAAAAAGCTTGGATTATTATTTAAAAGGCTTGGAAACACTTTATAAGGCTTAGATACTTCTTTAAAAGGCTCAGAGATTCAAAATTCTCACAACCAGCTTAAGGTTTACAAAAGACTTGGAGAACAAATGAAAAGGAATAGAAAAGGTGTTACAAGACTCAAAAACCCAGTATAGAAAAGAAGTATTTAAGATATATTACTTTGTTGTAATGAAGAACGTCCACTTCTTTCTAAGTTGAAGAAGAGAGGGGAGGCAACCTTGAACTTTTTGCGTTTTGTTGTAGAGAGAGAGAGTGTTATTGAGTTGGGACTTTTGTCATTTTTGTTGGAAGTGTGGAGATGCAAGGAAAAAAGAATAAAAAACTAATTATCTAAGAGCAATTTTGGTAGTTCACCATAATAGGTGCCTTTTAAACTTAACTTATTAAAGCACTCACTTCAGTGTCAAATCAGTTCAAAAAGGTGACATTTTCCACCAATTCCACCTCTCTTCTATGTAGGGAATTAATATTTCTGTGTTTGATTCAAACTTAATTCCTTTTAACAAAAATAAACTAGGAAAAAGTAAGAGTGTAAGGCCCTTTTAATTTTCTGTCTGTTGAATGTTACTGAAGACTGGTGAATGAAAACTGAAAAAAAAAACATGTTTGTTTATTATTATTATTATTATTTTCACGGAAAACTGAATGTATGTTATAAGTTGTTTTTTTTTTTTTTTTAAGTTACAAATATAAAAATAAATACTTTTACATCTATGCCCTTCTTGTAAGTGGCGCAGTGGAAAGTTTTGTTAAGATCAGGTTTTAAAAATTTTATTGTCTTTGGACCTTTTTGTATACATGATCATGAAGAAGAGATTTATTTTCATACCTTTGAAGAACACTCCTTGTTTCTTTTCGATCCTTCACCACTAAGCCTTCCAAGCTATGTCTTGTGATCTAGTAACTATGTGTGTGGGCACGTCACGGATTCTGGGAGCAATTGAATGGAGGCTTGAGAGATCTGGAAGACAACCCTTTGTCTTCTACCTTGAATTCGGCCAAGCTTGTGAAAAAAAAATATTTTCATTTTTGTTTTCCTTCCACCTTCCCGCACTCTCTCTCTCTCTCTCTCTCAATTTGGATTAGGTTAGTTTATTTTTCCTGATAAGTATATCTTATATACTAGGATCCTAGGGTTTAGTTAACCAAGTTAAAATAGGATTCTAAATCCTTTTTTCTAATTCGGTCACCACGTACTAGGGTTTGAACATTTAACCTCTTTAAAACAAATAAAAATAATCTCTTATTGTTTTATTCTTTTGCTCTTGTCAAGGTTCGAAACTGAAACCTCCAAATAACAATTAATAATTATTAATTATCAATGTCAATTAAATAATCATATTATTTAATAATATTTAATTAATCAATTAAATAATATATTAATTAAATAATCATATCATTTAATTAATTCCCATAATAAATTTAAGTTACTTTCGTAACATAATTAATTGGACCATACAATTCTCTGTTAGCCTTGTTACTATCAATCGTAAAGGGATAGTAAGGGGACCTAATGAACCCATAGTTTTGAGCTCTAATAATATTTAGAAATTAATTAAACTCTTTAATTAATATTTCACAATTATTAACCTCGGAGTTATTGCACTAAAAACCCAAGGTTGTACTCTCGTAACTGTAGATGTTTTACACAACCAAATTATCAGTGTCTATCTATCGATATAGCTATTACATATGGTATGATCCTCCACAAGTAGTTCATAATTAGAGTTAGGTCATAAAGTCTGTTATGCCTCTTTAATTATATATTTTCCTTTAAGTACCATTGTTTCTCTAATGAATGATTATATCCTTCATTCCTTTATGGAAGAAGGAGAGCTCTCTTAATCGTTCAAGTCCTGAATCAACCCTTGAGGGAACTACTCATCTACTTCTTGTAAGAAGGAGTGGATTCCTCTATTGTGTGCATACCTTTCCAGCCACAAGCCAAACCGTGATTCCAAGATACGGAGTTATTGACCGGAAATGCTACTCTGATCTCACCCATGGTATGTCAAGAAACACGATCTAACATGAATGAGTCAGTAAGACACTTAGGATTTAGATCACCCATATATAGCCATCATTTGTCGATATATATGAATCTTTTCAACTAACGGATCTTGTGATAGATTCATATAGATCATGGCCCAATTCTATATGATCACATCATATAAGGTGCCTCCATTCTCATATCACCATATGAGTAGTCTAGGATAAGACCACCGTACATTACGGAATTGACCGCGGCTGTAGATTAACCACAAATAAAGTACCTAGCTTTATTTGCTTTCTACGGACTCTTTAGATTGCATATCTTGAAATGAATTCCTCTGTATATGACATTCATATACTCAATTTGAGATTACATCTTGCAATCTTGGATGTTTAGCACATATAATAAACGTATGAATCATGTTAATGAAATGAAATAACTACTTCTTTTATTAATGAATTTATAAAATTTACAAATTACAAGCTTTAGGGTATAAATCCCAACACTTCTAACTATTATTTGTTATATATTTACATTTTAATATATTAAGGACTACTATGATAATTTAATAAGTCTAAAACAAAATTATTTAGTTAATAATAATATTATTTTTTTGAACTATTACAGTTATTAATAATATTTCAAATTTATATAAATAATTAAAAAGGGTGTTGATATTTCCACCCATAAAACTAATTAGTACACCTATATTTTATTAAACATTTTAATTACAAAAATCTCAATAAAAATTAACCATTAAGGAAAAAAATAATAATTTAATTAAAAATAAACCAAATAATATGTATACACGTTAATTACACTTTTATCTTCAAATTTATCTCTTTATTAAAAGAAAAAAAAAATTATAATAAACCCTAATTTTTATGATAAACCTAATTAATCTCTAATTTTATTTAAAGTATCAAACTTTATCAACATCACATGATTATCATATAACAAACTAATGGAATAAGAATTTTTAGAGGACTCTGGTCATATAGAAATAGGTATTTCTTTATCCCTTTTTTTTTTTTTTTTTTTCGTCTTTATTTTATGTCTAGTTATGAATTCTATCAATATATATATTAAAAGATAGCTGTAGATATCAATGGTTTTTGTTTTTGTTTTGTTTTGTTTTTATTTTATTTTAATTTTTTAAAGATAGCTGTATATATAAGAGAATTCCAGATTGAAATCTCTTTACTCTATATACAATCCATCTATACATCATTTCTTTCATAAGATTCCTACAATCGAGACATTTCCAAAATAACTTGGATCATCATTAGAAGAGGATTTGATTCCAAAATAATATGATTTGTTTTTTTATAAATTGGGTGTGTGGATTTATAATTAAAATGTATTAAAATGAATATATTCATTTCAATAATGGTACTATTGGTATTAGGATAAGTGTTTATAGTAATATTTATTTTTAAAATTTTAGACATGAATGTACGTATAAAAATGAGTGTACTAATAAGTTTTATAGGTGGCAATATCCGCACCTTGAAAAAAATCAAACAATTTAAACAAATGAATTGGAATTCACTAACTTGCAGCAACCAATTTTCAACTGCACTACACATCATCAATTCATGGGGGCCTTTGATGGCTTCATATTTAAATTCACATAAACTTGCTAGAAGCAATATAAGCTGTATGGTCCACATCATGGTTTGATCTTCAAATAAAAAGATCACATCGCGTGTATCCCATTTTGTTTTTCATTTAATTAATTAGTTGTTTAAAATAAAATGAAAAGAAATGGAGAAGAAGAAAAGAGAAGAGAGATCAGATAGAAGAGAAGAGAGAACATATAGAAAATGGGTGTGAAAGAGTTATCAGCACTTTGTTGCTTAGAGTGGTGCATGACTTTCACTTATTCCTCATCGCACATCAGTGCCCCCCATTTTGTTTTTACATTTACAAGTACAAGAAAAAACCAAAAATAAAAATAAAAAATGAAATTTGGGAATTCATAATGAAGAAAAAGTAAGTGATAAACATATAGTATGTACGTATATATATATATACATATATATATATATATGGTCATTCTTCGGTGCAACATTACACGAAACAATAGTATATGATCACATATGATTGAAAGTGATCACAAATATATATAATGTTACTGCATATGAATTGTATGTGATCACACAATTAAATTATTGTGATCGCATGTTAGAACATGCAATCACATATTAGTTGATGTGGTTATACCAAAGAATACATGATCACAGTCAAAATTTTCTATGTTGCATCATGTAACGTTACACCCAAGGGTAACCCATATATATATTGTAAGTGCCTCACTTTTGATTGGCGTATTTCGTTGGCAAAATCACAATGGGGTTCTATATGTAAGGGTAGCTTAGAATGGAAGAAAACCTCATTGTGTGATCAAGAGCTTCAAGGAAGGTAGATTTCTTGACTTACTCTATTTTGAAGAGATGTAGTTGCACACACTCACATTTTGCATGTTTTGATGTTTGCATTTTGTATTCCCAAAGCCTTGCCATGCATTAGTCCTAGGAATACAATTGTTGCAAAGGGCGCTATTCAAAGCACCCTACAAGGCGCTGTACGAACAGCTCCCCCTTCAGACCTGATGAGAATGGGTCATTTTTGCATCAGACCTAATGCATTTTTTGTGTAGGCACTGTACGATAGCACTGTACGTACAGCGCCATTCCTTGGCCGAGCAGGTCAGAATCTTGGCTGTTCAAAAGCGCTGTTCTGAACAACGCCCATGCTGAAGACTTTCCATATTCTTCTATAGGCGCTGTTCAGGTCGCCCTACGTACAGCGACCTGTACAGCGCCCAAGGCAATTTCAGGCCACTTTTCCAAAACGATGTCACTTCACTTGGATCCCATTTATATATGTCTTGACAGCCTTGGCTCGTTTTTTACACCAAAAATTACACATTTGAGAGCTTCTTGAGCATCTTCCACTTCAAGGTATCAAGACTTCATCTTTAAGCTTCAAAATCTCAAAACCCTTCATCTTGCATCTTTCATTCATCATCTAGTATGATTCTAGGTTGATTTCATTTAGGGTTTTTAGTTTTGCTCACATGACTTGTATCTAGAACATCATTCTCATATCTATATGTTCTTGCTTTACAAGATAGCTTTTTTATCACTTGAATTGATTCAAGATTGCATCTTTATGACTTGACTTAGCTTCAAGATTGTTTTATTGTGGTTTGTGAGTTGCTTTGTGATAGATAATGCATATAGGATTTTGGTTGCTTATTTAGTGTTGTTTTATGCATGTCATCTAGTAATATTATCTAGGAATGTCTAACATGTTCATCCATGCCTAGATAAGCTTAAATGTTTAACCTTGCATTTTTAGCATCTTGAGTATTTCACATATTCACCTTAGGTTGTGCTATCTCTTCACTTTAGAGACAAGTCTTGTATTTACCTCTTAGGTAGTTTGCAAGCAAGGAACTAGAGTCACTATTAAAGGCCCGCGGGTAGCAAAGACGGATTAGTAAATTTAGGTGTGATGTGGTCAACCTAATTTGTAATCGTATTTGCAAATAGTGGATTCGAGGTTCTCGTGTGGCGCACATAACAGCCCGTGGTTTTTCCCCGTGTGGGTTTCCACGTAAATATTGTGTGTCCTTTATTTTCCGCACTTGTATGCTTGTTTTTGTATTTTGACTAGATTGGGGCTTTTTCGTAATTTGGACTAATCTCGAAAAATTGGATTAAAATGTTTAAAATCTATTCACCCCCCCTCTAGATTACTTTAGGACACATTAATATTTATTTTCATATATATACACACACACACACATGATATATATATACATGATTTATGGTAGCATTTCAGGTCAGTTGGTTAGTTGGAGCAAATCTTCCATCTATTTCAGTTCGTCTGTTTCTCCGTCCTGGATTGGGAATTTGCAGTCTTTGGTTGGTATGCAGATTGAGCATTTCCGTTCTCTTATTTGGGGATTTTTTATTTGAGGGTAGGCCCAAGCGGTTTGTGTTGCAGTTGGTTGTAGATAGATTATGTTCAAGTTTGCTAAGTGGAAATGTAGAGCCCTTTCTATAGCTAGTCATGCTACTTTGATTAAATCAGTCATCACGGGTTCCTTGTTCATTCGTTCATGATCTAGAAGTGGCCGGCTTTGTTGTTGCGGGAACTTTCTATGGACAGGTTCTTGTGAAGAGTCCAAGTTGATCCGGGTTTTTTGGGCCAGTTTTTTTCAGCCTTATTCTCTTAGTGGTCTTGGTTTGAAGAATTTGGGTTTACTTAATGACTTGCTTTTGAAGAAATTCACTTGGAAGTTTATGACGTTCGAGGGGTTTGCCTTCTCGTTTTTGCAGGAGCGTTATATTCGGGGTGCCTATCCTTAAGCTTTTGGATATTCTGGATTATTTAGCGAGTCCGCTTAGGTTAAAAGTTTCTGAGTTTATCCATGATGGTAGATGGTTTCTGAACGATTGTTTGCGGGCGTGTTTTCTAGACCTTTGTTTTCATATTAATAATATTGCGATTTCTTCGGTTGTAGATTCTCTAGTTTGGGCTCATTCTTGGGATGATCGGGTTTCGTGTAGTGCTGCTTATTTTTGGTTGATTAGAGGTTATCCTCAAGTTCCTTGATGGAGAGATGTATGGTCTGGATCTATTCCTCCTTCCCATTCTATTTTGACTTGGTGTCTTTTGCTGAACATGCTTCCCACATAGGATCTTTTGTGCCAGGCGGGCTTTCATTTGGCTTTCAGGTGTAGTGTTTGTGGGGTTAGTAATGAGTCGGTTTACCATCTTTTTCTTTGGTTTCCTTTGGCGGTTGCTCTTTGAGAGGCAGTTTTCTCTTCTTTTCAGCGGCGAGTTTCTGTCGACTCGTGGCCTTTTTTCTTTTCGCAGGCTATGGCAGTTGCTTTTAGTGATCAGGTTCGTGTTCTTTGGAAGGCGGCTATTCATGCGATGCTTTGGAATGTGTGGTTTATTCGTTATTAGTGGATTTTTGAGGGCAAGTCTTTAGATTTTAGAATTGCTTTGTCCTTGGTTTGGCTTGTAGTTTTTGATGCTAACCAATTGGAGATTAGGTGTATGCATAACAGCATGGACGACCTTACTATTTTTCGGCACTTTGGTATTCATGGTTGACTGGCTAGGGCTCTAGTTATCAAAAGTTTGGTTTGGTTGCCTCCTGCTTCAGGTTAGATCAAAGTCAAAACGTATGGGGCAACCTTGATTTCTCTAGGTGTTGGGGTGTATAGGGATGTTTTCCGTAATTGTCGATCCTTTGTTAAGGGTTGTTTTCCTGTCCTTCTTGGTCGGGTGTTTGCCTTTGAGGCTGAGCTTCTTGCGGCTTCCTTGGCAATAAACTTTGCTTGGAATTTTATTCGCATCGGATATGGCTGGAGAGTGATTCTTCCTATGTGGTTTAGTTACTCTCTTCTTGTTCTGATAACGTTCTTTGGCGTGTACGGCAGGCTTAGCAGATGTGCATTTTTCAGATCTCTAATATGGAGTTTTAGGTGTCGTATATTTATAAGGAGGGTAACCAGGTGGCAAACGCTCTTTCCAAGCATGATATAGGGTTGGAGGTTGACTCTTGGTGGTTCTCTGATCGCGCTATAAATGTTCACATTTAGCGCTTCTTTTTCTATCTTTTGTAGTCGTTTTCCGAGCACTTGTGTGTATATACATATGTTTTGGTTAAGTACAGGTAAGATACTTACCAAGGGAAGTAATTACGCGAAAGTGGAGAAAAGAGATCAAAATACAAGTAAAGTCAGCATCAGAAGGAGGCCGCTGGAATTAACCCGCAGAACAAATTCGTAGGAAGGACGGTTGGAAAGAAACCGCTAGACAGAAGGAAGAAACTCACGGGAACCTTTCTCGTGGGTTCAGTTGGCAAGAAATAAGCCACCAGCCAGAAGGAGCAAAGCCACGGAAGAAGTTGGTTTATGCCCGCGGGTTCAGACTGGCTGGAACAAAGCCGCGGGAAAGTTGATCCAAAGCTGCGAACCCTCTAAAAGAAGACCCCGCGGGTTCCAACAGCAAGATTAAACATGCGAAATGAAGTCATGGACAACACGTTGGGGGCATTTACGGCATCTCCTTTGCCAAATTAAAGGAAAGTCATAAATAATCCCTTTTCTGATAAAAAAGAGCACAGTTCGTGAGAGGAAGAAGATAGAAAAGGAGAGAGACTCTCTTGAGTATAGACTAGTTCTTGACTTACTTAAGCATTAAGTAATTTCTTTTAGCAAGTAATTTTGTAATAGAATAGTTTACACTTTTCTTAGTTGTAATCACTGTGAAGGAGAGTTGCTGATCGCGCTGCAAATGTTCACATTTAGAGCTCCCATTTCCTATCTTTTGTGTTTGTTTCTCGAGTAAAATAGGGATTTTAATGGTTTAAATAAGTATTTCAGGTAAATAGAGGAATTCAGGGGCATTGTGGTAATTTTAGAGAAATAGGGGCTAAAATGTAATATTCTAGAGAAGATTGAAGATTCTGCAATTAAAGGAGAGATCAGGGGTGCAAATTGTAATTTACCACGCAAAGCACAGTGTCAGCTGCCACGTCACGCATGAAATGGTACCATTTTGGACCGCTTGGCGTCAGCATGACGCAGCGATGATGTCATCGTCCCTAACCTCCAGCCGGTCGACCCGTTTACTCGATGGAGCGACTCGACTCGGTTTCAGACCTAGTCGTGACCCGACTTTTTCCAGCTCATTTTCGATGCTTTTTCCTGCCAAACTCCGCCTAGATCATCGACCAAGCTCCTTTCGGTCACGATGGACCCATTTCCAGCCTTCCATGCACAAGTTCTCCTTCTTCTTCAAGAAGCCAAACCTCCATGGCCACCAAGCTTCAAGGTCTCAGTTCAGTGTCTTCTTTCCCGCAATCCAGAACATCCAAGCTCACCGGAAGACCGTGGTTTCATGCGGCGGGAAAGTGCCAGCAGTCTAGAAGGTTCAAGCTCGTGGGAAAAGCTTCGAAATCCTCCGCGACTTTGTGCGGCGGGCAATAGCCCGCAAACTTGGTGGCTGGAACCCGCCAACTTGACCAACTCAAGCTCCTTTTACGCCCAAAACACTCCCCTATATATATATATATTCATCTTTCCTAAACCTTAAACACATCCCTAATATCCAATATACATCTAGTTACACACATCACATCATCCAAATCACCCAAATTACCCAGACAACCCACCTAGCTCACTCTCAACACCTCTTGACTCCAAGCTTTGGAAAGACAAGGAGAAGCCTAGCTAGCTTGAAGACTTCACAAGAGATTGGGTTGTTTTCTTTATCTCTTTTGTTTACTTTAGCTTGTTGTTGTATTTTTACTACATGTTGATGTTGAGAATATTGGTGGGATTGTAATAATATTCATATTTTGGTTGATTAGTATATTTGCTTGAGCTTAATAGATGCATGTTAATTGATTAACCAATTAATTGATATGTAATAGGATTTAGACTATTTGAGAAATCAATAGCATGCATGGATGATTATTTGTGTATGTGTCTTATCCTAGGTTAGATTGGTGAGAACCAATATTGTAAGCTTATTTACTATCAACTAGGAATTGGATTTGTTGCATGAAAACCATTTCCTAGCATTTCCATGCCTTTATCATCTCACAACTAACTCTTCCATGACCATTCATGAGTTTAGTTGGTAATTAGTTTAGTTTAGTTTAGTTAATTGATTTAGTAAGCTTGTTAGTTTAGTTAGTTTAGTTGATTAATGTTAACTTAGTTGTGATTTAGTTATTGCCATCTTAGTTTAATTCTAGTGTAATCTTATTTTAATTTGTTTGTGACCATTGCTGTTTACTTTTCTTGCATGTATAGTGTAAATAGATTGCATTATATATAACTAATACTTAGAACCAACTTAAGATAACACCTCCTTAACACCTCCTTCGTGGGAACGATACCCTTACTCGTAACCACTATACGTGGCCAACGATTCGTATACTTGCGAAAGGGCAAAAACACACGCACGTACCATCATTTACCGCAGTTTTATAACTGTTGTGTCCCGCGTGTGCTGATCAAGTTATTGGCGCCACTGGGGATATTTTATTAGAACCGTTACGTGTGCATCAGCTGCCTTTTTGGAATCCCTCACGAATTCAAGGGTTGTATCTCTTAAGTTTCTTACTTTTCTTTAATTCATGCTTTGTGTAATTATAATGTGTAACTAACCAACTTTTGTTAGGGGATTTATGAGATAATGATGTGAGCCACTGAGTCCTTCATTCTCTTTATGGATTATCACTTATCACTTATCAATGTTAAAAGGGCTAAATTATTGCATGTTGTTCATAGATTCTAGGATCATATGTATTGGTAAGTGGTGCTAAGAAAAGATAACAATATTGCTTCATAACTTGTGATTGTTATTGTCATCTCATACATCATTGAATAGAGTGTGCATTAATTGGTAAACTTGTGAATCATTCTCTTAAATGATATTCCATGATCAACACTAACTTGGTATTGCTTTAGGACTTGAAGAGTATCTGAGTGAGTGTTGTGTGTTCATTCTAATCATATGTGGAATTAGCCTAAGTGATTTTGCCTAATATGTATAAAAGTGGGAATTTGGTGGTTTATTATCATTACAATCATATCTCCCCTAGCATCTCCCTCCCATTAATCTCTATTCACATTTTAGTATTACAGTAGACTAGCCTAGTAATCAATTAATTAACTTTCTAATTACTCAATTGACCTAGTTCTTTATGGGAACGATACCTGGACTTGTGCACACTATACGACTTGTATGACTCGTGCACTTGTGAGCGGTGAAAACACCCACGTGCCCCATTAATATAACCGAGGTAGAGTAATTCACAGTAGTATTTGAAGAACCGGTTTGGGCGCGTCATTCTCCACCCCTTCTTTCTTTTCTTCGTTGGTGGGAAATGACTGCATGGGCTGGGAATCGTTTCGTTCTTCATGATGTTTTCTTTTGTATCTTGCATGTCTCTTGCCTGGTGGGGTTTTTTCCCTTAGTTTTTGTGGCTAGTTTGGCCTTTGTTACTATTTGTTATTTTCTTTTCTATATACACAGTTTCAGATACTGCCTACAGGTTTTTCAGCATATTATCGCTTGTGATGTTTTTTCTCCTTAGGTCAATCCATTTTATAAAATATATACAGTGACGAGAAGAAAAAAATGTATTAAGAAGGTTAGGGTTTTGACAAAAGACAAAATTAGAAATAAGTTAGATTAGTGAGGATAGTTTTGGAAGAAAAAAATTGTTTTAAATTACAGTGGTTTTTTTTATTTATTTTTATTTTTTTATTTTTTTAAGTGAAGTTTTTCACTTCTATAAACAAATGATTTTACTTTAAGTGATATAATCACTTAAAAAACCACACAAAATAACTTAACGGAGCACATTAAGTGCCATTAAGTGTTAAGTGGAAAAATCAAATAGGGTCTAAGACTATCTTCTTCTACAAGTTGTCTGCTAATTTTAGATTAAAGGTAAATAATTGAATTGTGGTTGTTTAAAAATTTGTTATTAATTTATCAATTTTAACACTGCATACATTTTAATTTTATTATTGAAGTTTCTCTCGTACCGTCAAAATCAACTATTAAAATGAAAAATATTATTTAATTTTTGAATAGTATGACATTTTATCAATATATTTTTGACGGTATTTATCTATCTACCTATCTGGACTATGTATTTTTTGATTGGTAGGATTTGAGTCGCTAACTCGGGAGTTATTTGCTTAAGCCCCAAGCTCGTCCATTTACTAGTTGAGCTACGCCCCCTTTTGCAATAATAATAATTATTTTTTTTTTCATAATAACAACTCATCCAAAAAAAAGTTTATAGTGTGGAACCGACCAAGCCTTAACTATATGATCATGCTTTCGTATAGCCTTGGTTGAGCTCTGTTCGAACATAACAAATATCCTTTCCTCATTTAAACTTTACCTGAACCATTTATGATTAGTTATGTTTGATAAAACAAGGAAATATTGACATACCATAAGATTTTTTTTTTTTTTTTTAAATTTAAAAAGCTCGTATAATATGACTCCGTGATATGAAGGAATGGCCATGTCAAAATTCATCACAAGCACCACTTTTAGGTTACTTAGAGATTGATATGTGCAAGAGTTAAGCCATACTTCAGACTTAGTCAAAGTAGTTGTTAGTTGTAGTTAGTTGTCAGGATCAGATAATTGGTGCCTTTAATTTCTCTCCATCGCTGCATAAGTTTCACTCCATTTCATCTATTATTTCATTGTCTTTCAGTTTTTTTAGCTATAATGGGATGTTGTTTATATTTTCAACTTAATTAGTGGTTGTATGACTCATTGAAAGTGTAAGGCCTTTAAATAGCCAAAGACATGTTGAATGAAATTTATGAGATTTATGTTGTAAGAAAAATCACACATGCAAATCCAAATACATATGCATGTAATATGAAAGCAATAAACAGAAAAAGGATTTTACTTAGTTCAGCAATTTGCCTACATCCGCGGAGCGCACAACACTCAATCCACTACTTTCAGAGTTGATTACAATCTCCTTATCTCTCTTTCAGTCTCTTTACAGTTGCTCTATTTCTCTCTCTAGCAATTTTCCTCTTACACCAATTACAATGGTAAATACTAGTATTTATATAGGAGCACTAGGGTTGGCCAAAACCTAATTGGAGTCTATTCCTTCTTTCTTCTTTTCCTCTTTTCTTTCCAAGCAAGATTTCTTGTTCTTGCTCAAATTTCCGCCAAATCGTTGTGAGTACCACTTGCATGCAACCAACGTTTTCCACCGCTGTTAATGCCACTATTGAATTGCATAGAGCTTCACACATCGTAAATCTTTGGTGACGGACCGCTATTCTCACCGATATGCAATTGTACAAAGCAAAAGAGCTCCCTAGACCGCTATCAAAGGCATAGCGGTAGGGACATCACTTTTGACTCTTTTTCTTTTTTGGCATTTTTTATTCTTTACAAACTCCAACAATCTCCCACTTGAAGATTGAAAACTTAATAGGCGTTCTCCATCCTTCCTCGATGAATTAGTAGACAAATACGATACCCTCATCCCCCATGTCTTCACTCTTGAAGACCCACTAAAGCTGCGCACAACTCAGTTTCTCAGTAGTGACTGGCTTGGTTAACATGTTAACCGGATTCTTAGTTCCTATAATCTTCATTAACTTTAACACTCCTTCTTCGATTAACGACTCAATGAAGTGGCAACGCAAGTTCATATGCTTGGTCTTGGAATGGAAAGCTGAATTCTTGGCTAAATGTATTGCACTCTAACTATCACTGTGCAACACGTTCATCACTTGATTGAATCCCAACTCAACTAACAACCCTTGTAACCATTTAGCTCCTTACATGCTTCTGTCATGGCCACATACTCTACTTCAGTTGTAGAGATCGTTACTATCTTCTGCAATTGGGACACCCAACTAATAGCGGTACTAGCCATTGTTAACACATATCCGGTGGTACTTCTTCTATGATCCACCTCTTCAGCAAAGTTTGAATCTATATAACCTTCCAGCTTAAGTTTATCTCTTCTATAGGTTAGACATCTCTCTGTTGTACCCTACAGGTATCTTAGGATCTAATTCATGGCCTTCCAGTGAGGCTTGCATTGATTAGACATGTATCGGCTCACAACTTTCACTGCATAGGAAATATTCACTCTCGTGCAAGTCATGACATACATTAGACTTCCAATGGTTTAAGCGTAAGGAACTCTAGCCATGAAGTCCTTTTCCTCTTCCGTCTTCGGACTCTGATCCTTAGAGAACCTAAAATGACTAGCCAAATGTGTTCTCATTGGTTTCGCATCATCCATGATGAATCTCTGCAACACCTTTCGAACGTACTCTACTTAAGAAAGCTTCAAGGTACCTTCATATTTGCCTCTGCTAATCCTTATTCTAAGAATCTGCTTTGCTGCACCTAAATCCTTCATCTCGAACTCACTCGAGAGTTGCTTCTTTAAATTGTTAATCGTCTCTAAATCTGCACCAGCTACTATAAGTTCCTCAAGTTTGATTGGCTTATTTTAGTGATAAACCACAATTAGGGTTTGAAATGTAAGGGTAGCTTAGGCATTTAAATTGTTGGTGATCAAGCTCAACAAAGGCCCTTTCAAGACCTCAAGATGATATGCACTTCAAAGGTAAATCACTTGTGCTTAATTTACATTGAAGAGACTTAGTTGCACACATATACTTCTCATGCTTGCATATGTATTCATTGCTCTTGTGTGTGCATTCTCTTCACATTTCACATTTGCACATCTTGCATATATAGACTAAGTGTGAGTTGATCATTTGAAAAGAGAAATTTTCTCGTTACAACTTCTTGTACCACACCTGGTATACTTGCATGGGCAGCGGATAAAAAGTCAGGTTCAAAACTTGATGCTTTTGCACTGTACATACCACCATGGGTGCACTTGCCATTGGGGCGGTCTCCACAGCGGCAGATTCTAGTGCCTACACGCTATGCGTACTGCGGTGCAGACAATTGTCCATACCACGGTACGCACAGTAGTTGTGTAGGCCAAGTGTTTTAAAAAATGGCCAAAACAGTTGAGCTTTGTGGTGACCTCATATATAAGTGCCACTTTGTCTCTAGGTCAGTTTACAAGAGTTCAAAATTATATTTTTAACTTATAACTTCTTCTAAGAGAGAAAATCATCCAAGAACTCACCTCTGATCACTCAAAACCATTTCCATGTGCATCAAACTTTATCTGGCATCATCTAGCTTCATCTAGGATGCTTTCTTGCATGGGTTTTCTTCAACACATGTGACTTGGTAAGTTGAACACCATTTTAATCCATTTTTGTGTTCTTTCTTGGCAAGAAATCTCATTTATTACTTGTATGCATATATATTAGATTTTATATACAAGATTGTGATATTTGTGTTGATTGATTGAGTGTTGTATTGTGATAACTATTGCCTACGATTGCTTTATCTAAGATAGTTATGTTGTATGCCATGTCATATAGCATTATTGATATCTAGGATTGTTATTATTGACATCTTTAATCCTAGATAAGCATTTAGTGTAACCTAGCATTACTTGCATATTGAATATCATGATATTCACTTAGGTTGATGATTTCTTCTTTGTGAAGTGAAGACTTGTGACTAAGTTGCTTAGTGCATAAGCAAGTAGGTCTAGAATCGCTATTAAAGGCCCGTTGGGTAGTAGTGGTGGGTTAGTGACCGTGTATAGTTTGACGGTAGTCAACCTAGGTTGTAAACATCATTACAAGTAGTGGATTTGAGAACCGTATGTGGCTAGCATATTAGCCCGTGAGTTTATTGTTTTCTGCACTTAGATTAAGTTGATTTTATTTTTGACTAGATTGGGGTTCTTATTGAATATTGACTAATCAAGAAAAATCAGTAATTAACTTGATTAAAATCTATTTACCCTTTTTTAGATAATATTATACACACCATTATATTTGTTTCAATTGGTATCAGAGCAGGTTCCCAGACATATTTAGGAGATTCGTGATTTTGGTGTGTTTTTTGCATTTTGTGTGTTTTTGATTGACTACATACATTTGCATTCATTTCATTCATTTATAAACACTATGAGTAGAAACGGTGTTGGAAATGAGGGTGCTTCGAGCACAAGGCCTCCATTTCTCACCGGGATAAATTATGCCTCTTGGAAAGGCAAGATGGAGTCGTACTTTTGCCAAATCCATAATAGTGCTTGGATAGCGGTTGAAGATGGTTACGCTCCACTAATGATGACTCCTACGGGTGGAGGAGAGGATGTACTCAAGCCTAAGGCTCACTGGAATGCTCAATAGTTTGCGGCATCAAAATGGAATAGAAAGGCGATGCACGCCATCCTATGTGCCATGGACGAGAATCAATATAAATTGATTCAAAACCCTAGGATCGCTAAGGAGGCGTGGGACATCCTAGAGACGACACATGAGGCAACTGACGTGGTTAATGACTCTAAGCTTCAAGTTCTCCAAACTTAATTTGAGATGCTTATAATGGAGGAGAACGAGTGCTTCAACGATTTCGAGATCAAGTTGCTGGACATAGTCAACCAAAGCGATCAACTTGGTGACCCTTGCTCGGATAGAAGGATCAAGCAAAAGATTATGAGATCGCTTCTCGAGAGATTTGAGTCCAAGTTAACGACTTTAGAGGAGAATAGTGATTACAAAGATATGAAGCAGAGTGAGGTGATTAGGAGACTTCTAGCCTATGAGTCTAGGAAGGGTCCTACCTTCACACCTCCCATGAAGCAAAAAGGGAATTGCTTTGAAGGCCTCCAAAGTTGAGAAGGAGGATAATGATAACTCGGATGAAGACATGGCCTTATTGTTGAGAAGGTTCAAGAAGTTTGTCAAATTTGAGAAGAAGAGTTTTGGATCTAAAGGGCAAGACTTGAAGAAAAAAGCTCCCTTCAAGAAGTTTGAGCCAAGGCAAGAGAAGAGTGAAAGAAAGGGGATCCAATGCTTTGAGTGTGGTGGCATAGGACATATCGCTCCCGATTGTGGAAATTTGAAGAACAAGAAAAAGGAAAGGTGATGGCCGCACTTGGAGTGGAAATGATGACTCCGATAAGAGAGATTAATCTTCAGATGATGAAGATCAAGTAGCTAACTTTATATCCATTGCTTCCTCCTACAAGAGCAAATATGTTAGTGAAGAAGAGGAAGAGAGTCAAGAGGAAAATGACTTAAGTGATGATGGCTCCTCATCTAACTCCACAAATGGAAATGTGGAGAGTATGAATGTTCATGACTACATAGTCAAGTTTGAAAGCTCAAAGATGAAGAGCAAAAGAGAAATTAAGAGATTGAAGCAGAAAAATCTAGAGCTTTCAACACAAGTTGACCACTTAAGTGAAGAAGTGGTGAGATCCAAGAAGATTGTGTTAGGATTATGCTCAATAGCAAGAGTGTAATGTTGTAATTAACAATCTTTTTCATATTAATAAAGTGATTTCTGGTTTAACAAATCGTATAGCATTTATAGTTTATATTATAATTGTCAAAGTAAATAATCATAAGGTCTAAAGACTATGGGAAAAGAAGAATTGTTCGTACATCTGGATATGTATGTGGTAGACACAATTCTTTAGTTAGTCTTGAATATTGTTCACAACTTAAGTTAAAGGTTGGGCACCTTTATCTTGTTAAAGTTGTAGAATTCTTTTGCTAGCATTTGAGTGGGATCAAATGAGATATGATGAGTCTAAAATCATCGGAGTGTCTTCGAGCAAAAGGATCTAGTGCACTGGGTGCATTGAACTGGATCACAATGAAAAGCTTTATCTAAAACCGTCAATAGATAATAGTTTTTTCATTATCAGGACAATCGGAGAGTCTATCTTAATCCTGAGATAAATGATGGACTTATGGTTGCAAGTGATATCATTTGAGTTATCAATGAGTACGATTATATCGCATAGTCTATCCTCGATAATTTGGTGATATTCATTTGTTAATCGATAGAGGACTTCATTTATAGATATGGACATCGTGGCTCCATTTAATTAAATGAGAGTATAATATCATCATATGGATGTTTTGAGGTAATTGGATATTAAATCTCAACGTTGAGTTTTCAATAGTGTCTATTGAAAACATGGCTTCTGGACAAGTCAAAATATCCAAGTTCAAAACGTGGTCATATGAGTAAATATGGTAACTTGGAGAGTTATAGGCGGTCTATGAACTCTTGGCGATTACTGATATTAATCACGAGGATACACTATCTCCAATATGATTGTCTAGGGTATGAATGAGGAGCATCTTCCTTTTCTATCTTTATTTAAGAGTTCAGTTTTAGCTCTTTAGTGGAATGAGTTAAAATTAATGGATCGGACCTAAGTGAATCATTTGTTGATTGTGATTAGGTTATGTCTATTGAAGCTTAAATTTAGATGGCCCGCCAAGATCCCCAATCCACACGGACTTGCATGGATCACTTGATATATTCTACCGGACCAATTTAAGGGTCCATCTAGAATTGCATTTAATATATTAAGAATATAATTTGCACATTATTTAAGTAATGGGCTGCTCAATTATATTAATATATTAATGAAAGACATGTGGGCTTGTTTCTTTTAGTAAGAATGGGTCTGGTTCACATGTGGGCTTTTTATTTAAAGTCCAATGGATTAAATGAAATAGGAAAATAATATTAGGCCCATCTTATATATAAGTGGGGCGGCTAGGTTAAGGTTTTGACCTAAAAATATTATTTTGTTTCATTTGTTTTAATTAAATAAGAATTAATTGATTTATTGATTAATTGTTTAATTAAAGAAACAAATCTTTCCTAAAAGTAAAAGACTTGTTTGATAAGTAAATAAATAAATTAGTATTATTTATTTAATCAAATAAGGAGTCTTTTTATTTAGTCAAATAAAAGAATAAAAATAAAAGAGTTGGATTAGGGTTTGAAGTCTATAAAGTTAAAAAGAATTAGGGTTGAATTTTAGTCACCCTATATAAGTGACATGATGAAATTCGGCCAACCCTAATTTATACTACATAGAATTCGGCAACCCTAAAGGAAAAAGAAGAAAAATTCGGCCAACCTATATATATGTTCTTATAGGGTTCGGCCACATTAATTGATTGGTGCTTGAGTTTTTATTTTCTTTCTTCTTCTTCTTAATTCTAAGAGAGTTTTTATTCTAGAGAGACAAAAAGGAGTGAAAAATTATTCTTTGATAGTATACAATTGCTTAAACATCAATAAGCTTGTGTATACGATATCGATCTAGGTTCACGCGAGTTTCGATCATAAGATTGTGAACTCAAAAGTGACCGGAATAATTTTGACATTCTTTTGATTGTTTAGTGACTAACAAAGAAAAGAAAGTATTTGTTTGGTCCATTCACAGGTTTGCAATTCAAAGGAAAGGGAGACCACGCTCCTAGGTGATCCACGTTCGTGCTCGGATTGAAGGTCTTGCGGATTACCATCGACGTAAGTCAATCGGATCACGCGACAAGAGGTAATTTACTTTTGTTGATATATGCATGTTTATTGATTAAAAGGGTTTAAGGTTCATAAAGGAAAAATTTTAAAAGTCACTAAATCGTCTTTAGTATCGCTTCCGCTGCGTGTAACACTTTTATTTATTATTTTTACCCTACAATTGGTATCAGAGCCTAGGTTGAACCCTTTTAATTAATTAACGTATATATACGTGGATCTATTTCTTTTTATTGTGATTATGCATGTTTAGAAAGAGATGGCACTCTAGGTATTCAAATATATAATTACATGTGATGTATGGATTTATATATATTTTATGTGGTTTGTTATTGCTCGATTTTGGCCCTAGATTTTCAATGTAATTTTTGTTTCGGAGTTGTAACAAGAAGGGTGGTCTATTATCGCCATAATTCCTTCTTGGTAGATTGCTAAGTTTTTTATTTTTTATGTGCAGTATTTTTTTTAGGGTTACTGCAGTTTTTATTTATTTATTTTAGTATGTGCAGTTTTTGGTTTGTAAAAATACTGCAGTGAATAAAAAAAAAAAAAAAAAAATTTAATACTGCAGTATTTATTATATATATACTGCCGTAATATATTTAGGTCTTGGAGATTCGAAGACACGAAGCAAAACGAAGCAACCGGAACCAAGTACGAGCACCGTGCGCACCCTAGGAGTGGATTGGGCTGCGCATGACAAGCCCAAACTTTGGTGGGCTGCGCATGGCAGCCTTGTGTGGCCTTATGGGCTGCGCAAGGCAGCCCCTTTGTGGGGTTGTGGGCTGCGCATGCCCATGGGAGAAGGCCGAAGGATGAGCGTATGGTTGATGGGCCACCTGAAGATCTTGTATTCCTGACAAATTGTAATTTACTTGTTTTTCTAGGATGGGCCAAAATTGTTGCTATTTAATTTATGCTTAAATATTACAATATTTGTTATTGTATGATAACATGACATATAGAATAGGAGTGCCACGCATATATCTCTTTGGTATGAACATGCATTGAATGATTTAGGTATCTAAATTGGCATCTAGATAACTCGGTAAATCATTCTATGGGATTTAATCACACGCCTTAAATAATTGAGTGGGAGAAGGTGTTTTGGTAACACCTATGGCCTCCAAGGTTAGTTGAGCTTTATTATTTATTGGTAATCCCCCCAAGGGGCGTCCATGAATGGAATTTAGCAACATACTTCCTTACAAGGATAGACTAGACAATGGACTCAAACGAGATCTACTCCCCAAGGAGGGATTTTCGTGAGAGAAAATTGAGGGTCGATATCTTGGTAACACACTCAATGTAATTTTATTGATATCCTCCCAAGAGTTCTTGTCAGTAAAATTGCAAGGCTAAAATTGAAAACGCTGGTTGTTATGTTAACAATTAGGTGGGACCTAGTCTAACTAGTAAATGGTGCGAACTCCCAAAGGAGGCGTAACATTTATGGGTGTTGGATCACCGTTGAATTTTTATGATTGAGTTATTTATTTAAATCAAGATAAATATTCGAAAGTGCTTTATCATGATTATTTACTCATATAATTTTGTTATATTCAGAAATCATGACCCCATCCCTAATGAACATCTTAAAAGATAATAATTTAACCGGAGATAATTATGTCACATGGAAAAGGAAAATTGGGTTGTTGTTGCAAGCTGAATAAGAATGAAATCAATTTGCGCTTGGGCAACGGAACGTTAGTGTCTGCAAGTGCAGTGGGAGATATTAGAGTTTATTTGGATTCTAGAAGGCATTTAGATTTTATAGACGTTTATTATGTACCTCAATTCAAGAGGAATTTAATTTCAGTTTCTTGTTTGAATAAATTTGGATATTCGGTTACTTTTAATAAAGTTTTTATTATTAGTAAGAATGACAAAATTATTTGCCAAGGTACATTGGAAAACGGTCTATACTTTTTGCATAGAAATATCTCTCACTCGTTAGACACAGAAATAACGGAACCTAATCATAAAAGAGTAAAATTATCAACAGATGAAACCTACCTTTGGCATTTACGCTTAGGTCATATTAACCTTAATAGGATTAAAAGATTGGTATGTGACGGACCTTTGAGTGACTTAAAGGTTGATGATCTACCAACTTGTGAATCTTGTTTAGAAGGTAAAATGACCAAAAGGACGTTCTCTGCCAAAGGTGCAAGAGCCACTGAATGTTTAGGATTGATACACACTGATGTATGTGGACCTATGAGCATTCAAGCTAGAGGTGGATATGAGTACTTCATCACCTTCACGGATGATTACTCAAGATTTGGTTATGTGTATCTCATGAGACATAAGTCGGATGCTTTTGACATGTTCAAAGCATTCAAAGCTGAAGTGGAAAATCAGCTTGAGAAACACATAAAAATCTTGAGATCTGATCGTGGTGGAGAATATCTATCTGGTGAGTTTCAGCAATATCTTATTGATAATGGGATAGTTTCTCAGTTTTCTGCACCAGGTACACCTCGACAGAATGGGGTAGCAGAAAGGAGAAATAGAACTCTTTTGGATATGGTTAGGTCTATGTTGAGTTATTCAACGCTTCCTATTTCTTTTTGGGGATATGCTTTACAAACTGCTATATACATTCTAAACGATATACCATCTAAGTCTGTTCCTAAAACACCGCATGAGTTGTGGACTGGGCGCAAGCCTAGTTTACAACACTTAAGGATATTTGGTTGTCCTGCGCATGTGTTAAAAGGAAAGACAGAAAAGATGGAGTCCCGTTCAGAAACATGTATATTTGTAGGGTATCCAAAAGAAACTAAAGGATATTATTTCTATAGTCCTTCAGATCTTAAAGTATTTGTTTCGACAAATGCTAAATTTCTGGAAAAGGACTATATGAATGATTTTGTGCCTAGAAGTAGAATTGTCCTGAATGAGATGTCAGGAGATACAATTCCACGAGAGGTTACACAACCTAACCCAATTGTAAGTTCCGATCCAACACAAGATCAACAACCTACCATTCCTCGTCGTAGTGGGAGGGTTAGAACACAACCCGAAAGATACATCGGTCTGGGAGAATCAGTGGAGAATCTCCCGGACGACGATGATCCCTATACGTACAAGGAAGCTATGGAGGATGTTGATAGTCGCCATTGGCAAAAGGCAATGCAATCCGAGATTGAATCTATGTTCGATAACAAAGTCTGGTCCCTTGTAGACTTGCCTAAAGGGATAAAACCCATTGGGTGCAAGTGGGTATACAAGAGGAAAAGAGGTATGGATGGAAAGGTGGAAACCTTTAAAGCTAGATTGGTAGCTAAAGGGTATACACAGAAAGAAGGTATCGATTACGAGGAAACCTTCTCTCCTGTGGCCATGCTTAAATCCATTAGGATACTCTTATCCATTGCAGCATCTTTAGATTTAGAGATTTGGCAAATGGACGTCAAGACAGCTTTCCTAAATGGAAGTCTTGACGAAAGCATCTACATGATGCAACCAGAGGGATTCATTGAAAAAGGCCAAGTGGATAAGGTATGCAAGTTGCAGAAATCCATATATGGATTAAAGCAAGCATCCAGATCCTGGAACATAAGGTTTGATCAAGCTGTCAAAGGTTTTGGATTTATTCAAAATCCTGACGAACCTTGTGTATACAAGAGGATTAAAGGCGACAAGTTGGTTTTCCTGATTCTTTATGTTGATGATATACTACTCATTGGAAACGATGTAGGTGTATTGACATCAGTAAAAGAATGGTTAGCAAAACAATTTGATATGAAGGACTTAGGAGAAGCAAGTTTTATTCTAGGTATCCAAGTAATAAGGGATAGAAAGAATAGAACGATTGCATTATCCCAAGCTTCATACATAGACAAAATCTTGTCTAGGTTTTCCATGCAGGATTCCAAGAAAGGTATGTTACCTTTCAGACATGGAATTAAGCTTTCTAAGGAACAAGTTCCTAAGAATGAGCATGAAGAGCAATTCATGAGTAGAGTTCCATATGCCTCGGCAGTTGGAAGTCTCATGTATACAATGCTCTGTACTAGACCAGATATTTGTTTTGCTGTTGGCATAGTTAGCAGGTTTCAATCGAAACCTGGACCTGATCACTGGACGGCAGTCAAGCATATTTTCAAGTATCTTAAGAGAACAAGAGATAATATGCTTGTATACTCTGGAGGGGATTTGGTTCCCGTTGGGTATACAGATTCTGATTTCCAATCAGATTCTGACTCCAGAAAATCCACATCAGGGGCTGTGTTTACTATTGGAGGAGGAGCAGTTATATGGAGGAGTATCAAGCAATCTTGTATTGCTGATTCCACCATGGAAGCTGAGTATGTTGCTGCATGCGAAGCTGCCAAAGAGGCTGTTTGGCTCCGCCAATTCTTGATTGACTTAGAAGTGGTTCCTAGTGCGAATAAGCAGATCACTATCTACTGTGACAACAGTGGAGCAGTGGCTAATTCGAAAGAACCAAGAAGTCACAAGAGAGGTAAACACATTGAAAGAAAGTATCATCTTTTAAGGGAGATTGTTCAAAGAGGTGACGTGACGATTACCAAAATCGCGTCAGCAGAAAATCTAGCGGATCCCTTCACAAAGGCTCTACCTCAGAAGAGTTTCGATGGGCATCTAGAGAATATGGGCTTGAGAGATATGACACATTTGCTATAGCGCAAGTGGGAGATTGTTAGGATTATGCTCAATAGCAAGAGTGTAATGTTGTAATTAACAATCTTTTTCATATTAATAAAGTGATTTCTGGTTTAACAAATCGTATAGCATTTATAGTTTATATTATAATTGTCAAAGTAAATAATCATAAGGTCTAAAGACTATGGGAAAAGAAGAATTGTTCGTACATCTGGATATGTATGTGGTAGACACAATTCTTTAGTTAGTCTTGAATATTGTTCACAACTTAAGTTAAAGGTTGGGCACCTTTATCTTGTTAAAGTTGTAGAATTCTTTTGCTAGCATTTGAGTGGGATCAAATGAGATATGATGAGTCTAAAATCATCGGAGTGTCTTCGAGCAAAAGGATCTAGTGCACTGGGTGCATTGAACTGGATCACAATGAAAAGCTTTATCTAAAACCGTCAATAGATAATAGTTTTTTCATTATCAGGACAATCGGAGAGTCTATCTTAATCCTGAGATAAATGATGGACTTATGGTTGCAAGTGATATCATTTGAGTTATCAATGAGTACGATTATATCGCATAGTCTATCCTCGATAATTTGGTGATATTCATTTGTTAATCGATAGAGGACTTCATTTATAGATATGGACATCGTGGCTCCATTTAATTAAATGAGAGTATAATATCATCATATGGATGTTTTGAGGTAATTGGATATTAAATCTCAACGTTGAGTTTTCAATAGTGTCTATTGAAAACATGGCTTCTGGACAAGTCAAAATATCCAAGTTCAAAACGTGGTCATATGAGTAAATATGGTAACTTGGAGAGTTATAGGCGGTCTATGAACTCTTGGCGATTACTGATATTAATCACGAGGATACACTATCTCCAATATGATTGTCTAGGGTATGAATGAGGAGCATCTTCCTTTTCTATCTTTATTTAAGAGTTCAGTTTTAGCTCTTTAGTGGAATGAGTTAAAATTAATGGATCGGACCTAAGTGAATCATTTGTTGATTGTGATTAGGTTATGTCTATTGAAGCTTAAATTTAGATGGCCCGCCAAGATCCCCAATCCACACGGACTTGCATGGATCACTTGATATATTCTACCGGACCAATTTAAGGGTCCATCTAGAATTGCATTTAATATATTAAGAATATAATTTGCACATTATTTAAGTAATGGGCTGCTCAATTATATTAATATATTAATGAAAGACATGTGGGCTTGTTTCTTTTAGTAAGAATGGGTCTGGTTCACATGTGGGCTTTTTATTTAAAGTCCAATGGATTAAATGAAATAGGAAAATAATATTAGGCCCATCTTATATATAAGTGGGGCGGCTAGGTTAAGGTTTTGACCTAAAAATATTATTTTGTTTCATTTGTTTTAATTAAATAAGAATTAATTGATTTATTGATTAATTGTTTAATTAAAGAAACAAATCTTTCCTAAAAGTAAAAGACTTGTTTGATAAGTAAATAATAAATTAGTATTATTTATTTAATCAAATAAGGAGTCTTTTTTATTTAGTCAAATAAAAGAATAAAAATAAAAGAGTTGGATTAGGGTTTGAAGTCTATAAAGTTAAAAAGAATTAGGGTTGAATTTTAGTCACCCTATATAAGTGACATGATGAAATTCGGCCAACCCTAATTTATACTACATAGAATTCGGCAACCCTAAAGGAAAAAGAAGAAAAATTCGGCCAACCTATATATATGTTCTTATAGGGTTCGGCCACATTAATTGATTGGTGCTTGAGTTTTTATTTTCTTTCTTCTTCTTCTTAATTCTAAGAGAGTTTTTATTCTAGAGAGACAAAAAGGAGTGAAAAATTATTCTTTGATAGTATACAATTGCTTAAACATCAATAAGCTTGTGTATACGATATCGATCTAGGTTCACGCGAGTTTCGATCATAAGATTGTGAACTCAAAAGTGACCGGAATAATTTTGACATTCTTTTGATTGTTTAGTGACTAACAAAGAAAAGAAAGTATTTGTTTGGTCCATTCACAGGTTTGCAATTCAAAGGAAAGGGAGACCACGCTCCTAGGTGATCCACGTTCGTGCTCGGATTGAAGGTCTTGCGGATTACCATCGACGTAAGTCAATCGGATCACGCGACAAGAGGTAATTTACTTTTGTTGATATATATGCATGTTTATTGATTAAAAGGGTTTAAGGTTCATAAAGGAAAAATTTTAAAAGTCACTAAATCGTCTTTAGTATCGCTTCCGCTGCGTGTAACACTTTTATTTATTATTTTACCCTACAGATTGAAGATAAGCTAAGAGATGAGTTAGCCTTATCTATGAGGAATGAAGAGGGAATGAAAAGGGAGCTTGAAGATGCTAGAGGATTAATAGCTAAGATGGCCTCTAGCACGGAAAAACTTGACCACATGTTAAGTGTTGGAAAAAACCCAATTGAAAAGAGAGGTCTTAGCTTTGAAGATGACAAGGAGATTTCCACTCCTAACAAGACCGTGTTTGTCAAAAGCTTGAGCAACAAAAAATCTTCACCTTTGCCATATCCTAGGAAGAAAATTGATCTAGGGCAATGCTCTCATAGTGCTCAAGTGAAGGTGGCACCAAGAAGACAACCTCAAGCTTAACTTATAAGAGCTCTTCAATCTAACTTTCCTCAACAAATGGCTCACTAAGGAAAGAGACCAATCATGCAACCTCAAACAAGGAAGCAAGCTAGACTGGTTCAACAACGAATAAGGAATGAACCAACTCAATCACAACGATATGGGAAAGCTCAAATGCACACACGAGGACATGGTATGATTCCTCACTTTACTCCCACTTGTCATTTTTGTGGTATTGATGGTATATTAGACCAAATTGCTTTCATTATATTAAAATGCGTAAAGTTGAAAGCATGATTGAAAAGAAAAATGCTAGAGCTAAGACGCATGTTCTTAGGAAGAATAGAACCCATTTTCATGATCCTAGGACATATATAGCCCATGTACCATTGACCACTAGGAAGGAAAATGTTTCACCTAGGTGGATTAGAATAGATGAATATTTTTGCTATGTTGCTCAAATTGCCTTGAAGGCAAATTCTTCAAATTTTTAGTATTTAGATAGTGGGTGCTCTAGGCATATAACAGGAAACAAGAGTTTTTTTAAGACTCTTGTCATGGAGGCAAGAGAATTTGTCACCTTTGGTGATGGATCTGAAAAGAGAGTTATAGGGAAAAAAACCATCTCCATTCTTGGTTTACCCTCCTTATCCAATGCTTTATATGTGAATGGCTTGAACGCCAATCTAATAAGCATTTCTTATCTTAGTGATGAAGGACTTTCCGTCTTGTTTAGCAAGAATGATTGCTATATTCTAAAGCCTGATGGACAAACCTTATTGAAAGGAAAGAGATTTAGCGATAATTGCTATTGTCTTGAAGCTAGAGTTTTCTCTTGTAATATGTCCAAGAATGAGCAAATTGAGTTGTGCCATGAAAGACTTGGCCACATGAACTATCGGCATTTACGAATCTTAGATAAGTTCAATGTTGTGCGTGGCCTTCCTAAGCTTGGGAAGAAAGTCGATGGTGTTTGTGGACCTTGCCAATAAGGGAAACAAACCAAGAGCATGCAAAAAAAGGGCAAGTATCTCTCCGCCAAGGAGCCCCTAGAGCTTCTCTACATGGATCTTATGGGTCCCATGCTAACCGAGAGTTTAGGTGGAAAGAGATATATTTTTGTTTGTATAGATGTTTTCTCTAGGTTCACATGGATATATTTTCTTAGAGAAAAATCTAAAACTTTTGATAAGATTAAATGCTTTGTACTAAAATTCAAATTGAAAAAGACTCTAACATTAAATGCATTAAACGGATTAGAAGTGACCATGTGAGGGAGTTTGAGAATGCCTACTTTGAAAGCTATTGCAATAGCTTAGGCATATCCCATGAGTTTTCGGCTCCTAGGACACCTCAGCAAAATAGAGTTGTTGAGAGAAAAAATAGGGTCCTTCAAGAGATGGCCCGTGTCATGATGCTTAGCAACAATGTCCCTAGGAATCTATGGGTCGAAGCCGTCAATATGGCTTACTATATAGGAAATAGAATCTTCCTAAGACCTGGAACTAGGCAAACCTCATATGAGTTGTGAAGAGGTACAAAGCCAAATATTAGCTACTTCCACTCGGAAGAAAATGCTACATTATAAATGACCATGATCAACTTGGCAAGTTTGATGCTAAGAGTGATGAGGGTATCTTTATTGACTATGCCTTGTGTTAGGATTTTGGTTTGTGTTGACATAAATTCCATATCAAAACAATGATTTTCTTGTATTGATTAGTGGTCTTAAAAAATGATGATTCAAAGTTTCAAAGAAAGACTTAGCTACGTTTCATGCAAGATGGTGTCTTAAAAGGGGAATAAGCTTCATTGCTCAACAAAGGTATAATTGACCTCATTCCTCTTACAAGGCATAGGCACACACACACATAGCATTCATTTGTGTCCCTGCATAGTTGTACACCATTGGTATAACACATTCACACACTTGACAAAGTATGCACATGCATTAGATTTAATTTAAAAAACATTGTGAAATTGCATGTTCTAGGACTATCTCTAGGAAATGGCATACTTGTGTGACTTTGTGTTTATTTGTTTTTGTTTTATTATTTTTGGACTTGAACATGATCTCATATGATTCCTTATTGAGTCCCGGTCATTTCGGTTACTCATTCATTAGGTTTCGAGTCCAAACTAGGAAGCTACGCTACTTTTCGTTCTCATTCGTTATATAGACTTCATTGTTGTATTCCGAGTTGAATTCTCAACCTTTTGTCAAAGTTTTATAGTCATCCTTGTGCGTGAGGGAGTCACAGCTTGTAATCCGAAGATGGATTCGAATTCAGAGTTCAGAGGCCCGAATACGGCCGAAGAACGTGAGAGGAACGCGAGAGGAGTGCGAGGGAAGCAAGCATTGGCCAAAGGCCAAGCTTGGGTGTGGCCGTTAGAGGCGCATGATCCTCACAGGCTAGCATCCCTCTCTGCCCCGTGAGGCTCATGCGCCTCTCATGGGGTGGCGACGTGTCACCTCATGATTCGTTACCTCTTTCCTTCTCTTTCATCTCTTTTATCTCTTTTAAGTTTCTCATTTCCCTCCCATTTTCATTTCAAGAAGAAAAATTAGAAAACTAATATGCAGAATTTTCTCTCCAAACTTTCTCACCTTCCAACCACCATAACTTTCTTATTCAGACTCCAAATTGAGTGATTCAAGTTGGAAAGCTTCGTAATCAATTCCTCTACCTTTTCCAAGTGAGTTTGCAGCTGTTTGATCGAGTTTTGTGGTGGTTCTACCTTTAAAACCGAACCAGCACGTGAATCATAGGTATTTGACTAATCTTTGTGTTTTTTTCTTTTATAACCTTCAATTATCTTGGGGTTTCTTCTTTTATATGTATGTGTATGTATGATGATTGCTATTGAGAAAATAGTTTCATAATCAAACTTAATCAAGTCTAATTAGAGACAAATGTGAACTAGTTTTTCTTGATTCTAGTTTTTCACATGTTTGAGAGTTGTATTATGATTAGTTTGATATCTAGGGTTACTTGTGGATTGATTGATTCATTTTATGATTAATAATCTTGACATGTACTTTGATCCTTTGATTGAACAAATCTAGGATTAGTACATTTGATTTTGTATTTAAAGCCTATTAGGATCTAATTGATTATTCATTATATCCTTGCTTTAAATGTTGGCTAGATTATCCATTGAACATATTTTGTGATTCTAGCATTTTTTTGTATATTTCTAATATCTTAAATATGTGCTTCATGTATATGATTTATTCAAGTGTTAGATTTGTTAATGAAACTAGGAGCCATATGTGTTAGATGTTTTCACATGCTCTAGGTTTTAATTCAAGTTTTGTATCTAGACATTTTGACTTGTGTTCTCACATGATTAAGTCTAGTTTTCCATGAAATGTATTGATCACATGTTCTATGTTGAATTGTTTGTTTGCATCATTTGCATTCATTGATCACACTAGGAAGTTCTTGTAAAAGGCATGAAGTCTTGGTTAGGACATGTGGTTCGGATAACCAAGCAAGAAGTCTTGACTAGGACAAGAGGTCTGGATAGTCAAACAAGGAAGTCTTGGTTAGGACATGAGGTCCAGATAACTAAGCAAGAAGTCATGGCTAGAATCGGGAAGGTCTGGATAGCTATGCAAGGGAGGCTCTCTAGAAGCTTGAGTGCCTTGGATAGGGAGTTGACTACATTGTTGGTAGGCCCAGACGTTTGGTTAGACATAGACTCTAATAGAGAGTGTGGTACATAGGATGTGTATGCACTATTGAGGAATTTCTAATCTTCCAACGATGTTGGTTAGACGTGGACTCCAATATATGGTGGTTTCACATCACTGAGGGATTTCTTATCTTCCAATAGGGATTGGGTAGACATAGACTCTAATAGAGAGTAGATCATAGGTTGGTCACTTTTAAGGAATTTCTAATCTATCATCCAATATATATAGTACCCAATGGTTGTAGTTCAACTTGTGGATGTTTCCTCTTTGAAGGTTTTACCACATTAAAAAATTTCTTTTGTCAATTCTTTCTATCTCTCTCTTTCATATTTGTATATGTGTATGTTGTAGGGAAAAATACGGTCAACGCAGTGGAAGCAAGACTAAAAACAAGTTTAGTATAGTTTAAAATTTTTCCATAATTTGAACCTTAACCCTCTAATTAATTAAACATACATAATCAAAAGTATCATACCTTTGTCGCGTGATCCGATTGACATTGCGTCGATGGTAATCCGCAAGATCTTCCAATCCAATCACGAACGTAAATCACCTAGGAGCGTGGTCTCCCTCTCTTTGAATTGTGTACCTGAGGATGGATAACAAAATCGTTTCTTTTTCGTTAGTCACAAAAACTTCCAAGAGATTACAAAGAATGTTCCGGTCACTTTTGAATTCACAATCGTTAGATCGAAACTCGCGTGAACCTTATTCGAAATTGTGCACAAAACCTTTTGATATAAAAGTTACTAGTGCACTATCGAAATAAGAACAATCTTTTCTCTTTTTCTTCTTGGTCGAAAATATCACACTAATGTCTAGAGTTGGATTCTATTTTTCTTAAGCAAAAGAAAAACTCTCAAGCCTTGCCTTAGGGTTAGCCCAATTCTTTCTTTATATAATATTTATATATATATATTAAAATATATAGTGCACCGAATTCTGCACTTTACACAAATAATATATAAGTGCATCAATTCTGTACACCTCTCAAAAAAATGTGCTTATATTGCACGCCTAAACCAATATATATATATCATGCGGAATTAATACTGCATGCATTATATACATATATATTTATATATTGTGGCCAAAATCCTCTACCATATAGGATTTGTCTTTGACTTAAATCCTAACCCTAGGTAGATTTCCTTAGAATTCCAAACCCTAATCCAACTCTTTAGTGTATTTGTGACTATCTCAAAGACTTCCTAATTTGACTAGATAAATAAATCTCTTATTTATCTACTTACCAAATAAAGTCTTTTATTTTTTAGTATACTACTACCAATAGTATAATACTAGGAAACATATTTCCTAGTCAGAAATTTTTTTTGATCTTTAATTAAATAATTAATTAATAAATAAATTAACTTCCATTTAATTAAATAATAAAATAAAATAATATAATAAGCTAATTTATTAGCCTTGCCGCCCAAGTACTCTATCATGGGCCATATATTATTTTCCCATTTATTAAATCCATTGGACCTTAATGAAAAGCCCACATGTGAGCTGGACCAATTCTTACTAAAAGAAACAAGCCCACATGCCTTTCATTAATATATTAATATAATTTAACAGCCTATTAAATAAATAATGTGAAAATTATATTCTTAATATATTAAGTATAATTATAGATGGACCTATAAATTGGTCCGGTAGAATATATCAAGTGATCCATGCAAGTCTGTGTGGATTGGGGATCTTGGCGGGCTATCTAAATTTAAGCTTCAATAGACATAACCTAATCACAATCAACAAATGATTCACTTAGGTCCAATCCATTAATTTTAACTCATTCCACTAAAGAGCTAAAATTGAACTCTTAATAAAGATAGAATAAGAAGATGTTCCTCATTCATACCCTAGACAATCATATTGGAGATAGTGTATCCTCGTGATTAATATCGGTAATCGCCAAGAGTTCATAGACCGCCTATAACTCTCTAAGTTACCATATTTACTCATATGACCACGTTTTGAACTTGGATACTTTGACTTGTCCAGAAGCCATGTTTTCAATAGCCGCTATCGAAAACTCAACGTTGAGATTTAATATCAAATTACCTCAAAACATCCATATGATGATATTATACTCTCATTTAATAAATGGAGCCACGATGTCCATATCTATAAATGAAGTCCTCTATCGATTAACAAATGAATATCACCAAACTATCGAGGATAGACTATGCTATATAATCGTACTCATTGATAACTCAAATGATACCACTTGCAACCATAAGTCCATCATTTATCTCAGGATTAAGATAGACTCTCCGATTGTCTTGATAATGAAAAGACTATTATCTATTGATGGTTCTAGATAAAGCTTTTCATTGTGATCCAGTTCAATGCACCCAGTGCACTAGATTCTTTTACTCGAAGACCCTCCGATGATTTCAGACTCATCATAACTCATTTGATCCCACTCAAATGCTTGCAAAAGAATTCTACAACTTTAACAAGATAAAGGTGCCCAACCTTTAACTTAAGTTGTGAACATTATTCAAGACTAACTAAAGAATTGTGTCTTCCTCATACATATCCAGATGTACGAACAATTCTTCTTTTCTCATAGTCTTTAGACCTTATGATTATTTACTTTAACAATTATAATATTAAACTATAAATGCTATAAGATTTGTTAAACCAGAAATCACTTTATTAATATGAAAAAGATTGTCAATTACAATATTACACTCTTGCTATTGAGCATAATCCTAACATATGTTTTAATCTTGTTGCTTAATATTCACTTGTGATGCATTTTGAAACAAGATTTTGTTAAGTGTAATATGTAAGCAAATCATTTTGATCATAGATGTATATATTATTCATTTGTTCTTTAATTCTTTTGCATAGTTATTCTTTGATTGATACTTGTAACATATTGGACATTATTGGAAATACAAGTATTCTTTATTGTTATGTTTTTTTTGTTATTCTTCCTCTTGCTTATTGTTGATGTATAGACAATGCATTAATGATCACATGTTTATCTTGTCTACACTTGTATGTTTAGTTTGTGTTGTAATGTAAGCTACCTTGAGGGACAAACTTGAGTTTGTTTCAAGGGATTAAAAAAGGTGTAATAACCTATTCACCCCACCTTTAGGTATGCTTTAGGTAATTTAACTACATTTGTATATTTCACCTTGAATAGTAGAGCCTGAAGAGTTTTCAACTTGAAGACTCGAAGCGTCATGGAATCTTCTAATTTTGTCATAGATGATTGTAGGCTCAAGACTATCAACCATGAGAAGGAGGTTGTTGTAGTTGATGTTTCTCCTTTGGAGAAGGTTGTGGAGACTCTTATTGATGGGAGGTCTAACCTTAATGAAGAGGACACACAACCTCTTGATAAAGTTCTGATCGCACTCCAAATGTTCATATTTAGCGCTCCCTTTTCCTATCTTTTGCGTTTGTTTCTCGGGTAAAACTGGGTATTTAATGGATTAAATAAGTGTTTCAAGTAAATGGGGAAGTTCAGGGGTGTTAGGTTTTTGGTTTGTTGGCATGTATTCCATATCAAAACATGTTTCTCTTCTAATGTTTAGTGGTCTAAGTTTTGAAGATTTAAGATGTCAAAGAAGGTCTTGGCCACAATTCATGCAAGATGCCAGCTTCAAGGAGAAATGTGCTTCATCGATCTACAAAGGTATATAAGACCTCATTTCTCTTACAAGGCTAGGAACACACACACATGGCATTCATATGTGTCCCTTCATGGTTGAACATCATTTATATATCACTTTCACACACTTGGTAATGTATGCTCATACATTAGCTTTAAATTGATAATCATTGGAATTTGCATGTTCTAGGACTATGTCTAGGAAAGGCATACATGTATGATTTTATGGTTATTTGTTTTCGTATTTTTTGTTTTGGACTTGAACATGATCTCTTATGATTCCTTATTGAGTCCCGGTCATTTTGGTTACTCATTCATTAGGTTTTGAGTCCAAACGATGTAGCTACGTTACTTTTCGTTCTCATCCATTGAGTTGTGTTTGTCGTCGATTTTCGAGATGAATTCTCAACCTTTTGTAAATTTTTGTAGTCTTCGTTGTGCGTGAGAGAGTCACGATTCGTAATCCGAAGATGGATTCAAAATCGAAGTTCGGAGGCCCGAATACGGTCGAAGAACGTGAGTGGTCCGTGAGAGTGTCGTGCGTGGCCACAGGCCAAGCCTTGGCCACCACGTGTGGAGGCCGTGGGGCCCACGGCCAGACTAGCCCTTTGGTCCTGTGTGGCCGACGCACTCCACATGGCCAAGGCCTGTTGTGGCCTCTTTTGATTGGTCCAAATCGTTTCCCTCTCTCCTTCCTTTTAAATTCCCAAATTCCCTCCCATTCATTTTCAAGAAGAAAAAAGGTTGAATCCCGTCAGATTTTTCTCTCCAAATTTTCTCATCTTCCAAACACCATAACTTTTTCATACGAACTCAACATTGAGTGATTCAAGTTGGAGATTGTTCGTAATCGAGTCCTCTACCTATTCCAAGTGATTTTATAGCTTTTTGATCAATTGTTCTGGTGGTTGCACACAGAAAATCGAACCAGCTCGAGAATCCAAGGTAGTGTTCATATCTTTGGGATTTCTTCTTTTATAACCTTCAATTACCTTGGGGTTTCTTCTTCTATATGTATGTGTATGTATTGTGAATGCTATTGAGAAAGATAGCTTCATAATCAATCTTAATCAAAAGTCTAATTAGAGACATATGTGAACTAGTTTTTTAGATTCTAGGTTTTTCACATGTTTGAGAATCGTATTGTGATTAGATTGATATCTAGGATTATTTGAGACTTGATTGAATCATTTTATGATTAATAATCCTTGGAATGTGTTTTGATTCTTGATTGATGTAATCTAGGATTAAGGCTCTTGTATGTGTTTTTAGAGACATCTAGGATTCAATTGATTTATCATATATCCATGCTCTAAATCTTTGGCTAGAATATTCATTGAATAAATTTTGTGATTCTAGCATTTTTGTGTATGTTTATGACATCTTGAATATGTGTTTCATGTATATGATTTATTCAAGTGTTATATGTGTGAATGAAACTAGGAGCTTTTGTGTTAGGTGTTTTTCACATGCTCTAGGTTTAATTCATGTTTTGGCAGCTAGACTATTTTACTTGTGTTCTCACATGTATAGGTCTAGTTGTTCCATGGAATGTATTGATCACATGTTCTATGTTGAATTGATTGTTTGCATCATTTGCATTCACATGATCACACTAGGAAGTCCTTGTAAAAGGCATGAAGTCTTGACTAGGACAAGGTGTCCGGATAGTCAAGCAAGGAAATCTTGGTTAGGACGTGAGGTCCGAATAACCAAACAAGAAGTCATGGCTAGGATCGGGAAGGTCTGGATAGTCATGCATGGGAGGCTCCCTAGAGGCATGAGTGCCTTGGATAGGGAGTTGGCTTGTATATTGGTAGGCCTAGGCGTGTGGTTAGACATAGACTCCAAAAGAGCGGGGTACATGGGATGTGTATGCACTCTTGAGGAATTTATAATCTACCATCGATGTTGGTTTTGTATGTTGTCCAATATATGGTGGCTTCGCATCATTGAGGGATTTCGTACTTTCCAATAGGGTTAGGTAAACATAGACTCCACTAGGTAGGTGAGCTAAAGATTGGTCACTTTGTGAAATTTCTAATTTACCATCCAATATATATAGTACCTAATGGTTGTAGTTCAAACCGTGGATGTTTCCTCCTTAGAGGTTTTACCACGTTAAAAAATCTCATGTGTCAATTCTTTCTATCCCTCTTTTATATATGTTTATGTGTATGTTTTAATCTTGTGGTACAATATTCACTTGTGATATATTTGGAAGCAAGATTGTGTAAAGTGTGATTTGTAATCAATGTTCATTTTGATCATATTTGTATATACAATTCATTTGTGTAAATATAATTATCATATTCTTTGATTCTTTTATATAGTTGTATCTAGATTGATATTTGTATATACATTGAACATTAATATTAATACATGTTTTCTTTATTTTGGTTTTAATATATTTCCTTCATTAGCAAGTTGTAGTAGTTCTACTTAATGTACTTACATTGTAATATTCAAAGTACAACTTGTGGAATTTGATCTTAATTGAATATCTTGTATATGAGATGCATTGTTTCTTAGTATATGTTTTGTAGACTAAGGGTGGTGAATTGAGCATACTTGTGTTAATTGTTTTCTTATAACAATCATGTTTAAAGTTAATTTATATGCTCACCAAGGTTTTGACATAAGTCACGAAAGAGTTTTTAAAACTAGTGTGTCAACCTATTCACCCCCCCTTTAGGTTGTTTAGTATAACCTTGTAGGTATTTTCAATTGGTATTAAAGCGGGTCACTTAAAGCAATTAGTGTGATTCGGGATCTACAAGGTTATTTACTATGATAACAACCTTTTGTCTACAATTGTTTGTAATGGTTGTCCTCCTTTGTTGATTGGGAAAATGTTTGTTTTTGTTGAAATTGCTCATGGAAGACTTCACTAAGTTTAGTGATGAGCCAGCTTGGTTGGTTTGTCAAGAAAGGTTTCTCTTCTCCGAGTTTTATATTTGTTGGAGTAGTTTCTCCAAACCAATATGTTCATGAAGTATGAATGAGGTTTATTTTTGAGAATTTGAAACATTTAGACCTTTTTGTCATTTATAATGGTGTAAGTTTTTAAACACCTTGCTCTTTATAAAGATTCAATTATGGCAAAAGAGGCATGGAATAGATTGCAAGCTACTTGTGAAAAAGGTTCTTCTTGTTTTATATTTTATTTGTCTACTAACAATGTTGTTGATAAGCTTGAAAAGAATGTTAGTGACAAAAGCAAAGAAGAAGACGTTTTCCCGGAGGATGATCGTTCTAAACATGATTACTTGACTTCGCAACTCAATGAAGAAGATTGCAAATCAAAGACCACCAACTTCAACTTGATAGCAAGAGCTCAATCTCTTGAGAAGGAAAAAGATAAAGCATTGAAGGAAGTTGAAGTGAAGAATGGAGTGATCAAATGTCTAGAAAAGAAGACGGTTGAAGATGCTCTTGTGTTAGATAGTTTAATAAGTGATTTTGCTAATAATTTGTTTTTCTCTTGTAGGAAACGATCAAAGGCAAGGAAAAGCAGTTTGCAATCATGAAGGCCAAAAAGCTTGGTGTTCTTCATGAAGATTCAAGTGACTTAAGCTTTGTAGTTGAGCAAGTTGAGTCTCCTACAACTAAAGGCAAGTCACTAAGGAACAAAAGGATTTCAAAGGCCATTCTTCCAAGGTCAAGTGCAAAATCAAGAAGAGTAAGGAGCCTTCACCGTCGGTACATTCTCACCCAATTAGTAACATCTCCTTATGTATTCCGGTTTGCCATTTTTTTAAATGTTATAGTGCATACTAAATCTAGATGCCATGAATATATTAGACAATGCAAACTAGGGAATGAGATGCATGTTAGTGAGATGAGAAAATCTTCTATGAATGTTTCTTGCATGATAACACTTTGAATTTTGTGCATGATAATGATAATCATGTGAGGAAAATTGTCAAGAAGATTTGGGTGTGAAACAAATTATAGCACGGTGTGTATAATACTATCTAGAGGGGGGTGAATAGATTTTAAGCTTATTACCCAATTTTTCGTATTAAGTCAAATTACGAAATTACCCCCAAATAGATAAAGCAATAAATCAAGTATAAAATGCGGAAATAAAATAACACTTGATTTTTACGTGGAAACCCTCACGGGAAAAACCACAGGCTAGTAAGTAAGCCACACTCGAACCTCGAATCCACTAAATGTGTAAACGATTACAACCTAATCCCAGAAGTAATCACACACCTACCTAATCCCAGTATGAGTGAACCTAGTCCAATTTGCTTGCGATCTAAGCAACCTAATCCCGGAAGCTACACACAAGACTTACTTTCTCTATGAAGAGAATAAGACCCTAAGTGAATATATGAATATCCAAATGCAACATAGAGCAAGGGAAACCCTATATGCTTATCTAAGATGATGAATTTGCAATTAAAGCAATCCTAGATATTAAAAACTAAATGACATGTCAAATAGTTTAGCTAATCAAGATTAAGCACAAAACCTAATTAGCTATCACAATACAACTTCTCAAACATACATCACACTAATCTCAATCTTGTATCAAAAGATATATGAAAATCATACAAGTAATAAAATGAGATTGCTTGTTAAGAAAAACACAAAATATGTAAGATATTAGTGAAAAGCTTACCAAGCAAAGTATGATGAAGAATCCATGCAAGATGACATCTAGAAGATCAAAGATGATGCTAGATGATGATTGATGATCATGAAAAAGTGTTTGAGTAAATAAAAATGAGTTCTTGGAATTTTTCTTCTCTTTGAAAAATATCCTAAGTATGAAATCTGAATATGAACTCTCTTAATTGACCTAAAGTCAAAGTGGCATATATATAGGAGGCCAAATCAAAGTGTGGTCGTTTTGATAAGTTTGCCTCAATTTTGCCTTGGGTGCTGTACGTAGGGCGCTTCTGTACAGCACCCCTGCTCTGTTCTCACGGGAAGACAGAGGGGCGCTATACGTAGAGTGCTTTGTACAGCGCCCCAACAGCGACTCAACAGCGACCGATTAAATCGATCAGGTCTGAACAGCGCTCAATGGGCGCTGTTCGTACAACGCTTCTGTAGAGCGCTTTTGGGAGCGCCCAATGCAAAAATGCAATCCTAAGTCTAAGCATGACAAGGCAATTGGATATGCAAGATGCAATCAAACTAACATGCAAGAAGAGATGTTAAAGAACATTAAAGCACACAAATAAGACACACAACATACAAGGATTAAACATATGCATGAGTTGTGAGTGTGTGCAACTATCTCTTCAAGACAAGTAAGCACATAGAGATTTACCTTCGGTGCTTATCAAGGATGAGGTCTTCAAAGGGCTTAAGCAATAACAACAACATCTAAGCTACCCTTACAAAGAATCCCCAACAAGTGGTTTGTCCACGAAATGAGCCAATCAACAAATGGGAACCTTACAATCTCCCCCTTTGGCTATTTCGTGACAAAACCACCACTCACATTGATTCCTCACAAAGAAAAAGAAACTACGGAACTACTATGATATTCTACATTACAAAGAGATAAGAAAATGCAACTTGAAGTCTTCAACCTCTTGTAGAATAATCAATCCCAGAAAAAAGTTTCTAACATTTCCAATACAAGTAAAGTGTGAGATTAATCATGTGAGAACAATAACAAGCATTTGCATTTTTTCAAAAAAAATAGGCACAACATTATGCAATGTATGTGTATGCAATGCTCCCCCTCAACGGGTTACTCCCCCTCAATGAATATTCTCCCTAACAAGCACAATTGCTACTACCATTTTGAAACTCCCCTTACCATTCCTACTCCCCCTTTTTGTCATGATATAGGCAAAGGAGTAGTCCCCAACCGGGTCACTCATAGCAACGAGAGATAGTAGCATGCGAGATATTTGCATAATCAATATAAGTCACTTTATGCATCTCAATTAATTGAAGAGAAACAAGGAGATTTATTTGAGGAAATGTGTGAATCAAACATGCTTTGCTTACAAGACATGTAGCATTCAAGTCCAAAATACAATGGTATTTGGCAAAACAAATGACAAAGGTTTTTAACAAGAATTCAAACCAATTTCACTAATGTCATGAGAAAAGTAAGGATATAGAGATTTTATTGATTTCAATTTAAGAGCAACTATATCCAACTTTATAAGCGAAACATGGCATGAGCGACTTTGCACCCTATTTGATTTTTTCGGATAAGATATCCGTATGATAGTAGCCATGTTCAACCAATAAAGAAAGAGAGACATTTGGAATATAAATTCCTTTGAATGGATACATGATCCTTTATTCATTTTGAGTCTCATAAGCTTTCACACAAGTTTTGCATTTTAAGAATATGCAATCATCAATTCATGCTTTTCATGTGAGCATGTTATATGAATTTCATGCTTTTTCATTTGACATTAGCATGTTATAAAAGAATCATCATGTCATGGAGATAACTATAGGTCATTCAAATCATACTTGCTATGAACATCTCCTAGTCCAAAAGTGCATGTTTGAACATAAATATGACATGGATTGTAAACAAGCAAGGTTCACACTTATTTAATTGAAAACATATATACATATGTACAACCAAGCTTATTCAAGCAATTAAAAGAAGAGGCATAAGATATTTCAAATTTTTTGCACGTGAAAAGAATGCAAAATAGTTCTCTTTGCTTGAGTTCCCCATATGGGGTCAATCATAAAACACATCACTCCACAAGACATATCCCAATAGATCTACTAAGAGTTTTAAATTGAGTAGCATCTAAGGATTTAGTAAATAAGTCCTCAAGTTGATCATTAGTACCTACATGTTCAAGTACTATGCATTTATTTTCAACAAGCTCTCTAATAAAGTGATGGCGGATGTCAATATGCTTAGTTCTAGAATGTTGGACCGGATTCTTGGAAATATTAATAGCACTCATGTTATCACAAAAGAGAGTGAGAGTACCTTGGTTGAATCCGTAGTCTACTAGCATTTGCTTCATCCATAGGAGTTGTGTGCATCCACTCCCCACGGCTATGTACTCGGCCTCGGCCGTGGACAAGGAAATCGAGTTTTGCTTCTTGCAAAACCAAGACACCAAGTTGTTGCCTAGAAAGAAGCAACCGCCTGATGTGCTCTTCCTATCATCACAATTTCCTGCCCAATCCGCATCACTAAAGCTTACAAGACTAGCATTAGTGTCAAAAGAGTACCAAATCCCATAGTTGGATGTCCCATTCACATAGCGAATGATCCTCTTTACGGAAGAGAGGTGGGACTCCTTAGGATCCGCTTGGTACCTAGCACACACACCCACACTAAAGGAGATATCGGGCCTACTTGCGGTCAAATAAAGCAAGCTTCTTATCATGCCACGATATAACGTTTGTTCCACACTTTTACCACTAGCATCCTTGCTTAGTTTCAAAGTTGTACTCATAGGTGTATCACAATGTTTGGCTTTCTCTAAACCAAACTTCTTCACTAGGTTCTTAGCATATTTGGCTTGGGTTATGAAAATCCCATCATTCATTTGCCTAATTTGCAAACCTAGGAAGTAACTAAGCTCACCAACAAGACTCATCTCAAATTCATGAGACATGACATCAACAAATTGTTGGACTTTAGTGTTGTTGGTGGAGCCAAAAACTATATCATCAACATATATTTGAGCTATGAAAAGCTCATCATTGTCTCTCTTGATGAATAGTGTCTTGTCAACACTACCTCTTGTGTAGTTATTGTCAACAAGAAATTGAGTGAGGCGCTCATACCAAGCCCTTGGTGCTTGTTTCAACCCATATAGTGCCTTCTTGAGGCGATAGACATGGTTGGGGTGGTGTGCATCCACAAACCCCTTGGGTTGTTCAACAAACACTTCCTCTTGCAAGAAGCCATTGAGGAAGGCACTCTTGACGTCCATTTGGTGCAATTTGAACTTGTGCACACAAGAGATGGACAAGAGAAGCCTAATGGACTCTAAACGGGCAACGGGAGAAAAAGTCTCCTCAAAGTCGATACCCTCAATTTGAGAGTACCCTTGTGCTACAAATCTAGCCTTGTTCCGCACTATGTTGCCATTCTCATCGGATTTATTCCTAGAAATCCACTTAGTTCCTATCACATGTGAGCTTTTAGGCCTAGGAACTAGAGTCCAAACCTCATTCCATTCGAATTGGTTTAGCTCTTCTTGCATGGCAAGAACCCAAAATTCATCATTCAAGGCTTCATCAACCTTTTTGGGTTCTATTTGAGAGGTGTAGCATGTAAAGCTAATGAGATTAGCTATTTGACGCCTAGTCCTAACACCCTCATTTACATCTCCAATAACATCCTTTTTGTTATGGAGTCTTCTAACCCATGGAGCGGGTTTATTAGAGTCTAAGAGAGGGACTCTAGTAATAGGTTGTGTGACTTCATTATTGTCATTGGACGTCCCAACATTGGGAGTCACCACAACCCTCTCCAAAGGAGAGTCATCCTCTAAAACTTCCTCCTCCTCATGGTCATTAGACTTGAGCCTTGTATCATCAATGACAACATTTGATGATTCCATGACGGTTCGAGTCTTCAAGTTGAAAACTCTATAGGCTCTACTATTCAAGGCATAGCCAATAAAGATACCCTCATCACTCTTAGCATCAAACTTGCCAAGTTGATCACGGTCATTTAAAATGTAGCTTTTGCTTCCAAATGTGTGGAAGTAGCTAACATTTGGCTTCTTACTCTTCCATAACTCATAGGAGGTGTTTCTAGATCCGGGCCTTAGGAACACACGATTCCCTATATAGCAAGCCGTATTGACGGCTTCGGCCCATAGGTTCCTAGGGACATTTTTGCTAAGCAACATCACTCAGGCCATCTCTTGGAGGACCCTATTCTTCCTCTCAACAACTCCATTTTGTTGAGGTGTCCTCGGAGCCGAAAACTCATGGGAGATGCCTAAGCTATCACAATAGCTTTCAAAAGAGGCATTCTCAAATTCCCTCCCATGGTCACTTCTAATCCGTTTAATGCTTCTAATGTTAGAATTCATTTCATTTTGTAATTTAGTACAAAGCATTTTAAACTTATCAAAAGTTTCGGATTTTTCTCTAAGAAAATATGTCCATGTAAATCTAGAGAAATCATCAACACAAACAAAAATGTATCTCTTTCCACCTAAACTCTCGGTTTGTATAGGACCCATGAGATCCATGTGGAGAAGCTCTAGGGGCTCCTTAGTGGAGAGATACTTGCCCTTTTTGTGCATGCTTTTGGTTTGTTTTCCTTGTTGGCAAGGTCCACAAATTCCATTGGCTTTCTTCCCAAGCTTAGGGAGGCCACGCACACAATTGAACTTTCCAAGGATTCTTAAATCCCTAAAGTTCATGTGGCCAAGTCTTTCATGCCACAACTCTATTTGCTCATCCATGGACACATTGTTTGAGACTATTCTAGCTTCAAGACAATAACAATTGTCACTAGATCTCATACCTTTCAACAAGGTTTGTCCATCGGGCTTTAGGATTGAGAAATCATCTTTGCTAAACAAGACGGAATATCCTTCATCACTTAGATGTGAAATGCTTATTAAATTGGCTTTCAAGCCATCAACAAATAAGCATCGGATAAGGAGGGTAATTCGGGAACGGAAATGGTTCCTTTCCCTACAACTTTCTTTTTGGATCCATCACCAAAAGTGACATATCCTCCTTCCTCCATAACAAGAGTCTCGAAGAAACTCTTGTTTCCCGCCATGTGCCTAGAGCACCCACTATCTAAATACCAAAAATTAGAAGAATTTGCCTTCAAGGCTATTTGAGCAACATGGCAAACAATTTCATTCTTTCTAATCCACCTAGAAACAATCTTAGCTTTCTTAGTGGTCTTTGGTATATGGGCTCTAAATGTTCTAGGATCATGCATAGCAATATCATTATTCCTAGGAACATGCATCATGGCTCTTTTCTTTTTCTTCTCTATCATGCTTCTAGTTTTGCACATTTTAATATATCGAAAGCAATGTGGTCTAATATGACCATCAAATCCACAAAAGTGACATATAGGAGTAAAATAAGGAATCATACCTTGTCCTTGTCTTTGTGGATGAATGGGTTCAATTCGTCTTCGTTATTGAACCGGTCTAGATTGCTTCCTAGCTTGAGGTTGCATGATAGGTCTCTTTCCTTTGTGAGCCAAGTGTGAAGGAATGTTGGCTTGAGGGACCCTAGGGGGTTGAGCTTGAGGTTGCCTTCTTGGCCCCATCTTCACTTGTGCATTTGAACATTGTCCTACTTCTAACTTCTTCATAGGAATTTGCACATATGAAGTTTCTTCGTTCCTCAAACTCTTGACAAACATGGTCTTTATGCCTGGCCCTTATCCAGATTTAGGATCCGAGTCGTCACAGCAGAGTCCTGAGTGGGTAGAGTACATGCTATCCACGATGAGGGGCTACATAGATACAGAGGTAGCAGGCCTGAGGAATGAGATGATCACACGCTTGGACACCATACAGATTTTGATTGAAGAGATCCGTCAAGCCATAATCCGCCCGGCTCAGCCATTTGACCCCTCTCATTCCCATGTTATTTCAAGTTATTCTGCTGCTGATCCAGAGATTGCAGCTCAGCAACAGCATGGAGTTTTCTTCACTGCGCCTCATAGAGGTGACAAATTTGAGCTTGGCCCGAGCCAACAGTGTGATGATGGCTACTAGAGACACTATAGACGGACCTAAGTCTACAGCGTGATATGTTTCTTTTTCTTTTTAGTTTTTAAAATTGTGGTATTCGGGATTTACTTTGTGGATTCAGTTTATTATGATTGTTTTTGCTGTTTTATTTTGTGTCATTATTGCTCTGCCTTGTCTTTATCCTATTGGTCATGTGCTTCAATTTCATATATTGAGGACAATGTTGGATTTAGGTTTGGGGGTTTGATAGTTTGTTTTTTAGTCAATTTTTGTTTTATTTTTAGAGTATGTCGTTCCTGCATTGCATTTTTCAAACCTTATGACATGCTCTTGATATAATAATGTATAGGATGCTGAGTTGAATTGCCATGATTAATAGTGGAGACTACCCTTGTGTGTTCACTAAACCAAAAAGCGTACATAAATGACATACTATGAGGGTCCTGTTGTTTTGACTGTTTAAACACTCAGTAGGTTCTTAGCATTAGATTCGATCTCTATAGGTTGTACATCGAGCATTATAGAACTTTCATCAAAAAAGATATCGCATGTTAAATTTTGTTCTTGAGTAAGACAAACTAGTGGAAGTGATGATAGACTATGTGTGCTTAGCTACTTAAAAGGCCTTAAATATTTCTACCTGTATGTGTGTGCTCTATAGCCCTGTTTGAAGCCAAACACCGATAGCCTTTTTCTTTCTTCACCACATTAACTGTAACCCAAATAAGCCAATGATATAGCCATACCTTATAAATTGGGATCATACTTTGAGATTGCGAAGAAGATGTACTAGTTTGCACGTAACTGTGTGCATAATTTGTTGCTAAGGCCGAGGAATGGAAGAGCTGCATTCAATCCAAAATTTTTGAAGTTGAAAGTAATACACTATTTTAATCTCTGATTCTGTTAGATTTGTTCAAAAAAAAAAAAAAAATTTGCCACAACGATGAATGGTGCATGAGAGAATCAAAGAATAGAATGTAAAAAGTGAATGAAGTCAATGAAGATTGCAAAGTTTGTATCTACTTAAAAGAAGTTTGACAAAGAGAGAAAGGTGAATTTTGAGGAATTAAATAATAAGTGGTGTCATTCCACTGGAAAAGGAGACCACGAGACTTGTGCTTAGCCGAAAAGGTAATAGAAGACTCTTATGGTATGATCCTAGGTTTTTGAATTCCAATTTTCCGTTCTTTCCTAACCTTCACCCAATGGCCCCATTACAACCTAAATGAAGTATATTTGATCTGCTAGTTATCCTTGCTATGATAGTAGAAATATGCCATGTGATTATCTTGTCCATAATGTTTGATTCTTTTCATGAGATCTTTTGCATACAAATCAAGCGTTCTTTCAATGATACATTTATATGCAATAATTAATTCTCTTGTGCATAACTTCCAATCACATATGCTTGATAAGTGTATTTGCCTAGGTTCTGTGAGAATTAATGAGCGATCTCCTGTGAGAATTAGAGTCGAGGCGAATTATATCTATGGCGTTTGACGATGTGCCCTTGAAGACAGAATGTTTTGAGCTTGGGCTTTTCGCTAAAAAATTGAGCAATGTTTTCAGATTTGTGACTAAATATTAGTCTTTACTTATTGGCTTTTGCATGTATTGTCTCAATATGGGCACATATCGTCGTATATTCGATGACAGGTTTTCGTAGGATATGTTTGTGGGTGTCATAACTGTAAACCCTCAGGAGACAAAACTCTTCCTACTAGGGACACCTAGAGGTTTAAAGTCTTGTAGCATACGCTCAATACTATCGTGTTCCCTATGAAAGTGGCTTAGTTAGGATTTGTTTTTCTAGGTTTAGTTTTTAGTTTTTGTTCTCTTATTTTGCTCGAGGGCTAGCAAAATATATGTTTAAGGGTATTTGATTGGTCATTTATTGTATATGTTTTTTATCCCCATTCCTCCAATCAATTGCTTGTTTATCGAGTCTTTTAGGGATTTAATGTCTGTGTTTGAGTATTTTCAGGTTATTGGATCAAAATGTTGTGTTTGGAGAATTTCAGAAGAAAAGTGTTATTTCTGAGGATCTCAGGGTCTTTCAGCAATTAGGCAAGGCAATGTGAATGACGCTGCTAATTTCTGCAGCGGTTTTAGAAGTGTTCAAAGAACAGTCGAGACCGTTGTCCTGACCGCTCCCAATCCCGCTCTCAAAGTCACAGCGCTTATCATAATGCGAGACCGCTACGGCTTTCGCAGCGGTTTGGCAATCCAAGCTGCGCAAGGAGTCTTTTCTCAGTCAGGATGTTAAGGCTTATAAAGGCATAATGATTTTAGGGTTTTGACTCTCACTCACCCTTTGGATCAGTCACCATTTCAATATATAACTCATCACACAATTCTTTCATTCATCTTTACACAGAGAAGAATTGAAGATGAAGACGATTTCATTATCGAAGATTAGAAGAATTCATTGAAGGCCTCAATGAGTTATATTTTTTCTATCTCTTGTTTTTTTTTATTTCCATGATGTGTAACTAACTCCATACTAAGGGATCAATGTGAACCTCTATGAATGCCCTTTGTTATAATTGACTATATTTTCTTAATTCAAGTTTTGATTCATTCAATTCATCCTAAGTCTTATTTCTTTATTCTTGTTAATGCATGACTATATGCTAGCATGAATTTAGGGTTTTGATAATTTAATGATTGAGCTTGGAATTTTGACTTACACGTAATCTCAATCAATCTTCAATTGAATGGGTAAAACTGATCTTAGCATTGACTTATGCAAGTAGGTTTTGGTTCATTAGTTCTTGCACTTAATGGGTTCTCTATTGTAGTGTGCACCATTGCCTTATAGGTAAAATATAATTGAGAACACTTGATTCATCCCAGGATCATACGTTAACAATCATACGTAAGATAAGAACAAATCCTTAACTTGGTTAACATCGTTTTCACATGTCAATTCGAAGCATTGAGTAAACATAGTTGGGGAGCATTGGTGACCTAGTTTTCTCACCTCTTGATCACATTCATATATTCTTGTTAACTGCTTTCTTAGTTTAATTTAGTTATAAATCAATAAATCAATCAATCTCAAATCTATTGGATACTGTTACTTGCTTAGCTTTAATTGGAATTAGTTTAATTGATAATTCACTTTTCCTTGTGGGAACGATCCCTACTTGTTGCTGTACTTATCTCATGATTCATGCACTTGCGAGTTAGGTTTTCATACCACGATTTTACACATCAAGTTTTAGGCGCCGCTACTGGGGACTAATGAATTTATTGGTTATTTCTAGTTTTAGTTTTAGTTAATAGGTTTATTCTGGTTTAGGTAGTCGAGTCTTTTATTTTTTAGCTTTTTAGATTTTCTTTTTCTTTTTCTTTGTTCTTCATAGTTTACTTGTGTTTGTCTTATTTTGATTTCAGGTGTTGACAGCAGATGTAAGGTAGAAGATCTCAGTAGGGACAACTATTACCTTTGAACGATAACATTGATCGCATCAAAAATCAAGCAATGGAAGGTGTTCCAGATCAGAATCAAGATAGACTCAATCAGGGTCCTGACCCCATTCTTGACCTTGTTCAAAATCCAGCTCACAAGCCAGGACCAGAGCCCATCAGAACTATAAAGGATTACAGTAGGCCGGTTGTGAGCAACCATCCCTTGTGCATTGTGCTAGAACCTACAGTAAGGAGTTATGAACTGAGAAGTAGCCACTACAACCAGCTGCCTATTTTTCGTGGTCTACTAGATGAAGATGTGCTTTTGTTCATGAGAGAGTTCTATGCAGCAATACAGTCCTTACCTAACCATAGGATTACAGAAGACCAGATATGCATGAGGTGTATCCCGTACGCATTAAAAGATGAGGCGAAGACATGGCTGTTGATGTTGCCTCCAGCATCCTTAAGAACCAGGGATGATGTAAGGGAAAAGCTTACTGATCAATATTATGCACCTCAAAAAACCAATGAAATCCGAGCAAAAATCTCAAGTTTCTTTCAACAAGACAATGAGACTTTTTATAAGGCATGGGAGCGTTTCAAGAAATATACTAGGGATTGTCCTCAACATGGATTTCTTACTAATCAGCTATGTCAGTGGTTTTATGATGGTCTGACTGAAGTGTCAGGTCTTTTAGTGAACAATGCCTGTGGAGGATCCATGTATGACAAACAACCTAAGGAGGTATACACTTAGAGAAATCACGTGAAGATGTTAGGAAAAGTGATGATATCTTAGAGAAATATGCCATTAAAAATAGGATGCTTAGTGATAAACTTGATGAGGCTAGTATGATAATTCACAAGATGTCATCTAGTTCTAACAAGGTTGAAAACCTCATTAAAAATGGAAAGCATCCTAGTGAAAAAAGAGGTTTAGGTTATATCAATGAGAAGGAAACCCCTTCATCTAACAAATCTACTTTTGTCAAAGCAAGTGTTGAATCAAATATAGGTACTCTCTCTTAAGGTAAAGCAATGAAAGCTACCGGAGGTGCCTCTACATCAATAAGGATCTCGAATGGAAGATCACAACAAAATCGAAGTCAAAAAGCATCATCCTCAAATGCAAGAGGTGGAGCATCAAGGGTTGCACTTCAAAGAGGTAAAATTGTGAGAAGACCAAATGCTTTGGATGCAAATGCAAATGGTAAATTTCTCAAATTCATACCTATTTCTCATCATTGTAATATGGTAGGACATATTCAGCCTAGGTGCTTTGAGTATATTCAGAAATGCGAACTTGATAATGCTTTTCATGATATGTCTTTGAATGGACCTAGGCAATCATCCATGTATGGATTTAGTACTAGACCTAAGAAGACCTTGGAAAAGCATGTTGTGAAGAAACTTGTTGATGACTTGCTTGCTAAATCTTGTGTTGTGCCTCACTCTACTATGCATAAGAAAGTTGATAATGCTTTGTTTGTTATTTTTGAAAATGTGACCAATGAGGTCAAGGTGCATGTTAAAAAGCCTAACATTGAGTAAAAGCATGTTAGTGGTAAGAGTGAGAGGCATGTTGTGAAAAGTGTGTAGGTTAGAAAAGACACATCTAATTGTCTAGTTGCACAATATGCTCTTCGTGCCAACTCCTCATATTCTTGGTACCTAGATAGTGGTTGCTCTAGGAACATGACCGGGAACAAAAAGTTCTTTCAGAATCTTGTTTTAAAGGATGGAGGTTGGGTTACCTTTGGTGATGGTACTAAAAAGCAAGTTCTTGGCAAGGGAACAATTTGTATCCCCGGATTGCCTAAACTTCACAATACTTTATATGTTGATGGGTTACAAAGATGTGTGCACTATAATTGATAAAAAGGGCAATGTTGTCCTAAGAGTCAAAAGGTCTATAAACAATTGCTATTGTCTTGAGATAGATCCTCTAACTTGCAACATGGCATATGAGTGCAACAAGCTTGATTTTTGGCATCAACGTTTGGGCCACATGAATTTTAAAGATTTAAAGAAACTTGAAAAACATGGCATTGTTAGAGGTCTTCCCAATCTTGGTAAGAAACTTGAGGTTGTTTGTAAACCTTGCCAATTAGGTAAACAAACCAAAATGCCTCACGAAAAGAGTACTTATATTGCTACCAAGAGTCCTTTAGAACTTGTGCACATGGACCTAATGGGGCCAATTCAAACCGAGAGCATTAATGACAAAAAGTACATTTTTGTATACGTTGATGACTACTCTAGGTTTATGATTGCTTTAATTTCTACACATAGTGTAGCCCTAATTCCATATCATTTTGTGTTAGTTTCTCAGGTAAAACTGGGTATTTAATATAATAAAATAAGTGTTTTAGGTATTTTTGGAGTTCAGGGGCATTGGAGTAATTTTGAAAAATCAGGGGTCAAAGTGCAAGTTTTGAGAAATTATTGAATATTCTGTAATTAGAAGAGAAGTCAAGGGTACCTTTTGTAATTCGCCAGGCAGCGCCATAACACACCACGTGGCTTAAGTGAAACGGGGCGTTTTGGCCTTGGGCCTCACCCGACCCGACCCAGATCCGGTCTGCCACACGAAGACAAGACCCATTACTCAGTGCACCCCAGCCCAGGTCTGTTTGCACCCCGCCACATCAACGTGACGTCATGATGACATCACGTCATCTTCAACCTCATGCAGCCCGAGTGCAGACTAGACCGGGTCGACCCAACCCGACCCAGTCGCGACCCGAAAGTTGACCGGTCAGTTCCAACAGTTTCCAACACTGTTTCCGACGATTGTCCGCCCAGATCACCTGCCGGTGACATTCCCGTCCGTTTGGCACCATTTTCGAGACCCTATGCACACTTTTTCCAAGTCCTCCAAGCTTCCCAAGTTTCCATGGTTTCCATGGCCAACTTGCTTCATTTCTCCCAACTGCGGCATGCTAGCGGCACTCCGAGCCACAGAAACTCCCATTCGTCGCCACGGTTGAAGTGCCACGGTCTCCCAACCGCGGCAATCGAGCCACATAAATTTTCTGAGCTTGTGGCGGTCCAACTGCCGCGGTTTTCAACCGCGAAAATCCTAGACCGCGGCAGTCCATCTTGGGCTCGTTTTGGGCGAGATTCTTGCCCTATTTTGAGCCTATATAAATACAACTTATGTTCTTTCAAGAAGAAAAGGGGAGAGCCACACACACAAATCCGAAAATTTACTCCAACTCTCCCAAAAACTCTCTCTTTTCACCATCTCTTCCACACACCATCACTTCTCACATCTTCCATCTTACCTCATCCACCATCACTCCATCTTTTTGGGCAAGAGAGAGTTGAAGAGAGATAGAAGGAGAAGAAGATCCAAAGAAGAAGAGAAAGCTCTCCATTTAGTTTTCTCTAATCTCTTTCTCTTTTATTTCTTTATTGTAGCCATGTACTCACTTGAATTTATTTATCGTATGGCTATTATGTGTAATATGATGAGCTAAATATATATTGCTAGGATTTGATGAAACCCCAACCATGACTATATATTTATATTGATTCTTGTTTATCCATTTATGTGCAAAGTGTGGTTTGTATGGGTATTTTTGTATGCTTAAAGCTTTCAAGTGATTGATCTCTATTTGATTGATTTATTGTGGTGTGTTACGTACCGACCGGAGACGCACACCACATGTTCGTTAAAATGCCCTCTATGCATGTCTAGAAAAGTATACCCACTTAGGCTAGCGTATAGGATTCGTTTAGTGCGCCAACAAACTTAATGAACCCATTCGTATATTCTGGGTAATCGAGAGATAGGCTTGGGTATGATTTTGGGTGTAATCTACTTTGCTTGACCAAGATTGTAGGTTAATATTAGGGTGCATGAATCTACAAATTGCATGAGTATGTTTTGGGTGAATAATTGAGTCTAAAACGGAAGTCAATTGAGGGTGGGGTGTAGTCAAGTCCTAGCATGTTTTTCTTCGATATTACACTTGAGTTCATTTTAGTGTTATTTTATTTCTTGCATTAGCATTAGTCATTAGATTAAATTAGTTTAATTTACTTAGTTTAAATATCCTTTTTCGCTTGTTTGAATAGCATCTAGGCTAATCAATTTCGGTAATCGATCACTCGATCCCTGTGGGAACGAATCTTATTCACCGTTGTGCTACTCTCCGACCTCGTCCTATTGCGAGAGTCATAAAAGAGACTAGCCAGTTTACTTGGGTTTATTTTCTTAAAAACAAGACCAAGGCTTTTGATTAATTCAAAAAGTTTTGTAATCAAGTTCAAAATGAAAAATGTCTTAATATCATGAAAATATATCGCATTAGGAGTGATCATGGAACGTAATTTGAAAATGCTAAATTTAGTGAGTTTTGTGATGGTTTAGGTATTTCTCATGAGTTCTCCGCACCTAGAACTCCTCAACAAAATGGTGTTGTTTAGAGGAAAAACTGTGTCTTGCAAGAGATGGCTAGGGTCATGCTCAATAGCAAGAAAGTCCCTAGAAACCTATGGGCCGAGACAATCAATACCGCTTGTTATGTGTCTAATCGTGTTTTTAGGAGGCTTGGCACAAAACAAACGTCCTATGAGCTATGGAAGGGCAAGAAGCCCAATACTTCCACACCTTTAGGAGTAAGTGTTACATTTTGAATGATAGAGATCACTTAGGAAAGGTTGATGCTAAAAGTAATGTTGGTCTCTTTCTTAGGTATGCTATTAATAGTCGTGCTTATAGAGTGTTTAACTTGACCACTAAAACTATTATGGAGTCTATCAATGTGAAGATAGATGATCTTAGCATGCTTAATTTGTGTGATGATAATACTGTCAATGAACCTAAAGAAAATATTTTGAATAACATCAAAACACCTATTGATGTGGCTAGTAATGTTTCTAGTCAAGACGATGAAAATGATAGTCGTGTTGAAGTTATAAGTCAAGGGTTGGAAAATACTTTAAATGATAATCAACAAAAAGACCAAGTTGTTGAACATTCTCACCCTAGACTTAGAAACTTACACCATTAAGAAGACATCATAAGTGATTTGAATAAAGGGGTTAGAACTAGAAATCAAATAGCTAACCAAATTTCATATGTTTGCTACACTTCTCAAATTGAACCCAAAAATATTAATGAGGCAATTGTTGATGAATATTGGGTTGGGGCTATGCAAGATAAACTTAATCAATTTGAGAGGAATGAAGTGTGGTCATTAGTTCATAGGCCTAAAGACATAAATGTAATTGGCACTAAATAGGTGTTTAGGAATAAGACCGATGAAAGTGGCAAGATTGTAAGGAACAAAGCTAGACTAGTGGCTCAAGGTTACACTCAAGTTGAGGGTGTAGACTTTAATGAGACATTTTCACCGATTGCTCATCTCGAGTCCATTAGACTTTGTTGTTTATTGCATGCATTAAAAAGTTCAAATTGTTTCAAATTGATGTCAAAAGTGCTTTCCTTAATGGATACCTTCAAGAAGAAGTGTATGTTGAACAACCTAAGGGTTTTGTAGACCCACACTCTCCTAATCATGTGTTTAAATTGAAAAAGACCCTCTATGGCCTTAAGCAAGCACCAAGAGCTTGGTATGATAGGTTGACTCAATATCTTATTGACAACCATTATAGAAGAGGTGGCATTGATAGAACATTGTTTATCAAACATCATGATAATGATAATTTTGTTGCTCAAATATATGTTGATGACATTGTTTTTAGGTCTACTAATAAAACCAAGGTTGATGAATTTGTTAGTGTAATGTCAAGTGAATTTGAAATGAGTATGGTGGGTGAGTTAAATTACTTTCTTGGCATGCAAGTGAAGCAAACTAGCATGGGCATAATGTTGAATCAATCTAAATATGCTAAAAACCTAGTTAAGAGGTTTGGCCTAGAAAATGGAAAAGATTTTGAAACACCCATGAGTACTACTCTAAAACTTGACAAAGATGAAAAAGGGAAAAGTGTTGATCAAAGCCTTTATAGAAGCATGATTGGTAGTATTTGGGCTTTTACCTATTCACACCCCACCCCCCCCCCCCCCCCCCCTCCAGGTATATTCTACACTATTCTTAAGGGAATTTCACATGACACCTTAGCATTTCTAGTAGTTACAGGACAGAATCTTGAGCCCATATAAATAGTTGTCTTCTTCATTTTTCAAGGGAGTTAAGCCATACACAAAATTCTTAGATTTGAAGAGCAACTTTCTACTCCATTTTTCCCTAACTCAACTTCATCCATCTCTAAACTTTAACTACCTATTCCATCCCAAAACTCAACACCAAATCTATATTACTTTCCCCAAATCATTCCTCTTTTCTCGTTCTCTACATTCCTTACCTTTGTCACTACCCACTAGACATCCATCCATCTAGACACATCCTCATCTACCACTCTTTGAACAAGGATCAATAAGGCAAGGAAGGATCAAGCACTAAAGAAGGTGGCTTAAAGGTGATTTCCTATTCTTTTACTTCTTTTCCTTTGTTGTAACTATGTGTAACTAATCCCTAATCTAGGGGATTGATGTGAGGAACTTTTGGATATGAGTTCTTGCTTGAGTTATTATATTTGAATCTCCTTTTATGTTCTATTCACTTGTTAATTAGATTCTATTCATTATGTGATTGATTTTGTATGCCACTAGTTGATTACAATCTTGTTAGGATAATTTGTGATGCAACTAATCATGGATTGACACACTTGGTTGTTTAGAGCACATAAGTGGATAGGATAGATAATTGGAGGATATATCAACCCTAATTATCTAGGCCTTGGTTCATAAATTAACTGATCCGACCTTTATCCCCTCTCTCTAAATACCATAGGTGAATAATTTTGGTGGGAAGTGTCTTGGATTTGTTTAGACAATCATTACACATTTAAGACTACAAATGGTCTGTAACTGTGAGATTGGTTCATTAAAGTAGCTTAATAAGCATTGCCTAACATCCATTTGCAACTTCATCAATTCCTTAGTTCCCACTTAATTGATTAAATCCCATTATTTTATCTAGGTTGTTGAGCATTCTATTTTTCCTATAACTTTTGTTACATGTAGTTTACATTGTTATATTTGATGGTTTCTCAAACCATAAACTATCCAATCATCTATGATTTACTTTTATGCAATGTAGATTAGTTAAATAATCCAACTATCAACTCCAATTCCCTATGGAACGAATCCCTTGCTTACCGTTTTACTAGTTTTTACATCCAAAGTGGATTTACAAGCGATTAAACTTGGTATTCAAAGTGAACTATTAATATCATTTTTGTTGAGTACAAACAGCCTCGTCAAGCACCATAGTTTTTGGCCAATGCAATTATGCAATGGAAGTTGTCAAGAGTTTCGATGATCATCGAAATAGAGAGCGCGACTTTAGCGATGATATATTCCAGGTTTAGAATCATCTTCTTGAGTTCGGTTACGCAATCTCGCGGCTCTAGAATGGCCTCGATTAAGGCTTGGATAGCTTGCATTTCCTTGGCATGGGAGAAGTCAATGAAATAAGGGCGTAGATCAGTATTACAGGAGTGGAACGGTGTTTAAGAAATGAGGAAGTGAAAAATCTAACAGATTTGGTGAATTGGTGATCGTGTGACTGTGGAGTGAAGAATGTAATTTTGTGATTTGAAATTTGAAGGGACATTTGAAACAAATTATAGCACGGTGTGTATAAAACTATCTAGAGGGGGGGTGGGTGAATAGATTTTAAACTTATTACCCAATTTTTTCGTGTTAAGTCAATATTACGAAATTACCCCTAACTAGATAAAGCAATAAATCAAGTATAAAATGCGGAAATTAAATAACACTTGATTTTTACGTGGAAACCCTCACGGGAAAAACCACGGGCTAGTAAGTAAGCCACACTCGAACCTCGAATCCACTAAATGTGTAAAACGATTACAACCTAATCCCATAAGTAATCACACACGTACCTAATCCCGGTATGAGTGAACCTAGTCCAATTTGCTTGCGATCTAAGCAACCTAATCCCGGAAGTTACACATTAGACTTACTTTCTCAATGAAGAGAATAACACCCTAAGTGAATATATGAATATCCAAATGCAACATAGAGCAAGGGAAACCCTATATGCTTATCTAAGATGATTAATATGCAATTAGAACAATCCTAGATATTAAAACTAAATGACATGTCAATTAGTTTAGCTAATCAAGATTAAGCACAAAACCTAATTAGCTGTCACAAAACAACTTCTCAAACATACATCACACTAATCTCAATCTTGTATCCAAAATATATATAATAACATACAAGTAATTAATTGAGATTACTTGTTAAGAAAAACACAAAGTATGTAAGATATTAGTGAAAAGCTTACCAAGCAAAGTATGATGAAGAATCCATGCAAGATGACATCTAAAAGATCAAAGATGATGCTAGATGATGATTGATGATCATGAAAAAGTGTTTGAGTAATTAAAAGTGAGTTCTTGGAATTTTTCTTCTCTTTGAAAAATATCCTAAGTATGAAATCTGAATATGAACTCTCTTAATTGACCTAAAGACAAAATGGCATATATATAGGGGGCCAAGTCAAAGTGAGGTTGTTTTGAGTAAGTTGCAAGAAACGCATCGATTGATGGTTTCAATCTGCGGCCAGGCCGTAGATTTCAACCGCCGAATGACTCCCAAGAAAGGCAGGGGAGAAACGACGGTTTCAATCGGCGGTTTCGAAACCGTCGAACCAACCGCAGAATCAAACCCGAGAATTAAAATCAATCAGGTATGAACGGCGATTTCGAACGGCGGTCGATGGCCACCGATCGTAACCGTAGAATTACTCCAGAAACTTCTGGAAGCAAACAGCGGTTTCATTCGGCGGTCAGGCTGCCGATCAAACCGCCGAATCACCCAACATGGTGAAACCAAAGGAGAAGCTTAGAGCATCCTCCTTAAGCGGTCTTCACACAAAACCAAGCACATCCTAGTGCATGCGCGGACGTTTCCGAACAATATCGGGAAACGAATTGCTAAGCACAAAAGCACACAACAAAATACAACATCAAGGTGCAAGTGTGAAATGTGACATGTGAAGAGTATGCACACCAAATGCAAGAATGCTAAGTGAGTGTGTGCAACTATCTCTTCAAGACAAGTAAGCACATAGAAATTTACCTTCAGTGCTTATCAAGACGAGGTCTTCAAAGGGCTTCGAACAAGAAAACCAACTCCTAAGCTATCCTTACAAAGAACCCCAACATGTGGTTTGTCCACGAAATGAGCCAATAAGCAAATGGGAACCTTACAACATTTATGTAGCAGGTGATTCCCACTCCCACCTATAATTAACCAAATTAATAAATTTATTTTATTAGTAATTAGTGGAGGAGAAGTTTATTTTATTGACGAATTAATTTGTGGACTTGTATGATAAAATTCTATTTTGTTTAATATTTGCATGCACACCTATATATATATTTAAAAAAAAAAAAATCTGAGTTTTCCCTTCCAAAAGTTAGCGTGTGTTGTGTTTTATAAAATTAAAAAAAAAAAAAAAAAACTACTCGGCAAGCCATTTCGTCAACGTTCTGTCAAGTCGGTTTGTCAGTCACTCTGTCTATTATATTGTATTTCCATTAAGATTCACTAATTATTGTAGATGGTCAATCTACAATTACTGTGGATCAGGTCATATGCGAGTTAGGCTTGAGCAACTTGGTCTAACCTTTCGAACTGAGAGTGTCGACTGTTCCTTGAACCTATAAAAAAGATGAAACTAAACAGAGAGAGAGATATAGGGAGAAATGGTGGGGGATTATTCTTAGCCTTATATTCGCTTGGCATGAGCGTGGAAATGAATGTCAAAGTAATCCTAAAACGTTAGGGTTAAAGAATTCCAGTGATGGGAGCTTTGATTTGAATAGAGTTTTGGCATGCGAAAATAAGCTTTTTCTAATTAGAAAGATCTGAATCCCTCCCTCGTAAGAGGGATGTTGTATTTATAGACATCTTTCCTAGTTGTTGGTTTGCGATTCTATAGAGTATTTGATCCCTGAAATCTTGGCCAGATTTCGTGTGATAAGGAGTCCACGATTTACTTAATCCTTGCTTCTGTTATCAGGCATTTGTTTAAATGAGTTTGAATGAGTTTGAATGACTAAGTCTAACAAAAGCACAAAAGGTCTTTAGGTTGACCCACTGTAGATGGGCCTAAACCAGGTCCAATGTGATATTGGTTATAGGCTTAGACGTTGATCCTAAGAGCCATTTTCGGCTGCCACAACTTGTCTCCCACTCCCCATAGAGGAAATCTCCAAGTTATAGAGTGTGATTCTCGTCGAGTTGAGTGCTGGTTCGACAACGTGTCGAATACGAACCAAGACTTAGGTCAAATATAATGAGTTATGATAAACCTTTACATTGAACCTTAGTTTACACAATGACAAGGTGTCGAGGTGCTCGTATGCTTTGAGAAAGGTCACCCGATGGGATTGAATCAGTTTAGTTTCCTAGGGCTGACGTGGTGCCTCGTTCTTGGCACGCTCTTGATTAAGTTGAATTTCAAACTAATCAACTATTGATAGTTACCTTGGCTAATGGTAACCGTAGCGGTTACGACACATGGCAATTGTGGTTAAAACATAGGTTTATTAACTAAACTCTTCCACTTCCCCATTACTTAATGATTACTTGAAACAAAATTGTTTACAAATCTTCAAACAAAAGCATTTGCAAATCTTCATCAAAACCAGTATGCTTTTTCTAGCGAGATCAACAAATCCAGCTCTAAGGTAAGCAAAGTTCTTTCGTTCCTATTCATTTTTATCCACTTGAGTCTTATTTGCACGAGACTTATTTTTTTCATTTGTAGTGAATAAGTAGAGTAGTTTAGGGATTTTCCTAGAAACCTATTTATGTTCTTCGTTGTTCTTCATGTTCACTTTTGAAAAACTGGCTTGGCTCTAGATTAGATCCATTTAAGCGATGCTTTAAGAGATTGAGTAGTTTAGAGGTTGTCGTATCATTGTAGGGCTCTATATTTGGTAACCGCTCGACTTAACTAACACTAAGATGCAACTATAACTAAGTTAACTCTAGAATGCAACTAAGTTAGTAATGTGTTGAATGTATGATAATGTACACTAAGGAGTTGATGGATCCAACAAGTGAAGTATGGGCAATTAGGAACTTTCAAGAGTGTACATTAATCTTTTGTAATCAATTTAGAGTGTATAGGATTGATTATTTATCTCTCATAAATGACTAATCTAAAGTGTATAGAATTAGCCACTCACTTGAGATTATCCCTCATAAGTGATCAATCTAGAGTGCATAGAATTGACCTCTCAGTTGGGATTTTCTATGAATGCACATCCATCAAAATAAGGGACTAATCTCTTTATAAAGTAATTAACCTAGAGTGTATAGGATTGATTCTTAATCTATCACAAGCAATCAATCTAGAGTGTATAGAATTGACTACCCATTTGAGATTAGATAAAGATTGAGATTATAAAGTCTGGATTTTGCTTGAGGAGTGTACTCTTGCTCAATCCTTCCATTCAATTGAGTCTTTTAGGAAAGCTTTGATAAGGGAGCTTGACAGACGAAACGCGACAGGTGCTAGCGCTGTCCTTTACTAGACGGAATAGTGAAAACGATATGTCTCGACAGCTAGCAGCAGCTTCAGCCAACCAGGGCGACGTGAACCACCACTAAAACGCCACGATGATGCCACTAAAGCGTCAAAAGCACTGTAGGGCATATATGGATCAATCACAACCCTCAAGAGTGTTACCCATGGACCCGATCTGATTGAAGTGGTGAGGATTCGTTAGCGACCCTTCAACCCAAAAAATCAAAATCCTCACTTACCCACCAAAGCGCCTAATTACAAAAAAGGTCCCAGGTGGATTAATTTGGACCTTCCAAAGTACGTCACTCATACAGCCAATTCAAAGGGATGATATGGATCAGGTCAGATCTTTTCCGCTTTGTTAGGTTTATAGTTTGTGTTGGCATTAATTCCATATCAAAACGTGTTTCTCTTGTAATGTTTAGTGGTTCATATATTGAAGATTTAAGAAGACGAAGACTGTCTTGACCACAATTCATGCAAGAGGCCGGCATTAAAGAGATATGTGCATCATTGATCATCAAAGGTAATATAAGACCTCATATCTCTTACAAGGCTAGGCACACACACACACATGGCATCCTTGTGTGTTCCTTCATGGTTAAACATCATTGATATAACATATTCACATACTTGATAATATATGCTCATGCATTTATACTATCTTGACAAACTTTGCTAATTGCATGTTCTAGGACTATGTCTGGGAAATAGCATATGTGTCTGTCTTTGTGTTTGTAAGTTTTTATATTTTTGTATTTGGACTTGAATATTCTCTATTATGATTCCTTATTGAGTTCCGGTCATTTCGGTTACTCATTCATTTAGTTTTGAGTCCAAACGATGTAGCTACGCTACTTTTCGTTCTCATTCGTTGAGTTGACTTCATCGTCGTTTTCTGAGATGATTTCTCTACCATTTTTCAAAGTTGTGTAGTCATCGTCATGCGTGAGGGAGTCATGGTTCGTAATCTAAAAACAAATTCAAAATCAGAGTTCGGATGCCCAAGATACGGCTGAAGAACGTGAGGGAGCGCGTGAGGGCATAAGTGGCCAAGAGGCCACGTGTGGCCCACGCCGTGGGTGAGCCGTGGGCCCCACGGCCAGAGGGGCTCTCTGCCCCCATGTGGCCCACGCGCCCCCCATGGGGCTGGGCTGATGTGGCCTCTTGTGGTTGGCCAATATTTGCCTTCTCTCTCCTCCTTTTTATTTCCCTCCATTCCCTCCAATTCATTTCAAGAAGAGAAATTGAAATTCCCGTCAGATTTTTTCTTCCTAATTTTCTCATCTTCCAAACACCATAACTTCTTCATACGAAGTCAGATTTGAGTGATTCAAGTTGGAGAACATTTGTAATCAAGTCCTCTACATTTTCCAAGTGGTTTGGTGGCTGTTTGATCAAGTTTTCTGGTGGTTCCACACAGAAATCTGAACCAGCTCGTGAATCCAAGGTATTGGTCTTATCTATGGGGTTTCTTTCTTTTTAACCTTCAATTTGCTTGGGGTTTCTTCTTCTATATGTATGTTTATATTTGGTGAAAGCTATTGTGAAAGATAGCTTCATAATCATTCTAATCAAAATTCTATTTAGAGACAAATGTGGACTAGGTTCTATGATTATAGGTTTTTCACATGTTTGTGAGTTGTATTGTGATTAGAATGGCATCTTAGGTTGTTTGTAACTTGATTGAATCAATTTTGTGATAAAAGACCTTGAGATTTGATTTGATCCTTTAATTGATGAAATCTAGGATTATTGTATTTGTATGTGTTTTAGAGCAATCTAGGATTTGATTGATTTATATCTTGAATCCTTGCTCTATATTTTTGGCTAGAATATTGATTGATTTAAATCTCATATATCTAGCATTTTATTGTATATTGATAGCATCTTGAACTTATACTTCATGAATATATTTTGTTCAAGTGTTGTATGTGTGAATGAGACTTTGAGCTTATGTGTTTGGTGTTTACACATGCTTTAGGTTTTATTCTTGTATTTTGCATCTAGACTTTTATAACTTGTGATATCACATGTTTAGGTCTATTTGTACCATGGAATGTATTGATCACATGTTCTATGTTGAATTGATTGTTTGCATCAGTTGCATTCATATGATTACACTAGGAAGTCCTTGTAAAAGGCATGAAGTCATGGTTAGAGTCGGGATGACTCGGATAGCCAAGTAAGAAGACTTGCCTAGAGTCGGGATGACTCGGATAGGTAAGCAAGAAGTCATGGCTAGAGTCGGGAGGACTCGGATAGTCATGCATGGGAGGCTCCCTAGAGGCAAGAGTGCCTTGGATAGGGAGTTGGCTATTATATTGGTAGGCCTAGGCGTATGGTTAGACATAGACTCCAAAAGAGCGGGGTACACGGGAGGTGTATGCACTCTTGAGGAATTTCTAATCTTCCATCGATGTTGGTTTTGTGTGTTGTCCAATATATGGTGGTTTCGCATCATTGAGGGATCTCATACTTTCCATTAGGGTTGGGTAGACTTAGACTCCACTAAGTTGGGTGTTGTGGATTCTCTATTTTTATCATCCAATATATATAGTACCCTAATGGTTGTATTTCAACCCGTGGATGTTTCCTCCTTGGAGGTTTTACCACGTTAAAAAATCTCTTGTGTTAATTCTTCCTATCTCTATCTTTTATATTTTATTTGTGTATGTTATTATCTTGTTTCATATTACTTACTTGTGATGTATAGTGAAGCAAGTATTTGTAAAGTGTGATTTGTGAATTCATTCTTTTGATCATTTTTGTATATTTGATTCTTTTGTATATTGTAATTTTTGTATAGTGTAATTTTTGTATAGTGATATTTGATCACTCTTGTAAATAGTTGAACATCTATTGAAATATAAGCTTTATTTGTTGTTGTGTTTATTTGATTTTATACCTCACACAATTAGGTGATATACTTAGACCTTGTGCACATGATTATATTCTCATATTGTCTATGTATGTCTTTCTTGGTTTATTTTGTTGTGTGTAAGGCTACCTTAAGGGACAAACGAAAGTTTGTTTAAGGGATTGGAAAAAGGTGTAAAAACCTATTCACCCCACCCCCCCCCCCCCCCCCCCCCCCTCTAGGTATGCTTTAAGCAATTTAACTACGTTTATATACTTTCACGCCTAAAAGGATGCCCTTCACTTACCACCTCTATATAACCCTATAAATATCCCAACTCGAGAGGAGAACAGGGTTCACGATCTCCAACACCTGAAAGAGAGTTCTACTTAGCTACTACCCTCCTACAAACACCTCCATATTGGTTATTCTACTTGGCTACTACCCCCTACAAACACCCTCCTACCAACGCCCCCATATTGACTACCCTACCGGGGTGACACTCTCCTTCAGTCCTAGCATTTTCCGCAACACTTCCTAAGTGACCTAGAAAGTTGTAAGCCTATGGGCAATGTCTGATGTACCTATACATGCACGATTAATAAAGGCATTTTACACGTGATAGCATTTCCTTTTGTTTTTACTGTCTCTTACCATCACCAGGACCGGTCCCGAATAATCGAACCAGGGAAGTCCCGGTGCCCTCCATCCTCGAGGGAACTGAGTAAACCTCCTACACGGTCTGAACCTACCATGGAGCACCCGTACTTTGTGGTCAACTGGTGTCCAGAAGGTTACACCTAATTTTCAAGATAACAAAATGTTTCAACGGAATAAGTATAATTTCTAATTTGTAAGGGTTACGTTGAATTAAGGAAATACAATATAATAGATAGATTGATGGACAAAGTGACTTGACAGAGCGGCCGACGAAACGACTTGATATAACCGTTTTTTATTTTTATTTTTATTTTTTTTATAGCATGGAACACATGCTTCGATGACTTTTGGAAGGGATAACTCAGATTTTTTATAAGTGTGCATGTGTCACCATTTACCATATTCTAATAAAATGTAGATATTAAACAAAACAGAATGTTATCACGCATGTCCACAAATCAATCGCCAGCGAGTTTGGGTAATCAAAAAACTGGAGGACCTGGTGCTGTTGTGCGATTGTTTGTGGAAGGTTTGGTCCATTCGAAATGTAGCTGTCCACGGGTCTGATGCTGAGAAGGAAATGGATGTGGTGGAGTGCGCTCGCTGTTTTCTTGATGAATCTCACCGTGGTGCACTGGTGAATGCAAGTTTTTAGAATCCCCCCATTTTCCGAAATCCTATCTGGATTCCCCATGTTCCAGGTTTGTACAAAGTATTGTGATGCTGTGATTAATGCGGTTGGTCGCTTGGTGGGTTTCGGGGTGGTGATCCGTGATTCAGAAGGCTTTGTTATGGCTACGTGCTCTCAAAGGATTGAAGCTACGTTCTCTCATCAAGTGGCGGAATCGGAAGCCATTCTCCGGGGCCTTCAACTGGCTGCAGATACGAGGTTAACTCCTTGTAGAATTGACTCCAATGCGGAAGTGGTGGTTAGGTGGATCAATAGCCGGATTTCTCTCTTTTTTGATGTTGGTGTTATTTTAGATGATATTTTTGCTCTGTGGAAGTAGGTTTGGTGTGTTTCAATTAATTTCGTCCCCTGAAAGGCTAATCAGGTAGCTCATCTGTTAGCTAAAAACGGTCTCTCCTATGTTGAGGACATGTTTTGGCTGGAGGATTTTCCTCCCTATGTTAGTTCCTTTGTTGCGGCTGATCGCCGTGGTTGTTTGTAATCCGTTGGTCCCCTAAAAATAAAAAATAAAAATAAATAAAATAAAATCAATCCACCCATAAATTAAACTTCTCCTTCACTAATTACTAATAAAATAAATTTATTAATTTGTTTAATTACAGGCGGGAGCGGGAATCACCTGCTATATAAATATCCCTCCAAATTTCAAATCACAAAATTATAGTCTTCATTACTAAGGACGTAACCAGGATTGAAGATCATGATGGGTTAGAATTTTTTATTTTTTTTATTGAACATCGACATAATAAGACGTCCCTGTAAAATGTATATTCTAAATAAATACATTACCAAATTTTATTTTATTTTTAAAAAGATAAAACTTATCAATTGGATAAATGACAACGATGATCTCACTTTCAATGTAGGCAATTATTCTTATTTTACTATATTAGTTTGATTCATTCAAAATATACTAATATAACGTTCTAAGAAATTCAATAAAATTCATTTAACAATATTGTTACCTTGTAAATATAAAAAGATTAACTAATAATTGGATTACTCCTAAAATCTCATTAACTAAAAATTATAGTAGCTCTAAAATTTTAAAACAAAATAAAATATTTAAAGTCATAATATTCACCAAAAATAATCGAATTTGAAGAGTGATTGTTAATGTTGATAAAAAGATTGAGCCAAATTTGAGCAAATTTGGAGGATGGGGAAAAAGAATTGTTATTATAAAAAGTAGAGACAAAAATAAATAAATAAATAAACAAAAACCTTCTACTTTGATTAATAGGAAATAAAATTATTTTGTGCTATTTCAGTCAAGTATTCAAGTATTCAACAAAACCACCATATAGCAGCCTATATTTGATTAACAAAAGCAGACTATTAAAAAAAATATATCTTTAATAAATGTCAGAAGGTTCAGTGTACAAGCAAGTTACAATTTACAATAGTAACTAATCAAGTAACAACAGTTTACAAAAATATTTTTCTTGCTAGTATCATCAACATTTGCTACATATGTGATTGCTGGTTACCTTAAATTTATCTGCCTAGCTAGTGGATTGGCGAGAGAAATTCTCAGGTTGGAGTCTCGAAAGCATATAAAAAATTGAATGTTCAAATGAGTTAATGTTTACTTTCATGGATGAATTTCCACCAGTGAATCAGAATGCTTAGTTATTAATGTTTTCCTTCACTATAACATTGAAATTTGACAATTATAAAACAGGAGTGCTTCTCGGAAGAGCTAGCCATACCTGCAATTTATTCCATTTTGACGGTGCTGCTGCTGGTATAACATGGAGTGCCTTTTGAACCTTAGGTCGATTGAAGTATACGACTGAGTGCTTCTCGGTGCAGGGATCATACTTCTCGCTGGTGCGACCAATCAACCACCTATTAGATGACATCACATTTCAATTATGATCTGAGGTATCATCTACCAAATATTACAGCGACATTCAAAGAAGAGTTTTTCTGAAGCAATACAGAATAAATTCATTGAAGAAATCAATAGTTTCATGAATCTTGAAATGATATTTAGATTGGGTCCATGCATTGAACGTTATAACAATCTAGTAAGTAGATATAATTTACAAAGCATCTACTTACACGCATTCTCTTCAGTAGATGATTTGACAGTGCAGGTCAGTAGGAGTGTAAATGCTGTACGGGTCAATATTTCCAAGTTCTTCACTAGCAATATCAGAAGAAGTTGAGGTATGGATAGATCATAAATGACTGAAAATCACATAGAATGTTAAGTAGCTTGTATGCATCATCGGAAATCAGACCAGCTGACCACATAAACTGGAAAAGCCCCAGCGAAGCGTTCAAACCACTTGAGCAAAAATTATAGGGAGTCCTCAGCTGCACAAGCTAGTAGCAGTGACCAGTGAGCCATAAGCTAAAGCAGAATCATGCGATACAATGTGGCAGTCCTTTTATCACCTTTTGTTCAAAAGTATTTGAATATGAAAAACCAAGTCCAACAAGGGGAAAGTTGGCAACTGCATATTGGCAATAGTTATCAGATAGACAGATACAACTGAATTAATAACATTTGAATAAGTTTTAAATCATATTCATTCGAGTAAGTCTATTGGGGCAATCTGGGATAAAAAATAAAATGTAAAAGAAAATATGAATATGCAAAAGTAAGGGTTCAAATAGAGGATCTTCCCATCTAGCCTCATATGAAACGGACCAATTTCCACTGCCTCCCCATAAGCAATGGATGAACATCTGGGCCCTAAGAGCATATCCGATATAAGAGTGTCTTGTGAAAAAAATAAATATATATATGTTATATAGGATAAATAGACGGTCTATTAAAAAAAGTATCCCAATACAATTGTATATATTTAACCTCACACTAATGTGTCAAAAAAAATATTAAATATTGTCAACATGACCGTCTACTTTCAAACGGCCTGTAACACATCTATTTTTTCAGTTAACTCAGCAAGTATTTAAAATTAGCATTAATTTTTCATCTATTTTTGGTAAGAAAATAAAATAAAAAAGGAAAATAGAAAATGGTAAAAAAATTGGACACGTCATTAAAAAGAAATGTGTTTTAAACATAAGTATTAGAGCATCTCCAATGTAAAAGTGGATTGCATACCAATAATTGCTGACATTGAAACAATGTCAAGAGACGTGCTTCCTATGTGCCATAAAAATAAACTTGATAGACAATCAACTCAAAATTTAGTCTCCAATGCTTCTGTCTAAAACACAATTTTTTTAATGACGTGTCCATCTTTTTTTCCTGTTTTATTTTTTATTTTATTTCCTTACCAAAAATATATGAAAAATTAATGTCAGTTTTAAATGTTTACTGGGTTAACCTAAAAAATAATTGTACAACAAACCGTCTGAAAGTAGATGGTCATATTGACAATGTCTAATATATTTTTTTGCCACATCAGCCTGAGGTTAAATATGCACCGTTGCATTGAAGACACAATTATTAACATAACGTCTATTTATCTTACGTGGCATATCTTTTTTTCACAAGCCACGCTTGCATTGGAGATGCTCTTAGAAACCAAATTTTGAATTGAATGTCTATTTAGTCTATCTTTATGTCACATAAGAAGCAAGCCTTTTAACATTGTTGCCGTGTCAAGAATTTTTGGTATGCAAGCCACTTTGGCATTAGAGATGCTTTAAAATATTAAAATTACATAATAATTTTTTTTAAAAATCAAAATTACGTAATAATTTGATACATTTATAAAATATTAAAATTGATAATGGAGGCGGGTAGGTGGATATCCATAGTCCTTATCTCTGCAAATAAAATGGATATTAAAAACATATCCATCCTCAATATAATAGTATTCACCTACATCCTAAATGGAGCATATTCTTACGAATAAACTTATCCATGGATAATTTTTTCATCCCTATTCCCTACCCCCACCCAACCCAACCCAACCCAACCCAAGTATTTAGGTTTAACCCATCTCTTCCTAGGTGGGGCGGGTCCAAACAGGGTTGGGTTTTTTGAGTTCTGTATTCTATGCATAACAAGTTCACAGCTTGCATACAATTTTATACCGGAACACATTAATAACCAGAGTCATCAGCTTGATAAAACCAACTACTAATCACTGTCTCAATTACAGAAGAACAAACATTGATGAAACCAGTCCTTAAAATTGTATACAAACATGCACATTCTTCTCTGTATTGTATGAAAGAATCAACTCGATCAAATCCAAATGTCTATTCTATATTGTCACAAAATGCATATGAACAAAATTGAAAATAATCATACGCAATCCCCTTTTTACCGCAGAGCATGTCATTCACAATCCCCCTTAAAGCCAGAAGTGCAGCAGGGCCTGCCATTAAAAAACCAATAGTGTTACCAAAATTTGAAGTGAAGGTCAACATAAGCATAAAGAAAACTGAGTGAAAAAAGCATACATCTTTAAGAGAAACAAGGCAAGAGTCTTCATGTTGGGAGGATTTCTCAGCCTTCAAATTTGTCATCTCGTGCTTTATGGAATTGAGTTGTTGGTGTATCTCTCTCAATAAATTCAATTGATCATCTCCCCCATTACGAATAATTTCTTGACTTGTGCTATTTCTCTCCGCTTCAAGACACTCAATTCTTTGACTCAACTTTTGAAACTCAGCAACATTGGCTGTTGGTTGAACAAGAGTTAACTTGCATTCTCTGGTGTTGCTTGATCTCTTCTCTTGCTTTGCACCAACCAACATTGGCTTCACCCATTCAGTTTCATCCTTAACATTTGATTCGAAAATTTCCTCTACAACAGGATCCGGCTTCCCAAGCCTCTTCTCTCCTTCCCAAACCAACTTCTTGTTCTGTTTCTCCTCATTTGTACAATTTTTGCAATCCTCGCTAATATCTCGGACTTCATATATATCATAGACACATGAGGTACGACCAGAATTCGCAACATCCTTTCTTTCCGGTGCAGTTTTAGAATCTTTTAATTGGTCCAATATAGTGTAGATGTCATATCTTCTTGAATCACAGGATGTGTTACTGCCTAATTGTGAAAGTAATAAAGAAGAAGACCTGGACACATCCTTCAAATTTGCAGAACCTCTACCACCACCATCTTTGTAATCTGCTATTTCGTTCACTCTCTCATCTAACCTTCTGATCTGTTCCCAGTACGATTCGAAGTCTCCTCCAACATCTGACTTGCCTGAATTCTTCCTTAAAACCAAACTTTGATCATTGATTTCCTGATCAGCTTTTTCCTCAATTATCCTTAAAACCTTATCGGACGTGTTCAAGGATCTTTGCTTTGTTAAATCAGGCAGAGATTTGAGTTTTCTCACACTCCCATTCGAACCCATTTCCGTGCTCCTCAGCAGTGATATATTCTCCTGATATTTACGTTCACTGTCATCTAAATCATCACAACCCAGGCTTTGAAGTTTGCACTTATAAGCCTGAGCTTGGAACTGAAGAGCAGAAATTTCCAATTCTTTCTGATACATCATATCTTCATATATAGTCAGATTCTCCTCCGCGTGACAAATTTCTTCTTCTGTCATTCTTTTATACTGACTTGCTTCCATCATCACCGCGGACTTTTCTCCTTGCAGACGCAGTATCATGGATAGAGCTTCGCTAACAGCAGTCGCAGAGGATTCTCTTTCAACATCCAACTCAGCATAAAGTTTTTGTAGAAGCTGTTGCTGAGCACAAAGTGCTTCTTTCAGAGCTGTGATGTTGGTTTCCGGCATCCCTGAATTCACATTATTTTCAGCCATGGACCAGACTCCTCTGACCAAAGCAAGATTTATAATTTCAATCAGTATTAAATATTAATAAACCCATTAAGAATTATCATAAACCCTCTTCAATTTTTTCATATTCACAAACTCATAACAACAAAATGCAGCAAAACACCCCATTAAGCAGACACAGAAATGTAAAATTCGGCCATCGGAAATCATGATTGCCATAAAATTCTAAGAACACACTACAAACTATTTGCAAGCTTCCTGATGAAACCCGAAAAACATGAGAATAAAAAGCAAAATGTTAAGAAAAACACGAATTTAATCCCTCTGAAACAATTGATCAAACTCTGTCCTCAACAAATCCTCTCCCCAGAATAGTCTTGTTCACAAATTTTGCCTTTCTTGGAGCAATCCAAATATTAATTACGCTAAACCAAAAAAATGAAAAAATGTCAACAATCAAGCAATGCTTATTATATAAACCCAGCAAACCAGAAGAAAAAAAAATGAAAAATATGACCAAACACATTCAAAAAAAAAAAAAAAAAAAAACTATTTTATCTATTTTGGTTGCTTGGTTGTTGCTTGATTATAGTCGTTAAGTAATCTAATATTTAAAACTGATACAAATAAGTAAAACGATCCAGAGACAGTTTTCGAAATACAGTGACTGAGATACAAATGAAACAGAAGGAGAAAGTGATACATACCCAGAATCTGTTCTTCTCCAAAAACTAACAAGAATTGAATTCCTGGAAAATGGAGGACCAAATAGTTGTCCGTTATTATTTTAAGGGTAATTACCCTAGTGGCCATCAACTCTTGCCACCACTATCAAAATGGCCACCAAATGGGGAAATGGATGGAAAATGGCCATTTTTGGTAAACATTGTTACACTAATGGCCATTCCATCCAATTCCATCCAATAAGTGGCATTTTGGTAAATATGAGGATAACATTAATTTATTTTAGATATTTTTTAGAAATCAATTTTTTCTTTTGTTTTTAAAAACAAATAATTATATTTAGTGTGTACATATACATATAGCATATTTTAAAATATATATATATCTTTTCAACTTATCTCAAATATGTTTTTTAGAATTTTTTGATTTTATAGCCTTAATCTTCTAAAAAAAAATAATATATATATATATATATATATATATATTTCTTTTCAACTTATTTCAAATATATTTTTTAGAATTTTTAGATTATGTAGCCTTATTCTTCTGAAAAAAGAAATATATATATGTTTGAGATATGCTATACGTATATACACACTAAATATAATTATTTGTTTCAAAAAACAAAATAAAAAATTGATTTCCAAAAAATATCTAAAATAAATTAATGTCATCCTCATATTTACTAAAATGCCACTTATTGGATGGAATTGGATGAAATGGCCATTAGTGTAACAATGTTTACCAAAAATGGCCATTTTCCATCCATTTCCCCATTTGGTGGCCATTTTGATAGTGGTGGCAAGAGTTGATGGCCATTAGGGTAATTACCCCATTATTTTATCCTGTGTAACCAGGTGGATTTTCTTGGCTCTAAGAACAAAGCAGTGTTCATGTAAATATATGTGTAATGTAATGTACTAATGTGTATATATAGGGCCCTACTGCCATACAGGGATTCAAAAAAATCCCTGTATGTGCAGTTGACAAGGGCAGATACAATGAAGAAATTAAAGGGCACAGCCGGTTGTGCAGCCGGCTGGTTTGCCAAAAAAAAATTATTTATTTTTTTTGGTAAAAATCAAACATAAAATTATATTTAAAACTTTAAAAAAAAAAAAAATTAGTTCAATAATAAAAATTATATTAAAAAATTAAAAAAAAATAAAAATGGTTACCATTTTTTAAGATTTGGTAACCATTTTAAAATATTGAAAATTTGAAAGTAACCATTTTCATGACTTCAGTAACCACCTTCACGGCGTCGGTAACCATTTTATGGCTTTGATAACCATTTTTCAATTTTTCAAATTTTGACTTGTAACAATTTTTATGGTTTTGGTAACCACCTTCACAGTTCCGGTAATCATTCAACGATTTTTGAAATTTTGACTTGTAACCATTTTCACGACTATGATAACCACCTTCACGGCTCCGGTAACCATTTGTACAGCTTTGGTAACCGTTTTTAATTTTTTTCAATTTTGATTTGTAACCATTTTCACGGCTTTGGTAACCACCTTCACCAGCTCTGGTAACCATTTGTCCGGCTTTGATAACCATTTTTTATTTTTACAATTTTGACTTGTAAGCATTTTCACAGCTTTGGTAACCACCTTCATGGCTTTGGTAACCATTTTTCAATTTTTAAAATTTTGACTTGTAACCATTTTCACGACTATTGTAACCACCTTCATGGCCTTGGTAATCATTTTTACGACTTTGGTAACCAATTTTCAATTTTTGAAATTTTGACTGACTACGGTAACCACCTTACAACTCCATAACCATGTTTACGGCATTAGTAACCATTTTTCAATTTTTGAAACTTTGACTTGTAACTATTTTCACGGTTTTTGTAACCACCTTCATGGCTCCGGTAACCATTTTAATGGCTTTGGTAACCATTTTGAAATTTTTGAAATTTTGACTTGTAACAATTTTCACAACTTTGGTAACCACCTTCACGGATTTAGTAACCATTTTTACGACTTTGGTAACCATTTTTCAATTTTTCAATTTTGACTTGTAACCTTTTTCAAGGCTATGGTAACCACCTTCACGGGTCTGGTAACCAAAAAAAGCCATATGTACATCAAACGGGTTGAAGATAATTTTTTGATATTATCTTTATACACTACAACAGATTAGGTCTTTTACGGCGTGCAAAGTATGCCATAAATGACTATTTACGACGTCCATCCGCAAGCCGCATTAGATGATGTCATGAATGATATCCATCAACTACGGCGTACAAAACACGTCGTGAATATGTTTTAACAAAAGCCGTAATTGTATCTCTCAAATACGGCGTACAAAACGCACCCTTTTACCGCGCACAAAGAATGTCGTAAATGACTATTTACGGTGTACAAAACACGTCGTGAATATGTTTTAAAAAACGCCGTAATTGTATCCCTCAAATACAGCGTACAAAAAACACCCTTTTACCGCGTGCAAAGAATGTCGTAAATGACTATTTATAGCGTTCAAAACGCACCGTGAATATGTTTTAAAAAAATGCCATAATTGTACTATTGGACCACCGTCGGCGCCCAACGCTGGACCGCCGCCGCCGCCGACGACGACCACCCACTTCTGATAATATTGACAATTAATTATCATTATTAGGAATTGAACTTGAGACCTCAAGTCAATAGTTGTAAGTCTTTACCACTTGACTACAACATTTGATGTATTAACAATTGAACAATATTTATATATAACCTATATAAAACATATTCACGACGTGTTTTATATACCGTAAATAGTCATTTACGACATTCTTTGCGGGCGGTAAAAGGGTGCGTTTTGTACGCCATATTTGAGGGATACAATTACAGTGATTTTTAAAACATATTCACGACGTGTTTTGTATGCCGTAAATAGTCATTTACGACATTCTTTGCGCACGGTAAAAGGGTGCGTTTTGTACGCCGTATTTGAGGGATACAATTACAACGTTTTTTAAAAAACATATTCACGACATGTTTTGTACGCCGTAAATAGTCATTTACGGCATTCTTTGCGCGTGGTAAAAGGGTGCGTTTTATACGCCGTATTTGAGGGATACAATTACAACGTTTTTTAAAACATATTCACAACGTGTTTTGTACGCTGTAAATAGTCATTTACGATATTCTTTGCGTGCGGTAAAAGAGTGCGTTTTGTACGCCGTATTTGAGGGATACAATTATGGTGTTTTTTAAAACATATTCACGACGTGTTTTGTACACCGTAAATAGTCATTTACGACATTCTTTGAGCACGGTAAAAGGGTACGTTTTGTACGCCGTATTTGGGGGATACAATTACGGCGTTTTTTAAAACATATTCACGACGTGTTTTGTACGCCGTAGTTGATGTGCGCCGTCTTTGAGAATCATTTTTTACGACATTCCTCAAATGTACGCCGTCTTTGAGAAATTATGCACCACAATTACGATGTGCACTAAAAAAACGTCGTGAATGATAACATTTACGACGCGTGATTTATGTGCGCCGTAAAACTCAAGCCGTAAAAGACCCAATCTGTTGTAGTGATATGTGGATGATATGTTTTGGCTAGAAATAATGAAGAGATTTTAAAACCATAATGGAATGGTTATTCTCAAATTTCATTGAGATTTGATATATGAGCAAAGTCACTTATATATTAGAAGTGAAAGTTGATTAAAATTACTTAAGAAAATGTCTACCTCTGTCACAAGAGTTATATATTAGAAAGATTCTTAAGTGATTCAAAATGAGCAATTACAAGCTCATAGATACTCCTACTGTAAAATCACAAATTCTTAGCTTCGATATGTGCCCTAAAACTCTATAAGATCAAGAAGTTGATGACAAGTTCCTAATGTTAGTACCCTACATAATCTCGTGTGCATTGTTATGTGTACAAGGCCCAATATCAGTTATACCATAAGATTTGTGAGTGGATACCAATATAATCCTATATTGAAACATCGAAATGTTGTTAAGAGGATTGTGACATACCTTAAGAGTACGACAAACTATTCATTATGCTAGCATAATTACACACATAAGTTTATAGAAATATGTCATTAGGTTAAGACCATAATTCTTACACATGCAGTCGCCTCAGTTGCTAAGACAGTAGGCTGAGATGAGACACATATATAATAGGGAATACATAGGATATGTTCTCGCGGAGCTAATATATCTGAATTTGTCACCTTGACTAAGTTAAGACGAGGTTCACGATAAATATATCAATATTTTAGAACCAATCTTGATATACCCTACTATCATTGATACCTGATCAAGCCAGATGTGAGATCTTACTATGGCGCTAAAAAGGGTGAGCTTTTAAGAACTCAGGTTAGGTGTAGGATTTGTGACTAAATTCAGATATGTACAATGAATAATATAAAGACATATGCATTCTTATTTAGAATGAAAATCACTGTAACACGTGTTTCATACCATGTGTGCTATTAGTGACTGATATGGAAAATGAGAGAATGAATCCTTGCTTCTTATTGTGTAAGTTCCATTGAAGTTATATATAAAACTTCAAATATATTCCTCATGACCTTTCACTTTATATTGAAGTAACAGGATAATGTTAGCACCTTTAGTGTGTTATTTCTATAGCTATGATAATTTAGCATATAGGACATGTCTAAGGTAGCAGTTGTTTTGAAGACCAAGAGACAAAGATAGAATGAGAAGATTTAATATTTTTTATCTGACTTATGTATTCACTAGTTGATCAATTGTATTTGTGGATACAATTGTGAATACGTGAAATGTGATAAATTCAAGCATAACTTTTTCAAATAATTGAAGGATTAAGTATGCCATGGACTGATAAAAAATTATAATATTAAATCTAGGACACAATAATGAACAACATTATATCTCTTGTAAATAGAAAATTTACAATTGAGATTTCAAACTGTTAGCTCCTTCTTATTTATATTAATTGTTCATAGGTCATACGATATATTTATCTATATGAATACTCTGATACATTTTATGATGACATCATAATGGTGTTCTTTCTATGAAACTGTGTTGACCCCACTTGTGTGAGTGGGAGATATTGGAATATATGTATTTGGGTTGGACCCATTGAAGAGGCCGTTTGTGCTCAACAAAATACGATTTAATATGTTCACTTTGAAAACCAAGTTTCACCACTTGAAAATCCACTTAAGATGTAAAATTTAGTAAAACGGTAACCAAGGGATTCGTTCCATAGGGAATTAGAGTAATTAGTTAGATTAAATTTTGTGCCATGGAAGAAGCCCTTTTCAAATTGGAGAAGAAGATCTTTTATAGTGGCTCTCGAATATGTACTATAACTGCCAAAAATATTAATGTGGCATGTGTCGCGGTTGCATTTTCACGGTTTTGGAGACAGCGACGCTACCGTTGCAGACGATTATACGATCTTCGATCTGGTTGTCGTGATGGTTTTTCGTATTTTTTTACGATCATGAAGACAGCGACACCTGAAGAGCGACAATTGGATCTGAGATCTCAAAAGTGGTTGCTGTTTGTTCACACAGCAACACTAGCAGCGACGTAAGACCTAATCGAATTCTTGGTTTTCTTCTCCTCTATCGCGGTTGTGGCTTTATAGCGACATCTCACCACGACAACACACCTGATTGATTTAATCAGGATTTACATCTCTCGGTCGCGGTTGTGCTTCACAACGACACTAAACAGTGACAATTCCTTGGCTTTGATCTTCAATGCTTCAAGCTCTTTGTTGCAGTGTGCATTTGGCGACACTAGAACAATGACAATGCCCAGTTTTCACCTTTTTTCACTTTTTTGTATCAAATTCTTCTCTATCTTCGGAAATACCCTTATGGCACTAATAATCCTGAAACACTTGATTAACATAGTTAAAACACGGGAAAATGCTCGAGAATCAAGTGAAAAGAGTAGGAAATGGGGGCCAAAATCATATCTATTTTGGCTTGATCACCCATTATACACCCAAGTAGGGCTAAGAACCCATCCCCATACATGAGTGGCCCAAGCCATGCACCAAATTGAATAACTGCATGAGCATTAACTACTGTAGCAATTTAATACACAATTGAAACAATTTATAAGTGTGTACAATATTAATCTAAAGGGGGGGGGGGGGGGGGGGGGGGGGGGGGGGTGGGGGTGAATATATTTTATCCAATTTTACCCGATTTTCGTTAATAGTCAATTTTCAGAAAAAAAAACCCCTATATAGTCAATATAAAATATAAAGTGTAATAAGTGCGGAATTATAAATGACACGAGATATTTACGTGGAAATCCTCACGGGAAAACCACGGGCTAGTAAGTGCACCACACTTGAACCTTAGCTAAACATAGATTATGAAAACCTAGATAGCTATCACAATACAGTACTCAATCAATACATCACAAATAATCTCTAACTTGTATTTAGCATATGATATAAAAACATACAAGTAATTAAAGAGATGTCTTAATATGAAAAACACTAAAATTAGATGAAGTTAGTGAAGAACATACCAAGGAAGATGTAATGATGCAAAACCACGCATGGATGCATCCTATATGGTCATGGATGATCCTAGATGAACTTTGATGAACAAAGGAAAAACTTTGAGTGTTTAAAGGTGAGTTCTTGTGAATTTTTTCTCTTGAAAAATGTTCTAAGGGAAAAATATGATTTTTGAAACTCTTGGGACGACCTAAAAACATAGAGTTATATATATATAGATGACTTAAACAAAGTGAGGTCGTTTTGGAAAAATCGCACCAGTTTGTGCTTTGTGCGCTAGTCGAGTAGCGCATGACCAACGCACAACCTATGTTTACACGGTGCGTTAGAGGAGCTGCGCAGATGAGAGGCGCACGACCAGTGGCAAACAACTAGGCAAGTTGTGCTAGTGTGGGCTGCGCATGACGAGTGGTGCACGACCAACGACAGACTCTTGGAGAAACTGCGCTAGTGTGGGCGCTGGTCCGGCACTGTACGAGTAGCGCACTGCGCTGGTTGTGCGTAGGTAATGTGACCAGTGCACTACCACTTCCTTCACACTCACACACAAATTGTGTAAGAGTAAAAAGGTGAAGAGAATGCATCATATTGCCTAACATGACATGGCATTTTAATCACAAGATGTAATCAATTTAATCAAGCAAGAAGAGTTATTAAAAACATGAATGCACACAAATATAAACACACAACATATAAGAATAAGAAATATTCATGAGCTGTGAGTGTGTGCAACTACATCTCTTCAAAGTAAGTAAGCACATAGAAATTTACCTTTGGTGCTTCTTCTCTTGAGGTCTTGAGAGTCTAAGCTACCCTTACATCAAACCCTAATATGTGGTTTGTCCACGAAATAAACCAATCAATAAAAGAGGACCTTATAACAATAACATGTATTTTGAGGAGAGTGGACATTCGGTTAAAAGAATGTGCAAGTGTGGTGATGTGAAGGAAGAACACAGAGAGTTTTTGTTAAAACAAAGTTTAATAAACACAGAACATTGAGTATCATATAGTATAGGTACTTAGGCTTAGTTTGGCATTATTATGTTGTGAGGGGGTATTGCTTTGGTTTTGCTATGGGAGAATTGCTTTTGGATTTGTTGTGCAAAGAATCAACTGAGTGTTTGGTAAACTGATTTTAAAAGTGCTGTAAGAATCAAAAGCAATTTCAATATATTTAGTAAACTGTAAGTAAAAAAAATGCTTGATTGTGCAAAATTACTAGAAAGGATATAAATGAATAATTTGTTTTATTTTTGTGTGATCATAAACATGTGATAAAATAAATAATTTGTTTTATTTTTGTGTGACCATAACACATGATTACTTTTTTTTTTTTTTTAATCTATTGCCTTTTCATTACTACTTCCTAGGAAGCAGTTTTTTAAAAGTTACAAAAAATAGCTTCTCAAAACAAGCCAAAAGTGATCAAAAGCACTTCTTTGGTATTTTACCAAACACCCTAGGCCTAGTTCGGAATCACTTTTGACCCCAAAAGCAGTTCAGGAAACATTCTCAAACTGAGCCTTATAATGTGAATTGAGGGAACTTTCTGATTCCTTTTGGAATTCGTGATTGTTCTCCAACCAGTGATACAACCCGAAGACGATCCCACTTCCGCTACGAAATTTGAATTTCCAACGGCATACGGTATGAATCTGAATTTACTTTAGGGGGTGTATTCAATTTAGATTTCAAAAGACTTAATTAAAGATTGAATTCAATTAGTTTATTTATTGATTTATGTTTAATCAATAATCTCACCTACCCCACCCAACCCAACCCCATTGAGTTCTGTATTCAATGCATAATAAGTTCACAGCTTGCACATAATTTTTTACCGGAATACAAACCAGTGTCATCAGCTTGATAAAACCAACTAGTCAGCTACTATTAGTTACAATCACTGTCTCAATTTTAGAAGAACAAACATTGATGAAACCCGTCCTTAAAATTGTATACAAACCATGAACACTTCTTCTCTGTCATCAACCTACATCTCTCAGAGCAGGCTGAGACTGGAATTTATTGAAACATAATGGACATGGTCCAGCAAATCTACCACAATTGAGTGTTTTTGCAATCCATCTTTCAGTGTCATATATGACACTGAAATATGGATTGCACCATATTTATAAGAATTAAACTTACCCAGTTTCTAACTTCTGAAAAAAGAGTACGACCAGTCTTGTGAAATAAACCTTGGCTCAAGCGATTGATCTTCTTTTTACCTGCGATGTTCTACAAGATAAATTTGTAAACATAGTTATCATTTATATATATGTATATATCATACATAACAATTCATGTGTAACGAAATTTAATTGTATACCTTTGCCCTCTCAGTGCTCTAATACTTTACCAAAGTCTCCCATTGATCTCTAATAACCCGAGAAGGAGTGATGACGAGACGTTCTTTATAGGTTTCCAATTTGTTATAGTACTTTTTTTTCACTCGAGACTTCCAACCTCTCCATAGAGCACCAATGTTTGCTAAACATTTAGTTTTATATTGCTTCGGAGCATTTGTGTTATCCTATTATTAGAAAAAAGTTAGTTTAATTTAAATATATATATATATATATATAATTCTTATTTATGTGAACTTATTCATACCGTCACTTCTTTCCACACGCGATCCAAAAGCTCATTAGGCATGTAAGTCCACTCAAGATACGTCATAGGAGCCATCATCCCATTTTTAGCGATATTTTCGAGTTGAGTCTTCAAAGGTTGTACATTTGGACCAATAGGCTCCCATGTAGAATCAAACTCTACATGTAACTTATGCCCTGTGCCCCATTCAGGAATAATTTGAGCAGGACCTCGGCCTTTCCTTACATCAGACGATGCACTCGACCCTACAAATAATGGAGATTAAAATAATTAATAGCATAAATAACAAAATATTCTACATGTTGACATCATTAAGAAATTCTGCAAGTAGTCTACATATTAAATTAATATACCATCCTCTGTTGCTTGTGAGTGAGAAGTTGAGGATTCATGTTGTTGTGTCTCTGACTGACTCTGTAGAAAACTTTCCATGGTTCCACCAGCTGCTCTTTTAGGTGCACATTGTTGTGTTTCTATGGTTCCACCGGCTGCTCTTTTAGGTGCATGTTGTTGTGTCTCTGACTGACTCTGTAGAAAACTTTCCATGGTTCCACCAGCTGCTCTTTTAGGTGCACGTTGTTATGTTTCCATTGTTCCACCGGCTGCTTTTTTAGGTGCACGTTGTTGTGTCTCTGACTGACTCTGTTGAAAACTTTCCATGGTTCCACCAGCTGCTCTTTTAGGTGCACGTTGTTGTGTTTCCATTGTTCCACCAGCTGCTCTTTTAGGTGCATGTTGTTATGTCTTTGATTGACTCTATAGAAAACTTTCCATGGTTCCACCAGCTGCTTTTCTAGGTGCATGTTGTTGTGTCTCTGACTGACTCTATAGAAAACTTTCCATGGTTCCACCAGCTGCTCTTTTAGGTGCCACTATTACCTGTATTGAAAAAATTGAAGTATAAAATATCACCGAAAATATAGACAATATTTTTACCTTATAAAATAATATAGAAGATTAATTACATTAATATTTCAATCACAATCTTCCATATCAGCATCACCATCATTGCAATTTGCATCTACAATTATTCCATCAACTCCTTGTCTAACAGAACCAACATCTTCATCACGTAAATAAACATTTTCTTCCAATTGTTGTTGTGCATATAACTCAACTTGAGGCACTGTTGTTAGAGTATATGAAGAATCTCTTGAATACATATCAAACAAATCTCTAACAGTAACTTTGAGAACAACAATCCAATCATGTTCTAACGGGTCTTATACATAGACCACTTGCTCTGCTTGTCCTGCTAAAATAAAAGGCTCATCACCTACATGGTTATCTTTGTACATCAAATGATTGAAATTCACCATTGTGAGATTAAATTCATCTTGTTTTTTTTCAAGTTGATCATTAACCCAATCACACTTGAATAAAACAAACTTCATGTCATTTGTATAACGAATTTCAATGACATCCATCAGAACCCCATTAAATGTGACATTTCCTGCTCATGGGTTCCTATCTCGTGCACTAGCATAACTCATGGTATCTGCCTTTAAGACAACACCAGAGTTTTGAGTGACTTTACTCCTCTCATTGTTCTTAGTACGAAAACGAAACCCATTAATATCGAATCTTTTGAATCTTCTATCAAATTGGTCAGGACCATTAGCTAAATTGATGACTTCTTCTGGAAATATTTCATTTGTGGTCCGTCGTAAAGTTTGGACCTACATAAAATTAGAAGATTAATTAATGCGTTTTGGTTCTTACGTATTTTAAAGTTAAATGGGTAAATTAAGACATTTAATTTGATTACTTACATGATCCATAAGCCATGTGTGAAATGTATCATTGTGGATTTTTTGAATATGGTGATGAGCTGCACGAGGCATTTCTCGTTGGAGTGTCACCAAATGTTTTATGTAGTTGACATAACCATATTTAAGTGATGTAATTAAATTATACTATAATATTGGTTAATAATAAGTTACTTACTCTCGAAATGGCGTGACAACATCAGAGTTGACTAGCACATACCTATGTGCTTGCACCCAAGTAATCTCATCAAGATGTATTCTGACTCCTTTTGTTTTATTAAACCTACCATCAATTCGAGGTGGACGATTCCATTTGGTTTCCACATCATTGAGGTATCTTGAACAAAAATTGGTGCATTCTTCCATCAAGTATCCTTTAGCAATTGAAGCCTCTGGATGTGCTCGATTATGCACATAACGTTTAAATGTAGATAGATATCTATAAATAAAAGTTGAACAAACAAATTATGAACAAATAACGTTCTAGTGAAGAAAGAAAATAGTACAATATGGTAATACACCTCTCAATAGGATACATCCATCGAAATTGTACTGGTCCAGCAATCAATGCCTCTTCAGCTAGATGAATTGGTAAATGCTCCATTACATCGAAAAAGGACATTGGAAAGATCTTCTCAAGATGACACAATGTCAACCCAATTCAATCTTGAATATTTTCCAAATCATAAGTTAAATTCACTTTTGAGCACAATTGCCTGAAGAAGTTAGATAGCTCTATCAATGCTTCAACAACATTCTTAGGTAATGCTCTACGAGCAGCCAAAGGAAGTAGTTGCTGCATTAATATATGACTATCATGGCTTTTAAGACCGAAAATGGTGTGCTCTTTCATACGCACACACCGAGAGATGTTCGATGCATAATCATCGGGAACTTTCACACTCTTCAACACTTTAAGGAATATATCTTTGTTAACTTTATCCATTGTAAAACATGCGGGAGGTAAATATACTTTAGTAGCACCTTGTTGTTGAGGATGTAACAAAGCTTCCTAAGTCCCAAATCTTCAAAATCGCGTCGAGCCTTCAAATTATCTTTTGATTTTCCAACAACACCTAACAATGTCCAAAGTATATTATCACAAACATTCTTCTCAATATGCATAACATCAAGGTTATGACGAATTAAATTGTTCTCCCAATAAGGCAATTCAAAGAAAATGCTTTTTTTCTTCCAATAAGTCTTATCACTGCTCTCCTCCATCTCAACCTTTTTCTTTTTCTCCATCTCATCCCTTTTCCTCTTCTTTAAGTCTTCCTTCTTATACTCGATAAGTATGCCATCCACTTGTCTTTTCAAAATAGATCCATATAATCGACTAAGTGCATGTCCCCATTCCCTTGTGCCATCAAAAGACACTCTATCTTTTCAAAATTTATGGGTTGTAGGTAAGAATCGACGATGACCCATGTAACAATACTTCCTACCATGTGACCAACCAACGAGATTTGGTGTTTCAGTTGCAACAAGGGCACGCTTTCTCACCTCTAGTACTCTACCCTGACAAGTTACCAAATGTGGGAAAGTCATTGATAGTCCATAGCAATGCTGCATGTAGTTTGAACATTTCATTGCTCGATGCATCATAAGTCAACACACCTTCATGCCACAACTCCCTTAACTCTTCAATCAAAGGTTGTAAATAAACATCAATCTTATTACCCGGTCCCTTTGGGCCATCGATGAGCATAGATAACATAAAGAAAGGTTGTTTCATGCACATCCACGGTGGCAAGTTATAAGGGATGAGAATAACAGGCCATGTGCTATGAGCTGTGGACATTGTTCTAAATGGATTAAAACCATCGGCAACTAATCCAAGCCTAACATTACGACTATCCAAAGCAAAATCCAAGTTTTCTTTATCAAACTCTTTCCAAGCACTACTATCAGCAGGATGTCTCAACACACCATCATCAGTGCGCTCCTCCAAATGCCACTTCATAAATGAAAATGTTTAAGAAGACATAAACAACCTTTGCAATCTAGGCACCAATAGAAAATACCTCACTTGTTTAACTGGTATTCTCTTACCCTCAATTTGACGGTTACTAGAATCACCATCAACCTCCTTGTATCTAGACTCGCCACTTATGTCACATGCATCAAGGTTTTCATCCTCATTTCTAAACATACAACTTTTAGGACATGCATCCCATGTCTTGTATGTGAAGCCTAAGTCAACAGTAATTTTTTATGCATCATAGTATGAACTAGGCAATTTTACTTCAATAGGCATAGCTTCCTTCAATAATTCTAATAATAATGTGAAAGATTTATTTGTCCATCCACTCAACACTTTCAAGTGTAACAACCGAACAATAAAGGACAGTTGTGTAAACTTCTCACACCCAGGATATAAAGGAGATTCTACATCTTGAAGGAATTTAAGAAATTTAGTAGTTTCATCATTTGGGCCCTCACTATGCTCATTTCGAGACGAATGATCACTCCCCGAACTACTACTAATATTAGGATAGTTATCATTCCAATCATATCATCATTTATGAATGCATCACTATTGACATTATCTTCAGTTGAATGCAAAGATACATAAGGTTCACAATGTTTAGTCCAATTTTTGTACTTTGACAAAAAACCATTCACTATGACATGTGCTCTTGCTACCTCTCTCTCAACTAGGTATCTATTACAACATTTCTTACATGGACAATAAATCCTAGTATCACTAATAATGTTTGTAAATGCAAAATCTAAAAATTTATCAACCCCTTCAATATATTGCATACATGCCCTACTTGGCAAATCAATCCAACTTTTACTCATGTCTAACTCCCTGAACAAATAAGAGCACACATTAACAATTTGAAATAAATGGTAAGTTGACCGTTGATTATGAAAATGACTTATACATTAAACTTGTTGAATAGAAATTAAAATAAGAAGTTCAACTTTGAACAGCAACAACAATATTAATAAGATCAATTGAACTTATTGACATATACACATGGTGGTCTAAAAAAGCAAGAGAAAAATCTGTCTTTCAAAGAGAAAATTCTGGAGACTATAATATTTTTCTTCAAATTTGCTATTAATTCATTAAAATTAGTCATCCTAATTAGTAAATTTGATGAATAATTGTACCATGAAGCCATTTATTCTTTCATCAATTTAGCTAACATCGGAAATGTTAAGAGATTTTAGTTGATTTTTTTGTATTTCACATCTAATTTATCTATTTATAAAAAAGAAAAGATTTTAGTCAATTTTTTGTATCTGAAATATTTTATTTTTTCTATAATCGAGGTCAATTTTATAATCTTCCATAAATGACATTGAGCAAACAAACAAGCACAAGGAGAAGAAACACAACCTCAAAAACGCAGCAGAAAAAATTGGGGAAAAGAAAAACAACAGAAACACAGCCCATGAAAAACAGCAAGGCAAAAATGCAAAAACTAAAAGGACCAGAGAAAAGGCAAAGCCTCAGCATTCACTTGTAGTTATCAACATAAGTTCAGTCTCAATCATGAAATTAGAAGGCAACAACGAAAGTAATTAAAACAAGCAAAATAGATAGGATCAATGCCATATATGTGCAGAGAGTAGGTCATACAACAATATATCAATTACTATTCCTCACCAATACAATGAAACATATGGAAATTGAACAGAAAATACCTTGTTAAAATGTGAGACCCTAAAATGTGCAGTGCCGGAGACGAGCACCAAAGATTTGAGATAAGCACGTGAAGAAATCAAGTAGTGAGAAGCGGCTGCTGCGACGAAGAGGCGAGAAGCAGCGGCGGCAGTTACACGACGACGACGACGAAGCGAGAAGCAAAGGCGATGTCGACGAAGCGAGACGCAGCGTTGACGGCGACAAAGACGGCAACCAAGTGAGAAGCAGCGGTGTGGATGAAGTGCTGCGGCGGCTATGAAGTGAGAAGCTTTCAATTGAGGGTATCTTTGAAAAGTGAAAAGTTGAAAAAAGTAAATTAGATATATATTTTTTAAAAAGTTTTTTAATAACCGTGGCAAATAATTGCAGCAAATAAGTGTAATATTTGACACACCTGTCAATCCGTGGCAAACATTAAAAAAAAGAAAACTGAGTAATTTTGTTTCCGTGTTTTTAAGTACTATTTGCCACAGATGAACTTCCGTGGTAAATTATGTGTGGTAAAAACAACTTTTTCTTGTAGTGATAGCCACACAGTTCTTTCAATAGAACTATCTCCATATATATGATTGGCTTAAATGGCTAAGATATAGGCTTTGCCGCTTGCGCCGGCAGCATAGCTTAATGTAGAACGGACCGTGACATTAAAAGTCATATAGGTGATGAAACTTGTATTGGCTTCTACTGATATGATTTTATGAACAATGAAAAAACTTTAACATGAATTCGGAATACAGAAATTCTACAACACATAAGTTCAACTTGCATTCAATACTCATTTTCAACAGAAAAAAAAAAAAAAAAAAAAAAAACTTGCATACACTATCAAGTTTAGTGAATTTTGTATATTACTCACAATCACTTTGTCAATTTTCTGAGGAACAAACAAATATGAAATGAAATCATTCCTTAAATCCTACAAAACCACATTTCTTTGTAATCAATGTACACAGTATACAATTCGTTTTTTTAATTTTGTACTAAGTAATCAACTCAATCAAATCCAAATATCTATTCTATATTGTCACAAAATGCATATGAGCAAAATTGAAAGTAATCATACGCAATCCCCTTTTTACCGCAGAGCATGGGTTAAAGCCAAAAGTGCAGTAGTGCCTGCCATTAAAAAACCAGTAGTGTTACTAAAATTTGAAATGAAGGTCAACATAAGCATATAGAAACAAAGTGAAATAGCTTACATCTTTAAGAGAAACAAGGCATGAATCTTCATGTTGGGAGGATTTCTCAGCCTTCAAACTTGTCATCTCGCTCTTTATGGAATTGAGTTGTCTGTGTATCTCTCTCAATAAATTCAATTGATCCTCTCCCCCATCACGAACAATTTCTTGACTTGTGTTATTTCTCTCTGCTTCAAGGCACTCGATTCTTTTACTCAGCTTTTGAAAATCAGCAACATTGGCTGTTGGTTGAAAATGAGTTAACTTGCATTCAACACTAGCATCTCTGGTGTTGCGTGGTCTCTTCTCTTGCTTTGCACCAACCAACATTGGCTTCACCCATTCAGTTTCATCCTTGACATTTGATTCGAAAATTTGCTCTACAACAGGATCCGGCTTCCCAAGCCTGTTCTCTCCTTCCCAAACCAACTTCTTGTTCCGTTTCTCCTCATTTGTACTACTTTTGCAATCCTCGCTAATATCTCGGACTTCATATATATCATAGACACATGAGGTACGACCAGAATTTGCAACATCCTTTCTTTCCGGTGCAGTTTTAGAATCTTTTAATTGGTCTAATATAGTGTTGATGTCATATCTTCTTGGATCACAGGATGTGCTACTGCTTAATTGTGAAAGTAATAAAGAAGAGGACCTGGACACACCCTTCAAATTTGTGGAACCTCTACCACCACCATCCTTGTAATCCGATATTTCTTTCACTCTCTCTTCTAACCTTCTGATCTGTTCCCAGTACGATTCGAAGTCTCCTCCAACATCTGACTTGCCTGAATTCTTCCTTAAAACCCAGCTTTGATCATTGACTTCCTGATCAGCTTTTTCGTCAATTATCCTTAAAACCTTATCGGATGTGTTCAAGGATCTTTGCTTTGTTAAAGCAGGCAGAGATTTGAGTTTTCTCACACTCCCATTCGAACCCATTTCCATGCTCCTCAGCAGTGATAGATTCTCCTGATATTTACATTCACTGTCACCCAAATCATCACAACCCAGGCTTTGAAGTTTGCACTTATAAGCCTGAACTTGGAACTCAAGAGCAGATATCTCCACTTCTTTTTGATACATCATATCTTCATATATAGCCAAAGTCTCCTCCGCGTGACATAATTCTTCTTCTGTCATTCTCTTATACTGACTTGCTTCCATCACCACCGCGGACTTCTCTCCTTGCAGGCGCAGTATCATGGATAGAGCTTCGCTAACAGCAGTCGCCGAGGATTCTCTTTCAACATCCAACTCAGCATAAAGTTTTTGCAGAAGCTGTTGCTGAGCACTAAGTGCTTCTTTCAGACCTGTGATGTTGGTTTCTGGCATCTCTGAATTCGTATTATTTTCAGCCATGGACCAGACTCCTCTGACCAAAACCAGATTTATAATTTCTATCAGTATTAATAAACCATTAAGAATTATCATAAACCCTCTTCAATTTTTCATATTCACCGAAATGCAGCAAAACACCCCATTAAGCAGACACAAAAATGTAAAATTCAGCCATTGAAAATCACGATTGCCATAAAATTCTCAGAATCTGACTACAAACTATTTGCAAGCTTCATGATGAAATCCAAAAAACAAGAGAATTCAAAGGTACAAAGCAACAACAGGCACGAGATTTTACCTGAAAATGCGAAGAGAAACACAAATTTAATCCCTCTGAAACAATTGATCAAACGCTGTCCTCAGCAAATCCTCTCCCAAGAATAGTCTTGTTCACAAAATTAGCCTTTCTTCAAGAAAGCCAAATATTAATTACACTAAACTAACAAAAAATAAATAAATAAAAAAATGTCAACAATCAAGCAATGCTTATTATATAAACCCAGAAAAAAAAAATATGGAAAATATGACCAAACACATCCAAGAAAAAGGATCCTAATTATTTTGGTTGCTTGGATGTTGCTTTATTACAGTCGTTAAGTAATCTGATGTATCTACAACTAATAAGAATAACGTAAAACGATCCAGAGATAGTTTTCGAAATACAGTGACTTACATAAAGAGAATCAGAAAGAGAAAAAGCGATACATACCCAGAATCTGTTCTTCTCCAAAAACGAAAAAAAAAATTGGATTCCTGGAAAATGGAGCACCAAATAGCGGTCCGTTAGTTTTTTGTCGTTTGTAACCAGGTGGATTTTCTTGGCTTTCCAACAAAGCAGAGTGTCCGTGTATGTATGTATCTGGGCCTCTGGGGTATTTACCGTGGGATTATGATAAATCTGATCCGATAAATAGTTTAGTCCTATAACATTCATTAGATGTGATAAATTAAAATTTCTTATAGAAAAATGTATGGAATCCAACATCTAACGTGTACGTGTATGTGTATATATATATATATATGTATATATATATATACACAGTCTTTCTATTGCCAGTTCGTCCTAATAATAAATATATCAGGGCGAAGAATATGAACCATAGATTATGGAGAAATTTTGATAAATGCATACACTTTAAATCAAAGTATGTAAATTTAGTGGTCCGCATTCTTCGTCCTGATATATTTATTGTTAAGACGAACTGATAATATAAAATTTGTATATATATATATATATATATATGTATTAAAATGAAGGGCGTTTTGCGTTGTCTAGGTATTTATTTGGAAATAGCAACTTTTTAAGGATTTTTTGGATATACAGATATTGAAGTCATCTAAACATCCCACGCTAACATTAGAAAAGAAGTAAATATCTTTATCTAATATCTAATAAATGCAAATAGAAACTAGAAAGTCTTTATTTAGATTAATGTTAAAATCCATACCTGAACACTAATTAAAAAAAAAAAAAAAAAAAAAAAAAAAAAAAAAAAAAAAAACCTATATAATATAATAGGTTAGGTTATATTAACTCAAATTACTTACTCAAATTTTTGACTTCAATATCTTAACCATTCATTTACTCATATGCTTTTTAATCCAATGGTTAAGCTATTGAAGTTAAAAAATTGAGTTAGTAATTTAAGTTGATAGAGCTTCACCCTAATATAATATATGGTTAAATATGATGATGCAAAATAGTTGCAATGTAAAAAAGAAAAATTCTATGAGTATATGTGTTAAAATTAATATAAAAAAAAATTGTCAGAAATTTTTCTCAAAATTCTGTCAGTAGATTTTATTGGTGACCATTTTTAATAAGAACTTATCAATAAAAGTTTGTCAGAAATTATTCTCAAAATTTATTATACAACTCTTTTTGAAGGACGATTTGGCCAATTGTCTGAAGGATGTGTATCTTATGGTCAACTTTTAAAAAGTAAATTAAATATAGTTCAACCAAATTTATTAAGAGAAAATCTATGTAATATATTAGGGAAGTGTTAATATGTGCCCTTATACCCTTATACTAGTGCTTCTTCTTAGCACGTTTTGTGACTTTTCTGTCATGTTTATTTATGGGAATAATTATATAGATGACTTAAATAGTGTTTGATCTCAATAAATCCCGATTAAATATTGATTTGATTTGAAGATATTTTTTTCATGTTTTATTTATAGAAGTAATTATATAAATGACTTTAATATTATTTGATCTTGATAGATCTAGAAATCCTGATCGGACTTAGTTGTCAATTGAGAAAAATATGAGCAAAATTATAAACATAACGATCATTACTTAGTGGGTCCCGGTATCCATCTTTTCCCGCAAGTTTCTGCTCAAAGGATTCTTTCCATTTTAAAAGGTCGTTGAAACCGCTTTAACGGCTATTTAACGGTCCCACCGAGTGGGACTACCTGCAGCCGACCCTTTTTTACTTAAATACTACACGCGAGGGCACCGTCCAATCAAATCCAAGAGAAATAGATGGTAAGGTGAGGTGTCTAAATAAATAATAATGAAAACAAAAGGGCAAAATTGACTGTTTCTGATATATTTCGTCAAATTAAAATATTTTTAGCTATGATGATCTGTCTGAATCCAATGTAGTGCGTGTTGTGAGGTAGTGATTACTGATTAGTGAATTTAAAATATGTTAATCCCCAAGTTAGTGTTGTCTAATCTATCTTTAGACAATATCATTGAACAAAAGAGAAGAAGAAAGTAAATTGGAAAGATAAAATTGATACTTTCGTACCTATATAATATCTAGAGTGATTTTTATCTAAATATTTCAATCTCTAATGGTCTAACAACAAATCATGTTTTGTGATTACCATTTAAATCTCAATATGAAATAGTAAATTATACAATATTACAACGGGTGGCTCTAATGCCACTGGGCCGAATCCAAAAAATATTTACAGAACGAGTTAAACTATATATTTAAATATATTTTTTGGGTGTTAGTGTTGTTACCAAAGAGATGATTTCCACACCTATGTTTTATGAGTGATTCTATGCGCAATTAGGGTCGTGCAACCTTTGCGGCCCAGTAGTGCAATTTTTGTAAAAAACATATGGGGTTCGTGCATTTAATACGTGGGACCCACATGTTTTTTTTTCAAAAATGCACTACGGGGCCGCAAAGGTTGCGCGACCCCAGTTGCTCAAATCATTTCTCATGTTTTATTTAAAAACTTTATTACAAAAATAACTCTAAAAATAAAATGACTAAATACGATAAATATTAACTTAATTAAAAATAGACGAGATGAGATTTGGTCCAATGGTAAGATCTCTCACATCTACACTATGAAGTTACGGATTCAAGCCCTTTAAAAAATACCGAATTTATGTAATAGTGTAATATTTCAAAAAAAAAAAAAACAAAAAATACTTAATTAAAAATAAATCAAAATACTTTCCCCCATCTATTGCACCAACACGGAATTCCTCTGTCTGCTGACAAATTCACTCATAGAGTCGTTTGATGTTTGACCAAGCCTATCTCCATCCCAAAACAATACTCCACAATCTCAACAATTGTCCTAATTTTAATTGCATTTGGATATAGTTTGCATGCATAATTGTGTAGTTGGTTTATGTCATTCTATAGAAACGAGGAACAGTTGTTTAGGTCATGGATTGCAAAAAAAAAATATATATATATAACAGATTTGATGACGATAGAAATTGAAATTTAATTTCTAATCAAGATCTTATGTATAGAAGAACTCTCCAACCAAGACCTTCTTGATATATTTTATTTGACTGGAAACAAAAAATTTAATTCATAAAAAAGAATGTAATCCACATATAATGTAGATAGAATTATCGGGATGTGATATTGGTTCTGCAAATTCATTTGACGTTAGTAAATGATGTTACATTTATTTTCTTAAGGATATTATTGCCATTTAATTGGAGGTTTATAGCAACCGTTTAATTTTAGGGCCAATTTGGTATTATTTTTGAAAAGTTAAAATCAGATTATATAATAATTTTGATATAAAATAATGTTTGGTAAAACTTTCAAAAGTGATTAATTGATAATCTGGCAAGTTTTGACAGTGATTTTGAGAAGTATGTGGGGGTTTACTTTTTGAAAGTGATTATGGAATAATCTATTTCAGTATTTAATAAATCTTTTAAAATATCATTATTATCCTTATGAAATCAAGTTGAAATCATTTATATATCTTATTTCATCTCAAAATTAAATATTCTATTTAAATATTGATTTGATTTATAAAATCTTTTAAAAATATTTTTATTGTTTTTATGAAAAAAAAATCTAATTTAAATTTTTTACTTAAATATTGATTTAATATAAATAATTGTGGTAGCCAAAAATGGCCCAATGACCCAATATGCTAAGGCCCAATCTGAAGTCCTATCCAGGCTCGCTGGGTTGGATCGACCCAACATAGCTGCCAACAAAATCAGACTTGTTCAAAGCATCAGTTACGAATTGACTTGTAACCGCAGATAATAGTCCACTTATGGAGAGGATATTGCTCCACAAATCTCGCCCACAATCAAGTCTCTGAGAAAGTGGACGTTGGAGCTATACCTCCTCCTATAAAAAGAAGGGCTCATTCACTTGAAGGCTCTCTGATTTTCTCTCAACTAAAGCTTACAAATAGCGTACTGAAACTCTGTCTCTAAAAACATTCCGGTCACCGGCGATCATCAGACGTCAATCATTACCACCTCCACAATAGATTGCTCAGCCCAAGCACACCTAAGGCTAAACGATCCAAACCCACCTCCTTCGTTTTTACTGTGTTCTATTTATGCTTTAAGTTTTCTTACAGGTTCTTGAGGAGACGACTTCCTTTTATTCGACAGACTAACATCTTTTGCAGGTCTTCAGACCAGACGACATCCCCTTATTCGACAAGCTCAACCAAGTTGCCTTGGGCCTAGCACACATCCGACCCGATCCACATCGACCGTAGGTCGACCCCCTACAGTTTGGCGCCCACCGTGGGGCCCATTGCAACTACCTTCAAATTCAAATCAGTCTATTCCAACTACAATTGAACATGGCAGGAAGTGGATCCGCTCCAACTGTCGAAGAACAGATCGCTATGTTGAACGCCCAAATGGCCGCCAATGCTGAAAGGTTACAAGCGCTTGAAGCAGAAAATGCGGCAATCCGGGCGGCAAACGAAGAATTGAGAACGTTGGTCGACGGAGTAGTTCCAGATTCAGCCACTTCGGAGCATCCAGTCCCGACGTCGAACGACGAACATGGCGTCGACCGACCTATTCCGAGAGTTCCAGGCAACCCCATCGCACCAGAAGTAAATCCGGTCGACCATCAGAATCGACCAACACTTCAAACGGCAAGGGTTGAGATCGACCTCAACGACGTACCCGCCAGAAACGATGCCGTGAACGAATACGAACTGCCAGTAGATCAACAACCGGCCAATATCCCAAAGGCGGTTATGTCTCTCCAGTCGACACCTGGATTGGTAAAACCGGGGCCAGACTTAAATTTATCTGCTAATCTAGAATTTTCTCGCAGGTTTACAGAAATGGAAGCTCTCATCCAAAGAATCCCAGGAGTCCCAGCTCCTATCAAGAAAAGCACCGCAAATAGCTTCGCTGACTCACCCTTCGTCGATGCAATAGCTCTTATGGAAATGCCTAAGAAGTTCAACTTCCCAAATATGAAGCAATATGAAGGGACGACCGATCCGGACGACCATATAGCACAATACAAGCAGAGGATGTTCACGGCCGCAATCCCACGCGACCTTAGAGAAGCATGCATGTGCAAGGCCTTCGGATCCAGCCTTAGTGGTCCTGCCCTTCAGTGGTACACAAATTTACCTAACAACTCTATTGATTCTTTTGCACAGCTGACGGACACATTCGTGGAGCAATTTGCAAGCAGCCGCAAGTTGGAAAAGCTGTCGGACGATCTCTACACCATAACGCAGAGGACTGGCGAGAATTTACGAGCCTACGTCGGACGTTTCAACAGAGAAAAAGTGCAAATCCCTCACTGCAACTAGGCGACTGCCATCTACGCCTTCAAGAAAGGTCTCAGGTTTGATTCTGATTTATACAAGGAACTTACCAAATACCCTTGCAGGACAATGGAAGACGTATTGGCCAAAGCATGGGCCCAGATCAAGTGGGAGGAAGATGAGGCAAACTTCGTTGGAAAAGCCAACAGCAGTTACTATGGAGGTCGTCGAAACGAACGAATCGATAGAAAGTCAAACGACAGACGGTCGGAACCGTACCCGACAAGCGACAGAAGAAACATCCAGTCGCGGCACGAAAGCTCTGGTGAGAGAAGCACTTACGGGGCGCGGTATTCCAAGGTCGAGTAGACCAAAGGTGGAAGCACCAGAATACCTCCTCAACATCGAACCAGTCGACCTCGTTGCAGTTATGAGAGAAATGGGCAAGACAATCAAGTAGCCACGAAAAATGAACGCCCTTCCTGAACATAGGGATCCAAAACTTCGATGCGAGTTCCATGGTGATCACGGCCATCGCACGGAAGATTGCATCGCCTTAAAATTTGAAGTGGCCGAGCTCCTGAAACAAGGACATCTACGGGAGTTCCTGACCGACAAGGGAAAGCAAACTTACGCCAGACGTGACGACCAAAGGCAAACCGGCGCGGTCGACAGCCCTCCAGATCCTCCTAGGCAAGATAGGGTGATTAATTGCATTTCCGGTGGATCTGAGGTCAGTGGCGTAAGCTACTCGGCAGCCAAGAGACACACACGACTGGTGTCAAACGCAGAGATTCAGCCAAATCGAGAACACCCATCCAAAGTCGACGAAACCGTCACCTTTCGGTCGACAGATAAATCAGATTTGTTCTCTCCCCACCATGATGCTTTAGTTATTTCTTTGCATATCGCTAATTGTTTAACTAAACGCATTTTAATTGATAATGGCAGTTCATGCAACATTTTGTTTAATAGTGCTCTAAGAGAAATGCAGGTCGACGAATCGAAACTCAGTCGTCGAACGACTATGTTGACCGGGTTCAGTGGAGAGCAAAAGAGTACGCTAGGCGAAATTGTGCTACCAGTCTACGCCGAAGGAGTCAACCTGTACATCAACTTCCTAGTGCTCGACTGCCAATCCCCTTACAACGCAATACTCGGCAGACCCTGGATACACGAGTTGAAAGCAATCCCATCGACTTACCATCAGCTGATCAAGTTTCCAACCAAGTGGGGAGTTAAAGAAATTAAAGGAGAGCAACGAGCCGCAAGGGAGTGCTACGAAAACGCTTTAAAAAAGAAGAAACAGGAATTATAGCAATTACAGGAAGCCACGGTCGAGTCGACTCCAACCAAGCAGAAGATGGAGGAACTCGACGAGGTATCTATCGACCCAGACCAACCAGATCATAAAGTATTCATCGGGTCGAGGTTACCAGACGACATCCGAAAGCAGTTGGTCGAGTTCCTGAGAGAACGCCGCAACAGCTTTGCCTGGTCGCACGAAGACATGATCGGAATCGACCCAGAAGTAATGGTTCATCGACTACAAGTCGACCCAGACCATCGGCCAGTTAAACAAAAGAGAAGAAAATTCGCTCCCGAAAGGAACAAAGTGATCAACGAAGAAATACAAAAGTTGTTCGACATCGGTTCAGTGAGAGAAGTAAAGTATCCAGACTGGCTGGCCAACGTCGTCGTGGTAAAAAAGAAGAACGGAAAGTGGCGAGTCTGCATCGACTTCACTGATCTCAACAAGGCATGTCCCAAGGATTCATTTCCACTTCCACACATCGACATGCTGGTCGACGCAACTGTAAGGCATGAATTATTGAGCTTCACGGACGCTTACTCCGGCTACAACCAGATTCTGATGCATCCAGACGACCAGGAAAAAACAGCCTTCATCACTGAAAGAGGTATCTTTTGTTACAAAGTAATGCCCTTTGGTTTGAAAAATGCAGGTGCAACGTATCAGAGGCTAGTCAACAAAATGTTCGCCAAGATGCTTGGATCAACGATGGAAGTCTACATCGATGACATGTTGGTCAAATCATTAGTCGCCCAGCAACATATCGACCATCTTCGGCAGTCGTTCGACGTACTCGACCAATATGGTATGAAACTGAACCCTACTAAGTGTTCTTTTGGTGTGTCTTCAGGAAAATTTCTAGGCTACCTAGTCACTCAAAAAGGCGTCGAAGCCAATCCAGATCAAATACGGTCGATCGAAAATATCGAGTCGCCTAAATGCATGAAGGACGTTTAGAAACTAACCGGTCGAGTCGCAGCGCTGAACCGATTCATATCGAAGTCGTCCGAAAAATGCCTCCCATTCTTTAACATCCTCAGGAAGAACAAAGCGTTCGAATGGAACGATGACTGTGAGAAAGCATTACAGGAGTTGAAAAACTATCTGAAGTCGCCCCCACTACTGTCGAAACCAAAGGACAACGAAACACTGTTCATATACCTAGCCGTGTCTGACACAGCCGTAAGTGCAGTCTTAGTCAGAGAAGAGGGTAGCAGTCAGCATCCAGTCTACTAAGTAAGCAAGACTCTGCTCGACGCCGAAACCAGATACAGTCGACTGGAGAAACTAGCTCTTGCCCTTGCGATGGCAGCCCGCAAACTCAGGCCATACTTCCAATGCCACTCGATTAAGGTATTAACTGCTTATCCCCTCAAAAATATACTTCATAAACCTGAACTTTCAGGTCGATTGACGAAGTGGGCAGTCGAACTCAGCGAATACGACATCAGTTTCCACCCGCGATCAGCGATGAAATCACAGGTATTAGCCGATTTTATTACGGATTTTACCCCTGGTGAAAGTGTGCAGGCCGAACAGGAACTAGTTGCACTAACAGAAACAGTTACATCCGGTATATGGACCTTGTCGGTCGACGGATCAAGTAGCATCAAAGGAAGCGGATTAGGATTGGTACTCGAATCCCCACAAGGGGACATACTGGAGCAGTCAGTCCACTGTGGATTTCATGCAACGAACAACGAAGCCGAATACGAAGCATTAATCGCCGGGCTCGACCTCGCAAAAAGCCTAAGTGTGAAAATCATTAAAGTACGAAGCGATTCCCAATTAGTCGTTCGACAAGTAAATGGCACATATGAGGCGAGGGATCAGAGAATGTCGGCCTATCTGAACAAAGTCAAACAACTGCAGTTGACTTTCGACGAGTTTTCAATCGAGCAAATACCTAGATCCGAGAATACACGTGCAGACGCACTAGCAAGCCTTGGTTCGACGACAATGAACAATTCAAAGTCGGTTCCAATAATCCATCTGATGTCTCCATCAATTCAAGAATCAGAAACAGTGGCACCGGTCGACAACGGAAGAAGTTGGATAGAGCCAATCTTCAATTACCTCCAAGCAGACATTCTACCAGGCGACAGGGCAGAAGCAAGGAGAATCAAGGCCAAAGCAGCCAAGTTCTGCATCCTGTATGGTAAACTCTATAAGAAATCATTCACAGGCCCATATTTGAGATGTGTGACCCCTCGAGAAGCGTACGACGTCCTGAAAAGTTTGCACCAGGAGGAATGCGGAAATCATTCCGGCGCCCGTAGCTTGTCGAACAGAGTCATCACAGCAGGGTATTACTGGCCAACTATGCGAATTGACTCTCAAAATCACGTCAAATCGTGCGACAAGTGCCAACGCTTCGCACCGATATCACATCTCCCCCCAGGTATGTTGAATTCAATTTCGGCCCCTTGGCCTTTTATGAAATGGGGAATGGATATTGTAGGTAAGTTACCAGCTGCGCCAGGCGTTGTCGTTTATATGTTAGTCCTGACAGACTACTTCACCAAATGGGTTGAAATCGGAGCATATCAACAAGTACGCGACATTGAGGTACGCAACTTTATATGGAAAAATATCATATGCAGGTTTTGTAGGGAAAAAAATAATAACACCTACTAAAAGTGTTACACGCAGCGGAAGCGATACTAAAGACGATTTAGTGACTTTTAAAATTTTTTCCTTTATGAACCTTAAACCCTTTTAATCAATAAACATGCATATATATCAACAAAAGTAAATTACCTCTTGTCGCGTGATCCGATTGACTTACGTCGATGGTAATCCGCAAGACCTTCAATCCGAGCACGAACGTGGATCACCTAGGAGCGTGGTCTCCCTTTCCTTTGAATTGCAAACCTGTGAATGGACCAAACAAATACTTTCTTTTCTTTGTTAGTCACAAAACAATCAAAAGAATGTCAAAATTATTCCGGTCACTTTTGAGTTCTCAATCTTATGATCGAAACTCGCGTGAACCTAGATCGATATCGTATACACAAGCTTATTGATGTTTAAGCAATTGTATACTATCAAAGAATAATTTTTCACTCCTTTTTGTCTCTCTAGAATAAAAACTCTCTTAGAATTAAGAAGAAGAAGAAAGAAAATAAAACTCAAGCACCAATTAATTGATGTGGCCGAACCCTATAAGAACATATATATAGGTTGGCCGAATTTTTCTTCTTTTTCCTTTAGGGTTGCCGAATTCTATGTAGTCTAAGATTAGGGTTGGCCGAATTTCATCATGTCACTTATATAGGGTGACAAAAATTCAACCCTAATTCTTTTTAACTTTTTAGACTTCAAACCCTAATCCAACTCTTTTATTTTTATTCTTTTATTTGACTAAATAAAAAAGACTCCTTATTTGATTAAATAAATAATACTAATTTATTTATTTACTTATCAAACAAGTCTTTTACTTTTAGGAAAGATTTGTTTCTTTAATTAAACAATTAATCAATAAATCAATTAATTCTTATTTAATTAAAACAAATGAAACAAAATAATATTTTTAGGTTAAAACCTTAACCTAGCCGCCCCACTTATATAAGATGGGCCTAATATTATTTTCCTATTTCATTTAATCCATTGGACTTTAAATAAAAAAGCCCACATGTGAACCAGACCCATTCTTACTAAAAGAAACAAGCCCACATGTCTTTCATTAATATATTAATATAATTGAGCAGCCCATTACTTAAATAATGTGCAAATTATATTCTTAATATATTAAATGCAATTCTAGATGGACCCTTAAATTGGTCCGGTAGAATATATCAAGTGATCCATGCAAGTCCGTGTGGATTGGGGATCTTGGCGGGCCATCTAAATTTAAGCTTCAATAGACATAACCTAATCACAATCAACAAATGATTCACTTAGGTCCGATCCATTAATTTTAACTCATTCCACTAAAGAGCTAAAACTGAACTCTTAAATAAAGATAGAAAAGGAAGATGCTCCTCATTCATACCCTAGACAATCATATTGGAGATAGTGTATCCTCGTGATTAATATCAGTAATCGCCAAGAGTTCATAGACCGCCTATAACTCTCCAAGTTACCATATTTACTCATATGACCACGTTTTGAACTTGGATATTTTGACTTGTCCAGAAGCCATGTTTTCAATAGACACTATTGAAAACTCAACGTTGAGATTTAATATCCAATTACCTCAAAACATCCATATGATGATATTATACTCTCATTTAATTAAATGGAGCCACGATGTCCATATCTATAAATGAAGTCCTCTATCGATTAACAAATGAATATCACCAAATTATCGAGGATAGACTATGCGATATAATCGTACTCATTGATAACTCAAATGATATCACTTGCAACCATAAGTCCATCATTTATCTCAGGATTAAGATAGACTCTCCGATTGTCCTGATAATGAAAAAACTATTATCTATTGACGGTTTTAGATAAAGCTTTTCATTGTGATCCAATTCAATGCACCCAGTGCACTAGATCCTTTTGCTCGAAGACACTCCGATGATTTTAGACTCATCATATCTCATTTGATCCCACTCAAATGCTAGCAAAAGAATTCTACAACTTTAACAAGATAAAGGTGCCCAACCTTTAACTTAAGTTGTGAACAATATTCAAGACTAACTAAAGAATTGTGTCTACCACATACATATCCAGATGTACGAACAATTCTTCTTTTCCCATAGTCTTTAGACCTTATGATTATTTACTTTGACAATTATAATATAAACTATAAATGCTATACGATTTGTTAAACCAGAAATCACTTTATTAATATGAAAAAGATTGTTAATTACAACATTACACTCTTGCTATTGAGCATAATCCTAACAATCTCCCACTTGCGCTATAGCAAATGTGTCATATCTCTCAAGCCCATATTCTCTAGATGCCCATCGAAACTCTTCTGAGGTAGAGCCTTTGTGAAGGGATCCGCTAGATTTTCTGCTGACGCGATTTTGGTAATCGTCACGTCACCTCTTTGAACAATCTCCCTTAAAAGATGATACTTTCTTTCAATGTGTTTACCTCTCTTGTGACTTCTTGGTTCTTTCGAATTAGCCACTGCTCCACTGTTGTCACAGTAGATAGTGATCTGCTTATTCGCACTAGGAACCACTTCTAAGTCAATCAAGAATTGGCGGAGCCAAACAGCCTCTTTGGCAACTTCGCATGCAGCAACATACTCAGCTTCCATGGTGGAATCAGCAATACAAGATTGCTTGATACTCCTCCATATAACTGCTCCTCCTCCAATAGTAAACACAGCCCCTGATGTGGATTTTCTGGAGTCAGAATCTGATTGGAAATCAGAATCTGTATACCCAACGGGAACCAAATCCCCTCCAGAGTATACAAGCATATTATCTCTCGTTCTCTTAAGATACTTGAAAATATGCTTGACTGCCGTCCAGTGATCAGGTCCAGGTTTTGATTGAAACCTGCTAACTATGCCAACAGCAAAACAAATATCTGGTCTAGTACAGAGCATTGCATACATGAGACTTCCAACTGCCGAGGCATATGGAACTCTACTCATGAATTGCTCTTCATGCTCATTCTTAGGAACTTGTTCCTTAGAAAGCTTGATTCCATGTCTGAAAGGTAACATACCTTTCTTGGAATCCTGCATGGAAAACCTAGACAAGATTTTGTCTATGTATGAAGCTTGGGATAATGCAATCGTTCTATTCTTTCTATCCCTTATTACTTGGATACCTAGAATAAAACTTGCTTCTCCTAAGTCCTTCATATCAAATTGTTTTGCTAACCATTCTTTTACTGATGTCAATACACCTACATCGTTTCCAATGAGTAGTATATCATCAACATAAAGAATCAGGAAAACCAACTTGTCACCTTTAATCCTTTTGTATACACAAGGTTCGTCAGGATTCTGAATAAATCCAAAACCTTTGACAGCTTGATCAAACCTTATGTTCCAGGATCTGGATGCTTGCTTTAATCCATATATGGATTTCTACAACTTGCATACCTTATCCACTTGGCCCTTTTCAATGAATCCCTCTGGTTGCATCATGTAGATGCTTTCGTCAAGACTTCCATTTAGGAAAGCTGTCTTGACGTCCATTTGCCAAATCTCTAGATCTAAAGATGCTGCAATGGATAAGAGTATCCTAATGGATTTAAGCATGGCCACAGGAGAGAAGGTTTCCTCGTAATCGATACCTTCTTTCTGTGTATACCCTTTAGCTACCAATCTAGCTTTAAAGGTTTCCACCTTTCCATCCATACCTCTTTTCCTCTTGTATACCCACTTGCACCCAATGGGTTTTATCCCTTTAGGCAAGTCTACAAGGGACCAGACTTTGTTATCGAACATAGATTCAATCTCGGATTGCATTGCCTTTTGCCAATGGCGACTATCAACATCCTCCATAGCTTCCTTGTACGTATAAGGATCATCGTCGTCCGGGAGATTCTCCACTGATTCTCCCAGACCGATGTATCTTTCGGGTTGTGTTCTAACCCTCCCACTACGACGAGGAATGGTAGGTTGTTGATCTTGTGTTGGATCGGAACTTACAATTTGGTTAGGTTGTGCAACCTCTCGTGGAATTGTATCTCCTGACATCTCATTCAGGACAATTCTACTTCTAGGCACAAAATCATTCATATAGTCCTTTTCCAGAAATTTAGCATTTGTCGAAACAAATACTTTAAGATCTGAAGGACTATAGAAATAATATCCTTTAGTTTCTTTTGGATACCCTACAAATATACATGTTTCTGAACGGGACTCCATCTTTTCTGTCTTTCCTTTTAACACATGCGCAGGACAACCAAATATCCTTAAGTGTTGTAAACTAGGCTTGCGCCCAGTCCACAACTCATGCGGTGTTTTAGGAACAGACTTAGATGGTACATCGTTTAGAATGTACATAGCAGTTTGTAAAGCATATCCCCAAAAAGAAATAGGAAGCGTTGAATAACTCAACATAGACCTAACCATATCCAAAGAGTTCTATTTCTCCTTTCTGCTACCCCATTCTGTTGAGGTGTACCTAGTGCAGAAAACTGAGAAACTATCCCATTATCAATAAGATATTGCTGAAACTCACCAGATAGATATTCTCCACCACGATCAGATCTCAAGATTTTTATGTGTTTCTCAAGCTGATTTTCCACTTTAGCTTTGAATGCTTTGAACATGTCAAAAGCATCCGACTTATGTCTCATGAGATACACATAACCAAATCTCGAGTAATCATCCGTGAAGGTGATGAAGTACTGATATCCACCTCTAGCTTGAATGCTCATAGGTCCACATACATCAGTGTGTATCAATCCTAAACATTCAGTGGCTCTTGCACCTTTGGCAGAGAACGTCCTTTTGGTCATTTTACCTTCCAAACAAGATTCACAAGTTGGTAGATCATCAACCTTTAAGTCACTCAAAGGTCCGTCACATACCAATCTTTTAATCCTATTAAGGTTAATATGACCTAAGCGTAAATGCCAAAGATAGGTTTCATCTGTTGATAATTTTACTCTTTTATGATTAGGTTCCGTTATTTCTGTGTCTAACGAGTGAGAGATATTTCTATGCAAAAAGTATAGACCGTTTTCCAATGTACCTTGGCAAATAATTTTGTCATTCTTACTAATAATAAAAACTTTATTAAAAGTAACCGAATATCCAAATTTATTCAAACAAGAAACTGAAATTAAATTCCTCTTGAATTGAGGTACATAATAAACGTCTATTAAATCTAAATGCCTTCTAGAATCCAAATAAACTCTAATATCTCCCACTGCACTTGCAGACACTAACGTTCCGTTGCCCAAGCGCAAATTGATTTCATTCTTACTCAGCTTTCTCCTTTCTTGAAACCCCTACAAGGAATAACAAACATGATTAGTGGCTCCTGAGTCTATGATCCAAGAATCTATAGAATCAGCCAAAAAACATGTTTCTAGATAATTCAAATTACCTTCTTCCTTCTTGTTCTGGGACTTTGGGCAATTTCTCTTCCAATGTCCCTTTTCACCACAAAGGAAGCATTTCCCTTTGATCTTGGTTACTTTCTTGGTCTCCTTCTTGATAGGCCCAAGTTGCTTTTTCTTCTGTTGTTTCTTGACCTTTTGACGGGCCTTAACAGTAGCAACTTTACCAACCATATGAATCTCTTGACCTTTGCCTTTCACAAGGATCTTTTCAGCACTTTGAACATCTTGCATCAGGCCTTGTAAGGTGTATTCCTTTTTGTTCAAAGTGTAGTCCAATTTGAACTGATCAAAGGAATCTGACAATGAATTGACAACCATATCAATCTTTGTCTCACCATCTATCTCAGCGCCATGCAGTTCAGCAATGTTGAGATGTGCTATGACTTTCATCATGTGATCTTTCACAGCCTGTCCAGGTTTCATCCTAAGATTCATAAAAGCAGTCACTGCCTCTCTCTTAGTCGTCCTAGACTTCATAGCAAACATTTCCTCTAGAGACATCATTATATCAGCAGCGGACTCCATTCCTTCATGCTGCTGTTGCAACACGTCGGAGATAGTGGCCATAATGTAACATTTTGCCATATCATCTGAAGTCTTCCACTGCTCATACTCATCTCTACACATTATGCTAGATTCATTATTAGGAGCAGGTGGTTTAGGAGTAGTTAGAACAAACTTATGTTTTTCACTTTGCAGCAACAACCCAATTTTCCTTTTCCATGTGACATAATTATCTCCAGTTAAAGTGTTATCTTTCAGGATGTTCATAAGTGATGGGGTCATGATTTCTGAATAAAACAAAACATATATAAGTAAATAATCATGATAAAGCACTTTTAAATATTTATCTTGAATTAAATAAATAACTCAATCATAAAATTCAACGGTGATCTAACACCCATAAATGTTACGCCTCCTTTGGGAGTTCGCACCATTTACTAGTTAGACTAGGTCCCACCTAATTGTTAACATAACAACCAGCGTTTTCAATTTTAGCCTTGCAATTTTATTAACAAGAACTCTTGGGAGGATATCAATAAAATTACATTGAGTGTGTTACCAAGATATCGACCCTCAATTTTCTCTCACGAAAATCCCTCCTTGGGGAGTAGATCTCGTTTGAGTCCATTGTCTAGTCTATCCTTGTAAGGAAGTATGTTGCTAAATTCCATTCATGGACGCCCCTTGGGGGGATTACCAATAAATAATAAAGCTCAACTAACCTTGGAGGCCATAGGTGTTACCAAAACACCTTCTCCCACTCAATTATTTAAGGCGTGTGATTAAATCCCATAGAATGATTTACCGAGTTATCTAGATGCCAATTTAGATACCTAAATCATTCAATGCATGTTCATACCAAAAGAGATATATGCGTGGCACTCCTATTCTATATGTCATGTTATCATACAATAACAAATATTGTAATATTTAAGCATAAATTAAATAGCAACAACTTTGGCCCATCCTAGAAAAACAAGTAAATTACAATTTGTCAGGAATACAAGATCTTCAGGTGGCCCATCAACCATACGCTCATCCTTCGGCCTTCTCCCATGGGCGTGCGCAGCCCACAACCCCACAAAGGGGCTGCCTTGCGCAGCCCATAAGGCCACACAAGGCTGCCATGCGCAGCCCACCAAAGTTTGGGCTTGTCATGCGCAGCCCAATCCACTCCTAGGGTGCGCACGGTGCTCGTACTTGGTTCCGGTTGCTTCGTTTTGCTTCGTGTCTTCGAATCTTCAATACCCGAATACATTATAGCAGTATAAAATAATAAAATACTGCAGTATTAATTTTTTTTTTTTTTTATTCACTGCAGTACTTTTACAAAATAAAAACTGCACACAAAAATAAATAAAAAACTGCAGCAGTCATAAAAAAAAATACTGCACTTATATTTAAAAAAATAGAATAAAAACCTAGCAACTACCAAGAAGGAATTATGGCGATTATAGACCACCCTTCTTGTTACAATTCCGAAACAAAAATTACATTGAAAATCTAGGACCAAAATCGAGCAACAACAATCCACATAAAACATATATAAATCCATACATCACATGTAATTATATATGTGAATACCTAGAGTACCATCTCTTTCTAAACATGCATAATGACAATAAAAAGAAATAGATCCACGTATATATATACGTTAATTAATTAAAGGGTTCAACCAAGGCTCTGATACCATTTGTAGGGAAAAAATAATAACACCTACTAAAAGTGTTACACGCAGCGGAAGCGATACTAAAGACGATTTA